>CM019691.1:66709742-67389742 GCA_009760885.1 Achatina immaculata | reverse complement strand
TGTTTGTATGGTGAGGTTGTTTGTATGGTGACATTGTCTGCTAGCCCGAGGTTCTGTGGTGAGATTGTGTTTATAAGGTGAGATTGTTTATGAGAGTCCTTGTATGATGAGGTTGTTTATGTGGTCATACGAGAATTCTTTCAGTGTTTTCTCTTTAAAAAACTCGGCAGCAAATCAGTGTCTCCTCTCTCAGAAATTCAACTTATTTAGTATCTCTTCTATCAGAAATTCAACTTATTTGGTGTCTTCTCTTTCAAAAATTCAACTTATTTAGTATCTTCTCTCTAAGAAATTCCAACTTATTTAGTGTCTCCTCTATCAGAAATTCAACTTATGTCAGTTTTCGATGATATGCATTTATCGAGAACAACGAAAATAACGAAACAAGAAAAAACACCAGACAAAAAAAAAACACAAAAACATTTGTCTGGCAGAGATCTCTAGGTTAGGACGCCAAAAAAGTAATGTGGCTCACATTTGTGAGTCAGGTAAGAGTCAAAGTACGACGTCAAGCACGTTAATGTGGCTAGATAGAGTCAGGTCAGAGTAAGGGCGTCAAGAAAGTAATGTGGCTAAATAGTCAGGTAATAGTTAGGGCGTCAAGAAAGTAATGTGGCTAAATAGTCAGGTAAGAGTTAGGGCGTCAAGAAAGTAATGTGGCTAAATAGTCAGGTAAGAGTTAGGGCGTCAAGAAAGTAATGTGGCTAAATAGTCAGGTAAGAGTTAGGGCGTCAAGAAAGTAATGTGGCTAAATAGTCATGTAAGAGTTAAGACGTCAAGAAAGTAATGTGGCTAAATAGAGTCAGATAAGAGTTAGGACGTCAAGAAAGTAATGTGGCTAAATAGTCAGGTAAGAGTTAAGACGTCAAGAAAGTAATGTGACTAAATAGAGTCAGATAAGAGTTAGGGTGTCAAGAAAGTAATGTGGCTAAATAGTCATGTAAGAGTTAGGGTGTCAAGAAAGTAATGTGGCTAAATAGTCATGTAAGAGTTAGGACGTCAAGAAAGTAATGTGGCTAAATAGTCATGTAAGAGTTAGGGCGTCAAGAAAGTAATGTGGCTAAATAGTCATGTAAGAGTTAGGGCGTCAAGAAAGTAATGTGGCTAAATAGTCATGTAAGAGTTAGGGCGTCAAGAAAGTAATGTGGCTAAATAGTCATGTAAGAGTTAGGACGTCAAGAAAGTAATGTGGCTAAATAGTCAGGTAAGAGTTAGGACGTCAAGAAAATAATACGGCTAGATAGTCATGTAAGAGTTAGGACGTCAAGCAAGTAATGTGGCTAGACAGAGTCAGGTAAGTGTAAGGACGTCAAGAAAGTAATGTGGCTAGATAGAATCAGTAAAAAGAATCGTGGGTATAGACAACTACTGACTGAAAAATAAGAGAATAGAAATAATAATCCAGTGGCCAAGCTGGCAGACCATACTGACCAGTTATGTGCTACATCATTCTCTGTATAGCATAAACAGTGACTGAGTAGACTGACACAGTGTGAATAATGAGAAGACATTGTACAGGCGGGTAAAGACAAGACGGTACTATATGCAAAAGTGTAACTGAACAGGAAACTTGATTGGCAATGTCGTATATTTCTACTCACGTAACTCCCAGGCAGCTGAGGAATGAGGACAGAGAGAGGGCTAGAATGTACTGGTTAAGTATGTGTAAGAATGTACTGGTTAAGTATGTGTAAGAATGTACTGGTTAAGTATGTGTAAGAATGTACTGGTTAAGTATGTGTAAGAATGTACTGGTTAAGTATGTGCTGCCAGGAATATACTGGTTAATTATATGTTGTAAGGAATATAGTCTGTGCTGACAGATATGTACTAATTAAGTGTGTGCTGACAGATATGTACTAATTAAGTGTGTGCTGACAGATATGTACTAATTAAGTGTGTGCTGACAGATATGTACTAATTAAGTGGGTGCTGACAGATATACACTAATTAAGTGTGTGCTGACAGATATGTACTAATTAAGTCTGTGCTGACAGATATACACTAATTAAGTGTGTGCTGACAGATATGTACTAATTAAGTCTGTGCTGACCGGAATGTACTAATTAAGTGTGTGCTGACAGGAATGTACTAATTAAGTGTGTGCTGACAGGAATGTACTAATTAAGTCTGTGCTGACAGGAATGTACTAATTAAGTGTGTGCTGACCGGAATGTACTAATTAAGTGTGTGCTGACCGGAATGTACTAATTAAGTGTGTGCTGACAGATATGTACTAATTAAGTGTGTGCTGACAGGAATGTACTAATTAAGTCTGTGCTGACAGGAATGTACTAATTAAGTGTGTGCTGACAGATATATACTAATTAAGTGTGTGCTGACAGGAATGTACTAATTAAGTCTGTGCTGACAGGAATGTACTAATTAAGTGTGTGCTGACAGGAATGTACTAATTAAGTGTGTGCTGACAGATATGTACTAATTAAGTGTGTGCTGACAGATATGTACTAATTAAGTGTGTGCTGACAGGAATGTACTAATTAAGTGTGTGCTGACAGGAATGTACTAATTAAGTGTGTGCTGACAGGAATGTACTAATTAAGTCTGTGCTGACAGGAATGTACTAATTAAGTCTGTGCTGACAGGAATGTACTAATTAAGTGTGTGCTGACAGATATGTACTAATTAAGTCTGTGCTGACCGGAATGTACTAATTGTGTGCTGACAGGAATGTACTAATTAAGTCTGTGCTGACCGAATTTACTAATTAAGTGTGTGCTGACCGGAATGTACTAATTAAGTGTGTGCTGACCGGAATGTACTAATTAAGTCTGTGCTGACCGGAATGTACTAATTAAGTCTGTGCTGACAGGAATGTACTAATTAAGTGTGTGCTGACAGATATGTACTAATTAAGTGTGTGCTGACAGGAATGTACTAATTAAGTCTGTGCTGACAGGAATGTACTAATTAAGTCTGTGCTGACAGGAATGTACTAATTAAGTGTGTGCTGACATCCCCCTCCCCCTCACCCCCCTGGGGCCAGCTTGGACACCCATAACATGAGGCACGTCAGAAGCTTCTACCTCTGCTAAGCTTTCTTGCAGCTTTATCAGTTGACACTATATTCACAAAGCATCCTCACAGTTTGGAGAGAGAGAGAGAAGAGAAGAGAAGAGAGGGGAGGGAGGGGGTGTTTGGAAGCAGGGAGAGAGGAGAGGGTAGATGGAGTGTTTGGAGGCAGAGAGGGAGGGAGAGGAGAGAAGAGAGGTGAGGGAGCTCGTGTTTGGAGGCAGAGAGAGAGAGAGGAGAGAAGAGAGAGGAAGAAGGGGAGATGGGAGGCAGGGAGAGGGAGAGAGAGGAGAGAAGAGAGGAGAAGAAGGGAAGATGGGAGGCAGGGAGAGGGAGAGAGAGGAGAGAAGAAAGGGGAAGAAAGGGAGATGGGCGAAGGGGGAGGGAGAGAGAGGAGAGAAGAGAGGGGAAGAAGGGGAGATGGGAGGCAAGGAGAGAGAGAGAGAGAGGAGAGAAGAGAGAGGGGTGATGGGAAGCAAGAAGAGGTAGGGAGAGAGAGAGTGGAGAGGGAGAGGAGATAGAGAGGGAGTGAGAAAGAGATTTTTCTGATATATTAGTTTCCCAGAGTTTCATGATTTTGTAAGAAAACATAACTCGTCACACAATCTAATCACTTCTTTCAGCGAAGATATTGCCAGTGTCTGTTCCCCAAACAGTTTGTTTACACACTGCTGGCTGTTTGGGCTGAGCAGCACACACCATCTCTGAAAATAAGTCGGGGTCATATCTCAGCTATTTTGAGGTTGTGCTCGGAGCTGTCTCCCAGGGGACACTACAAGTGCTGTTTATCCTGTGAAAATGGGCCACATTCTAGTGGCTGGGGTACTTGTTTTATCTGCAAAACTGATGCCGCATACAGTCCGGCCTCTCTTATCAGCCACAACATGTCTGCCCCACCGTTCTTAGAATATCTAGGGGGGTGGGGGGAACTAAAGTGATCTACTAGCATACCACAAACAGTGAGTACAGGAAAAACTGATGTTTGGTAATGATGATTATATGTTTGATAGTGATGATTATATGTTTGATAGTGATGATTATATGTTTGATAATGTTGATTATAGTGAAGTGACATGAAAAAAACTGTAATGAATATGCAATATAAAGATCCAAATGTGAAATTTATTTTAAAAAAAACGAATGTGTAAAATGTGATTTTTTTTTTAATTCTGGAAAGAGAGAAGAACTTACTGTACTGTATTGCCTTCTCCTCCTATGGTTGAGAGATGAGAGAAGTACTGATTTTACAGTCAGTACTTCTCTCATGTTTGGGAGAAGTACTGATTCTAATGTACCGCCTTCTCCTCCTATGGTTGAGAGAAGTACTGACTGTAATGTACCGCCTTCTCTTCCTATGGTTGAGAGAAGTACTGGCTGTAGTATACCGTCTTCTCCTCTTATGGTTGAGAGATGAGAGATATTCTGCCTGTAATGTACCACCTTCTCCTCCTATGGTTGAGAGAAGTACTGACTGTAATGTACCGCCTTCACCTCCTATGGTTGAGAGAAGTACTGACTGTAATGTACCGCCTTCACCTCCTATGGATGTGATGGCCAAGCTGTAAAGATGGTTACCGGGAGAACTTTTATTGGGGAAAACTGCTCCTGAAGACAAGACAGAATGATTGCACAAGAAATCTGCAGGGCTATATAAGACAAAATGATTATACAAGAGAAAATGGTTATCTGGAAGGCTACACAAGACAAAATAGTTGTCTTGAGGGCTACACATGACAGAATGATTGCATGCAGGGCTACACATGACCGAATGATTGTCTGCAGGGCTACACATGACAGAATGATTGTCTGCAGGGCTACACATGACCGAATGATTGTCTGCAGGGCTATACATGACAGAATGATTGTCTGCAGGGCTACACATGACAGAATGATTGTCTGCAGGTGAGATTAAGTGTGTGCTGACAGAATTGTCTGCAGGGCTACACATGACAGAATGATTGTCTGCTAGTGTGTGCTGACAGAATTGCCTGCAGGGCTACACATACTGGACTGCACTGTTAAGAAGGTATACAGAGCAAGTAATTGATATGGCAAAGTGTAAGATACACATAATGTGACTGCCTGTTTATAGTTTATAACTGTGTTCAAATAAAATTTCAAAAAGTTCCTCAAAAGTGTGAGCTTGATCCTGGTACATGGAGCATATTTTTCAAACCTTTCATGACGCTGTGTGTTTCCCATGGACGAAGCAGCATGGGCGGTAACTGTCCTGCAGAGCGTTAGCGAATTTAAAGTCAGGTTAACCTTTGACTTCTCTGTTTCAAATTACACCGGAAGTACAGAACGCATGGATGTGAAACAGAAAACTGGTTTATGATTGTATCTGTGTGTGGAAGTATGCGTTTCTGTGTGTGGAAATGTGCGCTTCCGTGTGTAGTGCCACATATAAAACATTTATCATAAGACTGGAATCAGGACATTCTCACAGTGTGCGCCAGCTTGTTTTTTCCCAAGTTTCAATATTTGATACAAATATTTTGTCAATGTTTTATAATCTCGTCGACTTGGGTTCCACTTTAGATGTTATAAAACTAAACGTATCAGTTATAAAACTACGCGTATCAACTACGAAACTATACGTATCAATATAAAACTATACGTATCAATATAAAATATACGTATCAGTTATTGGAAAACAATTTTACAGCATAGATTTTGTGATTTTGTCTTGGGATTTTTCTTGTAAGGATTTTCTGAAGCAGTTAGATATTAGTCTTTGCTGCAAAGCTGTAAATTACTGCCAGGACCTGGAGTATAATCATAAGTTGCTCAAGTTTATGTTGATTCTGAATATGATTGATTATTTAAAAACAAATTAGAAACAGCAATCTTGAAAGATGAAAGGAGGGAGGCAGAGGAGAGCGGAAGAGTGAATAAAAGCATTGAAGGTAGTGCCACGGTTAACAGAAGCTTGTCCTGGCAGTTGTTCCTGATGTCGGCTTGTTTGATGTGTCCAAGCGTCTTAGAGCTGCGTCCTACCCATGACCTGTCCGACAGTCTGTCCTGCTGGACTGTCACAGGTCAGTAAAGTTTAGCCCAACACAGGCTCTCTTGATCGGTCATTTCGGCTGAACTTAATCATGATATAGTAGACTCTCTGTTAACCTCAACTTAAGATACAGTAGACCCTCTGTTAACCTAAACTCAAGATACAGTAGAATCTCTGTAAACCAGAACTTAAGATACAGTAGACTCTCTGTTAACTTGAACTTAAGATAGACTCTCTGTTAACTTGAACTTAAGATACAGTAGAATCTCTGTTAACCTGAACTTAAGATACAGTATATTCTCTGTTAACTTGAACTTAAGATACAGTAGACTCTTTGTTAACCTCAGCTTAAGATACAGTAGACTCTCTGTTAACCTAAACTTAAGATACAGTAGACTCTCTGTTAACCTAAACTCAAGATATAGTAGAATCTCTGTAAACCAGAACTTAAGATACAGTAGACTCTTTGTTAACCTCAACTTAAGATACAGTAGACTCTCTGTTAACTTGAAATTAAGATACAGTAGAATCTCTGTTAACTTGAACTTAAGATACAGTAGAATCTCTGTTAACCTGAACTTAAGATACAGTAGACTCTCTGTTAACTTGAAATTAAGATACAGTAGAATCTCTGTAAACCAGAACTTAAGATACAGTAGACTCTTTGTTAACCTCAACTTAAGATACAGTAGACTCTGTTAACTTGAAATTAAGATACAGTAGAATCTCTGTTAACTTGAACTTAAGATACAGTAGAATCTCTGTTAACCTGAACTTAAGATACAGTAGACTCTCTGTTAACTTGAACTTAAGATACAGTAGACGCTCTGTTAACATGAACTTAATCAAGATACAGTAGACTGTCCATTAAGCTGAACTTAATCAAGATACAATAGACACTCCATTAACCTGAACTTAAGATAATGAAAATTATACTTAAATAAAAATGAAAATAAATCAATTTTTAACGGAAATGAAAGTTTAAACTTGGCGCACCTCAAAACAAGCTGATATATTCGTTCATATTTCAAGAAAGCTGCAAGCAAGTTTCTCAGTACATCATCTACTGATACATCATCTACTGATGTAAGAGAACTGTAGGATTAGATCGTAGACAAAGAACTTTAGTGAGACGTGAGAGAAAGAAAAATCACAAGAGTGGTGCAGTGTAGTATGGTCTGGTGTGGTCTGATGTGGTGTGGTGTAGTATGTTTTTGGTTTGGTGTGGTATGGTGTGTTGAGATGTGGTGTAGTATAGTCTGGTGTGGTGTGGTGTGTAATATGGTGTGGTGTGGTGTAGTATGGTCTGGTGTGGTGTAGTATGGTCTGGTGTGGTGTAGTATGGTCTGGTGTGGTCTGATGTGGTGTGGTGTAGTATGTTTTTGGTTTGGTGTGGTATGGTGTGTTGAGATGTGGTGTAGTATGGTCTGGTGTGGTGTAGTATGGTCTGGTGTGGTGTAGTATGGTCTGGTGTGGTGTAGTATGGTGTGGTGTAGTATGGTGTGGTCTGGTTTAGTATGATCTAGTGTGTGTAGTGTAGATTGGTCTGGTGTGATGTGGTCTGGAGTATTGTGTGGTGTAGTATACTATGGTCTGGCATGGTATGGTGAGGTGTGGTGTAATATGGTATTGTGTGGTATGGTATAGTATAGAATGGTGTGTTGTGGTATAATATGTTTTGGTTTGGTGTAGTATGGTCTGGTGTAGTGTGGTCTGGTGTGATATGGTGTGGTGTAGTGTAGTGTGGTCTGGTGTGGTATATGCAGGAAACTCTACTGTAGAAAGCGGAACAACAACACAACTCCACAACACAACTCCTTCAGATCATCAGAGGAAGCACCCCCCCCCCCCGACAAGTGTTTCGGCCCTATTAAATTCCTGACACTCTAAAGGAGGGGGGGGGGGTGGTGGGCCTCTCTGGGTCATGACTCCCCGAGGTCTTGTGAGCTGTTGCTTCTATTTTTTTCCCGGTCCCTGGATTGAACCCATGATCTTCCAGTTGCCGCTGCACTTTTGAAAGTGCGTCTTTAGCGATTTAGCTGCGGAGGAGTGGTATTGGTTGTGGCAAATTAAATTACTTATATTCCCAATGCTTGTTTCGCATACTTCACAGCCAGCATGAGGCCTTTTCTGCTGTTTCTGAAAGGTTTCTCAATGCCCTTGCTCTTGCCTGTCCCTTTATGCCCAGTTGCTTACATAGGTCATATGCTGATGTTGCTATGAATCCTCTTGCTCCCACTTCTACAGCTATCACTTTTGCCCTGATGCCTGCCCCCTGCCTCAGTTGCTTGACCAGATCATTGTACTTTTCCAGTTTTAATAAATGCTGTTCCTCTATTCTAGTTTCGTATGGGACCGTAAGCTCGATCATTATTAATTCCTGTTTTTCTGTGGAGTACACCACAATGTCCGGTCGCATTCCTGTGTTCTTGATGGCAGTCGGGTATTCTCTTCTTTCTGGAAGGTCCGCTGTCACTTCCCAATCATTTGTACCATCTAGCAGTGATGGTAAGGTAATGTCCCTGATTTCAATATTCGATGTCGTACCAGCACCTATGAAGTATTTAGGTGGGACCTCAACTCTTTTGCTGTTATTTGCTTTATCTTTTTGCCCTGTCTACAATGGCTACTAGTTCCTGCAGCACTCTGTTGTGCTGCCAGGTGTAGCATCCTTGACCTAATGATACTCTGCATGCTGACAGCACATGTTTCAATGTTTGCCTTTCGTTGCAGAGAGGGCACTTTGTGTCTTCTGATAAACCTCATTTGTGTAGGTTGGAGCCTGTAGGCAGAAGGTCATAAGTAGCTCTGATGATGAAGCTGAGTCTCAAGGGTGCCATTTTCCAGATGTCATTCCATGTTAGTGATCTCTGCAGGACTTCCTCCCATGTTAGTGATCTCTGCAGGACTTCCTCCCATGTTAGTGATCTCTGCAGGACTTCCTCCCATGTTAGTGATCTCTGCAGGACTTCCTCCCATGTTAGTGATCTCTGCAGGACTTCCTCCCATGTTAGTGATCTCTGCAGGACTTCCTCCCATGTTAGTGATCTCTGCAGGACTTCCTCCCATGTTAGTGATCTCTGCAGGACTTCCTCCCATGTTAGTGATCTCTGCAGGACTTCCTCCCATGTTAGTGATCTCTGCAGGACTTCCTCCCATGTTAGTCATCTCTGCAGGACTTCCTCCCATGTTAGTGATCTCTGCAGGACTTCCTCCCGTGTTAGTGATCTCTGCAGGACTTCCTCCCATGTTGTCCATTGACCTTGTTGTGATTGTATGGTATGGTGTCATCCTCTGAATTCCTTATTTCACTGATGATCATATCCCTTCTTTCCTTACAGGAGGCCTTTGACCACCATTTGATTTCGCCATGATCAAATCCCCTTCTGTTGGTCTGGGTGTATCCTATTACTTCTTTCAGCTCCTGCGTTTCCCTGGCTGGGCTGTGGTCACTTCCTCACCTACTTTCCATTTTCGTCCAGTTTTAAGTGTTGGCTGCACTTCTCGTACCACCGGATCTATAGATTCTTGTAGCATCATTGCAAGTCTTGTTTTTCCTACCTTGTATTCTTCAACCACAGATTTGAATGGCAGCTGCAGTTTGCTCTTCTTGCAGTACAGCGCTACATCAGTTAATCCTGGTGGTACGCCCAACCACTTTCTTATGCTTTATTTATCTTTCTTTCGACTGCCTCTACTGTGCTGGTACTTACCTCTAGTATGGTCTGGTGTGATATGGTGTAGTATGGTCTGGTGTGGTATGTCTAGTATGGTCTGGTGTGGTCTGGTGTAGTGTGGTCTGGTGTGATATGGTGTGGTGTAGTGTAGTGTGGTCTGGTGTGGTATGTTATGGTGTGGTGTAGTATGGTCTGGTGTGGTGTGGTGTAGTATGGCCTGGTGTGATATGGTGTAGTATAATCTGGTGTGGTGTGGTGTAGTATAATCTGGTGTGGTGTGGTGTGGTGCAATATGTTCAGGTATGGTATGGTATGGTGTGGTTTGATGTGATGTGGTCTGATGTGGTGTTGTGTAGTATGGTCTGGTGTGGTATGGCGTAGTATGGTCTGGTGTAGTGTGGTGTAATATGATGTGATATATTATGGTGTGGCTTGATGCGGTGTGGTATTGTGCGGTGTAGTGTAGTATGGTATGGTGTGCCGTGGTGTAGCATGGTATGGTATGGTGTGGTGTAGTATGATCCAGTGTGATATGATGTGGTGTAGTGTAGAATGGTCTTTTGTGGTATAGTATGGTGTGGTTAGTATGATTGGTGTGGTGTGGTGAGGTGTAGTATAGTATGTTGTGGTGTGGTGAAGTATGGTATGGTTTGGTGTGGTGTAGTATGCTATGGTATGGTGTTGTGTGATGTAGTATGGTCTAATGTGGTATGGTTTGGTGTGGTGTAGTATGGTCTAATGTGGTATGGTTTGGTGTGGTGTAGTATGCTATGGTATGGTGTTGTGTGATGTAGTATGGTCTAATATGGTATGGTTTGGTGTGGTGTAGTATGGTCTGGTGTGGCATGGTAATGTGTGGTGTAGTGTAGAATGATCTGGTGTGGTATAGTATGGTGTGTTTAGGTATTATGCGATAGTATATGGTGTGGTGTTGTGTGAGGTGTAATATTATTTAGACCTGTTTTTAATACTAACTCTCAAGCAACCAGAGGCTACATTTATCAGGCACCTACTAATCCCCATCGCTGCCGGTTAACTGATAGCCTGGCAATCCCCATCGCTGCCGGTTAACTGATAGCCTGGCAATCTCCATAGCTGCTGGTTAACTGAGAGTCTAGCAATCTCCTTGGTTGCTGGTTAACTGAGAGTCTAGCAATTTCCTTGGCTGCTGGTTAACTGAGAGTCTAGCAATTTCCTTGGGTGCTGGTTAACTGAGAGTCTAGCAATCTTCACGGCTGCTGGTTAACTGAGAGCCTAGCAATTTCCTTGGGTGCTGGTTAACTGAGAGTCTAGCAATTTCCTTGGGTGCTGGTTAACTGAGAGTCTAGCAATCTTCGCGGCTGCTGGTTAACTGAGAGCCTAGCAATCTCCTTGGCTGCTGTTTAACTGAGTCTAGCAGTCCTCATGGCTGTTGTGTAAACCTAGCCAGTGCTAGATCTACAATTGGGGCAATTTAAGGAAGGCACAGGACCAAAAACCCAAGCTGCAACCCACAAATCTATGGCCAATATACTACCGTACTGGGTGGCCAGGCTCAAAACCCATCTAACTGACAACCCAGGATCTTCCCTCCAAGGATACTGTATACTAGTTATGCAGCATATTACATACATTCATACCAAATACATGACAGGCAATACACATTACCAAGTCAAGCAATTAAATCAGTCATTATATTTATTATTTATACTACATACATCATATCAACGCCACAACAAACATTGCATACACAGAACATCAACATGTATCATCATGAGTGTAATAAGCATGACATCAATGTATAACTATCTAATTATCAACTGAAATCACATGGACCCAACTGGCCTGGGCTCTCCTGGCCCTCATAAATATATACATACATTCATCTAAATTGTGCCCTCGCATTTATTAACATGGCAGCTACTGCCCTATTATGAAACTCGTATCTTCCCTTGTGCCAATGCACTGAATAATCACACATATCTCTCCTTTGTGCCAATGCACTGAACAATCACATATATCTCTCATTATGACAATGCACTGAATTATCCACATAGCTGCCGCTATAGTGGCTCCCTCCCATCGCCAGGAATTACCGTATGCTAATGCACATCATTGATTGTATAGCTGCTGCTGCTGCCAGGTTACCTTGACATGCGAATGAACACATGATGGAGCTTGATGTGTGTCCATCCAAAATATATATGACGAATGTCACTAGGAATCGGGGAATCTCCATATAAGATGATAATTAGATAAATCCACAGCACATTATGATTCCACAATATATTTATCAAACAGTAGGAGGTCGGCTGGGGGAGGGGAATATTTATAATAATCATAAGCACAGACGAAACTAAGCCCCGCCATATCCCCAGCTATCTACTTTTTCTCCGTCACGCATTCCTCGGGTATGTATAGGTCTTCATACGTTCGGATCACGTGAGTGAGGACGCTCCGCTAAACAAGCCGTACACACTTCCGAGGTTCGCGTTCTTGCTCACAGCCGGTTAACTGAGAGTCTAGCAATCTCCATGGCTGAAGGTTTATTGAGAGTCGACTGTATATTATTTCCATTACCTCCACCCTCCTTTTTTTTTCTTTGCGTCAGTCATTTGCATGTCCCTTGCGGAACTTTGTCTCCCTAACAACACTCCTGTAGATCTCTCAGTTCTAAGCAAGATGGCCTGCTAGTGATGCATCCATATGCACATTATCTACGATGTCTTGTAGCCATCTTCGCCTTGGTCTCCCTCTCTTTCTTTTTCCCATTATGTACCCTTCCAAGACAATATTGTCATGTGTTTAATGTGTCTAAAATATTTAAGTTTTCTCATAAGTTCTTGTAGTATGGGTATA
Organism: Achatina immaculata; assembly: GCA_009760885.1. Classification (NCBI taxonomy): domain Eukaryota; kingdom Metazoa; phylum Mollusca; class Gastropoda; order Stylommatophora; family Achatinidae; genus Lissachatina; species Lissachatina immaculata. Next base: position 67,377,184 of record CM019691.1, on the reverse strand, counting down.
TGTGTTCTTTTTTGTGTCCACGATATTTGAAGAACTCTTCTGTAGCATTTAAATTCAAAGGCATTTATGTGTTTCTCAGCTGTTTTGTTAAGTGTCCAGGTCTCACAGGCATATGTTGCGATGGGAAAGATGCATGCCCTTAAAAATCTTATTTTTGTGGTTCTGTCTGCTCCTCTCCACAGATTCTTTAGTTGTTGTTGTTGTTTTGTTTTTTTTTAAGAGCGATAGATGTTCTCCTTTTAATTTCCCTCATTGTATCTCCATTATTAGTTAATAGTGATAAAAGATATTCAGCTCTCCACTTCTTCCAATTTTTCCTCATTGATACATATATCAGCTGCCTTATTTGTTTTGTCAGTTGTCATCAATTTAGTTTTCTTCTCATTAAGATAGAGGTTGTGCTCTTCGCTGTTCTTACGGACTGACATAATTAGTTTTTATTCTCGTCCAGAGAGGAAAAACAAATAAGGAGTTACTTAGCATAGATGTGGGCAGGTCATTAGCTCTAACACAGTGATACTGTGGACAGGTCATTGTCTATAACATAGTGATACTGTGGGCAGGTCATTAGCTATAACATAATTATACTGTGGACAGATCATTATCTATAATATAGTGATACTGTGACAGGTCATAAGCTATAATATACTTATACTATGGACAGATCATTAGCTATAACACAGTGATACTGTGACAGGTCATTAGCTATAATATAGTGATACTGTGGACAGGTCACCGGCTATAACATAGTGATACTGTAGGCATGTTACTGACTATAACATAGTGACTGTGAGCAGGTCGCTGACTATATAATACTGGGTGATACTGTGGACAGGTAGGTCACTGACTTAACATAGTGATAATAAAGGTAAATAGAGGTGTATAGTGCAGTGTTACAAAGCGGCAAAAGGAGTGAGTAAAATTAGAAGAAAACGAGTAGAAAGTATGAGAGTGAGATGAGAATGTGTACATGAAAAACATACAACATCCGATATTTCGCCTTGAGTCTTTTTCAAGGATTACATACACAAACAAAACGACATACAACTTATCTTCGTGGCGTCCTCTTGAATGAGAAACAACACAAGAATGCGTGCATTTTTAACTAGGCATAGAGACCACAGGGGGCCACAAAGGAAACCAGATGAAGCCAATAGGAAATAGGAGGCGAGGAAAAGGAGAGACAGAAGGACAAAAGACACCTGTAGCGCAGGTGTCGGGGGTGGGGGGGGGGGAGAAGCGGAGAAATAATGAAAGAAGAACTAGGAACGAACAGAAGGTGCCCTAACACACGTAGCACACTAGAGACGCAATTCGTAGTGGGGCGAGAGAAGCAGGGAGATAAAACTGATGAACAGGACCAGACCCTTTTTAACTGACTATATAATACTGTTCGATACTGTGGATAGATCACCGTCATGTGATTTTATCCTACCTATTCAGGATTTATGATAAGATAAAAACTTCCGCTTCTGTGAGCTTCACTTTATCAGAACAAACTTTCCGCTCTTTGTTATGACATTATCTACTTCGTGCTCTTTGTTATGACATTATCTACTTCATGCTCTTTCTTGTAACATTATCTACTTCATGCTCTTTGTTATGACATTATCTACTTCATGCTCTTTGGTGTGACATTATCTTACTTCCCGCTCTGTGTTATGACATTATCTACTTCATGCTCTGTGTTGTAACATTATCTACTTCATGCTCTTTGTTATGACATTATCTACTTCATGCTCTTTCTTGTAACATTATCTTACTTCCCACTCTTTGTTATGACATTATCTACTTCATGCTCTTTCTTGTAACATTATCTACTTCATGCTCTTTGTTATGACATTATCTACTTCATGCTCTTTGTTATGACATTATCTTACTTCCCGCTCTTTGTTATGACATTATCTACTTCATGCTCTTTGTTATGACATTATCTACTTCATGCTCTTTGTTATGACATTATCTTACTTCCCGCTCTTTGTTATGACATTATGTCACTTCCCGGTCTTTGTTGTGACATTATGTCACTTCCCGGTCTTTGTTGTGACATTATCTTACTTCTCGCTCTTTGTTGTGACATTATGTCACTTGCCGGTCTTTGTTGTGACACTGTCTCACTTCTCTATCTTTTTGTGATATTTTCTTACTTCTTTTTTTTTTGACATTATCTTACTTCTCGCTCTTTGTTATGAAAACATCTCACCAACATCTGTATTTACATCTCACCCACTTCTGTATGTATGCTATCTTGATGTCTCCAGGTCACAAATCTAACATTTCATGACACACAGAATTAAACTGAAAACGTTGACTTTCAAAAATATTCGTAACATTTATCTGGACTATGAAAACAGATAAAGCTAACATTTATCTGGACCAGAAAAGAAGATAAAACTATCAGAATAGTCTTCAAAAGGGAAAAAACCCATGAGTATGAATAAATTATAAGTATAAATAAATTGTCCCTAATTTGCAGTCAACAGTATCACAAAAGGAGCTTTCTTCTTCACAACACCCACATGAATTTCTCACTCACTACATCCACAGAGTTTTTCTCTTACTACATCCACAGAATTTCTCTCTTACTACATCCACAGAGTTTTTCTCTTACTACATCCAAAAATTTCTCTCTCACTACACCAAAGAGTTTCTCTTTCACTACATCGAAAGAGTTTCTCTCTCACTACACCAAAGAGTTTCTCTATCACTACATCCAAAGAGTTTCTCTTTCACTACATCCAAAGAGTTTCTCTTTCACTACATCCAAAGAGTTTCTCTTTCACTACATCCAAAGAGTTTCTCTTTCACTACATCCAAAGAGTTTCTCTTTCACTACATCCAAAGATGTAGTGTTTTGTACTTGCTGTAACCAGTGTTGGAATAATTCTGAGTTATTTTCTAAAACTTAATTTCCCTGCCCTAAGTACTTCCTGTTTAAGAAATGCTAGCAAAAATAACCGCAAACCAGATTTTTCTCCCTTTGGTTTTTTTGAAAAAAAAAAAGGGGGGGGAGGGTGGGTAAAAGTATAATAATTAGAAAACAAATTCACGTTCGTATCCATGACAACCAGGCAGAAATTTAAAAATAAAATATCTGAAGGCCAGAACTGGAACGTTGTGTTTAGCGTGAAGAAAGCACAACAGGAAGTTGTTCTCCAGCAGCTTGCCCAGCACGTCACAGTCATCTTACAGCCTGGCAATCATCAAACTCATCAGGCCTTCACCTATTCGTTGAAATCAGTGTTTCTCACATTGTTTAGCACAGACACTTTCCAAGATTCCAGCAGAAGTAAATAAATAAATAACTTTTACGTAACACTTAAATGTTACAGTTTTGTCAGTAAATGACGTCTTCTGAAAAGACTTTACTTATTGTCTGTCTATGAGACACTAACAACTTCATGCTCTTTGTTATGACATTATCTTACTTCCCGCTCTTTGTTATGACATTATGTCACTTCCCGGTCTTTGTTGTGACATTATGTCACTTCCCGGTCTTTGTTGTGACATTATCTTACTTCTCGCTCTTTGTTGTGACATTATGTCACTTGCCGGTCTTTGTTGTGACACTGTCTCACTTCTCTATCTTTTTGTGATATTTTCTTACTTCTTTTTTTTTTGACATTATCTTACTTCTCGCTCTTTGTTATGAAAACATCTCACCAACATCTGTATTTACATCTCACCCACTTCTGTATGTATGCTATCTTGATGTCTCCAGGTCACAAATCTAACATTTCATGACACACAGAATTAAACTGAAAACGTTGACTTTCAAAAATATTCGTAACATTTATCTGGACTATGAAAACAGATAAAGCTAACATTTATCTGGACCAGAAAAGAAGATAAAACTATCAGAATAGTCTTCAAAAGGAAGAAAAACCCATGAGTATGAATAAATTATAAGTATAAATAAATTGTCCCTAATTTGCAGTCAACAGTATCACAAAAGGAGCTTTCTTCTTCACAACACCCACATGAATTTCTCACTCACTACATCCACAGAGTTTTTCTCTTACTACATCCACAGAATTTCTCTCTTACTACATCCACAGAGTTTCTTTCTTACTACATCCAAAAATTTTCTCTCTCACTACACCAAAGAGTTTCTCTTTCACTACATCGAAAGAGTTTCTCTCTCACTACACCAAAGAGTTTCTCTATCACTACATCCAAAGAGTTTCTCTTTCACTACATCCAAAGAGTTTCTCTTTCACTACATCCAAAGAGTTTCTCTTTCACTACATCCAAAGAGTTTCTCTTTCACTACATCCAAAGAGTTTCTCTTTCACTACATCCAAAGATGTAGTGTTTTGTACTTGCTGTAACCAGTGTTGGAATAATTCTGAGTTATTTTCTAAAACTTAATTTCCCTGCCCTAAGTACTTCCTGTTTAAGAAATGCTAGCAAAAATAACCGCAAACCAGATTTTTCTCCCTTTGGTTTTTTGAAAAAAAAAAAGGGGGGGGAGGGTGGGTAAAAGTATAATAATTAGAAAACAAATTCACGTTCGTATCCATGACAACCAGGCAGAAATTTAAAAATAAAATATCTGAAGGCCAGAACTGGAACGTTGTGTTTAGCGTGAAGAAAGCACAACAGGAAGTTGTTCTCCAGCAGCTTGCCCAGCACGTCACAGTCATCTTACAGCCTGGCAATCATCAAACTCATCAGGCCTTCACCTATTCGTTGAAATCAGTGTTTCTCACATTGTTTAGCACAGACACTTTCCAAGATTCCAGCAGAAGTAAATAAATAAATAACTTTTACGTAACACTTAAATGTTACAGTTTTGTCAGTAAATGACGTCTTCTGAAAAGACTTTACTTATTGTCTGTCTATGAGACACTAACAACTTGCTGTCTGTCTGAGAGACGCTAATTACTTGCTGTCTGTCTGTCAGACACTAACTACTTGTTGTCTGTCCGAGAGACACTAAATACTTACTGTCTTTCTGTCTGTTTGTCTGTCTGTCTGAGAGACACTAAATACTTACTGTCTATCTGTCTGAGAGACACTAAATACTTTCTGTCTGTCTGTCTCTCTGAGAGACACTAACTACTTGCTGTCTGTCTGAGAGACACTAACTACTTGCTGTCTGTCCGTTTCTCTGAGAGACACTAACTACTTGCTGTCTGTCTGTCTGAGAGACACTAATTAATTGCTGTCTGTCTGAGAGACATTAACTGCTTGCTGCCTGTCTGTCTTTCTGTGTGAGAGACACCAAATACTTGCTATCCATGTGAGAGAAGCTAACTTCTTACTGTCTGTCTGTCTGAGAGACACTAACTACTTGATGTCTGTCTGTCTGTCTGTCTGAAAGACACTAACTACTTGATGTCTGTCTTTCTGTCTGAGAGACACTAACTACTTACTGTCTGTCTGTCTGTTTTTCTGTTTGTCTGTGGGACACTAATTACTTTCTGAATTTCTGTCGTCTGTCTGTCTGTTTGTCTGTCTGAGAGACACTAACTGCTTGCTGTCTGTCTGAGACACACTAATTACTTACTGTCTATCTCTCTGAGAGACACCTGTCTGTCTGTCTGTTTGTCTGTCTGAGAGACACTAACTGCTTGTTGTCTGTCTGAGACACACTAATTACTTACTGTCTGTCTGTCTGAGAGACACTACTTGCTGTCTGTCTGAGACACAATAACTACTCACTGTCTGTCTGTCTGTCTGAGAGACACTAACTACTTGTTGTCTGTCTGAGAGACACTAACTACTTGCTGTCTGTCTGTCTGTCTGAAAGACACTAACTACTTGATGTCTGTCTTTCTGTCTGAAAGACACTAACTACTTGCTGTCTGCCTGAGAGACACTAACTACTTACTGTCTGTCTGTTTGTCTGTCTGAGAGACACTAACTACTTACTGTCTTTCTGTCTGTCTGTCCGAGAGACATTAACTACTTGCTGTCTCCTTGTCTGTCTGAGAGACACTAACTACTTGCTGTCTGTCTGTCTGTCTGAGAAACACTAACTACTTGTTGTCTGTCTGTCTGTCTGCCTGAAAGACACTAACTACTTGCTTTCTGTCTTTCTGTCTGAGAGACACTAACTACTTGCTGTCTGTCTGAGAGACACTAACTACTTACTGTCTCTCTGTCTTTCTGTCTGAGAGACACTAACTACTTACTGTCTGTCTGTCTGTCTGAGAGACACTAACTATTTGCTGTCTGTCTGACAGACCCTAACTACTTGCTGTCTGTCTGTCTGAGAGACACTAACCATTTGCTGTCTGTCTGAGAGACACTAACTACTTGGTATCTTTCTGAGAGACACTAACCATTTGCTGTCTGTCTGAGAGACACTAACTACTTGGTATCTTTCTGAGAGACACTAACCATTTGCTGTCTGTCTGAGAGACACTAACTACATGCTGTCTGTCTGAGAGACACTAACTACATGCTGTCTGTCTGAGAGACACTAACCATTTGCTGTCTGTCTGAGAGACACTAACTACATGCTGTCTGTCCGAGAGACACTAACTACGTGGTATCTTTCTGAGAGACACTAACTACATGCTGTCTGTCTTTCTGTCTGAGAGACACTAACTACTTGCTGTCTGTCTGTCTGTCTGTCTGTCTGTCTGTCTGAGAGACACTAACTACGTGGTATCTTTCTGAGAGACACTAACTACATGCTGTCTGTCTTTCTGTCTGAGAGACACTAACTACTTACTGTCTGTCTGTCTGTCTGAGAAACACTAACAACTTGTTGTCTGTCTGAGAGACCCTAACTACATGCTGTCTGTCTGTCTGTCTGTCTGTCTGAAAGACACTAACTACTTGATGTCTGTCTTTCTGTCTGAGAGACACTAACTACTTACTGTCTGTCTGTCTGAGAGACACTAACTACTTGCTGTCTGTCTGACAGACCCTAACTACTTGCTGTATGTCTGTCTGAGAGACACTAACCATTTGCTGTCTGTCTGAGAGACACTAACTACGTGGTATCTTTCTGAGAGACACTAACCATTTGCTGTCTGTCTGAGAGACACTAACTACTTGGTATCTTTCTGAGAGACACTAACCATTTGCTGTCTGTCTGAGAGACACTAACTACATGCTGTCTGTCTGAGAGACACTAACTACATGCTGTCTGTCTGAGAGACACTAACCATTTGCTGTCTGTCTGAGAGACACTAACTACATGCTGTCTGTCCGAGAGACACTAACTACGTGGTATCTTTCTGAGAGACACTAACTACATGCTGTCTGTCTTTCTGTCTGAGAGACACTAACTACTTGCTGTCTGTCTGTCTGTCTGTCTGTCTGTCTGTCTGAGAGACACTAACTACGTGGTATCTTTCTGAGAGACACTAACTACATGCTGTCTGTCTTTCTGTCTGAGAGACACTAACTACTTACTGTCTGTCTGTCTGAGAAACACTAACAACTTGTTGTCTGTCTGAGAGACCCTAACTACATGCTGTCTGTCTTTCTGTCTGAGAGACACTACTTCCTGTCTGTCTGATAGGAATGGAGTACTAGCTTCATAAAAGTAGGATGTAGTCTAAATTAAATAAAAGTATACATGTTCTAACTTTTTGACAAGAATTTCCTGATCAATGATAAATATTTTCTTGAGGTCAACAAACGTAGCATCGCACATTTTTCATCATCTATGTTTCTTAAGCAATTTTCCACCGTTTTAGTAAGAACTGTTTGGCAAGAATATCTGAACCTAAAACTTGACTGACGGTGACTTAGGAAATAATTTTCTATCAAGGATAGCAAGGTTATTTTATGTATGTGTTTGTCAAGTGCTTTTCATGAGGATAAAAGAATGAAGTTTGGTCTATTGAAGTTTGGTCTGTTGATGAAGTTTGGTCTATTGATGAAGTTTGGTCTATTGATAAACTATGGTCTATTGATAAAGTTTGGTCTATTGATAAAGTTTGGTCTATTGATGAAGTTTGGTCTATTGATAAAGTTTGGCTTAAAGAAAGGGCAGACTTCTGTAGTTTCAAAAGCTTCACGGAAGTAACTGTTTCTGCTGCAAAAAGTAGAAAAATATTATCAGATACTTCTAGTGACTTGACTGGCGTAATATCTTGAACAAACTAGAGTAATATCTTGAACAAACTAGCGTAATATCTTGAACAAACTAGAGTAATATCTTGAACAAACTAGAGTAATATCTTGAACAAACTAGAGTAATATCTTGAACAAACTAGAGTAATATCTTGAACAAACTAGAGTAATATCTTGAACAAACTAGAGTAATATCTTGAACAACTAGAGTAATATCTTGAACAAACTAGAGTATATCTTGAACAAACTAGCGTAATATCTTGAACAAACTAGAGTAATATCTTGAACAAACTAGAGTAATATCTTGAACAAACTAGAGTAATATCTTGAACAAACTAGAGTAATATCTTGAACAAACTAGCGTAATATCTTGAACAAACTAGCGTAATATCTTGAACAAACTAGCGTAATATCTTGAACAAACTAGAGTAATATCTTGAACAAACTAGCGTAATATCTTGAACAAACTAGAGTAATATCTTGAACAAACTAGAGTAATATCTTGAACAAACTAGAGTAATATCTTGAACAAACTAGAGTAATATCTTGGACAAACTAGAGTAATATCTTGAACAAACTAGCGTAATATCTTGGACAAACTAGAGTAATATCTTGGACAGACTGGCAGAATATCGTGGACAAACTAGAGTAATATCTTGAACAAACTAGAGTAATATCTTGGACAAACTAGCGTAATATCTTGGACAAACTAGAGTAATATCTTGAACAAACTAGAGTAATATCTTGGACAAACTAGAGTAATATCTTGGACAGACTGGCAGAATATCGTGGACAAACTAGCGTAATATCTTGGACAAACTAGAGTAATATCTTGGACAGACTGGCAGAATATCGTGGACAGACTGGTGTAATATCTTGGACATATCTTGGACAGACTAGAGTAATATCTTGAACAAACTAGCTTAATATCTTGGACAGACTAGTGAAATATCTTCCTGCTAATGTCATCGAGTCCTGCAGAACTGGTGTGTTTTTAAAGACAAAAGAATAACTATAGATGTCACTAACTGTTAGGGAAGAAATATTGAACTGCTTTTGTTTTGCTATCCCTAAATAAGAGTATCAGTAATAATGTGAATTCCATGCAAGAAAAAACAGATAGCCTATCTTCACTGGCTAGCAAAATAGGACTTGAAATTAACAAGGACAAAACAAAAATAATGAAAATTCCCATCAATCAAAATGGAAAAATACACATAGAAGGGACAGATATTGAAGAAGTCAATCAATTTGCATACCTTGGCAGCTACATAGACCAGGATGGTGACACTAGAAAGGAAGTTAGGATCAGAATTGCAAAAGCAGCATCAATCTTCAAGAATCTTGAGAACATATGGAATTCAAAGTTATAAACACAAAAACCAAGTTAAGACTATTCAATTCAAATGTATATCCACCCTCATTTATGCATGCGAAAGCTGGAAAACAACTAAAGAAATAGAAAAGAAATTAGACTCTTTTGAAAACAAATGCCTAAGGAAAATACTCGGCATCAAGTGGAATGAATTCAAGAACAATGCAGAGATAAGACAGATGACTGAACAACAACCAGTCTCATGAGTGATCAGGAAAAGGAGATGGACATATGTTGGTCACTTGATGAGAAGAAATGATCAGAGAATCCCAAAACAAGCTATCAAGTAGAACACAACAGGCCGAAGAAAAAGAGGCAGACCGCGTGAAACTCTGAAGAGGACATTATTAAGAGAGGCCAAGTTAACAGGCATAAAATCGGAATATGAATACACATACAGCAAGCTGGCGAAATCACTCACCCTTCGTCTAAAGATTCACAAGAGTGGTCTTGAAACAACAAACATGTCAGTATCGCGTGTTATAACAGTGTATAGAATGTTAGAATGTAAGATAGATAACTCATCTGAGAATTGGAAAAGTTAATATAAAAACAGCTGTATTCTAAAGCAGTCAGCTGTTTGTGAGTAGAGTCCCTCGCGTTGTTTTCACGTGCGACTCATGGTCACGGGTAAGGTATGGCAAAGAAAGGTCAGGTGAGAGAGAAATCATATGACTGAGGCAAAGTTGTGTTTTGTGTATCATCTGGAAAAGACGTAGATTTAGGTTGTTATAAATGTAGTCGTTAGAAAGATAGTTGGTAGTGAAATAGTTGTAGAAACAGAATATAGTAGGATGTTCTGATGGCGACAAACGTCTGCCGGTAACATTCTGTTGTGGAATTGTAAACTGCGTCCAGTTTTCTGTTCACGGAGTTTGTTGATGCCTTGTCGTCCTCGTCATATCGCTCACTGACTCATCGTCACCCCGTGCATCATTTAAGTCACTTCAAATGATAAAGTTGCTGCTTCTGTATTACTATTTCCACTGAGAGAGAATGAACCTGGGAGCAAGTAAGTCTGTGAAATGAGTAACAAAACAGACGCAAAACAGACGTGAGACAAAAGCTAGCAGTAACAACAGAGCGAACATTATTACAGCGGACAGCAGTGGAATTTTCAGAGAGATGAATAATTATAAGCAACAAGTTTACATCTAGACATAAGCAGACTAGTAGAAGATAGAATCCCAGAGAATTCGTTTCAGTGTGGCCACCGTTCGCTGCCAGACATTCGACGCACCGTTGCCTCATCGAGTTAACCAGGGTTGTTAGGACATTCTGTGGAATGGCCTGTCACTCTTGTTGAAGGAAAAGGGTCAGCTGGGTGACATCAACAGGTGCAGGATGATTTGTCGAAACCCGTCTGCCTAGGACATCCAAAATGTGCTCAATGGGCGACAGATCTGGCCAGTCGATTCTAATGATCCTTTGCTGTTGAAGAAAATCTTCTACGACACGACCCCGATGTAGTCTTGCGTTATAGTCTTGTAGGATTGCCCCTGCATCCATGGCTTGTAAGGTAGACTGGACAATGCGTTGCAGAATTTCATTCAGATATCCAGCAAAAGCAAGCACTGGACTGAAAAAAAAAATAGGAAACCATGGATATCAGATAAGACAATTGGGTTTTTCATTATAGCCTTCCTTGAGATACGCTCTGATGAGCAAGTACAAAAGGTTTTGCCGCTGCTTGCGTGAAAACTATGAGTGAGTCTAAGAAACCTTGGCTCGCTTGTCAAGTGTGAGTTGTAAGTTTATGTCATGCAGTCGCTGTTATCGTTATCAGTCAAGATGTTGTCTTCATACTTGTGCTTGTATGGAGTGGAAGTTAGTTGTGTGACAGATATTTCTAGTTCTTATGGCAATGTATGTAACGTTATGTTCTAGATTCGCCAGGAACTGTGTTCTACATGTTGTGATTAGATTGAATAGTTACTCGACATGTTTTGATCGTTCCCCTACTTGGTCATCATCTGGATGCGTGTAATAAACATTTTGTGTACTGAAAACCTGCCTTGATTACTTTATTCGTTTGTTCGTCGCTGAAAGCTGAAGGATTGCCTAATAAGCCAGGACTTTGTTACAGTTTAGAACACAGACAATACCCCTGTGTCTGAGTAGCTGTTACATATTTCACTGCTACATTTGGTGCCACGTACGGCTACACCCTGGCGGTTGCCATTTCTTATTTGGTCTCTTTTTGTCACATTCTCCTTAAATATCTTGTTTCTGCTATGATGATTATTTTGTGTGTTTGGCTGCTAGTATCTGTGTTTGACATTGGCAACATAGAGCTGGGAGGAAGATAGCATAGAGCTGGGAGGAAGATAGCATAGAGCTGGGAGGAAGATAGCATAGAGCTGGGAGGAAGTTAGCATAGAGCTGGGAGGAAGATAGCATAGAGCTAGGAGGAAGATTGTGCTGTACAATGGGTTTTCTGTTGTTGTTTCAGTTGTGATGTATTTATGTTTCAGTAAAGTCCAATGGCTTTCACTTTGCTGCATCTATTCTCAATCGCAACAGCAATTTTTCCTGAAGATGATATTGTGCTACCCGGGATATGAAATGTTTCATTTGCTTCAAGGGCTGGTTGTCGATGGATATCTTTGTTGGCATTTCTTCTCTTGCTGTGGTACTGACCTTCATGTTGTGGCTTTCATATGCCTTTGCTTAGTTATCCATGTTATGCTGTAGTCTTTTTCCGAGGTGGCTGTAAATACCTGATTGTCAGCAAAAAAAAAAAAAAAGAGTTGAGTTATGGCCTAATTGCTGGGTATGTTTTCTGTGTCAGTTTATCTCCGTGCTTCCTGTAACTGAGCGGAAAGACAGTTTTGTGATAGAATTTTTACCATGTATGTTAGCTTAGAATTTTTACCATGTATGTTAGCTTAGAATTTTTACCATGTATGTTAGCTTAGAATTTTTACCATGTATGTTAGCTTAGAATTTTTACTATGTAAGTTAGCTGATTCGCAGATTTTGTCAATGTATGCTATGAATAGTAAGGGAAATAGTATACAGCCCTGGCTTACTCAATGTATGTAAAACTTCCCATAGTTTTTTTTGTCTATATACTCTATCAAATGTTTTTCCTTGATCTACTTAAGCTATGTCCAGTAACTGATTGTGTTCGACTGATTTTTCTGTTAGTTGTCTTAGGAAAAGATGACATCCTTACAGCTCCTTTTTTTCTAAATCCCATATGAGTTTCATTTAACTGTGTTCAATCATTGTCTGCTGTCTGAGAATCTTGCAGAATAATTTTTCCAGTATGTCTTGGTAGTGAGATACCTTATATTGGTTGTAGTCCCTTTTACTGCCTTTTTTCTTCCATATTGGAATAATTACACCTTTTCCCCAGTCTTGTGGTGTTTCTTGTTTTTCCTATACCAAGTTACAGAGTCTGGGAAGTCAAGCTATCCAACCTCATTCACACATTTGATTAACTAACTGGGTATTCCATCACATCCTTGAGCAGGTTCTATGATCAGCTTGTTGTTATCATGATGTTTGCATGTCTTAGATGATGTACTTGTCGAAGAACTCTCTCCATCTCTGTACATTCTGGTTCACATATAAGATCACCACTAACATCGTTCATTTTTTCTGCTGGGTCGAAGTGCTCTTGTCTCTTTCTCACTGCACTGATCTTTTTCTAAAAGATTTTCCTAGACTCTCTGTGATCGTTGTTTAATCTTCATCGTATTCCTGTCATGATTTTACCTTTGCTTCTTTATGATCGTTGTTTAATCTTCACCGTATTCCTGTCATGATTTTATCTTTGCTTCTTTATGATCGTTGTTTAATACTTTCACCGTATTCCTGTCATGATTTTATCTTTGATTCTTTATGATCGTTGCTTAATCTTCACCGTATTCCTGCCATGATTTTATCTTTGCTTCTTTGCGATCTTTGTTTAATCTTCACCGTTTTCCTGCCATGATTTTATCTTTGCTTCTTTATGATCGTTGTTTAATACTTTCACCGTTTTCCTGCCATGATTTTATCTTTGCTTCTTTATGATCGTTGTTTAATACTTTCACCGTTTTCCTGCCATGATTTTATCTTTGCTTCTTTATGATCGTTGTTTAATACTTTCACCGTATTCCTGCCATGATTTTATCTTTGCTTCTTTATGATCGTTGTTTAATACTTTCACCGTATTCCTGCCATGATTTTATCTTTGCTTCTTTATGATCGTTGTTTAATCTTCACCGTATTCCTGCCATGATTTTATCTTTGCTTCTTTATGATCGTTGTTTAATACTTTCACCGTATTCCTGCCATGATTTTATCTTTGCTTCTTTATGATCGTTGTTTAATACTTTCACCGTATTCCTGCCATGATTTTACCTTTGCTTCTTTATGATCGTGTTTAATCTTCACCGTATTCCTGTCATGATTTTATCTTTGCTTCTTTGCGATCTTTGTTTAATCTTCACCGTTTTCCTACTATGATTTTTCCTTTTGCTGCTGTGTTATTGTTGTTTAATACTTCACTGTATTCTTCCATGATTTTATCTTTGCTTCTTTTATTACTCTCCTAAACCGTCTTCTCGCAACTGGATATTCAATTATTCAATGTATCCTTGCTCCTGCTTACTTTTCATCTATTTTTTATTTTTATTTTTATTTTCTTTTGCAGCCTCTCTGACCTCATCATTTCATCATATTATTTTTATTTCTTTACCTCTGGTTTTTTAAATTTCTGGTTGCACGTGTTTCCTTTGCGACGTTCGAAATCCTGGCTTTGAACAAGACCTATGACTCTTCTGAAGTTTGGAAATCACAGTCATGCAGAACGTGTGAATTTTAAATCACAGTGTAAGCTCAACATATGATCTGTAACACCTACATTTAAAATAAGACAGTCTAATTTCATTTATATTTATACGTCAGTCAGTCAGTCAGTCAGTCGCATGTCCCTTGCGGAACTTTGCCTCTCTAACAGCACTCCTGTAGGCCTCTCGGTTGTGAGCAAGATGGCCTGCTGCTGATGCGTCCATTTGCAGATTATCAACGATGTCTTGCAGCCATCTTCGCCTTGGTCTTCCTCCCTTTCTTTTTCCAATTATGTACCCTTCCAAGACTGTCTTCTCTAAATTCTCAAGACGTTTAATGTGTGTCCAAAATATTTGGTTTTCTCTGTTTAATCCTCTTTACTATCCAGCCTTCTTCAGTATTAAGTTTTTCTAGTATGGATATCCCCCGTGTGGTACTCGGGATCTGCAAAGAATAGGATCACAGTACCCTACCACGCATGATCGTAAAAGGCGACTAAGGAGGGTTCGACATAGGGCCAGCAACCCTATCTGGTAAAAAAAACAAACCATCAGACTGCTACAGAAACAGAAGCAAGGGAAAAAACAAATGCATTGGAATGAGAAATGCTTATCCGGAAACAGCCCATGAAGGTTGTGGATGAAAGCCAGCATCCTAAGATGGCATGGCCTCCCCCATAAAATAGTTAATGTAATCAAAGCCCTATACGAGGGTTTTCAGTGCAAAGTGATCTGTGGAGAACATACCTCCAGCAGCTTTAGGGTACAAACATGAGTGAAGCAGGGATGTGTATTATCACCAACATTATTTATCTTGGCAGTAGACTGGTTAATGAAGGAGGCAACATCGGACAAACGCAGAGGATTACAATGGACCCTTGACACAATGCTGGAGGACCTTGACTTTGCGGACGACATTTGTCTACTATCAAGCAGCCACAAATATATGCAAGATAAAATAAACAAGCTAACTCAGAATGCAAACAACATAGGACTAAAGATCAACGTAGGACAGACAAAGTTAATGAAGCAAAATGTGAACAACAGAAATGTACTCAGAGTAGATAGCAAGTTAGTGGAGGAGGTCAACGAATTTATATACCTTGGCAGTAGAGTAGTAGAAAATGGAGACAGCACAGAGGACATCAACAACAGACTTACTAGAGCAAACCAGGCTTTTGCAGTGCTGCAGACTACATGGAAATCTAAAAAAACTAAGCATAAATACGAAAATCAGGATATTTAATAGTAATGTTCTAAGTGTACTACTCTATGGAAACGAATGCTGGAAAATCACTAAGACCTTAGAAAACAAGTTGAATTCTTTCCATACTAAATGTTTAAGAAGAATTAGAAAAATATTTTGTCCAAACACCATAAGAAATAACATCTTGTTGGCAGAAATGCAGATGAAACCACTGACAACAATTATTGAGGAAAGACGCTGGTTGGGACATGTGCTCCGAATGACTGACAACTCACTACTAAAAATAGCACTAAGATGGATACCACAGAGAAACAGAAGTAAGGGTAGACCAAAAGAGGCATGGAGAAGAACAACAGAAAGGATGTTGAGCAATAGAGGGCTCACCTGGGCAAGAACAGAAAAAAAAGGCAAAGGACAGGCATTTGTGGAAAGCCCTTGCGGAAGCCCCATGTGCCCTGAGCACTTAAGGTTCAGAGAGAGAGAGAGAGAGAGAGAGAGAGAGAGAGATTGATTGATTGATTGATCTTTATTTCAAAAGGGTTAAGAATTGGGCACGCAGGCCCGTCTGACATTCTGAGAGAGTATGGATATATTTATTCTTTTCTGTGTTCATGAAATTTTAAGAACTCTTCTGCAGCTTTTACATTCAAAGGCATTTATGTGTTTCTCAGCTGTTTTGTTAAGTGTCCAGGTCTCACAGGCATATGTTGCGATGAGAAAGATAAATGCCCTTAAAAATCTTATTTTTGTAGTTCTGTCTGTTCCTCTCCACATATCCTTTAGTTGTTTTACTTTCTGATGAGTGATAGATGTCCTCCTTTTAATTTCCCTCATTGAATCTCCATTATTAGTTAGTAATGATACAAGATATTCAAAACTCTTCACTTCTTCCAATTTTTCCTCACTGATACATATTTCAGTTGCTTTGTTTGTTTTGTCAGTTGTCATCAATTTAGTTTTCTTCGCATTAAGATAGAGGTTTTGCTCTATGCTGTTCTTACGAACTGACATTTGTACGTTAGATAGATGAAATACAATTCTCTTGTTGCCGTTGTTGATGGTACCGTTGTTGTTGTTGTTGTTAATGGTCCCGTTGTTGTTGTTGATGTTGTTGTTGTTATTGATGTTGTTGTTGCTGTTATTGATGTTGTTGTTGTTGTTGCTGTTGTTGTTGTTGTTGATGTTGGTGCCTTTGTTGTTGTTGATGGTCCTGTTGTTGTTGTTGTTGTTGATGATGGTCCCATTGTTGTTGATGGTGGTGTTTTTGTTCTTGTTGTTGGTGATGGTGCTGTTGTTGTTGTTAATGGTGCCGTTGTTCTTGTGTTTGATGGTGCCGTTTTTGTTGTTGTTGTTGTTGATGGTTCCGTTGTTGTTGTTATTGATGGTGGTTGCGTTGTTGTAGTTGTTGTTGATGGTTCCGTTGGTGTTGTTATTGATGGTGGTTGCGTTGTTGTAGTTGTTGTTGATGGTGCCATCATTGCTGTTGTTGATGGTGCCGCTGGTGTGGTTGTTGTTGTTGTTGATGGTGCCATCGTTGTTATTGTTGTTTTTAATGTGGTGCTTTTGTTGTTGGTCTTGCCGCCGTTATTGTTTCTTGCTGAAGGTGCTACTGGTGTTGTTGATGGTGTTGTTGTTGTTATTGATGGTGCCAGAACTGGTGTTGTTAATAGTGTCGTTGTTGATGATGCTGCCACTGTTGTTATTATTGTTGATGGTGTCGTTGCTGTTGATGATGCCCTTGTTGTTGTTGTTGATGGTTCTGTTATTGTTGGTGCTGATGGCCTCGTTGTTGGTGTTGATGGTGTCATTTTGTTGGTGTCATTTTTGTTGTCGTTGCTGTTGTTGTTGTTGATGGCGTTGTTACTGTTGTTGTTAATGGTGTTGATGGTGTCATTTTGTTGGTGTCATTTTTGTTGTCGTTGATGTTTTTGTTGATGGTGTCGTTACTGTTGTTGTTGATGGTGTCGTTGTTGTTGTTGTTGATAGTGTCGTTGTTGTTTTGATTTCTTTGTTGCTGTTGTTTTTTGTGTTGTTGTTGCTGATGCTGTTATTGATAGTGGTGACGGTGGTTGTTATTTTGGATTTTTTGTTGTTATTGGTGGTGTTGATGTTGTTTATGATGGTATTTGTGTTGTTATTGACGTCATTATTTTTTGTTATTGATGGTGTAGTTGTTGTTGTTGTTGTTGTTAATTGCGTTCTTATTTATTTTGTTGCTGATGGAGCTGTTCTTCATATTGGTATCGCTGTTGATGTTAGTGTTGGTGTTCTGTTGGTGTTGGTATTATTCATGTTGGTGTTGGTATTATTTATGTTAGTGTTCTGTTTGTTCTTCATGTTTGTATTCTGTTGGTGGTGGTATTATTCATGTTAGTGTTCTGTTTGTTCTTCATGTTTGTATTCTGTTGGTGGTGGTATTATTCATGTTAGTGTTCTGTTGGTGTTGGTGTTCTTCATGTTTGTATTCTGTTGGTGGTGGTATTATTCATGTTTGTGTTCTGTTGGTGTTGGTGTTCTTCATGTTTGTATTCTGTTGGTGGTGGTATTATTCATGTTAGTGTTCTGTTTGTGGCGATGTTCTTCATGTTTGTATTCTTTTGGTGGTGGTATTATTCATGTTGGTGTTCTGTTGGTGGTTTTATTATTCATGTTGGTGTTCTGTTTGTGGCGATGTTCTTCATGTTTGTATCCTTTTGGTGGTGGTATTATTCATGTTGGTGTTCTGTTTGTTCTTCATGTTTTAATTCTGTTGGTGGTGGTATTATTCATGTTGGTGTTCTGTTGGTGTTGGCGTTCTTTATGTTGGTGAATCAGTATGTATATTATCTAATCTGACTGTCAGACTTGAATAAAAGACTGGAATGAAGACTGAATCTTTCTCAGGGTGTGTCTCTGCTTAAACTATTATCATCTTGTTCCTTTCTCCTCTTCTTGCTATTTTACAGTTGCTTCGATGTTGAGCCAAGTTTGCAAAATCTGTTGCTTAACCTTCGCACCGTGCATCACCATGCTCTGTATGAGTGGAACATGTGTACCCCCACTGCAGCTAAATCGCTAAAGATGCACTTCAAAACGCAGTGCCAACTGGAAGATCATGGGTTCAATACCAGGACAAAGAAAAAAGCAACAACTAATAAGACCTCTTGGAGTCATGATCCAGAGGGGCCCACGCTCCTTAGAGTGTCAGGAGTTTAATAGGTCAGAAACACTTGTCTGAGGGGAGGGATACTTCCTCTGATGATCTGAAGGAGTTGTGTTGTTATTACTCTCTCTAGAGTAGAGTTTCCTGCATACAATGCAACACAAGAACACTAAGCTCCTCACAACACTACAGCAGAACACCAAAAAAAAAAGCTCCTCACAACACTACAGCAGAACACCAAGCTCCTCACAACAGTACAACAGAACACCAAGCTCCTCACAACACTACAACATAACACCAAGCTCCTCACAACACTACAACAGAACACCAAACTCCTCACAACACTACAACAGAACACCAAGCTCCTCACACCACTACAACATAACACCAAGCTCCTCACAACACTAAAACATAACACCAAGCTCCTCACAACACTACAACACAACACCAAGCTCCTCACAACAGTACAACAGAACACCAAGCTCCTCACAACACTACAACACAACACCAAGCTCCTCACAACACTACAACATAACACCAAGCTCCTCACAACAGTACAGCAGAACACCAAGCTCCTCACAACACTACAGCAGAACACCAAGCTCCTCACAACATTACAGCAGAACACCAAGCTCCTCACAACACTACAACATAACACCAAGCTCCTCACAACACTACAACATAATACCAAGCTCCTCATAACATTACAGCAGAACACCAAGCTCCTCACAACACTACAACATGACACCAAGCTCCTCACAACACTAAAGCAGAACACCAAGCTCCCCACAACAATACAGCAGAACACCAAGCTCCTCACACCACTACAACAGAACACCAAGCTCCTCACAACACTACAGCAGAACACCAAGCTCCTCACAACACTACAGCAGAACACCAAGCTCCTCACAATACTACAGCAGAACACCAAGCTCCCCACAACACTACAACATAACACCAAGCTCCTCACAATACTACAGCAGAACACCAAGCTCCTCACAACACTACAACAGAACACCAAGCTCCTCACAACACTACAGCAGAACACCAAGCTCCTCACAACACTACAGCAGAACACCAAGCTCCTCACAATACTACAGCAGAACACCAAGCTCCCCACAACACTACAACATAACACCAAGCTCCTCACAATACTACAGCAGAACACCAAGCTCCTCACAACACTACAACAGAACACCAAGCTCCCCACAACACTACAGCAGAACACCAAGCTCCCCACAACACTACAGCAGAACACCAAGCTTCCCACAACACTACAGCAGAACACCAAGCTCACCACAACATTACAGCAGAACACCAAGCTTCCCACAACACTACAGCAGAACACCAAGCTTCCCACAACACTATAGCAGAACACCAAGCTCCCCACAATACTACAGCAGAACACCAAGCTTCCCACAACACCACAGCAGAACACCAAGCTCCCCACAACACTACAGCAGAACACCAAGTAATAACTGTACTACACTGAAACCTGCAGTCAGTCAACTTCAATAACATACAACATACAACATTCCACAAGAAACTAAAGCATTTAAAAATACGAGATACCACATTTATTAATGGGTAAAATGGCAGATGATATTATGAGGATGGAAACCTAGCCCATCAGGCTGGAAAGACAAATACACCGACAATTCCCGGAATGAAATATTCAACGCCATTTGAGAAGAAACCTTACAGTTTACTTGCAACTAAAAAAAAAAAAAGACATACAAAGATTCCAACAGAAAAGCTCAACAAACTTCAAATTGTCTTAAACTGCCAATCAATCAAGTGCCGTGCTATGTGGCGTAGGCGATCATTTCTCTCCACAATTCCCTGTCTTTAGACTTGATTATGAGACCCTCCGGTGACTTTCTTCCTAGCCACACTGACAGCCCATCCAGTAACTTTTCTCTTTCGTTGTCTCCCTCTGTATTTTCTTCCCTCAATTTTTCCAGTTCCCACAATTTTTCCAGTTCCCACAATGTGTTCCAATTTTCATCTTCTTAGAAAATGTCCTACACATCTCGCTTGTCTGCTTCTGATCTTGGCTGTAATTTGCCTTTTAACTCCAGCCTCTCTTAAGACTTCTTCGTTGGTTTTCTTAGCTGTCCATGGTACCTTCAACATCCTTCTTATGAACCACATTTCCATGGCCTCCATTTCTTATTGTACTCTCTTTTTCATGGACTATGCTTCACATCCATAAAACAAAACTGGCTCGATGTAAAATTTAAGTACTCGGAATCTTGTTTCCATTGATATGGATCTGTTGCACAAGATGTTTCTCATTTTCTAGAATGCTGACTTCGCCTGAGAACGTCTGCTTTTTATTTCGTTGTGACATTTCCTATCTGCTGTTATAATTGTTCCTAAGAATTTGAATCTATCAACTTGTTTCAGTTCTGTGCCAGCGATGATAATGATACTGACAACGTTCATCTTAACCTAAACTGCCTCTACCAAAAACTTACTACCGAAAAACTCTATCCAAAACAAGACATTCTCCTAACCAAACCACAGCAATGCTTTCCAAAATAAGTAAGGCTACCTCTGCATCCAAAACAAGTAACCCCCCCCCCCCCCCCCGCCAACCTAATCTTGAGTGGTATTTATACATTTACTTTACCCACTCAGTTTTCTCAAGACCCTTGCCTACGCCCTTAACTAAGTTACCTTTCAAACAAGAATTATATCAGTCCGTAAGAACAGCACAGAGTAAAACCTCTATCTTAATGTGAAGAAAACTAAATTGATGACAACTGACAAAACAAACAAGGCAGCTGAGATATGTATCAATGAGGAAAAATTGGAAGAAGTGGAGAGTTTTGAATATCTTGTATCATTACTAACTAATAATGGAGATACAATGAGAGAA
Source organism: Achatina immaculata (assembly GCA_009760885.1). NCBI lineage: Eukaryota > Metazoa > Mollusca > Gastropoda > Stylommatophora > Achatinidae > Lissachatina > Lissachatina immaculata. Next base: position 67,355,755 of record CM019691.1, on the reverse strand, counting down.
ATTAAAAGGAGGACATCTATCGCTCTTCAGAAAGTAAAACAACTAAAGGATATGTGGAGAGGAACAGACAGAACTACAAAAATAAGATTTTTAAGGGCATTTATCTTTCTCATCGCAACATATGCCTGTGAGACCTGGACACTTAACAAAACAGCTGAGAAACACATAAATGCCTTTGAATGTAAATACTGCAGAAGAGTTCTTCAAATATCATGGACACAAAAAAGAACAAATACTACAAGAACTTAATACTGAAGAAGGTTGGTTAGTAAAGAAGATTAAAGAGAGAAAACTTAAATATTTTGGACACATTAAATGTCATGATAACCTAGAGAAGACCGTCTTGGAAGGGTACATAATGGGAAAAAGAAAGAGAGGAAGACCAAGGCGAAGATGGCTGCAAGACATCGTTGATGATCTGCAGATGGATGCATCAGCAGCAAGCCATCTTGCTCACAACCGAGAGACCTACAGGAGAGCTGTTAGAGAGGCAAAGTTCCGCAAGGGACATGCAAATGAATGAATGACACATTTACTTGCAACTAAAAAAAAAAAAGACATACAAAGATTCCAACAGAAAAGCTCAACAAACTTCAAATTGTCTTAAACTGCCAATCAATCAAGTGCCGTGCTATGTGGCGTAGGCGATCATTTCTCTCCACAATTCCCTGTCTTTAGACTTGATTATGAGACCCTCCGGTGACTTTCTTCCTAGCCACACTGACAGCCCATCCAGTAACTTTTCTCTTTCGTTGTCTCCCTCTGTATTTTCTTCCCTCAATTTTTCCAGTTCCCACAATTTTTCCAGTTCCCACAATGTGTTCCAATTTTCATCTTCTTAGAAAATGTCCTACACATCTCGCTTGTCTGCTTCTGATCTTGGCTGTAATTTGCCTTTTAACTCCAGCCTCTCTTAAGACTTCTTCGTTGGTTTTCTTAGCTGTCCATGGTACCTTCAACATCCTTCTTATGAACCACATTTCCATGACCTCCATTTCTTATTGTACTCTCTTTTTCATGGACTATGCTTCACACCCATAAAACAAAACTGGCTCGATGTAAAATTTAAGTACTCGGAATCTTGTTTCCATTGATATGGATCTGTTGCACAAGATGTTTCTCATTTTCTAGAATGCTGACTTCGCCTGAGCACGTCTGCTTTTTATTTCGTTGTGACATTTCCCATCTGCTGTTATAATTATTCCTAAGAATTTGAATCTATCAACTTGTTTCAGTTCTGTGCCATTGATGATAATGATACTGACAACGTTCATCTTAACCTAAACTGCCTCTACCAAAAACTTACTACCGAAAAACTATCCAAAACAAGACATTCTCCTAACCAAACCACAGCAATGCTTTCCAAAATAAGTAAGGCTACCTCTGCATCCAAAACAAGTAACCCCCCTCCCCCCCCCCGCCAACCTAATATTGAGTGGTATTTATACAATTACTTTACCCACTCAGTTTTCTCAAGACCCTTGCCTACGCCCTTAACTAAGTTACCTTTCAAACAAGAATTATATCAGTCCGTAAGAACAGCACAGAGTAAAACCTCTATCTTAATGTGAAGAAAACTAAATTGATGACAACTGACAAAACAAACAAGGCAGCTGAGATATGTATCAATGAGGAAAAATTGGAAGAAGTGGAGAGTTTTGAATATCTTGTATCATTACTAACTAATAATGGAGATACAATGAGAGAAATTAAAAGGAGGACATCTATCGCTCTTCAGAAAGTAAAACAACTAAAGGATATGTGGAGAGGAACAGACAGAACTACAAAAATAAGATTTTTAAGGGCATTTATCTTTCTCATCGCAACATATGCCTGTGAGACCTGGACACTTAACAAAACAGCTGAGAAACACATAAATGCCTTTGAATGTAAATACTGCAGAAGAGTTCTTCAAATATCATGGACACAAAAAAGAACAAATACTACAAGAACTTAATACTGAAGAAGGTTGGTTAGTAAAGAAGATTAAAGAGAGAAAACTTAAATATTTTGGACACATTAAATGTCATGATAACCTAGAGAAGACCGTCTTGGAAGGGTACATAATGGGAAAAAGAAAGAGAGGAAGACCAAGGCGAAGATGGCTGCAAGACATCGTTGATGATCTGCAGATGGATGCATCAGCAGCAAGCCATCTTGCTCACAACCGAGAGACCTACAGGAGAGCTGTTAGAGAGGCAAAGTTCCGCAAGGGACATGCAAATGAATGAATGACACATTTATCATCTTAAATATTTCATACACTCACTTATCATCTTAAATATTTCATACACTCACTTATCATCTCAATTATTTCATACACTCACTTATCATCTTAATTATTCCATACACTCACTTATCATCTTAATTATTTCATACACTCACTTATCATCTCAATTATTCCATACACTCACTTATCATCTCAATTATTTCATACACTCACTTATCATCTTAATTATTTCATACACTCACTTATCATCTCAATTATTTCATACACTCACTTATCATCTCAATTATTTCATACACTCACTTATCATCTTAATTATTTCATACACTCACTTATCATCTTAATTATTCCATACACTCACTTATCATCATAATTACAGTTGTCTTCTGGTTATTTCTTTGTATATCAAGATGTTTTCATCATGCACCTGTGATAATGCCATCTTCACAGTCTTATATATAAGTAAGGAGAGAGATTAAGAGGGAGATTTAAGGACATGGGAGTATTCTCTCTTGTTGTTGTTGTTGTTCCTGTTGTTGTTGTTACTGTTGTTGTTGTTGTCGATGTCGTTGTTGTTGTTGTTCCTGTTGTTGTTGCTGTTCCTGTTGTTGTTGTTGTTGTCATTGTTGTTGTTGTTGCTCCTGTTGTTGTTGCTGTTCCTATTGTTGTTGTTGTTGTTGTCGTTGTTGTTGTTCCTGTTGTTGTTGCTGTTCCTGTTGTTGTTGTTGTTGTCGTTGTTGTTGTTCCTGTTGTTGTTGCTGTTCCTATTGTTGTTGTTCCTGTTGTTGTTGCTGTTCCTATTGTTGTTGTTGTTGTCGTTGTTGTTGTTCCTGTTGTTGTTGCTGTTCCTATTGTTGTTGTTGTTGTTGTCGTTGTTGTTGTTCCTGTTGTTGTTGCTGTTCCTGTTGTTGTTGTTGTTGTTGTCAGGGCAAAATGTAACTCTGATAGTTTTGTAAATTTTAAAAGATTAAAGTCAAGCCACCGAAATGTTCTATCGATCGATTATCACTAACTTGAACTTAACTTAGAACAAAGTTTTACAGTAGGATGTTTAGAAAGTCTTTGTTCAGAAGTTTCTTAGTGTCAGAGAGTATTTCAAAACAGATAGGATGGAGAACTGAAGAGATGTGAACTGAATATAACTGCTTTATAACAAACACATACATATGTTCATATGGTGTCCATGTCTCTATTTCTATTAATTCCAGGTCCTGGGTAACACTTCACTAGAAGATAACATAACGTATAACATACTCAAGTATAGCTTTGGTCTCCAGCAAATACAACTAAACAATGCAGCAATCAGAAAAGCTGTAACAGCATTTTCTACTTCAAACTGCAATAAATACGAGAAACAAGTGCACGTATAGGGGTACCAGTGCTTTCTTTCTTTCTTTCTTTCTTAACAATTGAATAGCCCAGATATGCTGGACTACCAGTCTTCTGTGCAGAAACTCCACAGTTAAACATAGAAGTAACAAGCTTACTGTAAGAATTCAATACTTCAGATGTTTTCTACTCAATAGCTTCTCTCAAGCCTGCAGAAGACATCACATTTATAACTTCTCCTTCTGCTTATCTTTATATTCATCTGTTTATTTTATGTCGTATTTCTTTTTGCACCCGGTATATGATAATGCTGAGGCACATATAATGTGCAGGATAGGGAGTGGATTACGGTGACCTACCTGAAGCCCAGAAGCAAACTCAAGAAATAGTCTACAAATGTAAGATCCACATGTTGGTCTAGCAGAAAGTGCTCATTACCCTGGTCACTTGGAGTTTTGGTTTGCTGGCCAAGAAAAACTTCACTACCCGTCACGCACATTCAAGTTTCCCTTCTACACTCACTTTTCAGTGTCACGAGCCTAATCTTCAACTATACGTGAGCCTATGATAAAAGATTCACCAGAGAGAGAGAAAGAGAGAGAGATGGTATAAATTTCAAACAAATTCCACAAGCTTCTCGTGAACCTCTCTCAGACCAGGCTAATTTGTGTGCGTGTGCGTGTGTATGTATGTGTGTGTGTGTGTGTGTGTGTGTGTGGGCGGGGAACTTCCAGGGGTCAGATTATCTTCCTATTTCATTAAATCGTCTGCTTTCATGTTATAGACCAAAGTTCAAGGTCATGACCCTCAACTTGAAGGGATTATGGTCACGCAGAAATGTCACACAGAAAGAAATGTATGTAATTCTCATATATTGTGAGTAGGGTCATGAAATTTGACATTACAGCATTTATGACTTTATCATGTGACCTTTATTTCATTATCTGACCCTATAATTGTTTCGTAAATCAAGTCTGAACATTTGTAATCAAGACCCCAACCAGGTCTTTTTATTTTATAATACGATTTCCTGGAAATTGTAGCAGATAGAATCTGTTGTAGACAAATTTACAACCTCGTGCAGGATAGAGTGAAAATAGAAATACGAGACGTTTCTACATTGACTGGAGAGATGGAAAGAAAGTTAACGGTCTTTACATTGACTGGAGAGATGGAGAGAAAGTTAACGGTCTTTACAGTGACTGGAGAGATGGAGAGAAAGTTAACGGTCTTTACAGTGACTGGAGAGATGGAGAGAAAGTTAACGGTCTTTACAGTGACTGGAGAGATGGAAAGAAAGTTAACGGTCTTTACATTGACTGGAGAGATGGAGAGAAAGTTAACGGTCTTTACATTGACTGGAGAGATGGAGAGAAAGTTAACGGTCTTTACAGTGACTGGAGAGAAAGTTAACAGTCTTTACATTGACTGGAGAGATGGAGAGAAAGTTAACGGTCTTTACAGTGACTGGAGAGAAAGTTAACAGTCTTTACAGTGACTGGAGAGATGGAGAGAAAGTTAACGGTCTTTACAGTGACTGGAGAGATGGAGAGAAAGTTAACAGTCTTTACATTGACTGGAGAGATGGAGAGAAAGTTAACGGTCTTTACAGTGACTGGAGAGATGGAGAGAAAGTTAACAGTTTTTAGCATGGCAGGAGAGATGAAGAGAAAGTTAAGGTATGTATATGTATTGGGCATGCAGGCCCATCTGACATTCTGCCCTTTGTCACACAACTTTCACTCTATTCCAGATATTCCGCAAATATCCTGCTCATATAACCAATATAATTAACATTAAAGTAACTACATACTCACAGATATAGATGTAAGAGAATATATCATATCTTATATATTATATCCTTCCCGTGCCGTTAAACGTCACATAGGGCTTGCAAAGAAGTTCGCCAGTTTTTACTGTCTTCGGCGAGTCTTTCAACCTCATCAAAGGATTTTATGCCTGTTAATTTGGCCTCTCTTAAAAATGTCATCTTCAGAGTTTCACGCGGTCTGCCTCTTTTTCTTTGGCCTGTTGTGTTCCACTTGATAGCTTGTTTTGGGATTCTCTGATCATTTCTTCTCATCAAGTGACCAACATATGTCCATCTCCTTTTCCTGATCACCCATGAGACTGATTGTTGTTCAGTCATCTGTCTTATCTCTGCGTTGTTCTTGAATTCATTCCACTTTATACCAAGTATTTTCCTTATGCATTTGTTTTAAAAAGAGTCTAATTTCTTGTCTATTTCTTTAGTTGTTTTCCAGCTTTCGCATGCATAAATGAGGGTGGATATTACATTTGAATTGAATAGTCTTAACTTGGTTTTTGTGCTTATAACTTTTGAATTCCATATGTTCTCAAGATTCTTGAAGATTGATGCTGCTTTTGCAATTCTGATCCTAATTTCCTTTCTAGTGTCACCATCCTGGTCTATGTAGCTGCCAAGGTATGCAAATTGATTGACTTCTTCAATGTCTGTCCCTTCAAAGTGTAATTTTCCATTTTGATTAATGAGAAGTTTCATTATTTTTGTTTTGTCTTTGTTAATTTCAAGACCTATTTTGCTAGCCAGTGAAGACAAGGAATCTGTTTTTTCCTGCATCAATTTCACATTGTCACTGATAAGAGTTATGTCATCTGCAAAATCAAGATCTTCTATTTGGGTCCCATGTAACCAATCAGTGCCAGTTTTACTTGTACAGCATCTTTTCATTATAAAGTCTATGGCAATTCCAAAAAAGCAGTGGAGATAATATATATCCTTGTTTCATGCCTGTTTCAATTTGAAACCATTCGCTCATTCCTTCTTTTGTCTTGACTGCACAAACATATCCATTGTAGAAGTCCTTAATGATGTTGATAATTTTAGATGAATCTCTGTTTATGCTATCAAATGCCTTTTTAAAATCTATGAAGTTCAGTATTAATGGTTTCTGCTTTTCAATATGTTCTTCAAGTATTATTCTGAGAATAAAGATCTGGTCTAGACAGCTTCTCCCTTTTCAAAATCCTGCTTATTCTTCTCTCATTGCAGTATCCACTATATCTTTAAGTCTATTCAAAATGACCTTGCAAAATACTTTTGACACAGCTGATATTAAGGTTACTCCTCTCCAATTGTTACAGTCACTAAAGTTGCCTTTTTTTTTTTTTTTGGTATTTTAACAATGATTCCTTTTTTCCAATTAGAAGGAACCTTCTCTTCTTTCCAAATCTTGTTAAACATTCTCTGTAGTTGTCTCATGTTGTCACTGTTGATAGCTTTTAGCATTTCGGCTGTTATTTCATCTTCACCTACAGCTTTGTTGTTAGCCATTAAATTCACCGCTGTTTCAGTTTCATGCAATTTAATTTCATCTAGGTTGACATTTAGTTGTGGGGCTGGTAAGTCAGTTTCAAGGTTTAACAATTCTTTTGGGTGTGGTCGATTAAGTATTTCTTGGAAGTGTTCAGCCCATCTTTGCTTTTGGTCTTTACTTGATGTTAATAGGGTTCCAGTTTTGCTAAGGATTGGTGTTTTTTTAGATGTAATAGTACCTGTTAGCCTCTTTTGTATGTTATATAAAGTTTTGCTGTCTCCTGTTTTTGCTGCTTTTTCTGCCTCTTTCGCCATATTGTCTATGTATTCTCTTTTTATTTCTAGCTGAACTTTTTAGTTTCTTGTCTATTTCTTTGTATGTTGCTTTCTACGTAAGAGCATATAGGGGTGCAAATATCAACAGCAATCACAATCTGTGTATAGGGAAGATAAGACTTAAACTGAAAAGCCAACACAAGAAAACAGTACTCTACTCAGAAATGTAAACAGCCACAGCCTACAAGAAGAAAATACCAACAGTGATTTCAATCTGGAACATACCAAATATTTCGCAGCACTCAGCGAGGTAAATGAGACATATAGATGAAATATGGAATTCATTCAGCACAGGCATAATCAGGGCAGCAAAAGCAAGTGCTGGACTGCAATCAACAAGTAAAAAAGCATAGATATCAGATAACACATGGAAATACATGAAAGATGAGCAGTAAATTAGCCTTGTTGAGTGTAAAAACAGATCTTGGAAACATTTTGGCAAAAGCAACATACAAAGAACTAGACAATAAAGTAAAAAGTTCAGCTAGAAGAGAGAAATATGGCAAAGGAAGCAGAAAATGCAGCAAAAACAGGAGACAACAAAACTCTATATAACATACAGTAGAAGCTAACAGTCTTTAGCAAAACAGGCAACCTATTAACATCAAGTAAAGACCAAAAGCAAAGATGGGCTGAACACTTCCAAGAAATACTTAATTGACCACACCCAAATGAATTAATAAATCTTGAAACGATTTACCAGTCCCACAACTAAATGTCATCTTAGATGAAGTTACACTGAGTAAAATTGAAACAGCAGTAAATTTAATGGCTAACGACAAAGCTGCAGGTGAAGATGAAATAACAGACGAAATGTTAAAAGTTATTAACAGTAACAACATGAGCCAACTACGAAGAATGTTTAATAAAATTTGGAAAGAAGAAAAAGTCCCTTCCATATGGAAAAAGGGAATCGTTAAAATACCCAAAAAAAGGCAACCTTAGTGACTGCAATAACAGGAGGTGTGTAACCTTACTTTCAGTTGTGTTAAAGGTGTTTTGTAAAGTGATTCTGAATAGAATTATGGATGTAGTGGATACTGCAATGAGAGAAGAACAGGCAGGTTTTCGAAAAGGGAGAAGCTATCTCGACCAGATCTTTACTCTAAGAATAATACTTGAAGAACATATTGGAAAACAGAAACCATTAATCCTGAACTTCATAGACTTAAAAAAAGCATTTGATAGCATACACAGAGATTCATTGTGGAGAATTTTAAGACTATATGGAATACCATCTAAAATTGTCAACATCATTAGAGATCTCTACAATGGATATGTTTGTGCAGTCAAGACAAAAGAAGGAATGAGCGAATGGTTTCAAATTGAAACAGGCATGAAACAAGGATATATATTATCTCCACTGCTTTTTTGGAATTGCCATAGACTTTATAATGAAAAGATGCTGTACAGGTAAAACTGGCACTGATTGGTTACATGGGACCCAAATAGAAGATCTTGATTTTGCAGATGACATAACTCTTATCAGTGACAATGTGAAATTGATGCAGGAAAAAACAGATTCCTTGTCTTCACTGGCTAGCAAAATAGGTCTTGAAATTAACAAAGACAAAACAAAAATAATGAAACTTCTCATTAATCAAAATGGAAAATTACACTTTGAGGGGACAGACATTGAAGAAGTCAATCAATTTGCATACCTTGGCAGCTACATAGACCAGGATGGTGACACTAGAAAGGAAATTAGGATCAGAATTGCAAAAGCAGCATCAATCTTCAAAAATCTTGAGAACATGTGGAATTCAAAAGTTATAAGCACAAAACCAAGTTAAGATTATTCAATTCAAATGTGATATCACCCTCATTTATGCATGCAAAAACTGGAAATCAACTAAGGAAATAGACAAGAAAGTAGACTGTTTTGAAAACAAATGCCTAAGGAAAATACTTGGTATAAAGTGGAATGAATTCAAGAACAACGCAGAGATAAGACCGATGAGCAAACAACAGCCTGTCTCGTGGGTGATCAGAAAAAGAAGATGGACATATGTAGGCCATGTGATGAGAAGAAATAATCAGAGAATATCAAAAAAAGCTATCAAGTAGAGTACAACAGGTCAAAGAAAAAGAGATTGACCACATGAAACTCTAAAGCGAACATTATTAAGAGAAGCCAGTTTAGTGGGCATAACACCCCTTGATGAATTTGAAAGACTCGCCGAGAACAGGAAAACTTGGCAAACAACTATGCGAGCACTATGTGGCATTTAACAGCACGGGAAGGATGTAAGATACATAAATGACTATCTACCAAACAAAAATTTCAGAACTATTCAGAATAAACATTTAACTGAATTAGGTGTCTGTAAGAGCAGTCTAAGATAACTTTTACATTTTATGATTCATGGAGGCATGTAGTCAACATCAAATAGATATTGGAAAAGTTTGTAGCTGTAGGAAGGAGTATAGTTTATACAGGATTTTTTTGGGGGGGGGGGGGGGTATTCCAAAGATGAGCAGCAGAATAAATAAAGTCTTTTTTGTAAAAGATTAAGTCTAGGTTTTGGAAGAAATATGTTGTTTAAGCGTTGGCTGCACTTTTGACTAAATTTAAATAGGTTCCATAGATAAGGTGGATCATGCTGTGAAAGAATTTGATGTACCATCTTGTTGAAGTTGTGTTATTGAAGAGGAACCTGTTCTTAAGAGGCAGTATTTTGATACATTTGTGCTGGTTAGTTGTTTGTGTTTGATCTTTGTCACTAATAAGCTTTACTGCTCGCTTTTGAAATGAGTAAAGCCTTTGTGTATTTGACACTGAGCAAACATCCCATATTGTTGAGCAATAGTCTAAACGTGTTTGTATATGTGATATGTAGTATATCTTCCTTGTGTCTTGATCGATGAAGTGCTTAATTTTGGCTAACTGGTATACTTTTTGTGCGATGAGTTTTGTTAGACCTTGCACATGAGAGTTCCAGGTCAGATGTTGGTCAATAACAGGACCTAGTGTTTTGTACTTGCTAACGTTTTCTATCTGTGATGTTTCCATGCTGAGCTGAAGTGTTGTTTTTGTCGTGTTTTGTACTTTTTGTCTTGTTGTTATGAGCGTTGATTTTGTTTTATCGGTGTTTATAATCATGCCATTGTTGTTGCTCCATCTAATTTGATTGTTTAACTTGACCTGAATAATTGATTCTAGGTTAATACAGTCATAGTCACTGGTGTAGACTGTTCAATCATCAGCGAAAAAGTCACAAGAAGAGTGTTTAAGATGAAGTGGAAGATCATTGATATAGATAACAAAGAACAACGGGCCTAGAATAGAATCTTGAGGAACATCAGTGTCATCTATAGCAGAATTTTAAAGTGAATTGGTGAAGAATACTACCTGTTGCCTATCTGAAAGAAATGATGCAATTAATTTTATTAGGTCATGGTCCAGCATATAAGTCTTTTTTTTTTTAACAAGAATATCGTGATCAGTCATATCAAATGCCTTTTTAAAGTTGACAAAGATGGCATCACATAATCTGTCACCATTTATGTTTACTAACCAGTTTTCTGTCATTTTGGTGAGAGCTGTGTGGCAGGAATGATTGGGTCTAAAGCCTGACTGACTGTCTATGAGTAAATTGTTCTCTTGCATGTGTCGTAGGGTTATTTTGTGCATGTGTTTTTGGAGTAGTTTTGATAATGGATATTGGTCTGATTGTTGGTAAGATTGTTGGATAAACCAGATTTAAAGAGATGATACACTTCAGCAGTTTTAAAAGCCTCAGAATATTTTGCAGTGCACTGATTGTAAATGTATGTTAGTGTATGGGAAATGAAGGTGCAGCATAACATAAGATCTTATTGCTAATATCGTCAAGCACAGCTGTATTGTTGTTTTTTAAGGATAAGAGATGACTGTAAACTTCACTGACTGTAAAGAATGGAATGTGTAACTGCTTAAATTTAGTATTTTTCTTTCTGTAAGAGGGGGAGAGAGAGAGAGAGAGAGAGAACCTGTATGTATATGTGTAAGTAAATGTCTGTTTATTGTTTTTTGCTTCTATTTTCTTTCTGTATGCATGTGTGTGTGTGTGTATGAGAGAGAGAGCCTGTGTGTATATGTGTAAGTAAGTAAGTGTCTATTTTTTGTTTTTTGCTTCTATTTTCTTTCTCAACGTATGTGTGTGTGAGAGAGAGAGCCCATATATATATATATATATATGAGTGTTTATTTTTGTAGTTTCATGTATGTGTATCTCTTTATCTTTTTTTCTCTAATGACTTCTGTCTTTGTCTATTTAAGTCACTTTGTGTCGTTTATCAATTAATTTCCATAACATTCCTTTGTTACAACTAAAACAAGCACATTTTGTCTGTTTATCTCTATTTTATTCCTTTGTTACAACTAAAACAAGCACATTTTGCCCATTTATCTCCATATTATTCATTCTTATGGCTAAAACTAGCATATTTTGTTCATTTATCTCTATATTATTCCTTTGTTACAGCTAAAACAAGCACATTTTGTGGGTTCGAAGATCCAAAGATTTGCGGCTTCACAAACGTCAATGACAGCTCTGATTTCTTTGACTGGGACCGGGTTATGGGACAGACACCTTCGGGTGGGACAGGCCCGTCCAAGGACCACACCTGTGATGGACCAAAGGGTGAGTTTTAAGTCTAATTATCTAGTGCCTGGAATGAAAATTTTTTGTGTTTGTTTCATCCCAAGGCTCTGTATTTTTGTCCACACTACAGTAGTGTGAGTTCTATATTTCTTGTCCATACTAAAGTAGTGTGAGTTCTGTATTTCTTGTCCATACTAAAGTAGTGTGAGTTCTGTATTTCTTGTCCATACTAAAGTAGTGTGAGTTCAGTATTTCTTGTCCATGCTAAAGTAGTGTGAGTTCTGTATTTCTTGTCCATACTAGTGTGAGTTCTGTATTTCTTGTCCATACTAAAGTAGTGTGAGTTCTGTATTTCTTGTCCATATTACTGTGAGTTCTGTATTTCTTGTCCATACTAGTGTGAGTTCTGTATTTATTGTCCATACTAATGTGAGTTCTGTATTATTGTCCATACTAAAGTAGTGTGAGTTCTGTATTTCTTGTCCATACTAAAGTAGTGTGAGTTCTGTATTTATTGTCCATACTAATGTGAGTTCTGTATTTCTTGTCCTACTAATGTGAGTTCTGTATTTATTGTCCATACTAATGTGAGTTCTGTATTTATTGTCCTACTAAAGTAGTGTGAGTTCTGTATTTCTTGTCCATACTAAGTAGTGTGAGTTCTGTATTATTGTCCATACTAATGTGAGTTCTGTATTTCTTGTCCATATTACTGTGAGTTCTGTATTTATTGTCCATACTAATGTGAGTTCTGTATTTCTTGTCCATACTAAAGTAGTGTGAGTTCTGTATTTCTTGTCCATACTAAAGTAGTGTGAGTTCTGTATTTCTTGTCCATACTAATGTGAGTTCTGTATTTCTTGTCCATATTACTGTGAGTTCTGTATTTATTGTCCATACTAATGTGAGTTCTGTATTTATTGTCCATACTAAAATAGTGTGAGTTATGTATTTCTTGTCCATACTAAAGTAGTGTGAGTTCTGTATTTCTTGTCCATACTAAAGTAGTGTGAGTTCTGTATTTCTTGTCCATACTAAAGTAGTGTGAGTTCTGTATTTCTTGTCCATACTAAAGTAGTGTGAGTTCAGTATTTCTTGTCCATGCTAAAGTAGTGTGAGTTCTGTATTTCTTGTCCATACTAGTGTGAGTTCTGTATTTCTTGTCCATACTAATGTGAGTTCTGTATTTCTTGTCCATATTACTGTGAGTTCTGTATTTCTTGTCCATACTAGTGTGAGTTCTGTATTTATTGTCCATACTAATGTGAGTTCTGTATTTATTGTCCATACTAAAGTAGTGTGAGTTCTGTATTTCTTGTCCATACTAAAGTAGTGTGAGTTCTGTATTTATTGTCCATACTAATGTGAGTTCTGTATTTCTTGTCCATACTAGTGTGAGTTCTGTATTTATTGTCCATACTAATGTGAGTTCTGTATTTATTGTCCATACTAAAGTAGTGTGAGTTCTGTATTTCTTGTCCATACTAAAGTAGTGTGAGTTCTGTATTTATTGTCCATACTAATGTGAGTTCTGTATTTCTTGTCCATATTACTGTGAGTTCTGTATTTATTGTCCATACTAATGTGAGTTCTGTATTTCTTGTCCATACTAAAGGTCTGGTAGTTTGTTGCACTGAAGAGCTTCCAGTACTGATCTTGCATCTGTGAGAATTACTACAGGACATGTATCAATTCTGGAGTCTGATAGCTTTTCAACTGCAGCAATAATTGCTCTAACTTCTGCATCAAAGTTGTTGCAGTATTTTCCAGTGGGTATGGAAATCTTGTCAGTGGTATTGTTTGGATATTCAGTATGTGCTCCTGCCCCTGCATTCTTTATGGCATTGTGTGCAGATCCGTCTGTATACACACGTATCCAGGTGTCACATGGATATTTGTCATCTAGCACACTAAGTGTGGCTGTTGATCTTACAAGGCTGCTTTGCATCTCACCATTCTGCACACCTTTCACTTCAGTCTGAATAGTTATTTGTGTATAATCTGCTTCTTTCCATGGTGTATGGTCTGGTACAGATGATAATGGAGAGACTACATTTGGAAGGTCAGGTATCAGCTTACGCATACGCTTGGCCTGATGAATGAAGCTGCTTCTTTTAAGCCGTCCTAATGCTAAGTTATTGAATCTCTCCTTCAGGGGATGGCTTACAGAGCGGAGGAATTTCTCTCCCATGGTCATGACTTGTCAATACTAGTGTGAGTTCTGTATTTCTTGTCCATACTAGTGTGAGTTCTGTATTTCTTGTCCATACTAGTGTGAGTTCTGTATTTCTTGTCCATACTAGTGTGAGTTCTGTATTTCTTGTCCATACTAGTGTGAGTTCTGTATTTCTTGTCCATACTAATGTGAGTTCTGTATTTCTTGTCCATACTAATGTGAGTTCTGTATTTCTTGTCCATACTAAAGTAGTGTGAGTTCGGTATTTCTTGTCCATACTAAAGTAGTGTGAGTTCTGTATTTCTTGTCCATACTAATGTGAGTTCTGTATTTATTGTCCATACTAAAGTAGTGTGAGTTCTATATTTTGTGTACATACTAGTGAGAGATATTTTATCTTCTGGTTCTGCTTGCTTCAACAAGTTGTGTTGATAGGGAGAGGGGGGGGGGAGAATTAAAACGGGGGACAGTTCTTGAAGGGAAAATACATACAATAATTACACAAACAGTGAAAACACAATTATGAAAACACAAACAATGAAAATACAGCCATGACTATTTGTCCATATATATTGTTTGTTCAGTCCTGTTTGTTTGTCCATATATATTGTTTGTTCAGTCCTGTTTGTTTGTCCATATATGTTTGTTCACTTGTGTTTGTGGGTGTGCATATGTTTATTTGTTCACTCATGCTTGTCCACGTTTGTTTGTCCACAAGTGTTTGTTCGCTCATGCTCATTTACCCATATATTTTGTTCCACGTACAGTACACACACACACACACACACACACACACACACACACACACACACACACACACACCACACACACACACACACACCACACACACACACCACACACACACCACCACACACACACACCACACACACCACACACACACACACACACACACACGCACGCGCGAGTGTAAAGAAACTCAAAAAGTTATTCTTCAACAAAAATGACAATATATGAAAGACATGGTAAGCGAGATGCAGACATGCCATCAAAATAAGAAAACCAGAGTTCTATAAAGAACTGCGAACAGTAAAGCAAGGGTTATAAACAACCTGTGCAGAGCTTGCAGGGTAGTAATAGAAACATGATAAATAATGAAGAGAAAATCTGTACCAGATGGAAAGAATATTTTGAAAAACTATTAAACTGTGAAGAGCCTATAAGCACATTACCATGTGAAGAAATACAGACTTGTGAACCTGAAATAGAGGAACCAGCCTTAGAAAAAGTCATCTACAGTATCATGCATCTGCAAAACAACAAAACAACTGGTTCAGATGGAATTGCTATAGAACTGATTAAAAAAGTAGGTCTAAATCTACATGAACAGATACGTGCACTAATACAACAAATATGGAGAGAAGAAAAACTCTCTAGTGAGTGGAGAGAATCATTACTGATCCCAGTATTAAAAAAAAAAGGCGATAATAGCAAGTGTGAAAACTAAAGAGGAATATCCTTACTATAAATGTGCTACAAAATACTTTCTATTATACTTTTAAATAGATTAAAACAATATAGCGAGAACATACTGGGAGACTATCAAGCAGGTTTCAGGAAGAAGAGATCAACTGTAGACCAAATATTTTATCTACGTCTAACAGCAGAAAAGTACTGGGAATATGGAAAAGAAGCACATATCTTCATCGACTTCATGTGACAACATAGATAAGAACAGCTTATGGAAAACTATAAAAGAGTGTGAAATACCTAATAAATTAATCAGTTTGACCAGAATATGTATGGAGGATGCACAAAATATAGCAATGTATAAAGAAAGAAAGTCAGAGCTCTTCTATATAAGAACTGGCTTAAAACAAGGTGATACATTATCCCCATTACTATACAACCTAGTACTAGAAAAGGTAATCAGAAAAGAGAAAGAAGAAAGCAGTACAGAAGAATAAGCTAAAACACTAGGATATGGTGATGACATTGACCTGGTTGGAGAAACTATGCAAGATGTCACCAATACCTGCATACACCTGAGAGATGTAGCACTAAAAGTGAGTCTGACCATTAACCAAGATAAGACAGAGTATATGAAGATATCAAGAGATCAGGGGCAGAATGATCCAGATTATATAAATGTTCATTAGGAAAGCAGAAACATACAAATATCTAGGCACAACCTTCAGCAGAAGCAACACAGTAAGTGAGGAGATTAAAAGCAAAGTACAGATGGGGAATAAAGTATACTTTACCTGTTAAAATCTAAAATCCTGTCCCAAAACATCAAAATAACAATCTACAAAACTATAATAAGACCAGCCGTCATATATGGATTAGAAACGTGGAGTACAACAAAGAAAGATGAACAACAAATGCATGTCTTTGAGAACAAGATCCTAAAAATAATCTTTGAGCCCAAAAAGGATACCAACATTGGAGAATGGAGAGCTAGAAAGAACACTGAACTGAACAGCTTATTTAAATACCAACGAATTATAAATGTCCTGAAACTGAACAGATTACAATGGCTAAGCCATGTAGAAAGAATAGTAGAGAACAGACGAATGAAAAATGTGTATGCACAAGAGATGAGGGAAACAAGACCAAGGAGTAGACCAAGACAGAGATGGGAATACAATATAGAAGAGGATATAAAGGAAACTGGAGTCAACAACTGGAGAGAGATTAAAGAATAGAGAGGAACTGAGGCGAACTTTATCTGCAGCAATGAACCTTATTGGCTTGGAAAGCTGAAGAAGAAGAAGAAGAAGAAGAAGAAGAAGAAGAAGAAAAAGAAGAAGAAGAAGATATGTTTGCGCATTCGTATTTATTTGTCCATATATACGATGCGTCCCAAAAATAAGTGTACTGATTTTTCTACGTACGAATATGCAAGGTAACATGTCATTGGTGGATATCGGCGTAATGACAGAGATCTTAACAGCATGTGTCCATTCTAGTTTCCATTTTACATATCTATATATATATATATATATTATATATATATATATCCTTCCTGTGCTGTTAAACGTCACATACGGCTCGCAAAGTAGTTCGCCAATTTTTCCTGTCTTCGGCGAGTCTTTCAACCTCATCAAAGGATTTTATGCCTGTTAATTTGGCCTCTCAGAGAATGTCCGCTTCAGAGTTTCACGCGGTCTGCCTCTTTTTCTTTGGCCTGTTGTGTTTCACTTGATAGTTTGTTTTGGGATTCTCTGACTGTTTCTTCTCATCACGTGACAAACATGTCCATCTCCTTTTCCTGATTACCCATGAGACTGGTTGTTGTTCATTCATCTGTCTTATCTCTGCATTGTTCTTGAATTCGTTGCACTTGATGCTAAATATTTTCCTTAGGCGTTTGTTTTCAAAAGAGTCTAATTTCTTGTCTATTTCTTTAGTTGTTTTCCAGCTTTCGCATTCATAAATGAAGGTGGATCTCTCTCTCTCTCTCTCTCTCTCTCTCTCTCTCTCTCTCTCTGAACCTTAAGTGCCCAGGGCACATGGGGCTTCCGCAAGGGTTTTCCACAAATGCCTGTCCTTCGCCTTTTTTTTTTTTTGCTCTTGCCCAGGTGAGCCCTCTGTTGCTCAACATCCTTTCTGTTGTTCTTCTCCATGTCTCTTTTGGTCTTCCCTTACTTCTGTTCCCCTGTGGTGTCCATCTTAGTGCTATTTTTGGTAGTGAGTTGTCAGTCATTCGGAGCACATGTCCCAACCATCGCCAGCGTTTTTCCTCAATAATTGTTGTCAGTGGTTTCATCTGCATTTCTGCTAATAAGATGTTATTTCTTATGGTGTTTGGCCAAAATATTTTTCTAATTCTTCTTAAACATTTAGCCTGGAAAGAATTCAACTTGTTTTCTATGGTTTTGGTGATTTTCCAGCATTCACTTCCATAGAGTAGTACACTTAGAACATTACTCTTAAATATCCTGATTTTCATATTTATGCTTAGTTTATTTGATTTCCATATATTCTGTAGCATTGCAAAAGCCGGGTTTGCTCTAGTAAGTCTGCTGTTGATGTCCTCTGTGCTGTCTCCATTTTCTACTACTCTGCTGCCAAGGTATACAAATTCGTTGACCTCCTCCATTAACTTGTTATCTACTCTGAGTACATTTCTGTTGTTCACATTTTGCTTCATTAACTTTGCCTTTCCTACGTTGATCTTTATCTTTCCTTTGAAGGTGGATATTACATTTGAACTGAATAATCTTAACTTGGTTTTTGTGCTTATAACTTTTGAATGCCATATGTTCTGAAGATTCTTAAAGATCGGTGCTACTTTTGCTATTCTAATTCTAACTTCCTTTGTGGTGTCATCATCCTGGTGTATGTAGCTGTCAAGATATGCAAATTGATAGACTTTTTCATTATCTGTCCCTTCTACGTATATTTTTTATTTTGATTAATGGGAATTTTCATTATTTTTGTTTTGTCCTTGTTAATTTCAAGTCCTATTTTGCTAGCCAGTGAGGACATGATATCGTTTTTTTTTCTTGCATGGAATTCACACTGTTACTGGTAAGAGTTATGTCATCAGCAAAATCAAGATGTTCTAGTTGGGTCCCATGTACCCAATCAATACCTGTGTTACCTGTGCATATATATATATATATATATAAACTTCGCGTAGATCTCTGTCGCTAGTCCACAAGTTCGCATAGATCTCTATCGCTAATCCATAAGTTCGCGTAGATTTCATTTGCTAGTCCACAAGTTCGTGTAGATCTGTGTCGCTAGTCTGAGGCCGTGGGTTAGGGGACCGCATGCAGAAACATTTGTACGATATCGCCAAGCATACTTACAAAACCAGTCCCGAATCAATGGCCCCAACCACAGAGGCAAATCTGACTTTCTGGTAACAGCCATAAAACAATGTCACGCAGATGACATAAGCCGCCTAGCGCTTGAGAACCGCTACATTTAAGAATATGGGACGTTGGAACCACATGGTTTGAACTCGTTATTCGGCTACACCTAACTAACATTCTCCTTTTCCACATTCATAATCCTTCCCCACTAAGTTCCACTTCCTTCTCACTTGTTACACATAGTTCAAAACCTCATCACAACCTCTCTACTCTAACTATAATCATATATTTCACCTTCTCCCGGGTAGATTACCATTGTATCTCTCTCTCTCTCTCTCTCTCTCTCTCTCTCTCTCTCTCTCTCTCTCTCTCTCTCTCTCTCGCCTCCATGGTTTCCCCACCCACCACCCTCAATTACTACCCACCTATCAGACATCCCAAGTCTCTATTTAAATACTCTCTACACTCCATTATGCGCATTTCAGACACACAGGGTCGGACAAACCACAGCTTCTTACAAATTACATCTAAGTGCTCTCTTCATTTTATTTTTTTAAAACATAGCAATCATGTGAATTTATAGTTTATCTCCTCTCTCTATCTCTTTGTCCTGTGTTTTTTTTGTGTGTATGATTAAGGTTCACGCCGAAACGTCACAATTGTGTGCTTGTTAAGTAATAAAGCTGTTCCAACTTTTTTCCTAGTTCATACATTTAGGAATGTAAGATGCCCTTCCTTGTGTAAGTCTTGAATGTAAGATACATTTCATACCTCCGCCACATTTTCTGGATAGAATCTGAGTGTGTGCTTTCCTCTTACACAACAGTTCAAAACTTTTCCCACATTGTAATCCTCAGCTTTCCACAATTTCTATTTTATGCTGCAGTTCTCAAAGTTTCCGTCTGCGCCGTAAATCTAACTTATAAGTAAAGGCAAGCATGGAAAATACTCGTGCTCAGTTTGTGGTCCGTTGCTCTCAGATAAATTTATCGATAAAACAAAAATTGAGAACATTACACTGAGATGACACACGAAACTGAGATGAAGGTAGATAATGTTTGGCTTTTGGTTGCAAATATAAACTTGTCAAAGTCCAAGAAGAAGCCCATGAAACAAAGGGAACCAAGATACAGTGTGGATGAAAAATTCATCTTCCTTTAAGAAGGCATCATTCTAGGAGCAAAGAAGAAGGCTGTTTGACTTGTCAGCTGAACCCGGTGATGTTTTTTTTTCTTTCTTTCTGTGTTCCCATTCCTTGTTTGATACTAAGCGCTCTTAGAGATTAAATATTGGCTGTTCCGCCTAATTAAAGAGCCAATCGAGTGTAGCTTTTACTGTAGGTTCATGAAAATGGGCTCAGTATATTGAACCTCCTTAATAGAGCAACAGTAGTGAGGCAGGCGATTATTCCTACAACTATCATGGCTATTGCTAAACCTGCCATACTTCCAGGGGAATATGTGATGTTACTGCTTCTGCTAGATCTATCGCGTGTGTTTCTGCGTGGTTCATTTGTAGTTGGGCTTGGCGCGGCCGTGGAGCTGCCGGGCGTGGCTGTAGATTGAGAAGTCCTAAGTGTGTACACATCACAGTCTGGGTACGGCTGGACTGGGATGAATGGAAGTAGAGATTTAATGACCATCTGACAGTCATGAGTGGAAGCGCAGAAACTGAACCTTACACAGTCGGAGACATCTTTCGAGCACATGTAAGCGCACTCTTTAGCACTCGAGTCAGCAACGATCATGATTGGCGTTTGCGAAGAATCTTCCGGCGCAAGCGCCGTGGCCGAAGTTTTGACGTAATCAGACACGTAATTTCTGGAGTAGTGGTCGCATGATGATGATGACTGAACGTCAGATGGTGAGGCCCCATAAAAATGATAACGGCTGTGGTAACAATTTTGACTGGAGCTGCAGTAGTCGAATGACTGACAGATAAACTGCGTCTCATTCAAGCACATGGAAGCGCAGATCTCAGCTGATGTGACGCCATGTGTTGCTTCTTCGTTGGTGGGCGTGATCGTTTTCCCTGGTATTTTCATAAAGTCAGAAGTCGACTCTCTTCTGTAAAAGTCACATCCTACATAATCTGCAGGTGTCGCGTTGTTCCAGCGCTGTGAGCTAAGCTGACACCGCTTTGCTTGGAAGCAATACGTAAATGACCTACATTCGTAAATACTCCTATCAACGCAAATATCAGCACAAGACAGCGCAGAGACGGCAAACATGTTTTCGTTTGGTGTGTAGTTCTGAATACGTGTGTTACTGTAGACGGTGAACTGTCCCAAAGAAATGTCCGAGTTGTCGGCAAAATCGACGCCATTGCTGGTGGCTCTTATCTCTAGAGCAGTGAGGTCAAGCATAACAGACCCGGCCTGTCCGCCTGCGGCCAGGTCGATGGTGACAACAAAGGTTCCATTGTTGATCTGTTGCTGAAGAATTGCTAGAGCTTGAGTTGCGGATACAGGCAACGACTTGTTCGCTACAGGGGCCCTTAGGAAGAGCGGGTCCGGCTCCATGATACTCCCAAGCCAGTGGAGCTGCGAGTTAACTTGGTCCCACTCTATATCTGACCACTCCACCTGTAAAAAACTGACCCCTGTAAAGTTAACAATCAGTGAAGACAGCGCGGCATGAATCAAAGAGTCCTGTGTGTGAGGCTGGAAGACACTGTTAGATGTGTAGCTGAGCACTAAACGAAAGTCCAGCTTACTGGACTCGTTCCTACACATGGATATGTCAAATGGGTTTGTGGATATATCAGGGTTGAGAACTTCATTGAAAAAGTTATAAGTTGTCACGTTACAGTTATTGGAGACCACCAAAGATAACAATTTTTGTCCTGAAACCTTCGAGTCCCCAAAGTTTTCAGACTTCAACGAAAAGTACACTTGGACGTTGCTTGGACATTCTTCAAGAACTTTCATGCTTACCCACGCATCGCATGGAACCCCTCGCATGTCAGCCTGACCTGTGTATGTGAAATCTCCGTCCAGAAAGAAGAGTTCTTCTCGACTCCTCATGCGTACAAAGTGTGCAGAGCTGACAGCGTCATTGTCTGTCTCAGTTGCTATCGGTCGAACTGAGCAG
The DNA here is from genome assembly GCA_009760885.1 of Achatina immaculata. Lineage (NCBI taxonomy): Eukaryota > Metazoa > Mollusca > Gastropoda > Stylommatophora > Achatinidae > Lissachatina > Lissachatina immaculata. The sequence continues at coordinate 67,333,927 of CM019691.1, read as the reverse complement.
TTATGTTTCATCTTGTCAACAGTGTAGTGAATACCTGTGTTAAAATCATCGATGTTGATGACATATTTTTCTGACGATCTGACTAACCGTCTGTTTTCATCATAAAACACGTCGACCATCTTGACCGCATTGTCGTCGCCTACAATCTCCACCGTATACGACATTCTCACTGGCAGTGAAGGCATGACCTTCTTTTTTAACCCTTTAGTGTCCTCGCACTTCATGTTCACTGGCAAGGCGAAAATTTCTTCGGGCAATTTCGGAAACACTCTGAAATTCAAGTATTCGTACACATGATTAAACTTGTAAGTTGTGGATTGACCCGTATCCTTTATCCCAGTCACTACAGCCCTGACAGGGATTTGTCTGGGACTGTTGGGATCGATGGGGATCCAATCTGATGTCGTAAAATAATAGTCTAGAGTGAAGTTGTCTTTGTCGTCGGACCAGTACATGCAGCTCTGCCAATGATGAACTAGAACTCCGTCGATTGTTGCTGTACCCAGGTAGGTTTCCCCCAGACTGCTACCAAACCTGGGATATTCATAGAACATTTAGTCAGTTATAAGGTTCTCAGAGGGTGTATATGTGTTTATATATATATATATATATATATATATATATATATATATATATATATATATATATATATATGATTATCTAGGCGTATTTATGTATGGTCAAGCATAACTCTGGAACACCTGGAACAATTTCAACCAGACTTGATACACATATAACTTACAATCTCGAAAAAATATTATATTGTGGGGAGGGGTGGGTAAGACACCACTAGCATCCCTAGGGGTGGGGGTGGGAAGAGGTGACATACTATCCACTAAATCAAGGAGGGAAAAAAGGTAGTCTAAGGGAGATAATCGTGAAATAGAGCTGTTTTGGTCTAATAACAGCATTTGTAGCCTCCCGTTGCAAGTCCGAAGAGCTCAGACAAAGATCGAAAGAATACATTCGACAGCCCCAAATATGTGACAAAGATTGGATTCTGGAATGTTAGAACAACAGCATTACCAACAAAAACTACTCAGGTAATCAGAGAAATAGAGAGATACCACCTAGACGTACTTGGCATCAGTGAAATGCGATGGCCAGAAGCAAGGAAAAGATCGGCGGAAAACTATAAGTTAATAATACATTCTGGCAGAGACGATGGGAAACACCAAGAAGGGGTAGGTATAATTATGTCAGATGTAGCACCAAAGATTCTTATAGAATGAGGGGGTAGGTATAATTATGTCAAATGTAGCACCAAAGATTCTTATAGAATGAGAACAGTCGTATAATAAGAGCACGATACAACCTAAGACACGGAAGAATGACAATAATACAGTATTATGCATCCACAAACGACGCAGATGATGAGGTAAAAGACGATTTCTCTCACCAATTACAACAAATTATTAACAAAGTACCTAAACAAACATGGCATCCTAATTGCTATGGGGGACATCAACGCTAAGGTAGGGAAAGACAACACCGACATCGAAAAAGTCATTTGGAAAGAAGGAACTGACACGGTAAATCAGAACGGAGAAAGATTAATTGAAATATGTCTAACAGAGGGCATGGTCATTGAAGCCACACTATTTCCACACAGAGAGATGCATAAAACAACGTGATGATAGAACTAGAAACCAGATAGATCATTTTTGTATTAGAAAGCAATACATAACATCTCCGATAGATGTAAAGGCATACAGGGATGCAGATGTCGACAGTGATCACAACCTGTGTATAGGGAAAATAAAATTAAAACTGAAAAGTCAGCACAAGAAATCAGTACCCAGAAAGATAAACAGCCACAGCCTACAAGAAGAAAATACTAACAGGAATTTCAATCAGGAACTTGCCAGTCATTCCACAACACTCAGTGAATTAGAGGAAATAGGTATAGATGAGTTATGGAATTATTATAGCACTGCCATAATCACAGCAGCAAAAACAAGCGCTGGACTGAAAAAAACCAAATAGAAAAGCATGGATATCAGAAAACATATGGAAGTACATATATGAAAGACGAGCAGCCAAATTAGACATGTCGAATGTAAAGACAGATCTTGGAAAGGATCTGGCGAAAGTAACATACAAAGAAATAGACAATAAAGTAAAAAGTTCACCTAGAAGGGATAAAAGAAAATAAATAGACAATATGGCAAAAGAGGCAGAGAAAGCAACGAAAACAGAAGGCACCAAAACGTTATATAACATACAAAAGAGACTAACAAGTACTATTACATCTAAAGAACGACCAGTCCTTAGCAAAAATGGAATTCTATTAACGTCAAGTAAAGACCAAAAGCAAAGATGGGCTGAACACTTCCAGAAAATACTTAATCGACCACACCCAAAAGAATTGATAAACATTGAAACTGACTAACCAACCCCACAACTAAATGTCAACCTAGATGAAATTAAATTGCATGAAATTGAAACAGCAGTGAATTTAATGACTAACAACAAAGCTGCAGGTGAAGATGAAATAACAGCTGAAGTGTTAAAAGCTATCAATAGTGACAACATGAGACAACTACAGAGAATGTTTAACGAGATCTGGAAAGAAGAAAAGGTCCCTTCTAAATGGAAAAAATTGGAATCATCGTTAAAATACAAAAAAGGCAACTTTGGAGACTGCAACAATTGGAGAGGAGTAATCTTAATATCAGTTGTGTCAAAAGTATTTTGCTAGTTCATTTTGAATAGACTTAAAGATATAGTGGATACTGCAATGAGAGAAGAACAAGCAGGATTTCAAAAAGGGAGAAGCTATCTCGACCAGATCTTTACTCTCTAAATAATACTTGAAGAACATATTGAAAAGCGGAAACCATTATTGCTGAACTTCATAGACTTTAAAAAAGATATTTGATTCATTGTGGAAAATTGTAAGAATATATAGAATACCATCTAAAATTGTCAACACATTTAAGGGCCTCTACAATGGATATATTTGTGCAGTCTTCTTCTTCGTTCGCTTCTATCAACAAGACCGCCACGTGATCTTACTGAATTTACTCCTGTGATTCTCGATAGGTCCTGTGTTCCCCTTATGGTCCCAGAAAGGACCACATGAGATCCCAGAGAGGACCACAAGAGGTTTAGAGTATAGCAGGGCTTGAGCCTGTGCTCTTGGTGGGTCTCAGAAGCCTGATTGCGTGACACCGTGGTTTTCGTTGCACCAGTTTAGTCTAGAGTTGGACTTTCTCACCGGAAAACCTCGACGTGTTTTGGATATCAGTATATCCCCGCTGGGTGAGAGGTGGTTGCCCATCCAGGCTAGAGTTGGACTTTCTCACCGGAAAACTTCGACGTGTTTTTGGATATCAGTATATCCTCGCTGGGTGAGAGGTGGTAGCCCACTCAGGCCAGAGTTGGACTTTCTCACTGGAAAACCTCAACGTGATTATGATACACATACATCCCCACCGGGTGAGAGGTGGTTGCCTATCTAGACTGCACTGGTCCAATGTCTCCGACTTCAGCATTTTGTGGTCGTGGCCACTACCCTTCGTAGTTGTGACCAGGACGGAGCTTTTGTCCAGGAGGAAGAATCCTCGCCACTAGTGACTTCCATCCCTGGGTTGAGCTGTTTTAGGCGTATTATCCCAGTTTGGGTGTGTTCAGGACGTGACCGTCCTCTAGAGCGGAGGTACCGTGACATGAGTAGTCATCAAGTTACATCCCTTGTTTAAGCCGGTTTAGTCATATTTCACTAGTATAGGTGTATATCGGACGTGGCCGGCCTCTAGAGCAGAGATGCCATGGTATGAGTAGCTCTCGCCACGAGACTACTGGACATACCGATTAACCTTCACTTTATCCTTTTCATCACCTTTTCACGTCGGCGCTGCACGGCAACCCTAATTGCTTTTTCACATTTTCTTCATTGGCCGGGAGGAGTTTCACTCCACACGCTGCATCCGAAGAATCTCGCCAGCAGTGTCTTAGTTTAACCCCTGGGTTAAGCCGGTTCAGGCAACTCCCCCGGTATGAGTGCACATAGGATGTGGCCGACCTCCAGAGCAGAGGTGGCGTAATTTGAGCAGTCCTGACCTCGAGACTACTGATTACTTCACTTAATCCGTTCTTTCATCTTTTCCACAGTGGCGCTTCGCGGCAACCCCATTCGCACCTTTCTTCACTGGCCGGGAGGAGCCCCACTCCACTCAAGGCAGCTGAAGAATCTCTCCAGCAGCAGTAGATGATCTACCAAAAATGACTCTCATCTACCCGAAGCGTCTGGTTTTCAGGCGCCAGATATTCGCCTTCGCCCCTTCTCCTGTCAGTTTGAACAGTTCTGCCACAAGAAGGCCAGGAGCTGGACTTCACTGTCAGACGCTATTTAAGACCATTCCTTGGAGACATTTAGTGGAGTGGAGAGCGTCTCCCCTCCACACTCTGGCTGTAACAGTCCTAAGAACTATTTGTGCAGTCAAAACATAAGAAGGGATGAGCGAATGGTTCCAGATTGAAACATGCGTGAAGCAAGGATATATATTATCTCCTTTGCTTTTTTGGAATTACAACAGACTTCATAATGAAAAAATGCTGTACAGGTAACACAGGTATTGAGGAAAAAAAACAAGTAGAAGGGACAGCTGTTGAAGAAGTCATTCAAATTTGCATACCTTAGCAGCTACATAGACCAGGATGGTGACACCACAAAGGAAGTTAGAATTAGAATTGCAAGCAGCATCGATCTTCAAGAATCTTGAGAACATATGACATTCAAAAGTTATAAGCACAAAAACCAAGTAAGACTATTCAATTCACATGTAATATTCACCCTCATTTATGCATGTGAAAGCTGGGAAACAACTAAAGAAATAGACAAGAAATTAGATTCTTTTGAATACAAATGCTTAAGGAAAATACCCGGCATAAAATGGAACGAATTCAAGAACAATGGAGAGATAAGACAGATGGCTGAACAACAACCAGTCTCATGGGTGATCAGTAAAAGGAGATGTACATATGTTGGTCACGTGATGAGAAGAAACAGAATCCCAAAACAAGCTATCAAGTGAAACACAACAGGCCGAGGAAAAAGAGGCCAACTACAGGAAACTCTAAAGAAGACATTGTTAAGAGAGGCCAAATCAATAGGCTTCCCTTGATGATGTTGAAAGACTCGCCGAAAATATGAGAAATTGGCCAACTACCTTGCGAGCCCTATGTGACGTTTAACAGCACGACAATCATATAAGACAAGATAGCAAGTCCAAATAACTTTGATGGTCTTTTTGTGTTTTAATTATATTTGTTTACTCTTCAACTTGTGTATGTTCATACCTCTGTGATGCCTGGAACAATTTCAGCCAAACTTGGTATACAGATTACTTTCAACTTACTGTGTTGGTTACAACACCCCTAGGATGTAAAAATAATCGACAACGACCGATATTAGTATCGAATCCATAGTTTTCATTGTCCCTGAGATGAATAGTGACACTCCCGATGCCGTTTAAGTCCAAGTTCAGTCTCCATCGGCATAGGGGATGAGAGTGGGGTGGGGTGTTAAGGGGGTGACATATAAAAATAATCGAAAACGAGTGATATTAGTGTCGAATCCATAGTTTTCAGAGTCCCTGAGATGAATAGTGACACTCCCGATGCTGTTTACGTCCAAGTTCAACTCCCATCGGCATTTGAGGGGGGGGGGTTGAGAGAGGGTGAACATTATGGTGGGATCTCCAATTACTTTACTACGGAAACTCCCTCCAAAACATTGCAACGGCACAAGGCTGTGTGTAAAGAGGATGCTGGGCAATGTAGCTGAAGCGACTATCTTAACTGGACAGGGAGAGGGTGAAACAGTTTTTATCCCACGGATACCATTCATTCCGACGGATCTTCCTTTTAACTTTAAGAGACTGCAATTTTCAGTGAGACTTGCGTTCCCGATCACGATCAACAGAATAATCACTATAATATTAACTCAAAACTTGATTATATACAACATTTTTAGTTTCACCTCCAGGAGGGTTCTTTTGGCGAAAAAGCGCTCTCAAGTTCCGTGCGTGGGGATAAACGTTTTCGCTCCCTTCTCGGACGGCGAGAGTTAAGGTGCTTCGATGTAGAAGCGAATGGTTTGTCCTTCGAGCGAAGCCTATAAACGGCTAGCCAGCCAGGTTCATGCTAACGCTATGGTGGTGTACGGTGGTGTCGACCGATAGTCTCGAAATCGGCCCATCTCTCGCAAAGAATATCGGGTCTGCAGTATGCAATGTGCGTTGGTTGTTGGTGCCGGGCTTTCTTCTCGTTCGTTAGAGCAGAGAGAACCGGTAGCCGCCGCCAGTGGTTAAAGGAAATGAAACACCGCCGGGGTCGAAAGGGATCCGCTCTGGGCAGAGCGCTGTCTCCCTTGCCCCACGTCGGACTATCAGCAGATATCTGGCTAAGGTTCGGTGAAGAAAACTATCTGGTTGATCCTGCCAGTAGTCATATGCTTGTCTCAAAGATTAAGCCATTCATGTCTAAGTTCACACTGTCTCACGCTGAAACCGCGAATAGCTCATTAAATCAGTCAAGGTTACTTAGATGACACGATCCTACTTGGATAACTGTGACAATTCTAGAACTAATAGATGCTTATCAAGCTCCGACCCTCGTGGAAAGAGCGCTTTTATTAGTTCAAAACCAATCGTCGTTGCCCTCATCGGGGCGCGGCGTTCCAACTGGCGACTCTGGATAACTTTGTGCTGATCGCATGGCCTTCTGTGCCGACGACGCATCTTTCAAATGTCTGCCCCATCAAATGTCGATGGTATGTGACATGCCTACCATGTTTGTAACAGGTAATGGGGAATCAGGGTTCGATTTCGGAGAAGGAGCATGAGAAATGGCTACCACATCTAAGGAAGACAGCAGGCGCGCAACTTAGCCACTCCCGGCACAGGGAGGTAGTGACGAAAAATAATACAGGACTCTTTCGAGGCCCCGTAATTGGAATGAGTACACTTTAAACCCTTTAACGAGGATCTATTGGAGGGCAAGTCTGGTGCCAGCAACGCGGTAATTCCAGCTTCAATATCGTATATTAAAGATGTTGCAGTTAAAAAGCTCGTAATTGGATCTCAGGCGCAGGCGGGCGGTCCGGCTCGCGCCGGTTCACTGCCCGTTGTCTCCTGCCCTACCGTCTGCCGGCTTTCTCCCACGGGTGCTCTTCGCTGAGCGTCCTGGGTGGCCGGCGCGTTTACTTTAAAAACATTAGAGTGTTCAAAGCAGGCTCCAGCCGCTTGAATAATGGTGCATGGAATAATGGAATAGGACCTCGGTTCTGTTTTGTTCGTTTTCGGAACTGGATGTAATGATTAACAGGGACAAACGGGGGCATTCGTATTGCGGTGTTAGAGGTGAAATTCTTGGATCGTTGCAAGACGAGCTACTGCGAAAGCATTTGTCAAGAATGTTTTCATTAATCAAGAACGAAAGTCGGAGGCGCGAACCACTGCTGGCGAGATTCTTCAGCTGCCGTGCGTGGGGTGAATGAAGAAAAATGCGATTAGGGTTGCCGCGCGGCTTCGCCGTGGAAAAGTGAAGGAAAGGATTAAGTGAAGTAACTAGCAGTCTCTAGGTCAGGGCTACTCAAATCACGGCACCTCTGCTCTAAAGGCCGGCCACGTCCTATACGCACACATACTGGGGCAGATTGCCTAAACTGGCTTAACCCAAGGGTTAAATTAAGACACTGCTGGCGAGATTCTTCGGCTGCCGCGCGTGGAGTGAAACTCCTCCCGGTCAACGAAGGAAATCCGAAAATGCGATTAGGGTTGCCGTGCGGCGCCGCTGTGTAAAAGGTGATGAAAAGGATAAAGTGAAGTCTAATCAGTATGTCCAGTAGTCTCGCGGCGAGAGCTACTCATATAACGGCACCTCTGCTTTAGAGGCCGGCCACGTCCGATATACACCTGTACTGGTGAAATATGCCTAAACCGGCTTAAACAAGGGGTGAAACTTGATGACTTCTAATGTCACGGTATCTCTGCTCTAGAGGTCGATCACGTCCTAAATACATCCATACTAGGATAATACGCCTGAACCAGCTTAACCCAGGGGTAAAACTTATTAGTGGCGAGAATTCGTCCTCCTGGAAAAAAAAGCTCCGTCCTGGTCACAACTAGAAAGGATAGTGGCCACGACCACAGAACGCTGAAGTCGGAGACACTGGACCAGTGCAGTCTAGATAAGCAGCCACCTCTTACCAGGCGGGGATGTATGTATATCCTAACCACGCTGAGGTTTTCCGGTGAGAAAGTCCAAAGCTGGACTGGATGGGCAACCACCTCTCACCCGGTGGATATATACTGATATCCAAAACACGTCAAGGTTTTCCGGTGAGAAAGTCCAACTCATATTAAACTGATGCAATGAAAACCACGGTGTCACGCAATCCCGCTTCTGGGACCCACCGAGAATACAAGCTCAAGCCCCGCGATACTCTGAACCTCTTATGGTCTTCTCGGAGACCACAGGAGGACAGGACCACAGAAATAAATTCATTAGGATCACGGAACTGTCTTGGTGGTAGAAGTGAATGAAGAAGCAGAAGAAGAAGAAGAAGAAGAAGACCTCCAGCGCAAAAATAAATAATTTCTTGGGTTCATGAGCAAGCAACATAAGGTTGCGAAAGGCTACAACCTGTTAATGAATAAAACTGTTCCTATCAATTTAAAGTAAGTCTAACCATACACACGAATATTGTATAAATACAGTAATATATAAATAATATAAAAGTAGTATAAGAAACTATGTACCTAAACACATCTCTGGACGAGTAGAGATGTGGCATATTCTTTGTGCTACTCTGAGTGCCGCCAAACACGTTGAAGTTGTCGGAGTTGCTGGTGTTGAGCTGATCGATGGTGCAGGAGTATGCGGACTTGGCAGCATCACTGTAAGAGTACGTGGCGATCAGGTTGTCCCTGTAGTCCATTATAATACCTTCTTCGATGCCATCTTTGACCATGGTCATTCTGACCTTGTCCGCCACGTAATCATAGTCTTCGCGTGCCCACATAGTATACTGGCGGTCCAGGATATTTATCTGCATAAATATATTACATTTCAGATTAACAAATCACCTCATCATCATCGTCATCATCATCATCATCATCATCATCATCCATGATGCCAGATATCAACAACTGTCACAGCTCCGACTTGATCAGAACATTCTAAAGTGTAGTCTAATATTTAAAGCAGTGTGGTGCGTATTGAGGCAAGATTTCGGCAGCCATACATAGGTTGACTACTGTTGATTAGTTGTTTAGTGGGTTTACTCTTGGTTATAAGAAAATACCTTCAGTAAATGGAATTCTAATAGATCTGATTTAGTGATCTTTTGGAAGCACTTCGTTTCTATACTAGACGCTTAGAAGCATAGAAAAACAACACGGGCATGCAACTCAAGCCACTAGAACAGTGTAGACACAACTTGACTGTAACTTGGCAGACTTCCGACAATCCACTAATTTGACGAAGAGTGAAGACTCCAACACACCAATAGTGTAGTTACAACTGACAAATCAAGTTTATTAATGAGAATAATGAGGGTGAAGTACGTTAGGATGATCAAAACCACTGCCACAAGGCAGGAGATGACAATACAAAGCCGTGACTTCCCGGCGAGAACTGGTTCGCCATTGGGAAGCGAAATATTTTAGACAGAAAAAATACCAAACTACATACTTACAGTTTAGGAACCTCACAATGAATGTAACATTTCAATTCGAAAAAACCCCACCGTACTGATTTTCACGAAATGGGAATAATAGTCTAGAAACTGCTATTACATTCTAGCTACATTCCTAAAAGAACTAGCTAGTCTGTCCTAATAAGGACAACAACCTAAAAGAACTACATCTTTACAAGAACAAGCCAGGAATACAACTGAGTAAATCTCTAAGCTGACTGCATCTCCATGAAACTAAAATAGTGACTGCCTCTCACACTGTGACATGATTATCACTTTGGCTAGCTCTACGTCTCTTAATCCTCTGATCTTATCATCTCTCTGTGTCTGTCTATCTCTCTGCTACTTCCGCTAACTTTCTTGACATTGCCGTCACTATCGGCCCCTCCGGGCTTACTACTTCTATCCACTATAAACCTACAGACTCTCACAGCTACCTCCTGTACTCATCCTCCCATCCCAGATCGTGTAAGGACTCTATTCCTTTTTCCCAGCTTCTTAGGTTGCGACGTTTGTGTAAGGAGGATTTGGATTTCCAGGATCAAGGCCACAAATTACTAGATTTCTTCCGTCGACGCGGCTATCCAGACCACGTTCTCTCGTCGTCTTGGAACCGCATTAGCCATATATCGCGGCAACAAGCCCTCACCCCTAAACCGCACTGTAGCTCGGACAGGGTGAAACTAGTACTCACGTACCACCCTCATAGCTTGGCAGTTAAAAACATACTGTTTCGCCATCTCCACCTCCTCCAGACCGAGCCTGAGACACGTGAACTTTTTGGGGAACCCCCATTGGTGGCTTACAGACGTGACAAAAACCTCATGGACCTTTTACTTCGTAGTCATCTTAAGACAGATGACACTTTTTATGGTACCAGACATTGTGGACGCCGTAGATGCAACACTTGTCCGTTTGTTGTCGAGGCCAGCCAGATCTCTTTCCCTAAATCCACGTTATCAGTACAGGAGGGTTTCACCTGCACTTCACGAAATGTCATTTATGTTATCATGTGCAAACGTTGCGGTTTGAAGTACATAGGGGAAACTGGCTTACGGTTAGGAGATCGATTTCGCCAGCATCTCAATGATATTTCTAAGAGGGCCTGGACACCTATGGCTAAACATTTTTGCCTTGGTAACCACAGGGGCAAACAGGACATTTCAGTTAGTGCGATCCGCTCTTGTTCCGCAGATGTACGATCTCGGAGGGTCCTAGAACAGCGCCTTATTTTCCAGACTGGCTGTATCCACCCAGCTGGAATTAACAATGTCTTCAGCTTTCTGTAACTTCTTTATTTTTCCACCGGCCTTTTTTATACTCTAATTTCTTTCTCTATGCTACCCCTCCCTACCACCATCCTATTTCCTTCTCTACCAACATATTGGTCTTGTCCCATTCACCAGTTTTACATTTCCTCCCTGTAGGTGTTTAAGTTCTTCATTCATTATCTCTCGCGTCCTCTTTTCTCTCCCCTTTCCCCCCACCCCCCCCCCCCGACACCTCTAGCGGCTATCATGTTTCTATTGCCTTCCCCCAACCCCTTTCTCCCACTTGTTCTGCTCCTCTCGCTCCTCTCTCTCCGCTTCTTCGCTATGATTGGCTATATCGGGAGTCTTTTGTCTGTAGGCAACGGTTTTTTTTTTCCTCCTCCTCCTTCTTCCACACACATTTCCGCTTTACTGAGAGCAAAACGCTTCAGATAAGTTATATATGTTTGTATTTTGTTTTTGCATGTATCCTCGAATAAGGCTCACGCCGAAATATCGGATGTTGTATGTTTTTCATTTATACATTCTCATACTTTATATTCGTTTTTTCTCACCTTGCTCACTTCCTCCCTCACTTTGTAAAACTGCACCATACACCTCTGTCTAACTTCAGTGAACATTTTGGAAAGAAATTAATATCCTAAACTCTTCATTACCGACCCCTAATTGCGACATGAGTGTTGTTGAAAACTTACAGCCATAGTAAATATGTAAAGCTAAAACAACTAAATATTCCTTTCCTCACAGTCAGTGAGGTTTATAACTACATCTGGTCTTTTAAAAACACTAACTCAGCAGGATGTGATGACATTAGTAACAAGATACTACGCTACGCTGAACCAGTAATCACAGACACTAACATACATATACAATTTGTGCATTGACAAACACTATTTCATTGATGCTTTTAAACTCGCCAAAGTTTTTCCTCTTTTTAAATCTGGACAGACTAGTGACCTCTCAGACTATAGACATTCTGTCATCATTATCTAAACCTCTTGAAAAACATGTACAAAAGTTAACCCTTCTAGACATGCAGGAAAACAATCTACTAAAAGACAGTCAATCAGATTTTAGACCAAATCACTCCTGCCACACAGCATTAACTAAAATGACAGAAAGCTGGCTGTCTAATATAAATGATGACAAATTGTGCGGTGCTGTCTTTGTTGATTTCAAGAAAGCCTTCGATATGACTGATCATGAAATTCTTGCAAAAAAAGCTGGAAGGCTATAGACCCTGACCTAACAAAATTTATTATATCTTTTCTCTCGGGTAGAAAACAAGTAGTTTGCTTTAGAAACAAAATATCTGACTCTTCTGTGGTTGATACTGGTATTCCTCAAAGCTCCATTCTTGGTCCTCTTCTCTTTGCTATCTATATTAATAACTTACCACTACATTTAAAAGCAATCTTCGTGTGATCTTTTTGTTGATGACTGTATTGCTTTCAGTAGTGACTGTGACATCATTAACCTACAGACAACGCTCCAAAATTATATAAACAGTTTGATTAAATGGAGTAATAAAAATGGTATGTTGATAAACACCAACAAAACAAAATCCATGCTCTTAACTACAAGACAGAAACTACAGAATGTAACAAAAACTTCACTACAGCTTTGTGCTGGGACTAAGGCAATAGAAAATGTTCATGAACATAAAACTCCAGGACTCATCATTGATCAGCATTTAACATGGAATTCTCACGTACATAACCTAACAAACTTGATTGTACAGAAAGTTTCCCAACTAGCCAAAATTATACACTTTATCGACAAAGACACAAGAAAGATATACTACATATCACACATACAAACACACTTAGATTACTGTTCCACAATCTGGGATGGATGCTCAGTCTCAAACACAAAATGCTCCAGTCACTTCACAAGCGAGCACTAAATCTGATTTGTGACAAACACCCAGTATAGACTGTAGATCAGCACAAACAACTCAAAATTCTACCCCTCAAATATAATCATTTTTAACAATAACAAAAGGAAAAAAAAACTATCTCTTTGTGTCTCTATCTCTCTATTTTTCTGTGTTTTATTTCTCTGTGTCTCTCAGTTTTCCAGTGTTAATTATGTTGGTTATATGGCTATCATATTTGTAGAATGTCTGGAACAGAGTGAAAGTTGTATGATAAAGGGTAGAATGTCAGACGGGCCTGCGTGCCCAATTCTTAACCCTTTGGAAATAAAACTATCAATCAATCTATCTATCTCTCTGTGTCTCTATCTCTCTGTGTCTCTATCTCTTTCTGTCTCTATCTCTCTATGTCTCTATCTCTCTATGTCTTCCTCTTTGTCTCTATCTTTCTATGTCTCTATTTCTCTATGTCTCTATTTATCTGTGTTTCTATCTCTTTATGTCTCTTTCTCTCTATGTATCTATCTCTCTATATCTCTGTGTCTCTCTCTGTGTCCCTATGTCTCTATGTCTCTATCTCTCTATTTCTCTATGTCTTTTTCTCTCTATGTCTCTATTTCTCTATGTCTCTATTTCTCTATCTCTCTATCTCTCTATGTCCCTATTTCTCTGTCTCATTCTCTTTATGTCTCTATTTCTCTATGTCTCTTTCTCTATGTCTCTCTCTATGTCCCTATCTCTCTATGTCTCTATTTCTCTACGTCTCTTTCTCTCTATGTCTCTATCTCTCTGTCTGTGTCTCTTTCTCTTTATGTCTATGCCTCTCTATGTCTCTATTTCTCTATGTCTCTTTTTCTCTGTGTCTCTATCTCTCTATATGTCTCTGTCTCTCTCTGTGTCTATCTCTCTATGTCTCTACTTCTCTATGTGTCTTTTTCTCTATGTCTCTATCTCTCTGTGTCTCTACTTCTCTATGTCGCTTTCTCTCTGTGTCTATCTCTCTATGTTTCTATTTCTCTATGTCTCTGTTTCTTTATGTATCTTTCTCTCTATGTGTCTATCTCTCTGTCTCTATTTCTCTATGTCTCTATTTCTCTATCTTTCTTTCTCTCTGTGTCTATCTCTCTATGTCTCTATTTCTCTATGTCTCTTTCTCTCTATGTCTCTATGTCTCTTTCTCTCTTTGTCTCAATCTTTCTATGTCTCTTTCTCTCTATGTCTCTATTTCTCTTATGTCTCTATCTCTCTATGTCTCTTTCTGTCTATGTCTCTATCTCTATATATCTCTATGTCTTTATTTCTCGATGTCTCTATCTCTCTATGTCTCTATTTCTCTATGTCTCTATCTCTCTCTATCTCTCTATGTCTCTATCTCTCTACATCTCTATCTCTCCATGTCTCTATCTCTCTATGTCTCTTTCTCTATATGTATCCTGTCCCTTCCCTCAAAAAATCGGTTTTATAACCTCAACTCAGATCTCGTGTTTTCTACTTTTACACGCTAAAACCAAGTCAGGAATTTCACTGCGAATTTTAACCTTAATCTATTTCCCAGTACAGTTCTCGTGGGATACTAAACTTTTCCTATCCTGTACTTAGTTACCTTGACCTTGAGGCCTGGAACTTACATTTCAGTTTTCACGAGCTTTTCATTCAAGGTTAAAGCGAGTTGAGAGTTGCAGCTCAAGGGACAGTACTCCTACTTTGTCATTATTAAGTCCCTGTGACTGTAGCTTATTCTGCCATATATTTGATCCAGAACGTTCTAAACTACAGTCTAATATTCGGTGAGAACATTCTAAAGCACAATCTAATATTTGGTCAGAACATTCTAAAGTACAGTCTAATATTTGATCAGAACATTCTAAAATACAGTGTTGTCGTACTGTCCATATCTTCTGTGTCTGGCTCTGCCTAATTGGCTGTTTATCTTCCCAGATGTATATGTTTTCAAGTTGGATTCATTCATTCAGTAACAGTAAATTCACCAATATAGATTCATTCATTCATTCACTCAGTGAGAGTAAAGTTCACCAACTTATGTTCATTCATTCATTCATTCATTCAGGAAGTTCATCAAATTTCATTCATTCACTCACTCAGTGACAGGAATTTCACCAACTTTCATTTATTTATTTATTCATTCATTCATTCACTCAGTGACAGGAAGTTCACCAATTTATGTCCATTCATTCACTTATATCGGTGACCAGGCTAGGATTCCCCAAACTGTTCCTGTCTTTCATCTTGCATGAAGAACTTTCACGGTTCCTGTCTTTCATCTTGCATGAAGAACTTTCACGGTTCCTGTCTTTCATCTTGCATGAAGAACTTTCACTGTTCCTGTCTTTCATCTTGCATGAAGAACTTTCACGGTTCCTGTCTTTCATCTTGCATGAAGAACTTTCACTGTTCCTGTCTTTCATCTTGCATGAAGAACTTTCACGGTTCCTGTCTTTCATCTTGCATGAAGAACTTTCACGGTTCCTGTCTTTCATCTTGCATGAAGAACTTTCACTGTTCCTGTCTTTCATCTTGCATGAAGAACTTTCACGGTTCCTGTCTTTCATCTTGCATGAAGAACTTTCACGGTTCCTGTCTTTCATCTTGCATGAAGAACTTTCACGGTTCCTGTCTTTCATCTTGCATGAAGAACTTTCACGGTTCCTGTCTTTCATCTTGCATGAAGAACTTTCACGGTTTTGTCAATACAACATTTGGTACAATATAGCTTTTATTCTAATGTAAAATTAAACATTCTTTACACACAGTCAGCGGTACATATATGTTAGTGTTTTTCTTTGTTTTTGTTTTTACAATATGTTCATATGCTGAACTAGGGTCAAATGTTAACCAAAGTTAAAACTGCTGATTATCCTGCATGCATATGGAGGATCACCATGGGTCTACTGGCCCGAATATCCTCCAAACGATTTCTCTGGTTGCTTTTTACTATGTTTTTTTTTAATAACATAAACCGGTTACAGTAACTGACGACCGCCAAGTTTCGGTTTTTCTCGTTTTTCATCGGAATAGGATTTACATGGAATGTTATAACTTTATTCCAGGCTGGAAAATTAGAAAATGTAAAGAGGGAAATGGAAAGGATGAAGATCAACATATTAAGAATGAGTGAAGTTAGATGGACAGGTGCAGGGAAGATAAAGTCTGATAAATGTACAATAATATATTCAGAAAGTGAGAAACATGAACGAGGAGTAGGAATAATAGTTGACGAACAAACAGCAAGGACAATTGTAGGATATTTGAACATCTCTGACCGAGTCCTGCTAGTTCAACTGAAAGGACGACCAATAAATATAAATATTATACAAGTGTACGCTGCAACATCTGAAAGTTCTGAAGAAGATGTAAATCTATTTTATAATGACATAGAGACAGCCCTGAAACGCACAAAGTCACATGAAATTACCATAGTCATGGGAGATTTTAATGCCAAAGCTGGTAAAAGAAGAACTTCAGACATCGTTGGTGACTATGGACTGGGGGAGAGGAATGACAGAGGTTATAAATTAATTGAATGGGCAAGAATACATAGCATGGTTGTAGGAAACACCTGGTTTAAACAAGATCCCCGAAGACTGGCAACATGGTGTAGCCCAGACAAAAAGACTTTTAACCAGACAGATTACGTATTAATCAACAAACGATTCCGGAATGCATTACTAACAATAAAAACAATGCCAGGAGTCGACTGCAATACTGACCACGACCCATTATGTGGAAAAATTAAAATAAAGCTAAAGAAAGCATGCAGAAAAGTGAGAAACATCAAACTGAATACAGAACTCCTTAAAAATGACCAAGAACTGCGAGAACAATATAGAGTTATAACAAATAGATACAATGCAAAAGCAAAGATAAATAGTATAGATGAAAAATGGGCAATGTTAAGAGATTCTATCCATCAAAATGTTAAGGAGATAATACCACCAAAAAAAAGCCCCTAAAAATAAATGAATGACAGACGACATCTTAGGATTGATGGACAAAAGGAGGAGAAGTAAAAATAACCAAGAAAAAATAGCAAGATAAATAAAGAAATAAGACGCAAATGCAGAGAGGCAAAGGAAGTAAGTGTGGTTAAATGAACAGTGCAGACTGCAGACAAATAGAGGACTCCCATAATAAAGACAACAAAAACATGCACAAACGAATTAGTGAACTCACAGGCAGGAAAACAAAATATACCACAAGATGCCTGAAATCAAAAGATGGTAAAATTTTAATGAGAAAAGAAGACATTGTGGACAGGTGGACAGAGTACATCGGTGAGCTATATGGAGGAGAAAGACCAGAATTAACACCAGATACTGAAAACTATGATGTACCACCAATACTTGAAGATGAAATCATAGATGCCATCAAATACATGAAGAAAGGAAAAGCGACTGGGTATGATAATATAACAATAGTGAAATAGTGGTGCTAGAGGAGATAGGAATAAAAATAATAACCAAGTTACTGAATGACATTTACAATGGTTATATGCCCAGTGACCTACTTAAATCCACGTTTATAGCACTACCAAAGAAACCAGGTGCAAAGGAATGTGAGGACCACCGGACTATCAGCCTCTCATGTCACATAACGAAGCTACTTCTGAGAGTTATTACGAGAAGAACAAGGAAAAAGATAAAAATGGAAATAGCAGATGAATAGTTTGGATTTATAGAAGGAAAAGGAACACACAATGCTATTTATGCTTTACGAACACTAACAGAAAGAGCTTTAGAAGTACAGAAAGATCTCTACTTATGCTTCATTGATTACACCAAGGCATTCGACAAGATAAAACATAATGAAATTATAAAATGCTTGAAGACATCAGTATAGACGGCAAAGACCTGAAGATTGTAAACATCTATACTGGCAGCAAGAAGCAGCAATTCGAGTTGAAAATAGAATTGAAAAATATCAACCTATAAAACAAGGGATGCGACAAGGATGTGTACTATCTCCAGACCTTTTTTCTCTATACAGCGAGAATATTCTAAGAACAATCATAACAGAACCAGGCATAAAAATTGGAGGATACAATATTAACAACCTTCGGTATGCTGACGACACGGTACTGATAGCTGAGAACCAACAAGACCTGCAAAATCTCTTGGATAATGACATAGAGACAGCCCTGAAACGCACAAAGTCACATGAAATTACCATAGTCATGGGAGATTTTAATGCCAAAGCTGGTAAAAGAAGAACTTCAGACATCGTTGGTGACTATGGACTGGGGGAGAGGAATGACAGAGGTTATAAATTAATTGAATGGGCAAGAATACATAGCATGGTTGTAGGAAACACCTGGTTTAAACAAGATCCCCGAAGACTGGCAACATGGTGTAGCCCAGACAAAAAGACTTTTAACCAGACAGATTACGTATTAATCAACAAACGATTCCGGAATGCATTACTAACAATAAAAACAATGCCAGGAGTCGACTGCAATACTGACCACGACCCATTATGTGGAAAAATTAAAATAAAGCTAAAGAAAGCATGCAGAAAAGTGAGAAACATCAAACTGAATACAGAACTCCTTAAAAATGACCAAGAACTGCGAGAACAATATAGAGTTATAACAAATAGATACAATGCAAAAGCAAAGATAAATAGTATAGATGAAAAATGGGCAATGTTAAGAGATTCTATCCATCAAAATGTTAAGGAGATAATACCACCAAAAAAAAGCCCCTAAAAATAAATGAATGACAGACGACATCTTAGGATTGATGGACAAAAGGAGGAGAAGTAAAAATAACCAAGAAAAAATAGCAAGATAAATAAAGAAATAAGACGCAAATGCAGAGAGGCAAAGGAAGTAAGTGTGGTTAAATGAACAGTGCAGACTGCAGACAAATAGAGGACTCCCATAATAAAGACAACAAAAACATGCACAAACGAATTAGTGAACTCACAGGCAGGAAAACAAAATATACCACAAGATGCCTGAAATCAAAAGATGGTAAAATTTTAATGAGAAAAGAAGACATTGTGGACAGGTGGACAGAGTACATCGGTGAGCTATATGGAGGAGAAAGACCAGAATTAACACCAGATACTGAAAACTATGATGTACCACCAATACTTGAAGATGAAATCATAGATGCCATCAAATACATGAAGAAAGGAAAAGCGACTGGGTATGATAATATAACAATAGTGAAATAGTGGTGCTAGAGGAGATAGGAATAAAAATAATAACCAAGTTACTGAATGACATTTACAATGGTTATATGCCCAGTGACCTACTTAAATCCACGTTTATAGCACTACCAAAGAAACCAGGTGCAAAGGAATGTGAGGACCACCGGACTATCAGCCTCTCATGTCACATAACGAAGCTACTTCTGAGAGTTATTACGAGAAGAACAAGGAAAAGATAAAAATGGAAATAGCAGATGAATAGTTTGGATTTATAGAAGGAAAAGGAACACACAATGCTATTTATGCTTTACGAACACTAACAGAAAGAGCTTTAGAAGTACAGAAAGATCTCTACTTATGCTTCATTGATTACACCAAGGCATTCGACAAGATAAAACATAATGAAATTATAAAATGCTTGAAGACATCAGTATAGACGGCAAAGACCTGAAGATTGTAAACATCTATACTGGCAGCAAGAAGCAGCAATTCGAGTTGAAAATAGAATTGGAAAATATCAACCTATAAAACAAGGGATGCGACAAGGATGTGTACTATCTCCAGACCTTTTTTCTCTATACAGCGAGAATATTCTAAGAACAATCATAACAGAACCAGGCATAAAAATTGGAGGATACAATATTAACAACCTTCGGTATGCTGACGACACGGTACTGATAGCTGAGAACCAACAAGACCTGCAAAATCTCTTGGATAAAGTGCTAAAGAAAGTGAACAGAAAGGTCTTACTTTAAACATAAAAAAGACAGACTGTGGTTATATCTAAGAAACAGAATCCACCAACATGCAGTCTAAAATTAAACTTAACTATTCTAAACCTCCTCCTGGGAACAACTGTGTTAAGAACTTTCACGGTTCCTGTCTTTCATCTTGCATGAAGAACTTTCACGGTTTTGTCAATACAACATTTGGTACAATATAGCTTTTATTCTAATGTAAAATTAAACATTCTTTACACACAGTCAGCGGTACATATATGTTAGTGTTTTTCTTTGTTTTTGTTTTTACAATATGTTCATATGCTGAACTAGGGTCAAATGTTAACCAAAGTTAAAACTGCTGATTATCCTGCATGCATATGGAGGATCACCATGGGTCTACTGGCCCGAATATCCTCCAAACGATTTCTCTGGTTGCTTTTTACTATGTTTTTTTTAATAACATAAACCGTTCTGGTTGCTTTTTACTATGTTTTTTTAATAACATAAACCGGTTACAGTAACTGACGACCGCCAAGTTTCGGTTTTTCTCGTTTTTCATCGGAATAGGATTTACATGGAATGTTATAACTTTATTCCAGGCTGGAAAATTAGAAAATGTAAAGAGGGAAATGGAAAGGATGAAGATCAACATATTAAGAATGAGTGAAGTTAGATGGACAGGTGCAGGGAAGATAAAGTCTGATAAATGTACAATAATATATTCAGAAAGTGAGAAACATGAACGAGGAGTAGGAATAATAGTTGACGAACAAACAGCAAGGACAATTGTAGGATATTTGAACATCTCTGACCGAGTCCTGCTAGTTCAACTGAAAGGACGACCAATAAATATAAATATTATACAAGTGTACGCTGCAACATCTGAAAGTTCTGAAGAAGATGTAAATCTATTTTATAATGACATAGAGACAGCCCTGAAACGCACAAAGTCACATGAAATTACCATAGTCATGGGAGATTTTAATGCCAAAGCTGGTAAAAGAAGAACTTCAGACATCGTTGGTGACTATGGACTGGGGGAGAGGAATGACAGAGGTTATAAATTAATTGAATGGGCAAGAATACATAGCATGGTTGTAGGAAACACCTGGTTTAAACAAGATCCCCGAAGACTGGCAACATGGTGTAGCCCAGACAAAAAGACTTTTAACCAGACAGATTACGTATTAATCAACAAACGATTCCGGAATGCATTACTAACAATAAAAACAATGCCAGGAGTCGACTGCAATACTGACCACGACCCATTATGTGGAAAAATTAAAATAAAGCTAAAGAAAGCATGCAGAAAAGTGAGAAACATCAAACTGAATACAGAACTCCTTAAAAATGACCAAGAACTGCGAGAACAATATAGAGTTATAACAAATAGATACAATGCAAAAGCAAAGATAAATAGTATAGATGAAAAATGGGCAATGTTAAGAGATTCTATCCATCAAAATGTTAAGGAGATAATACCACCAAAAAAAAGCCCCTAAAAATAAATGAATGACAGACGACATCTTAGGATTGATGGACAAAAGGAGGAGAAGTAAAAATAACCAAGAAAAAATAGCAAGATAAATAAAGAAATAAGACGCAAATGCAGAGAGGCAAAGGAAGTAAGTGTGGTTAAATGAACAGTGCAGACTGCAGACAAATAGAGGACTCCCATAATAAAGACAACAAAAACATGCACAAACGAATTAGTGAACTCACAGGCAGGAAAACAAAATATACCACAAGATGCCTGAAATCAAAAGATGGTAAAATTTTAATGAGAAAAGAAGACATTGTGGACAGGTGGACAGAGTACATCGGTGAGCTATATGGAGGAGAAAGACCAGAATTAACACCAGATACTGAAAACTATGATGTACCACCAATACTTGAAGATGAAATCATAGATGCCATCAAATACATGAAGAAAGGAAAAGCGACTGGGTATGATAATATAACAATAGTGAAATAGTGGTGCTAGAGGAGATAGGAATAAAAATAATAACCAAGTTACTGAATGACATTTACAATGGTTATATGCCCAGTGACCTACTTAAATCCACGTTTATAGCACTACCAAAGAAACCAGGTGCAAAGGAATGTGAGGACCACCGGATTATCAGCCTCTCATGTCACATAACGAAGCTACTTCTGAGAGTTATTACGAGAAGAACAAGGAAAAAGATAAAAATGGAAATAGCAGATGAATAGTTTGGATTTATAGAAGGAAAAGGAACACACAATGCTATTTATGCTTTACGAACACTAACAGAAAGAGCTTTAGAAGTACAGAAAGATCTCTACTTATGCTTCATTGATTACACCAAGGCATTCGACAAGATAAAACATAATGAAATTATAAAATGCTTGAAGACATCAGTATAGACGGCAAAGACCTGAAGATTGTAAACATCTATACTGGCAGCAAGAAGCAGCAATTCGAGTTGAAAATAGAATTGGAAAATATCAACCTATAAAACAAGGGATGCGACAAGGATGTGTACTATCTCCAGACCTTTTTTCTCTATACAGCGAGAATATTCTAAGAACAATCATAACAGAACCAGGCATAAAAATTGGAGGATACAATATTAACAACCTTCGGTATGCTGACGACACGGTACTGATAGCTGAGAACCAACAAGACCTGCAAAATCTCTTGGATAAAGTGCTAAAGAAAGTGAACAGAAAGGTCTTACTTTAAACATAAAAAAGACAGACTGTGGTTATATCTAAGAAACAGAATCCACCAACATGCAGTCTAAAATTAAACTTAACTATTCTAAACCTCCTCCTGGGAACAACTGTGTTAAGAGCACACTTATCTTAACATAATGTTTGTGAGACAGGGAACATAGATCTGTTTGCTTAAAAACTCTGACCTACCTCTGTAGCCCAGAAACTTGTAGCAATCAACACTAATTGTAATCGTTATTTTTGTAAAATGTAAGGTCAGGTTGGTGGACGGATGGGGACATGGAGATCTCTAGCGGGGATGAGGGAAGTCTGGTGTGAAACCAATGAATCCAGGACGTGACAAGCCTATGGGTCTTTACAATAATGGCTATCAGAATGATGTAAACAAAACAGAGCCAGTAGACTATGGGTGGCGGGGAATGGATATCGTTGAAGCACTTATCAGATTCCTCATCTCAAAGTCAGAGTGTCTTTGTGGAACTGTCTCTAAACTATCTGACATGGAGAAGGGACTTACATACAGCCACCAGAGGCTGGAAAACAAAGTTTTGGCCAGGCCAGCCACACTGTCTTCATGGCAGTCCGAGCAAGACCACAGTCTGCCCTAGCAAGGAAAGGTGCTGAAGTCGGAGTTGCCCAGCCAAAAGGCGCATCGCAAAGATCAGGGTAACACGCATTATCGCTAATGAAATGTCTCTATCTGCAGTTTTCAAACATGGTGCTCGCCCTGTGAAGACTAACCAGGCAGGTGCAGTGCCGGGCCCCCTGCCTCGAAAGGGTCCACCCAATGCTACTGGAGGTCCTCTCAGTTCGTCTTGTGGAGTCAGGAGACATGAGAGTAGAGCTACTGGCCAAAAAAATACAACGGAAGAAAACAGCCAAAAAGCAAGAACTTAAAATAATGCAGTGGAATGCTGAGGGTGTCAGCAGTGTTGGAGATGGCTATAGCAAAAAGGTGGAACTAGAGAACATACTTTTTGCAGAGCAGGTAAGTATATGCTGCATACAGGAGACACACCTAACCAGAGATGCCGCCTTTAAAATCAGAGGCTACCAGTGTTTTAGATCAGACCGACAGGACAGAAGAAAAGGAGGAGTACTCACACTTGTTAAGAATAACATCAGCGCATGTCAGGTGGGAGCGTACATGGAATGTGCTGAATACCAGATGATCCATCTAAAAAGTAGTAATACAGATTTCCACCTCCTTAACTATTACTGTCCTAATGACTGCCCACTTGCTTTAGAAACAATCCCACAGAAAGAGAGACTGATGGTCTGTGGCGATTTTAACAGCCATTCCCAGAGCTGGGGCTATGACCACATAGACAAGAGAGGAGAGGAAGTTGAGAGCTGGCAGGATGATAATGGACTTCTCCTGATCAACCAGCCAATGGATCCCCCAACATTTTACTCAAGGGCTTGGCATACAACCTCAACACCAGATCTGGCATTCCACTCTCCAGATCTGAAGTGGAACATTACACATGAAGTTGGAAAATAACTTGGAGGTAGCAACCATCGACCAGTCTTCCTGACAATAGAAAATGAACTCCTTAACACTAGTAGCCCTCTCCCCAGATGGAACTATAAAAAAGCAAACTGGACAATGTACAGACATCGTACAGGTATCCTGGTGGGACAGCTGTCAATAGAAGGTAAGAATATTAACAGCATAGTGAAAGAATTAATGCTTGTATCCTTCAGGCCGCTCGTGAAACCATTCCCAGAGGAGCTCGCAGGGACTATAAACCATACTGGTCTAGTGAGCTGGGAAAACTCCATGGTGATGTGGAAGCAGCTCGAAAGCAAGCAGAAAATAGACCATGCCAAGAACACCACAATAATTACCAACATTCTAAGGCCAAATTTCAGAGAGCCAAGCTGCAAGCCAGACGGGAAAGTTGGAGAGAGAAAACAGAGTCCCTAAACTTTGAAAAGGATGGAAGGAAACTGTGGAAACTAATCAAATAGTTAAATGATGAGAGTACTGGAAGAAGTACAAAGATTACACTAATAGAGGATGGGAAAACTCTTACAGGTAAGCAGGTAGCAGATCACTTTGCTTGCATGTTTGCACAGGACTGCAACATTGATATCCATCCAGAGAAAGAGCGTACAGTGCGCATTGAGCCACAGAAAGAAGAGGAACAAGTCAGAAAAGTGGAGATCATGGATGCACCAATCACACGCAGTGAGTTAGACTTAGCAGTCAGTAAACTGAAACCAAGGAAATCACCAGGACCAGATGGAGTGTCTAATGAAATGATCAAGAACCTGGGAATGACAGCAATGGGAAAGCTGTTGGATATTTTCAATATGTGCTGGAGCACAGGTAGGTTACCTGAAATCTGGAATGAAGCAAGCATGGTACCACTGCTAAAGCCAGAGAAAAACAGTGATATTGCCTCCAGCTACAGGCCAATCAGTCTCACTAGCTGCCTATGCAAAACGATGGAACGCATCATTGACCCGAGGCTAAAATGGTACCTAGAAAGTGAAAACCTTCTCGTTCCACAACAAGCAGGATTTAGACAGTACTACAGTACAGAAGATCAAGTGACCTATCTCTCTCAAGAGATTGAGGATGCATTCCAAGAGAAAAACTTGTACTAGCAGTGTGGATAGACCTGAAGAAAGCCTTTGATAAAGTATGGAGAAAAGGTCTGCTGTGGAAACTAAGAAACTGCAATGTGAATGGAAGACTGTACAACTGGATAAAGTCCTATTTACACAATAGAAGAGCTAGAGTAGTAATGGATGGACACAAAAGCCAGAAAGTACTTCTACTACACGGTGTACCACAGGGAGGATTACCTTCACTTACACTATTCCTGGTATTCGTTAATGACTTGGTCAAGGAACTTCCCTATAGAATCAAAGCGGCACTGTATGCAGATGATCTGGTCATGTGGTGTACAGATGAATATGCAACAGTTGCTACACAGAGACTCCAAAGAGCAGCAGCCATTTTGACATCATGGACAAACAAATGGTGTCTAAGTATAAACACAGATAAATCAAGTACCACTCTGTTCACTCTCTCATCTAAACAGAAAGCAGGTAAGATCTTTGTAAATGAAATATCCTTAAGGATGGACAACCAACCCACTTACTTAGGAGTGACTCTTGACTCAAAACTGACCTGGAAGCAACACATCAACAGTGCAGAAGCAAAAGCCAGAAGAAAACTAGCCATATTAAGAAAATTGAGTGGAACTACATGGGGAGCTAGTGAAAGAATCCTCAAGAATGTATATCAGCAAAGTATTCTACCACATTTAGAATATGGCTCAACATCTTGGTGCACAGCATCAAACACTATGCTACATAATCTAGACAAGGTTCAAAATCAGTCACTACGGATTATCACAGGTGCCATGAGGTCCACACCAATAGTAGAAATGCAGAAAATAGTTGGTGTTCAAGCGCTAAAGGAACGTAGAGACACAAAGGTCATGACCATGGAAGAGAAATTCCTTAGCTCTGTAAGCCATCCCCTGAATGGAGAGATTCAATTACTTGGCACTAAGACGGCTTAAAAGAAGCAGCTTCATTCATCAGGCCAAGCGTATGCGTAAGCTGATACTTGACCTTCCACCTTTAGTCGCTCCATTATCATCTGCACCAGAGCATACACCATGAAAAGAAGCAGATTATACACAAATAACTATTCAGACTGAAGTGAAAGGTGTGCAGAATGGTGAGATGCAGAGCAGTCTTGTAAGATCAACAGCCACACTTAGTGTTCTAGATGACAAATATTCATGTGACACCTGGATACATGTGTATACAGATGGATCTGCACACAATGCCATAAAGAATGGAGGGGCAGGAGCAAATATTGAATATCCAAACAACACCATTGACAAGATTTCCATACCCACTGGAAAATAATGCAACAACTTTGATGCAGAAGTTAGAGCAATTATTGCTGCAGTTGAAAAACTATCAGACTCCAGAATTGATACATGTCCCGTAGTAATTCTCACAGATGCAAGATCAGTACTGGAAGCTCTTCAGTGCAACAAACTACCAGACCTTAAAGATGCCTTGTCAAAAATTGGCTTACAACATGGAGTCACTTTGCAGTGGATTTCCTCCCAATGTGGGATACCAGGGCTGACCATCTGGCCAAAGAGGGCACTGAAATGGAGCAACCAGACATACCAATCACCTATAATCAGAAGAAACGCGTGATAAAAACCTACAGGAAGCCACAAACACCACCACATGATAACTATCACATGCTAAACAGAAAGGTACAAGTCACCATCTTCCGTCTCCGAACAGGACATAGGCGACTCCGAAGTCATATATATACAAAGTTTAAGGTTGGTACTACTAATCTATGTACATGTGTCCAGGTGCCCCAAACTGTGGAACATATCCTCCAGAACTGCACCAACTATGAGACACTGAGAAATAATTACTGGCCCAGTGAAACCACTAAAGAAGATAAGCTGTACGGTTCCATACATGAATTACAAAAAACAGTGAAATTTATCCAAAAGACAGGACTGCAGATATAGACAGACAATGCGAACGAAGAAGAAGAAGAAGAGTATTCTAAAGCAGGTGCAGAAATTCAAATACCTTGGAACTGTAATAACTTCAGATGGGAAATGCAGAACAGAAATTAGGAACAGAATAAGCCAAGCAAAGACTGCATTTCAGAGAATGAGAAACATAGTATCCAACACATCCTATCAATGAATGTTAGAAAACGAGTCCTAAAATGTTATATTGAACCTATCTTGTTATATGGAAGTGAATCATGGACAATAGGCAGGTCTGCAAAAAATCATTGGAAGCAGCAGAAATGTGGTTTATTAGAAGAATGTTGCGAATCCCCTGGACAGCAAAAATAACTAATGAAGAGTGTAGGAGAAGAGCTGGAGAGACAAAAAAAATCTTGTCAAAAAATAAAAGAGAGACAATGTACTTTCATAGGACATCAAATGAGAAGAAGGGGCATTGAAAATATTATAACAACAGGAAAAATAGAAGGAAGAAGATCAAGAGGAAGACCAAGAGAAATGATACTGGACAGTCTGACGGGATGGTGTGAGAGGAGATCACCAACTGAGCTGATGGCCTGCATGAAGGATCGTGTACTGTTGAGAAGCATAATAGTCAACGCCAGTCAGCACGGCACCTGATAATGATGATGATGATGATGATTTTACCGGTAATTGCCGGCTAACGCGATCACTGCTTAAGTTCACCAGTAAAGTAAGAGAACACAGTTTTGTAGGATTAGACCTCGAAAAAATCGTGGACAAAGCACTTTAGTGAGACATGAGAGAAAGAAAAATCATAAGAGAATTATCCAGGATTAGAAACAGAATTTGTTGGAGCAAATTTAGAATGTCTACGATTTTTTCTAGATCTAATCCTACAAAACTGTGTTCTCTTACTTTGCCGTACGAAAGCCCCATTGCTTCCTATTTAAATTTTAAAAAAAGTTCACCAAGAAGCTCTTTTTGCCTTATACAGATGATCAAATGTTGTGTCTGTGCTTGATGGAGCACATATTTTCGTGTCAGATATGTTTTCAGATGTGCATGTGCGTTTTAACATAAGGTATTAGGTACCGTCCTGGGACTGGCCGCTACCAGGCGGCTGTCAGCTTCTGATCCGAGTTAGTCTCATCTGCTCTGTGCGTGTAGAAAAAAATAACAACAACAATAACAACCACGAAAATAACGGCCAGCGGTAGAATTCATTAACCTTCTCTTCACTTGTCTACTTGGCTTAATGTTTACTTGATTGTCTTTTCCGTACATTTCATTGTGATTTATTTGTGAGGTTTATGAAAGATAATTTAACTCAGAAATTGATTGCTAACCTGAATGTATCATAATTTCTGTATTTAAATTTACTTTATTGTTTTTCAAAACAAACTCGCTTGTCGGAAATGATTGTAACATGGACTTCGCTATCATATACCTTTTATTTTGGGTGCAAGATAGCGAAGTTGATTAGTGCGCTGTACTCTCGTGACTATACGCTTCCTCGCCCTAGCGGAGTCCAAGGTTCAAGCCCCAGGTCATTTTCTTGTCATTTTTCTTTCTCTCACATCTAAAATGCCTTGTCTACGATTTTTCTACGTCTAACCACATAAAACTGTGCTCTGTCATGTTCTGTTAAACTCATTGTTTCCTATTTGTAAAAGTTTGTAATGTAGGACGAGAGCTCTACAGCTGGCTTGTGTAAGTTTGTACTGTAGGACGAGAGCTCTAAAGCTGGCTTGTGTAAGTTTGTATTGTAGGACGAGAGTGATAAAGCTGGGTGTTGTAAGTTTGTACTGTAGGACGAGAGTGATAAAGCTGGGTGTTGTAAGTTTGTACTGTAGGACGAGAGTGATAAAGCTGGGTGCTGTAAGTTTGTACTGTAGGACGAGAGCGCTAAAGCTGGCTTGTGTAAGTTTGTAATGTTGGACGAGAGTGCTAAAGCTGGCTTGTGTAAGTTTGTAATGTTGGACGAGAGTGCTAAAGCTGGCTTGTGTAAGTTTGTAATGTTGGACGAGAGTGCTAAAGCTGGCTTGTGTAAGTTTGTAATGTTGGACGAGAGCGCTAAAGCTGGCTTGTGTAAGTTTGTAATGTTGGACGAGAGCGCTAAAGCTGGCTTGTGTAAGAAATCTTTGACTCAGAATGTGGCGAATTATTAAATATAGCTGTCAACGTCCATCATTATGTCAACATAAAAACGACGTGATAGAAGATGAAAGATTGTCTAGAGGGGTCTTCGCCATCTCAAGTTATGGCCTAGTCTATCTGACACAAGTGATCATCTTCGTCAGATGACATTCATCAGTCACCTAGTCTAGCTGACACAAGAGACCAGCTTCGTCAGACGACATTCATCACTCACCCATAATGAAACACCGCATTACTGGTGTTCAGTTTATCATGATGCTCTTGTCACGGAGTCACATTTGTTTTCCCACCTGATATTCGTGTGTCACGGAGTCACATTTGTTTTCCCACCTGTTATTCGTGTGTCACGGAGTCACATTTGTTTCCCACCTGATATTCGTGTGTCACGGAGTCACATTTGTTTCCCACCTGATATTCGTGTGTCACGGAGTCACATTTGTTTCCTACCTGATATTCAATTGTGAAGGCTGTCTCGTTGATTTCTGGAAGTGGAGGGTCTCCAAGTTTTGATTGTCCTGGGGAACAATAACTGCCATAAATATGCGAAACAGTAATCAAGAAGGTCAAACAACGCAGTAGAAAGAACACGAACATTTGGATGGTCATGATGTATCACCAGAACACACACACATCGTGTCAATTATCTGCATACAAACAGCGTGTACGGAAGAAAGTTTTATCTACGTAGTTGTAACTCAGACACGCATCACCACCTGACATGATCTGAAGATATGAAACATCAGATAAGCACGCCCGCTTGAATCTACACTAACCATTGTGTATTAGATAAGCTAGCAAACTATAATATGACGTGTTGATATATACCAAGACCTCAGCAATGTCCTTCATGTAGTATATGTAGATCTTTCCTCGACTGTTCTCATCAACAATCTCTCCTAAACACATCGTTGTGTTCGTTGTGTTCTTGATATTCTGTAAAACCTCGTCACTGCCATCATGTTCTTGACAGCTGATGTAATGAAAATAATCGGACAGGGAGTGAGCAATATTGGCTTTTATTCTTTCAGTCTGTGTATATTTAAATCAGGCTTCATCACTCTATTTACACTTGGATTGTATTTACCAAATTGTAGATTCACAAACTACCATGAGCTTTTATAATATGTTGGTGATATTCACTTGCTGTCTTATTATCCAATATTATGCATTTCTACACTGGTTTCCCCCGGAATAACTGTGAAAGGACAGCAAGAACCGTGAAAGGACAGCAAGAACAGAGAAAGGACAGCAAGAACAGAGAAAGAACAACAAGAACCGTGAAAGGACAGCAAGAACTGTGAAAGGTTTCTAGTGCACGTCAGACAGAGTGTTAATGGTTACATTACGGGGTCACCCAATAGACACAAATCTCATCCAGGTATACGCACCAACTTCAGAAAGCTCTGATGATGAGATAAAAGAATTTTACAACAATCTGGACATGGCAATGAAACACTGCAAACCATGGGAAGTAAACTTTGTGCTGGGTGATTTAAAAGCGAAAGTAGGGACTGAACAAGACAATGAAGCTACTGGCAAGTATGGACTAGGTATCAGAAATACAAGAGGAGAGATGTTGATTGAGTGGGCAGAAAAGAATAAAATGATAATAGGAAATACTTGGTTTGAACAGCACCCAATGCGATTATGGACATGGAAAAGCCAAAATAATAACATATGTAATCAAATAGATTACATTATGATCAACAGAAGATTCAGGAACTCACTAATATCTGTGAAACAAGACCAAGCGCAGACTGCAACAATGACCACATCCCAGTTGTAAAAAAAGTGAGAATCAGGCTAAAGAGGGTTAAAGATAGCAGCTAAAAACAAAGAAATAGATAGAGAACTGTTATAGAAAGATAAAGCAATACAAGAACAATATAGGACCATAGTACATAATAGGTATAATGTTACAGAGAAGCTTGAAACGACTGATGAACAATGGAATATGCTCAAGACTCTATCCAGCAAACTTCTGTCGAAATCCTATCTCCAAATTAACGACACGCTAAACAGAGGTGGATGACAGAAAAAATTTTGCAACTAATAGATTGGAGATTAAGTCTTAAGGTAGATAGATATGACAAAATAAATAAAGAAATAAGACACAAATGCAATAAAGCTAAAGAAGAGTGGTTAAATAAGAAATGTAGTGAAATAGAGACCCGCCATCACGGAAACACAAGAGGTATGTAACAGATAAAGGAGATGGTGACTGCAGTAAAACTGGTTCACATAATAAAGGTAGATAGAGTTGTATGGTGCAGTTTTACAAAGAATAAGCCGATAGAGCCAATCGTAAAGAAAAGGCGGAGGGGGGACGGGGGGAAGGGATAAGGGTAATAGACACATGAAAACCGTTAGAGAAGAAGAGAAGGTGGCGATAGGGAGGGGAGCTAGGAGAAAGAAACAAGAAAGTAGAGCATAAATCACAGAAAAAAAGTGGAAAACTAAAGACGTTAAAAGAAGCTGAAGACATTGTTAATTCCAGCTGGATGGAAAATAAGGCGATGTTCTAGGACCCTCCGAGATAGTACATCAGCAGAATGATGATGAAAGAGCGGATCTCACCAACAGAACGTCTGGTACGTTGCAGACGCCGTAGATGCAACACTTGCCCATTTGTTGTCTAGGCTAGCCAGATTTCCTTCCCTAAGTTCGCCTTATCAGTTCAGGAGAGTTTCACTTATACTTCACGCAACGTTATTTATACCATTATTTACTAACGTTGCGGTATGAAGTACATAGGGGAGACCGGTTTACGCTTAGGAGATCGTTTTCGCCAACATTTTAACGATACTTCTAAGAGGGCCTGGAGACCTGTGACTAAACATTTTTGCCTTAGCAACCACAGGGGAAAACAGGACATTTCCGTTAGTTCGATCTGCTCTTGTTCTGCTGATGTACGATCTCAGAGGGTCCTAGAACAGCGCCTTATTTTCTAGACTGGCTGTCTCCACCAAGTTGGAACTAATAATGTCTTCAGCTTCCTTGAACTTCTTTAGTGTTCCACTTTTTTTCTGTGATTTATACTCTACTTTCTTGTTTCTTTCTTCTAGCTCCCCCCCCCCCCACATCGCCACCTTCTCTCCTTCTCTAACGGTTTTCATGTGTCTGTTACCCTTCCCCCGTTCCCCTCTCTCCGCCTCTTATTTACGATTGGCTCTATCAGCTATCAGCTTATTCTTTGTGTGGCCCCGCGTGGTCTCTCTGTCTCGTCTAGTGGACAGGCATTTCTGTGTTCCATTCTGTCGGAGGATGCCACATTAATATAAGTTTCCCGGTTAGTTATTAGTTTTTTTTTGTCTCGTTTGTTATGTAATCATCGAAAAAGGCTCACGCCGAAATATCGGATGTTGTATGTTTTTCATTTATATATTCTTATACTTTCTATTCGTTTTTTCTCACTTTACTCCCTCCCTCTGCCACTTTGTAAAACTATACCATACACCTCTATCTACCTTCAAGTGATATGTACAAACAAATAAAGGAGTTAACAAACAAAAGGGCATACCACAAGACTGGTTGGCTGAAGTCAAAGGATGGGCATACAATAATGGACAGTGATGAAATAATGGCACGATGGTGGGAATACATTAAATAAATCTATGAGGACAATAAAAGCGAAATAGATATACGAAATAATAATGAAGAGCCTCCCATATTAAAAGCAGAAGAAGAATAAGCCATCATTATAACTGTAAGCATATAACTTATAACTTATAAGCACAAAAACCAAATTAAAACTATTCAATTGAAATGTAATATCCACCCTCATATATGCATGTGAAAGCTGGAAAACAACTAAAGAAATAGAAAAGAAATTAGACTCTTTTGAAAACAAATGCCTAAGGAAAATACTCGACATCAAGTGGAACGAATTTAAGAACAATGCAGAGATAAGACAGATGACTGAACAACAACCAGTCTCATGGGTGATCAGGAAAAGGAGATGGACATATGTTGGTCACTTGATGAGAAGGAATGATCAGAGAATCCCAAAACAAGCTATCAAGTGGAACACAACATGCCAAAGAAAAAGAGGCAGAACGCGTGAAACTCTGAAGATGACATTGTTAAGAGAGGCCAAATTAACAGGCATAAAATCCTTTGATGAAGTTGAAAGACTCGCTGAAGACAGGAAACATTGGCGAACTTCTTTGCAAGCCCTATGTGACGTTTAACGGAACGGGAAGGATATAAGATATAAGATAAGATAAGATATATTGTAACTGTAAGCATATATTGTTACTGTAAGCATATATTATACTGTTATGTTTGGCATGCAGAAATACATTGATGTCAGTAACTGATGAACTGACAATGTAACAAAGTAAATGTATTGCAGCTGTATAGTAATTGTACTGTCTGTTTGTGTACACAATAACTTCAGTGTACTGTCTGTTTATGTATATAATGTCTTCGTATTCATTCATTCATTCATTTGCATGTCCCTTGCGAACTTTGTCTCCCAAACAGCACTCTTGTAGGCCTCTCGGTTGTGAGCAAGATGGCCTGCTGCTGCTGCGTCCATTTGCAAATCGTCAACGATTTCTTGCAACCATCTTCGTTTTTGTCTTCCTCTTTTTCTTTTTCCCATTATGTATCCTTCCAATATGGTCTTCTCTAAATTATCATGACGTTTAATGTGTACAAAATATTAAAGTTTTCTCTCTTTAATCCTCTTTACTAGCCAGCCTTCTTCAATATTAAGATCTTGTAGTATAGATAGATAAAAGGGATGGCGACTGCAGTAAAACTGGTTAATATAAATAAGGTAGATAGAGGTGTATGGTGCAGTTTTACAAAGTGAGGGAGGAAGTGAGCAAGGTGAGAAAAAAACGAATATAAAGTATGAGAATGTATAAATGAAAAACATACAACATCCGATAATTCGGCGTGAGCCTTATTCGAGGATACATACAGAACGAAATACAAACATATATAACTTATCTTAAGTGATGCTCCGAGTGAGAAGTTGAAATGTGTGTGGAAGAAGGAGGAGGAAAAAAAAACACGCTGCCTACAGACAAAAGATTCCCGATATAGCCAATCATAGCGAAGAAGCGGAGAGAGAGGAGGAGAACAAGTGGGAGAAAGGGGTTGGGGGAAGGCAATAGAAACATGATAGCCGCTAGAGGTGTGGGGGGGGGAGGGAAGGGGAGAGAAAAGAGGACACGGAGAGATAATGAATGAAGAACTTAAACACCTACAGGGAGGAAATATAGAACTGGTGAATAGATAAGACCAGTATGTTGGCAGAGAAGGAAATAGGATGGTAGTAGGGAGGGGTAGCATAGAGAAAGAAAGTAGAGTATAAAAAAGGTCAGTGGAAAAATAAAGAAGTTACAGAAAGCTGAAGACATTGTTAATTCCAGCTGGGTGGAGACAGCCAGTCTGGAAAATAAGGCGCTGTTCTAGGACCCTCCGAGATCGTACATCTGCGGAACAAGAGCGGATCGCACTAACTGAAATGTCCTGTTTGCCCCTGTGGTTACCAAGGCAAAAATGTTTAGCCACAGGTGTCCAGGCCCTCTTAGAAATATCATTGAGATGTTGGCGAAATCGATCTCCTAACCGTAAGCCAGTTTCCCCTATGTACTTCAAACCGCAACGTTTGCACATGATAACATAAATGACATTTCGTGAAGTGCAGGTGAAACCCTCCTGTACTGATAACGTGGATTTAGGGAAAGAGATCTGGCTGGCCTCGACAACAAACGGACAAGTGTTACATCTACGGCGTCCACAACGTCTGGTACCATAAAAAGTGTCATCTGTCTTAAGATGACTACGAATTAAAAGGTCCATGAGGTTCTTGTCCCGTCTGTAGGCCACCAATGGGGGTTCCCCAAAAAGTTCACGTGTCTCAGGCTCGGTCTGGAGGAGGTGGAGATGGCGAAACAGTATGTTTTTAACTGCCAAGCTATGAGGGTGGTACATGAGTACTAGTTTCACCCTGTCCGAGCTACAGTGCGGTTTAGGGGTGAGGGCTTGTTGCCGAGATATATGGCTAATGCGGTTCCAAGATGACGAGAGAACGTGGTCTGGATAGCTGCGTTGTAGTATAGATATATTTGTTCTTTCTTTGTGTCCACGATATTTGAAGAACTCTTCTGTAGCATTTACATTCAAAGGCATTTATGTGTTTCTCAGCTGTTTTGTTAAGTGTCCAGGTCTCACAGAGATATGTTGCGATGGGAAAGATGCATGCCTTTAAAAATCTTATTTTTTGTAGTTCTGTCTGCTCCTCTCCACAGATTCTTTATTTGTTTTACTTTCTGAAGAGCAATAGATGTCCTCCTTTTAATTTTCCTCATTGTATCTCCATTATTAGTTAGCAGTGATCCAAGATATTCAAAACTCTCTACTTCTTCCAATTTTTCCTCATTGATATATATTTCAGCTGCCTTGTTTGTTTTGTCAGTTGTCATCAATTTAGTTTTCTTTGCATTAAGATAGAGGTTCTGCTCTTCGCTGTTCTTACAGACTGACATAATTAGTTTTTCCATTCCTTTTTGTGTTGTGGATAGTAACACTGTGTCATCAGCATATCTAATCTCTGGTATTTCATAACCTCCACTTGTTATGGCATCGTAATATTCTTTGTCTACATCTTCTCTAACATTCCTCATTATATTTTCAGTATACAAGTTAAATAAGTAGGGTGACAATATTACTGTAGATTAATGTGTAGATAAATGGAATCGTCAAAAGTGCCGCCATGTTTGTAAATAGTAACAGGAAAACTGGTGCCTTGCTGGAAAACAAGATCATCGTGTATGTTGTATGTTGTATGTTGTATGTTGTATGTTTGTTTTTTCCCCCGCTAATTTATATCAACTTTTTGGAAATAAAACATTATTCTTGTTTTTGTTTTCCTTGCTTTGCTTCCTACGTTTACTGATATAATGTGCGTTTTCTCTAGTTCACAAATTGTTTAGGTGGCTTACTTACAAATTAATTACATTGTAGATAGTTTACTCACAAACTGTTTATATGGTTGGTAGTTTGCTCACAAACTGTTTACATTGTAAGTGGCTGACTGCCTACATTCTGATCATCTCTACTTCACTGACTCCTACAATAAGGTTATAAACTGTTCACATTATAATAAATGCGTATTCCTTTTTTTCTTAATGGTGTGTAGTGAGAAAGTTGCACGACATATATGATTGTATCACTGTAGACAATCACTGTATGATGATGATGATGATGATGATGGTGATGACGATGATGATGATGTTTGAAAAAGTGTCTAGTGGAACAATAAATTGTAGTTAGATTCGTCAGACTGCTACTCAGATAAGAAAGGTTCTAACTGGAAGTCTTATCAGTTTAGTTTCAACGTTATTCAAAAGAATCTGAACATACCCAGTCTCTCAACAACTCCACATAGACAACAGCAACATAACCTGAAAACTACTAACAGTCCCTCCACAAAACCGACACGTAACAGTGTAGGTTAACTTGAAGAGAGTTCGAGAACATCAACAGTTTTATTTATGATAAATAATGACTGATGACTGATACTGATGAAGTGCATAGACAGAAAAACTTGAAGAGAGTTCGAAAACATCAACAGTTTTATTTATGATAAATAATAACTGATACTGATGAAATGCATAGACAGAAAAACTTGAAGAGAGTTTGAAAACATCAACAGTTTTATTTATGATAAATAATGACTGATGACTGATGCTGATGAAATGCATAGACAGAAAAACTTGAAGAGAGTT
Organism: Achatina immaculata; assembly: GCA_009760885.1. Lineage (NCBI taxonomy): Eukaryota > Metazoa > Mollusca > Gastropoda > Stylommatophora > Achatinidae > Lissachatina > Lissachatina immaculata. Next base: position 67,297,074 of record CM019691.1, on the reverse strand, counting down.
CGAGAACATCAACAGTTTTATTTATGATAAATAATGACTGATACTGATGAAATGCATAGACAGAAAAACTTGAAGAGAGTTCGAAAACATCAACAGTTTTATTTATGATAAATAATGACTGATACTGATGAAGTGCATAGACAGAAAAACTTGAAGAGAGTTTGAAAACATCAACAGTTTTATTTATGATAAATAATGACTGATGACTGATGCTGATGAAACAGAAAAAAAACATGCTTGTGGCTTCACTCCTCGGCTAGAACATTGTCAGCCACATCGGGGGTGGGGTGGGGGGGGGTGAACAACTCTCTCACAACAAAGCTACAATCGTGCTCACACAACATGATGAAACAAAGAGTTGCATTAATTACATCTTCTGAAACATCTCACTGAATGCACATTATTCACAAAACTTTTCTAACATTCGTTAGTTCTGAACGCTCTTTACACAATGACATGAGGCAACATTATTAGCAACTCATCTAGCTAGAGCAAAACTCACTTCATCCTAGTTCTAACATTCTACAAGAAAACTCGCAATGAACAACTTAACTCTCTGTCTACATTGTCATCTCCTTCTATATCTCATATAATCCATAATAATGCTCCTCTCCATCAATCTTTAAATCTCTGAATGTGTCCAAAAACAAAACAAAACAAAACAAAACACAAAACTTGTGCTTAAATATGACCTATAATTTTATGACCCTTGTGAAATTGTCTGTCTATTGACCTTTTGTCAACACATCTCTAAATTTATCTTTCTGTTACTAAATATAACTAGTCTAGACAAACAGCTCATAAAGTCTCGTGAAGCTAACATGTAATAATTGACCTTGAGTAAAAAAAAATACATTCCAAAGCTTAAATTTTCTGTTACTAAATATAATTAGTCTAGACAAACAATTCACCAAAAATATTAATAATTCTCGTGAAGTCAACATGACATAACTTAGCTTTCCTCGACATATATCCACGTCATAATTAAGGGCTTTAATCACTTAGTCAAAGTACTAAATTTATCCTTGATTGTTTCCCTTAGAAGAAATTCTACAGTAACTAGTGCAGTATTAAAAAAATACTGTCACAACAATTTGCAGACTTTTTAGTTCACGAAATATTAACATTCTGGCTCACAAATGTTCACATTAACAGTTCAAAAAATTCTATGAATTTATGTTTGTTCTATGTTCTTCTTCCATCTGGGCTTTTCCTCAGCCTTTATGAGTTTCATGTTGAAAACTGCCCGCCTGCATGACACGGGGATATCGTATTTATCTGAACTGAGTGTCGATGACGCCCCAGCTGTATAAATGTGTACCTAACTTCTTATGGAGCTCCGGAAGGAAAGATGGTCAGTCATGATGCTAACCACATCACCCTCTAGTGTGCCAACAGATCAAAGGAAATATGAGCAGTAACACTGAAGCCCCTGGACGCTTGTACGACACGATAGGTCTAAGCTAAACCTCATGCACGCCATCTTATAATTGTACACTACAAATATATTATTTTATCTGAATGCTTGTCATGAATCACTGGTTTTTTTTTAACAGGATACTTTATGTTCATCGAAGCATCGGCCAAAGCCCGCGGCAACAACGCCATCTTGTACTCTCCATTGTACCAGGGTTTGAGCCAGCAGTGCGTAGAGTTTTACTACCACATGCATGGCAAGCACATTGGTACACTCAATGTGTACACACAAGTAAGTTTATCTTGTATCTTGCTGTTTATCTTGTCAGTTTCAAGATATGCCAGGTGTGATCAAAATATATCCGGAATGAAGGTCAAAAGTTTTGGTTTTTTTTAACCTCTCCATCAATTTCATTTTCTGCTTCACTGAACAGTTAGTATTGAAAACTGCCTTGCCTACGGTCACGAAACCTTTCAGTTCCTCTGATGACCTCAGAACATAGGACAAGGCCCACTCGTCTAGCTCAGTTTCAGGTCATGCTAAAACTGGACAGTCAGCATTCTCGCCATGTAAGATTCCTCCATCCGGATTTTTCTCCCAAATAATTGACTCTTCCAGGCCAACAATAAATCAGTAAGATTGTCATAGTACATGCAGTACAGCTCCCTGTCACACTCCTGCGTGCAGGACAGCTCCCTGTCACACTCCTGCGTGCAGGACAGCTCCCTGTCACACTCATGCGTGCATTACAGTTAACTTTCATAAGCTGCAGACAAATTACCCATAACTGGGCTTTGTCTCGTTTTTTTTTTTTTACAAATTTTGGTTCCGTCACCGACTGTTATTCTTATCTGCGATATTGACTACCATAGTAAATATAGCATTATTATCAACTACCACAGTAAATATAGCATTATTATCAACTAACACAGTAAATATAACATTACTACCAACTACAACAATGAATATAGCATTACTATCAGCTACTACATGAATCTGTGTGCCTGGAAAGTCAGATTACACTTAAAATCTATTTATTTAGTTATTTCTAGCCATGATACTGAACTATTTGCTGCAAATCAATGTTTGTTTTGGCTGCGTGTTTTTATGCTTCAGTCTGAAACTTCTACCTGGCATTCTTAGCTTCCGTCTACCAAACCTACCAGTTAAATATTTTCTTTTCGTCAAATGTTGTATTACATTTTTATTTGACTTTTTTTCTCATGACATTTTCTCTAAGACACCTGTCTGTACACTGCACTATTATAAGCCGTGTGAAGACATTTTTGTGTTGTAATGTTTGTTTAACTTCACTTCTCTTTGTAGACCTAGAGATGCCCACGTACGTGATCATTTACACGTCCATCCAGTTCTCCCTCCCCTCTGCCCCTGTCTATCTGCCATCACATGATGATGATGAGTTACTTTATTTTGCTCCTGTTTCGTAGGCGCGAGGTGACGTGCTAAACTCTGCCTGGAGAGCCTATGGCAACCAGGGCGATGTATGGACCAATGCCAGAATTGCTATTCCAAAAGAGCTTGCAATGGCTGGGTATAAGGTGAAAATTTCAACAATCTCATTTTATTTGTGTTGTCTCTCTTGTCGTAACAACATTGACATTTTTTTTTCTTTTGCCATCTCTACCAAATGCATTTAGTCATCCCTACAAAACCCAAGAAACATCTTTTTGGTCATCTCCACAAAACCCAAGAAACGTCTTTTTGATCATCTCCACAAAACCCAAGAAACATCGTTTTGGTCATCCCCATAAAACCCCTGAAACATCGTTTTTGTCATCCTCAAAAAGCCCCTGAAACATCTTTTTGGTAATCCTAACAAAACCCCTAAAACATATTTTTTGTCATCCCCGCAAAACCCCTGAAACATCTTTTTTGTCATCCTCACAAAACCCCTGAAACATCTTTTTTGTCATCCTCACAAAACCCCTGAAACATCTTTTTCATCATCCTCACAAAACCCCTGAAACATCTTTTTTGTAATCCTCACAAAACCCCTGAAACATATTTTTGGTAATCCTCACAAAACCCCTGAAACATCTTTTTTGTCATCCTAACAAAACCCCTGAAACATCTTTTTGGTAATCCTAACAAAACCCTCGAAACATTTCTTCCATGAAACTCCTGGAATAATCTTTTTTATCCCCATGAAGTCCCTGCATTGAAATATTTACCATCACTTCCCCGCCCCCCCCCCCCACCACCACCATCACTCAGTTTTCACTTCATTCCCCCCCCCCCCACTACCATCGCTCAGTTTTCACTTCATTCCCCCCCCCCCCACTACCACCATCACTCAGTTTTCACTTCATTCCCCCCCCCACCACCATCACTCAGTTTTCACTTCATTCCCCCCCACCACCACCATCATCTCTCTTTCTCTCTTTCACTCACGTACACATACCCACCCCCCTCTCTATGAAATATACCAGTTCTAGTAAAGTCACCAGTGTAAGCAGAATAAAAATGTTAGATTACAATAAGTCACCATACAATAAGTCACCATACAATAAGTCACCATACAATAAGTCACCGTACAATAAGTCACTGTACAATAAGTCACCGCTGACAATAAAAGTAATAAATATGTAGTATACAAAATGTTACTCAGATATGGCTTGTGTAAAATTAGGATTTTTTTTGTCCATGTGTAGAACAAAAAGGAATGGAAAAAGTAATTATGTCAGTCTGTAAGAATGGGAAGAGCAAAACCTCTATCTTAATGCAAAAAAAAAAAAAAACTAAATTGATGACAACTTACAAAACAAATAAGTCAGCTAAAAATTCGAAGAGGTGGAGAGTTTTGAATATCTTGGATCATTACTAACTAATAATGGAGATGAGGGAATTTTAAAAGGACATCTGTCACTCTTCAAAAAATAAAACAACTCAAGAAGCTGCGGAGAGGAACAGACAGAACTACAAAAATAAGATTTTTAAGGGCATGCATCTTTCTCATCGCAACATATGCCTGTGAGACCTGGACACTTAACAAAACAGCTGAGAAACACATAAATGCCTTCGAATGTAAATGCTACAGAAGAGTTTCAAATATCATGGACACAAAAAAGAACAAATATATCCATACTACAAGAACTTGACATTGAAGGATGTTGGCTAGTAAAGAGGATTAAAGAGAGAAAACTTAAATATTTTGGATATATCAAACGTCATGATAATCTAGAGAAGACTGTCTTGGAAGGGTACATAATGGGAAAAAGAAAAAGAGGAAGACCAAGGCGAAGATGGCTGCAAGACATCATTGATGATCTGTGAATGGATGCATCAGCAGCAGGGCATCTTGCTTACAGCTTGAGAGGCCTACATGAGAGTTGTTAGGGAGGCAAAGTTTCACAAGGGACACACAAATGACAGACTTACTGTGTAGAACTAAAAATGACATTTTAACCAATCTGTCTTGGCAAAAACAAACGCATGTAGCTAAGTCCAGGGTTCTGGGATAAGTGCTTGATTATTTCTGTCATCATATTAGGCAGAACCTTTGCTGACCTGTTGCAGAACCCAGGTTGGAAAACCCTGTCCTGGACTGCTAATATAGGATTGTTGATTGTATTGCTGATTTAGGATTGTTGATTGTATTGCTGATGTAGGATTGTTGATTGTATTGTTGATGTACGAACTAGTGTACTTTCTGTAACTGACAAAGTAGAGCTGGGATATCATTAGCTATAGTTAGTTTCAATATTATTCAAGATGTTACAAATATATGCATACAATTTGTAACTACACTTCCTTGCAAAACATTACAACCTTTAGAATTTTGTGATTTATTAGAAATTATGTGGTAGCATTTGTATTGTGTTTTTGTAATGGAAGTAGTCAAGATGGAGTTTAGTGTAGCTGTCAGTTCTGTGTTTGTTAAACAGGTTACGAAAAGTTCTAAAGTTTGGTAACGTTTAAGATAGTTGCAAGATACAGATCCTCAAGTTTTGCCATGCAGACGTGCAAAGATGTTGTTTGTCAGTGCCGTGTCCTACATAAGTTTTTCCATAGAGAGAGATTATTTTGAGAATACTGTCATGAAACTAGTCTCATTTTCATGAAAATCTGGTTCATTTTGTCATGAAAAATTTAGATTAGCCTTTCTTCAGAGAATGAGAACACAGAATGTATAAAATAGGAAAAAAGTATAGATTCACATGAATACTATTTTTAAAAAAATCGGTGAGACTGGCCTCAGATTAGGGGACCGCATGCAAAAACATCTGTACGACATTGCCCAGCATGCTTCGAAACCAGTCCCAAATCATTTCAATGGCCCCAACCACAGGGGCAAATCTGATTTTCTGGTAACAGCCATTAAACAATGTCACGCAGATGACACAAGCCGCCTGGCACTTGAGAACCGCTGCATTCAAAATTATGGGACGCTGGAACCACATCGGTTAAACTCGCTGTTTAGTTACACGTAACATCATCTTCTTCAATCATTATAGTACCTCTCCACTAAATCCACCCCTTCTTACTTTTCAAACTTCCTCACAGCATCACTCTGCAACCCCGCTGTTTTCTCTGCAACCCCTCTTCTCTGCAACCCCTCTTCCCCAATCACCTGCTTCAATTTCTCCTAGCCAGGCCAGTAGTGCGTCACTCTCTCTCCCTTCCCCGGTTCCCCATCCACCACCCCCAGTTACAACCCACCGACCACATGTCACAGGTCTCTATTTAAACAATTTCCACGTCCTACCAGATCCATTCCTGACACACACCGCCGGACAAGCCACACCTTGCAATTTACAGCTAAGTACTCCTTTAAAAAAATTTTTTTTTAAAACAGTATTCATGTGAATCTATACTTTATCTCCTCTCTCTATTTCTTCGTCCTGTATGTTTTTGTATGATTAAGACTCACGCCGAAACATCACAACTTTGTAATCGTTAAGTAATAAAGCTGCTCCTACTTTTTTTCCGATTTTATACATTCTGGTATCACAGCTTTACTGCAGTGCTTAGTGTATAGTTGTATACTTATACACCAATTATTGTATGATAAACTAGTCTTTTTTGCATCAGAAACTAGTCTTTTTGCATGAAAATTTAATCTTTTAGAATATGAAAATGATCTTTTGGTATGAGAAACTAGTTGTAGGCATGAGAAAATTCTCTTTTGGCATTGGAGACTAGTCTCTTGGCATAAGAACATAGTATTTTGGCATGAGAGACTGGTCTTTCTTGGCATGACAGACTAGTCTTTTGACATAAGAAACTGGTCTGTTAGGATGAAAAATAGTCGCATTTTCATAGAAACTATTCATTTTGGTGTGAGAAAATTATTTATCACAGAAAATATTTGTTTTTGTGAGCAGAAACTAGTCTTTTTTTGTGATGAGAAACTAGTCTTCTTTGCAAGAAATGAAAGCAGAGTTGTTCTGCTTAGAATGAAAATATAAGAGAGAAATAATAAGAACCTGTTTATATTCTTTTATGTTTCCACTGTTACAGATCGCTTTTGAGGGTATTACAGAAAATGGTTACCAAGGCGACATCTCTATTGATGATGTTAGTGTGACTGATGGTCCTTGTCCAGTGGACGAAAAAGTTGTACTAGTTCACGTGGCAGTCAACTCAACCACAATTGACAAGAATATGAAAGCATTTGCCAGAAAACTGAGAAGATCTCGTCACTGAGAAGTTGTAGAAAACAAAAGCAGGAAGACTGCTAGTCTAGCTCAAAAACCTGATAAAGTTTTTCATACTTTTTTATATGCAAAGGAGGGCCTGCACATGAGAGTCTGAGAGACTTCTTCAATTATCTTTTTCTGTGCTTCTTTATAATTCAGAGTGCAAATTTCACACAAAATATTTACTTCTTGTTTAGCTACAAGGTGTTTGAGAGACTCTGTAGGTGAATCTTCCTTGCTCAAGGAGCTTGTGTTCTTTCCCAGTGATGTGTACTGAGAGACAAGTATGTCGGTCTCAAATGTAACCAAACTGATCTATTATCTCTTAACCATTTTCTATTAATTTTGTTAATCAAAGACCTGTACTACATCACCTGTACCATACCATCAAGGCTTTTGTGGCATATAGTACAGTACCACCTGCCATCATGGCATATGTGGGATATAGAGACAACACTCACAGTTTTATTCACCTTTTGGCACACCATGGGCTGACGTGGTCAGTATCTTACTTGACCCTTCATTACACAGCTACAGGATGTGTTAGTATCTTACTTGACCTTTCCTTACACAGCTACAGCAGTCAGGTGGAATGGCTCTGGCTTGATCCAACTTTCACCTTAGAGTCAGAGCAAGGTGTTGTTGATAAACTACTTTTAATGGATATCTAGGGGTTAAAAATGACGTGTACTTTGTTATTGTTAAATAAGCATATGTCATCTGTATGATGTCCTGTTTTATTGTACTGAACATATGGTGTACATAGTTGTTGACTGTTTCATGCGGGTCTGACAACTGTTGCTAACCTTCATCTTTGACAGAGTTATGCACCTCTTGCAGGTCTAACACCTGGTGCTGTTCTTAAAGTTTGACAGAGTTATGCACCTCTTGCAGGTCTAACACCTGGTGCTGTTCTTAAAGTTTGACAGAGTTATGCACCTCTTGCAGGTCTGATACCTGTTGCTATTCTTAAACTTTTACAGAGTTATGCACCTCTTGCAGGTCTAACACCTGGTGCTATTCTTAAACTTTTACAGAGTTATGCACCTCTTGCAGGTCTGACACCTGTTGCTGTTCTTAAACTTTGACAGAGTTATGGACCTTAGGCAGGTTTACAGTTTGATGCTAGCCTGGATTAAGAGACTCAAATTTTGAGCCATAAATATTAAATTAGTCTCTCACACACACACACACACACACCCCCCCAACCTCTCTCTCATTTTCTCTCTCAGATTGTATGTAATAGTTTTTAATTCAAATTTAGTTTTGTTTTTGTAATACTAGTACTAAACTAATACCAAACGATTTGAATGAAAGTCTTAGAGATAAAGGGCAAAATGTTAAAGGGGCCTACATGCCCAGTTCTTTGCCATTTGCAAATAAAGTTTTTCTCCTCTCACACACATACACACACACATGCAAACATATAAACACAGTGTCTGTTATACCTGTTACAAATAGTTTACCATGCAAAATTAAATGTGAACTTCTTTTCTTCAGGGCAGAGAATGAAATTCTTTGTGCAGAAATTCTTAACATTTACACACGTTTTTGCTGTGATGTAAGTCATGGTGTGTGACATGACTAATGATGTGTGACATGAGTGATGATGTGAGAATGTGAACATTTTCATGTGAACATAACTCCTCATCTTCATCAAAACACTTTTTAAAATGAAAAATAAGAAGACACTGCAGTTCACACAATAATTATGATGCCAAGGAAAGGAAATTTGTAAACTTCACTGCATATGACATAATATTCTCTTCACTACATAAGACATAATATTCTCTCCACTACATAAGACATAAATTTCTCTCCACTTCTTACATCTTACATCCCTCCCGTGTCATGAAATATCATATAGGGCTTGTATAGTTGTTTGCCAAACTTTCCTGTTCTCGGCGAGTCTTTCAACTTCTTCAAAGGATGTTATGCCCACTAACTGGCTTCTCTTAACAGTGTCCTCTTTAGAGTTACATGTGGTTGACCTCTTTTTTCTTCAACCTGTTGTGCTCTACTTGATAGCTTGTTTTGGTATTCTCTGATTGTTTCTTCTCATCACATGGCCTACATGTGTCCATCTTCTTTTTCTGATCATCTATGAGACAGGTTGTTGTTTGATCATCTGTCTTATCACTGCATTGTTCTTGAATTCATTCCACTTTATACCAAGTATTTTCCTTAGGCATTTGTTTTCAAAAGAGTCAAATTTCTTGTCCATTTCTTTAGTAGATTTTTAGCTTTCAAAAGCATAAATGAGGGTGGATATCACATTTGAATTGAATAATCTTAACTTGGTTTTTGTGCTTAAAACTTTTGAATTCCATATGTTCTCAAGATTTTTGAAGGACAGCTTTTGCAATTCTAACTTACTTCCTGGTGTCACCATCTTGGTCTATGTAGCTGCCAAGGTATGCAAATTGGTTTACTTCATCAACAACTGTTCCTTCTACAGATATTTTTCCTTCTTGATTAATGAGAAGTTTCATTATTTTTGTTTTGTCTTTGTTAATTTCAAGACCTATTTTGCTAGCCAAGGAAGATGGGGAATCTGTTTTTTCCTGCATCAATTTCACATTGTCACTGATAAGAGTTATGTCATCAGCAAAATCAAGATCTTCTATTTGGGTTTCATGTATACAATCAATACCTGTGTTACCTGTGCAGAATTTTTTCATTATAAAGGCTATAGCAATTCCAAAAAGCAATAGAGGTAATATACATCCTTGTTTCACACCTGTTCCAATTTAAAATCATTCACTCTTTCCTTCTTCTGTCTTGACTGCACAAATATATCTGTTTTAGAGATCTCTAATGATGTAGACAATTTTAGATGGTATTCCTTAAAGTCTTAAAATTCTCCACAATGAATCTCCATGTATGCTATAGATAAAAGGGATGGCGACTGCAGTAAAACTGGTTTAAATAAAAAAGGTAGATAGAAGTGTATAGTGCAGTTTTACAAAGTGAGGGAGGGAGTGAGTAAAGTGAGAAAAAACAAATAGAAAGTATAAGAATGTATAAATGAAAAACATACAACATCTAATATTTCGACGTGAGACTTTTTCGAGGATTACATGCACAACGAGACAAAAAAAAAAAAAGGACTTATCTTAATATGGCCTCCTCCAGAAGTAAAAAGCAGAGAAGTGTGTGTCTCAGAATGACCAAGCGGACCAACAAAGGATACCCAATAGAGCCAATCGCAAAGAAGAGGTGGAGAGAGAGAGGAGGAAAACAAGTGGTAGAAGGGGGTGGGGGGAAAGGCAGTAGAAACATGATGGCCGCTAGAGAAGAAGGTGTCGGGGGGGAGGGGAGGGAAAAGGTGAAGCAAAGAGATAATGAATGAAGAACATAAATACCTGCAGGGAGAAAATGTGAACCTGGTGTATGCTATCAAATGCTTTTTTTAAAGTCTATGAAGTTCAGGATTAATGGTTTCTGTTTTTCAATATGTTCTACAAGTATTATTCTTAGAGTAAAGATCTGGTCGAGACAGCTTCTCCCTTTTCGAAAACCTGCATGTTCTTCTCTCATTGCAGTATCCACTACATCCTTAATTCTATTCAGAATCACTTTACAAAACATCTTTGACACAACTGATAGTAAGGTTACACCCCTCCAGTTATTGCAGTCACAGAAGTTGCCTTTTTTGGGTATTTTAACAACGATTCCCTTTTTCCATATGGAAGGGACTTTTTCTTCTTTCCAAATTTTATTAAACATTCTTTGTAGTTGGCTCATGTTGTCACTGCTAATAGATTTTAACATCTCGACTGTTATTTCATCTTCACCTGCAGCTTTGTTGTTAGCCATTAGATTCGCTACTGTTTCAGTTTCATTCAGTGTAACTTCATCTAAATTAACATTTAGTTGTGAGACTGGTAAATCGGTTTCAAGATTTATTAATTCATTTGGGTGTGGTCAGTTAAGTATTTCTCTGAAGTGTTCGGCCCATTTCTCCATTACATAAGACATAATATTCTCTCCAGTATATAAGATATAATATTCTCTCCAATAAATAAGACATAATATTCTCTCCACTACATAAGACATAATATTCTCTCCAGTATATAAGATATAATATTCTCTCCAATAAATAAGACATAATATTCTTTCCACCACATAAAACATGCTATTCTCTACACTACATAAGATATAATAATCTCTCCACTACATAAGACTTAATATTCTCTCCACTACATTATATATAATATTCTCTCCACTATATGACATAATATTCTCTCTACTACATAAGACATAATATTCTCTACACTGCATAAGACATAATATTCTCTACATTACATAAGACATAATATTCTCTACACTAGATAAGACATTCTCTACACTATATAAGACATAATATTCTCTACACTACATGAAATATAGTTTTTCTTTTTCTTTTTTTTGTGTGTTTTGTTTGGTATTGAGACTCAGTTGTGATTTTATTTTAAAGTATTATAATTTAGAAACACTTTGAATTATTTCATTATAATGTCGTCATCATCATCATCATTATCATCAGGTGCTGTGCCGACTGGCGTTGGCTATTATACTTCTCCAGAGTACACACTCCTTCATGCAGGCCATCAGCTCAGTTGGTGAACTCCTCTCACACCATCCCGTCAGACTGTCCAGTATCATTTCTCTTGGTCTTCTCCTTGATCTTCTTCCCTCTATATTTCCTGTTATAATATTTTCAATGCCCCATCTTCTCATTGCATGTCCTATAAAAGTACATTATCTCTCTCTTATTTTTTTACAAGATTTTTTTGTCTCTCCAGCTCTTCTCATACATTCTTCATTAGTTATTTTTGCTGTCCAGGGAATTTGCAATATTCTTCTAATAAACCACATTTCTGCTGCTTCCAATGATTGTTGTGCAGGCCTGCCTGTTGTCCATGATTCACTTCCATATAACAAGACAAGTTCAATATAGCATTTTAGGACTCGTTTTCTAACATTCACTGATAATGATGTGTTGCATAATATGTTTCTCATTCTCTGAAATGCAGTCTTTGCTTGGCCTATTCTGTTCTTAATTTCTATTTTGCACTTCCCATCTGAAGTTATTACTACTTCAAGATATTTAAATTTCTGCACCTGCTTTAGAACAGTTTCATTTAATTTTACACTGCATTTTGGTGGATTTTGTTTCTTAGACATAACTAGTCTCTGTCTGTTTGCTGTTCAAAGTAAGACCTTTCTGTTCACTTTCTTTGGCAACTTTATCCAAGAGATTTTGCAGGACTTACGGTTCTCAGCTATCAGTACTGTGTCGTCAACATAACAAAGGTTGTTAATATTGTATCCTCCTCCTTTTATGACTGGTTCTGTGGTGATCGTTCTTAGAATATTCTTGTTGTACAGAGAAAAAAGATCTGGAGATAGTACACATCCTTGTCGCACTCTCTGTTTTATTGTTGATATTTTCAGTTTTATTTTCAACTCGAATCACTGCTTCCTGCTGCCAGTATAGATGTTTTACAATCCTCAGGTCTTTGCTGTCTATGTTTATGTCTTCAAGAATTTTAATAATTTCATCATGTTTCACCTTGTCGAAATCAATGAAGCATAACTGGAGATCTTTCTGTACTTCTAAAGCTCTGTTAGTGTTTGCAAAGCATAAATGGCATTGTGTGTTCCCTCTCATTCAACAAATCTGAACTGTTCATCTGCTATTTCTATTTTTATATTTGTTCTTGTCCTTATCATAATAATTCTCATAAGTTGCTTTGTTATGTGACATGAGAGGCTGATTGTCCTGTGGTCCTCACATTCCTTTGCATGTGGTTTCTTTGGTAGTGCTATAAACGTGGATTTAATCAGGTCACTGGGAATATAACCACTGTTGTAAATGTCATTCAGTAACTTGGTTATTATTTTTTCCTGTCTCCTCTAGTGCCTCTATTTCTTCTATTGTTATATTATCAGGCCCAGTCGCTTTTCCTTTCTTCTTGTGTTTGATGGCATCTATGATTTCATCTTCAAGTATTTGTGGTCCATCACAGTTTTCAGTATCTGGTGTTATTTCTGGTCTTTCTCCCCCATATAGCTCACCGATATACTCTGTCCACCTGTCCACAGTGTCTTCTTTTCCCATTAACATTTTACCTTCTTTTGATTTCAGGCATCCTCGTCTATATTTTCTCTTCCTGCCATTATAATGTACAGTTAGATTTTTTTGTGTGAAAATTTTCTGTTTTTATTTATCCCTTGACTGTTTTAGTGGAAAAATAACATACATTCATTATTATGTATTGTAGCATTTTGTGGACAATTATATTCATGTTAATATTACATAATGGCATAAGGAGAGAGCCACCAGTCTGTGCCCCCCCCCCCCGGGGCCCCTATGGGCCAGCGTGGTGATGTGGATTAAGAGGAAAATTTACAGTTCCACTTAGGATAAATCTAATGAATAAACTTTAAAAATTAAACTTAAGAAATTTAAAAAAAAATAAAACAGACCATAATTATTTTGCTTCAGAAGTCATGAAAAATGTGGAGGAAGAAATGTGAGAAAGAAAGATAACTTGCTGGTCCAATCAATCGAAGTTAATAACAGCAAGAAGGTGTTATAGCACTTATCTCCCCTGTATGAAAGAAGGTACAAGTTATAATGTTCTGCAGTGCTTACATTTTTTTTTTTGACATGACAAAACTGCAGAACTCAAACACAGAACTATATCAGAAATAAAAGCTGCAGCCTACTTGTGACATCAATCCAATATTCATTATGTCAAACTTAGAAGTGGAGATACTGTCCATACAGATATGAGCTTATACATCTGAATATCCAATGGTTAGAATTGTATTGATAACAAATACTACAGGCACTTTGGCATGTTTTCTGTTCTAAAGCATGGAGCTACCAGAAAGGACACTGTCCTCTCATGGGTAGATTGCTACTTCTCCTATAGTTAGATTGCTGCTTCTCCTATAGTTAGATTGCTGCTTCTCCTATAGTTAGATTGCTGCTTCTCCTATAGTTAGATTGCTGCTTCTCCTCATAGTTGGAATCATGATCATTCTCTTTCTAGTTTTCTCTCTCTCATGTCTAAAGTGCTTTCTATTTTCACCGGTTAGTGCTAAACAATTCATCTCCACTTGAGTCTTTGTATTAGACCACACACGTACATTTAAAAAATATATATTTTAATATAAACAGTTGCCTAAGAGTTATGTATTTTGTTTTCCTGACTATTACAGGAATAATGCTGTCAGCATGCAGAATATCATTAGGTCAAGGATGCTACATCTGGTGGCACAACAGAGTGCTGCAGGAACTAGTAGCCATTGTAGACAGGGCAAAAGATAAAGCAAATTACAGCAAAGGAGTTGAGATCCCACCTAAATACTTCATAGGCGCTGGTACAACATTGAATATTGAAATCAGGGACATTCCCTTACCATCACTGCTAGATGGTGGAAATGACTGGGATGTGGTAGCGGACTTACCAGAAAGAAGAGAATACCCGACTGCCATCAAGAACACAGGAATGCGACCGGACATTGTAGTGTACTCCATAGAAAAACAGGAATTAATAATGATGATCTGAAGGAGTTGTGTTGTTGATCTGCTGTCTATAGTAGTGAGTTTCCTGCATAGTGAAAGAGTTGTGTTGTTGTTCTGCTGTCTACAGTAGTGAGTTTCCTGCATAGTGAAGGAGGATGTAGGTCATTGCTGCAGGGTCTGGAATCATAGTATAAACCTGGGGGAGGGTGACAGGTATTCATGTTGTAGGCCACAGCAAAAAACATGGAAGACTTGCAGCAATATCTATCACACGTGTGAACCAGACAACAGGAACATGAATGATCATATGGGTAGGTCTAACATACTCATACATTTCCTTCTCATAATTATCTACTACATATGCCAACCAGCAACTACATCCTGACAGTTTTCTTCTTATAGTTATCTACTACATATGCCAACCAGCAACTACATCCTGACAGTTTTCTTCTTATAGTTATCTACTACATATGCCAACCAGCAACTACATCCTGACAGTTTTCTTCTCATAGTTATCTACTACATATGCCAACCAGCAACTACATCCTGACAGTTTTCTCAGTCAGTCACTTAAACCTTTGTTAGTGGCTGGCACCTGAAATGGAAAAACTTACTAATATCAGGGTATTGCAGGATGTCTTTCCAGAATGAAGTGCTCTTGATTGTCTTCTCTTGGCATTTAAAAAAATAGATATTGCTTCACAGAAAGGATTGTATACAGCTGTAATGTAAAGGCTCTAATGTATGGCAAGACTTGTACAACTAAAAATAGCCCAGAGATAGTTTGCTGTGTCATGTACAGCATAGATTGTTAGTACCTGCCACCCCTCTTTATCTGAAATTCCTAAATGTGAAAGTTTTGTTGTGGTGCAAACTTATGGTGACAGGTGATGCATTTGACACTTCTTTCTCCAAAAATGACACCTTTATTGCTGCCACATATATAATGTGCCATTAATATGTACAGTTGAAATACATGTTTGTATACATATAATTTTTACTGTAAATGTTTAAAACTTTTTTCAGTATTTCCTTAGAAATAAAAATACTACAGGTTTTAAGGTAGTATACTTCTCTCATTCACAAGTCACATGTACTGTACAACATAACCTTTCATTAAGTACCATAACATAATGTACATGTACTGTACAACATAACCTTTCATTAAGTACCATAACATAATGTACATGTACTGTACAACATATCCTTTCATTAAGTACTATAACATAAGGTACATGTACTGTACAACATATCCTTTCATTAAGTACTATAACATAAGGTACATGTACTGTACAACATAACCTATCATTAAGTACTATAATATAAGGTACATGTAGTGTACAGGGTGTCTGAGTGGCGAAGTGGTTAGTGCACTGGTCTCTCATGGCGAAGGTCGGGGGTTCGAATCCAGCCGGCGGCACCCCAGTCACCCAGCTGTAGAAATGGGTACCTGACTTCTTCTGGAGTTGGGGAAGGAAAGGCGGCCAGGCGTGGTACTGACCATATCACCCTCTAGTGTGCTGGCAGGTCAAGGAAAATATGGGCACTAACACCATATCCCTATGTGCCTCTAAGGCATGACAGGATTACCTTTACCTACCTACATGTAGTATACAACATAACCTATCATTAAGTACTATAATATAAAGTACATGCAGTGTACAACATAACCTATCATTAAGTACTATAATATAAGGTACATGTAGTGTACAGCATAATGTAGTGTACAGCATAACCTTTCATTAGTACTGTAACATAAGGTATGCATTGTTTTTTTTTTTAAAAAGAGCAAACTTTTGCTGGCATGGTTTTTGTTGTCAGTAATGCATTGCGGAATCGTTTGTTGATTAATATGTAGTCTGTCTGGTTAAAAGTCTTTTTGTCTGGACTGCACCACGTTGCCAGTCTTTGAGGATGTTGTTTAAACCAGGTGTTTCCTACAACTATGCTGTGTATTCTTGCCATTATAACCTCTGTCATTCCTCTCCCCCAGTCCATAGTCACCAACGATGTCTGAAGTTCTTCCTTTACCAACTTTGGCATTAAAATCTCCCATGACTATGGTAACTTCATGTGACTTTGTGTGTTTTAGTGCTGTCTCTATGTCATTATAAAATAGCTGTACATCTTCTTCAGAGCTTTCAGATGTTGGAGCGTACACTTGTATAATATTTATGTTTATTGGTTGTCCTTTCAGTTGGGCTAGCAGGACTCAGTCCGAGATGTTCAAATATCCTACAATTGTCCTTGCTGTTTGTTCATCAAATATAATTCCTACTCCTCGTTCATGTTTCTCACTTCCTGAATATATTATTGTATATTTATCTGAGTTTATCTTCCCTGCACCTGTCCATCTAACTTCACTCATTCCTAATATGTTGATCTTCATCCTTTCCATTTCCATCTTTACATTTTCTAATTTTCCAGCCTGGAATAAAGTTCTAACATTCCATGTTGCTATTTTGAACTTGTTAGTTTTGCCACCAGTAGCTTGATGACAATCTGGCCTCACCTGTGGCTCGTGAGCTGCCCTACCGGACGAAGCTGTTCCAGAGGAACATCCATTAACGTCGTTCATGATGAATCGATTATTCTGTTTAAGCATAACTATTCTTGGGAACTACAACAGTGGTTTCCCGTTGCCTTCTGTCAGTTTGTGTACGGACTCTCCGCTAGCCTTTGGACTCCCTGTCCTACCCGCAAGGCAGCGGGAGCGAGAGGTTTTAAGCCGCCTCTGACCCGCCTGGTATTCCCTTCACTGAGCACCTGAGGCACTTTATAGGAGTAGTAGAACCACCTACTACCCCACCTCGCTCTCTGAGTCTACCGCCAGTTGGTCCGCGCCTGCTTATTTGGATAACTCCTTATTCACAGGGATCCTCCATATCTGGAGGACTTTCACCATCCGTCACCTGTGACAACAAACGATTCCGCAATGCATTACTGACAACAAAAACTATGCCAGGAGCTGCATGATCCACTCTGTGGAAAAGTTAGAATAAAACTAAAGAAAGCAGGCAGAAAAGTGAGAAACATCAAACTGAATACAGAACTTCTTAAAAATGACCAAGAACTGAGAGAACAATACAAAGTTATTATAACATATAGATACAATGCAATAGCAAAGATAAATAGTATAGATGAACAATGGGAAATGTTAAGAGATTCTATCCACCAAACTGTTAAGGAGATAATACCACCAAAAAAAGAAGCCCCTAAAAATAAATGGATGACAGACGACATCTTAGGACTGATGGACAAGAGGAGGAGGAGTAAAAATAACAAGAAAAAATATAACAAGATAAATAAAGAAATAAGACGCAAATGCAGAGAAGCAAAAGAAGTGTGGTTAAATGAGCAGTGCAGACAGATAGAGGACTCTCATATTAAAGACAGCAAAAACATGCACAAACTAATTAATGAACTCACAGGCAGGAAAACAAAATATACCACAGGATGCCTGAAATTGAAAGAAGGTAAAATGTTAATGGGAAAAGAAGACATTGTGGACAGGTGGACAGAGTATATCGGTGAGCTATATGGAGGAGAAAGATCAGAATTAACACTAGATACTGAAAACTGTGATGGACCACAAATACTTGAAGATGAAATCATAGATGCCATCAAACACATGAAGAAAGGAAAAGCGACTGGGCCTGATAATATAACAATAGAAGAAATAGAGGCACTAGAGGAGACAGGAATAAACATAATAACCAAGTTACTGAATGACATTTACAACAGTGGTTATATTCCCAGTGACCTACTTAAATCCACGTTTATAGCACTACCAAAGAAACCAGGTGCAAAGGAATGTGATGACCACCGGACTATCAGCCTCTCATGTCACATAACGAAGCTACTTCTGAGAATCATTATGAGAAGAACAAGGAAAAAAGATAAAAATGGAAATAGCAGATGAACAGTTTGGATTTGTTGAAGGAAAGGGAACACACAATGCCATTTATGCTTTACGAACACTAACAGAAAGAGGTTTAGAAGTACAGAAAGATCTCTACTTATGCTTCATTGATTACACCAAGGCGTTCGACAAAGTGAAACATAATGAAATTATTAAAATGCTCGAAGACATCAGTATAGACAGCAAAGACCTGAGGATTGTAAAACATCTATACTGGCAGCAAGAAGCAGCAGTTTGAGTTGAAAATAGAATTGGAAAATATCAACCTATAAAACAAGGGGTGCAGCAAGGATGTGTACTATCTCCAGACCTTTTTTCTCTGTATAGCGAGAATATTCTAAGAACAATCATCACAGAACCAGGCATAAAAATTGGAGGATACAATATTAACAACCTTCGGTATGCTGACGACACAGTACTGATAGCTGAGAACCAACAAGACCTGCAAAATCTCTTGGTTAAAGTCGCCAAAGAAAGTGAACAGAAAGGCCTTACTTTGAACATCAAAAAGACAGAGACTATGGTTATATCTAAGAAACAGAATCCACCAGCATGCAGTATTAAATTAAACAGAACTATTCTAAAGCAGGTGCAGAAATTCAAATACCTTGGAACAGTAATAACTTCAGATGGGAAATGCAGAACAGAAATTAGGAATAGAATAGGCCAAGCAAAGACTGCATTTCAGAGAATGAGAAACATATTAACCAACACATCATTATCAATGAATGTTAGAAAACGAGTCCTAAAATGCTATATTGAACCTATCTTGTTATATGAAAGTGAATCATGGACAATAAGCAAGTCTGCACAAAAATCACTGGAAGCAGTAGAAATGTGGTTTATTAGAAGAATGTTGCGAATCCCCTGGACAGCAAAAATAACTAATGAAGAATGTATGAGAAGAGCTGGAGAGACAAAAAACCTTGTCAAAAAGATAAGAGAGAGACAATGTACTTTCATAGGACATGCAATGAGAAGAGGGGGCATTGAAAATATTATAACAACAGGAAAAATAGAAGGAAGAAGATCAAGAGGAAGACCAAGAGAAATGATACTGGACTGTCTGACGGGATGGTGTGAGAGGAGATCACCAACTGAGCTGATGGCCTGCATGAAGGATCATGTATTCTGGAGAAGCATAATAGCCAATGCCAGACGGCACGGCACATGATGATGATGATGAAACTTTTGCTATAAAGACATAAGTGCTCATCTGACATTTTAAGCACTATCCGTTTCAAAGTAATTCCCTCTAGTGGCAAGACAACATTCCCAATGATTCTTCCATTGTTGGAATGCTTCCTGAAACACATTTTCTGTGCAGTTCTCTTATCACCATTTTCCTGGATCTCCTATGTCAGTGGTTCCCAACTAACAAAAGTCCGCAGACCCCTTGCTGTTTCAAAATCCAGGTCACGGATCCCATACTTTGTATGGTAATTATGTGCTTTAAATGCAAAAGAATTTTTTTTCAGAAAATCTGGTAGCCTTTAATGAGTAAATGCTACATTACACTAAAAAACACAGTACAGACTTAGTGAATTTTCAAAATGACAGTAATGTAGTTTTTAAAAAAAAATAGACAGTGATTAACATTCATACTTGTTCTGACAAAAAAGGATCTTGAGTTTTTGTCACAGACCCCCATGGCAGGTTTCACTGACCCCTCAGGGTCTACAGACCACCAGCTAGGAACCACTGTCCTTTGTGGTTTGGAAATGATGTCCTTTCAAAGTGGTTTTAAGTCTGAGAAACAGGAAATAACCTGTTTGGGCTAAGTCCAGAGAATAGGGTGGATGGGGCACAATAGATGTCTGATGTTGTGCCAGATAACTGTGGATGTTGAGTGATGTGCGAGCACTGTCATGGTACAACATCCAAGTCTGGTTTTATCACAGTTTAGGCCTCTTCCTATCTGCAGCACCCCTCAAACATGCTAAAACTTCCTGGTACAACTCTTTTGTCATCTGGCAAATTCATAATGGACAATGCCTTTGCAATAAAAAAACAATACCTTGATCTTTGACCAACTCATCTATGCTTTTGGGTCAAGGAGACTCTTTCCCCACCCACTCTGAAGAGTGAATCATGGTTTCAACATCATACCCATAAACCCATGTCTCATCTCCTGTTACGATCTTCTTAAGAAAGTCGCCATGAACTTTTGTGCTGGCAAGTGGTTCCTGACTCATCTCAGCACGAGTCTCTTTCTTATTGTCAGTTCATAAATGTGACTTGAATTTTACACAGAAGTTTTTCAATCAAAATTTGATAACAAAATGCCATGCACTTCATTAGCAAGTTCTTGGACACCTAAACAATGATTTTAGTGAATCACAACACAAATTCTCTCAACATGTCACAGTAAATTGATATGTAAGGTCCCCAGGCCTGCGATCTTCAACATTCTGCCCTCTTTAAAATATTTAAATCACTTAAAGCATTGTGTTCAGCTCTTAAAGCCGTCCCCGTATACTTGGTTAGGCAACTGTCTCGTCTCTGTAAAATTATTACCAAATCTGCAGCAACACACACACACACATTGTCTTTCATTGCCACATTGTCACTAATCTGATGAACACCTTGAGTAAATGCTCACTTCAGCAGATGTACTGACAACTAATGCTCCTAGCTGAATGGGGTAAATAGCATTTTGTTGTCATGACCTGCCACTGAGTGCACCCATGACCCAGAGTCAGTGACTGCATTGTGCCCTCTGTACCAGTTGGCATACTATTTCAAAAGTTCTCTCTTTTTTAACACACCTCGTATGCCCTGTACAACATAACCTTTCATTAAGTAAACTGTATGCCCTGTAATCTTCCATTAAGTACTATAACATAAGGTATCTGCGCTGTACAACATAACTTATACTGACATCAGGTACAGCTCCTTGAGAGGAACATGATGCTTTTAAACTGGCTGTAGTCTGGTTGAAGGTGGTAGGTAGATCACGTGGTCTTCAGCAGCACACACTATGCCATTTTAGAGGCTTTGAGCAGTAACAGTGCAACATCTTGCCTTGGTAATCGAGATGTTTGTAAAAGTGGAGCGTAGATCTTCTTGAACATAGCAACAGCTTCTTTTGCTTAGCTGAAATATGATATTGTTATAAATAGGTAACTTCATTTTAACCAGCTTGGCACTGAAGGAGAAACCATCTGGAGGTGTGTGAACTGTCTGTGAGCACCAGAGAATGCAGTATTGAACAGCCCAAGTTGCTGCATCTCAAGGCAGGAAACTGTCCCGTGCTTGTTATATTGTGGTGTGTGAAGGATATAAAACTTGGATTTAAATTTTCATAAAGGGGAAAGATGATGGTTGTGCATGAATGAAATCAATGTGACTGACAAAACAGAAAACCTGCTGACATTTTGGACAGATGACATGGTTCTTCTCATGTATCTGGCTGTGTAAATAAGCAGAACTCCCACTGTTGGCAAGATGATGATCCAAGACAACTTCATAAGCATCTCCTTCACTGTCAGTATGTTGCACTGTAGTGCTGTGTGATAACCTTTGTTATAATATGAATTTATTTATTTAAAGAGAGTGGACATGCAGTAACAGTGAAGTCTGGTTGCTGTTTGTCATGTTGCTCAACTTTCTTTTACCAGACTAGAACAGTTGTGGCAAAAATACAAACATTATGGCAAAGTTTCAACAAGACAAACAACTGCCCATACTGCAAGAATTTCCAAGGAGGTTATTAAACAAATGTTCCCTGGCCATGTCATTTCCCGTGATGGTAACTTGCCGTCACCTCCTCAATCACCTGACCTTTCTGTTTGTGATTACCTCCTTTGGGGCTACCTCAGAGGGAAAGTGTTCTTCTATAAACATAGCATGGTTATAGGAAACACCTGGTTTAAACAACATCCCCAAAGACTGGCAACGTGATGCAGCCCAGACAAAAAGACTTTTAACCAGGTAGACTATGTATTAATCAACAAACGATTCCGCAATGCATTAGTGACAACAAAAACCATGCCAGGAACCGACTGCAATAGTGACCATGACCCACTCTGTGGAAAAATTAGAATAAAGCTAAAGAAAGCATGCAGAAAAGTGAGAAACATCAAACTGAATACAGAACTCCTTAAAAATGACCAAGAACTGTGAGGACAATACAAAGTTATTATAACAAATAGATACAATGCAAAGATAAATACTATAGAAGAACAATGGGTAATGTTAAGAGATTCTATCCACCAAACTGTTAAGGAGATAATACCACCAAAAAAAGAAGCCCCTAAAAATAAATGGATGACAGACGACATCTTAGGACTGATGGACAAGAGGAGGAGGAGTAAAAATAACCCAAGAAAAATATAGCAAGATAGATAAAGAAATAAGACGCAAATGCAGAGAAGCAAAGGAAGTGTGATTAAATGAACAGTACAGACTGATAGAGGACTCTCATAATAAAGACAGCAAAAACATGCACAAACTAATTAGTGAACTCACAGGCAGGAAAACAAAATATACCACAGGATGCCTAAAATCAAAAGAAGGTAAAATGTTAATGGGAAAAGAAGACATTGTGGATAGGTGGACAGAGTACATTGGTGAGCTATATGGAGGAGAAAGACCAGAATTAACACTAGATACTGAAAACTGTGATGGACCACAAATACTTGAAGATGAAATCATAGATGCCATCAAACACAAGAAGAAAGGAAAAGCGACTTGGCCTGATAAAATAGCAATAGAAGAAATAGAGGTGCTAGAGGAGAAAGGAATAAAAATAATAACCAAGTTACTGAATGACATTTACAACAGTGGTTATACGCCCAGTGACCTGCTTAAATCCACATTTATAGCACTATCAAAGAAACCAAAGGAATGTGAGGACCACAGGACTATCAGCCTTTCATGTCACATAATAAAGCTATTTATGAGAATTATTATGATAAGGGCAAGGACAAATATAAAAATAGAAATAGCAGATGAACAGTTCAGATTTGTTGAAGGAAAGGGAACACACAATGCCATTTATGCTTTGCAAACACTAACAGAAAGAGCTTGAGAAGTCCAGAAAGATCTCTACTTATGCTCTACAAGGCATTCAACAAGGTGAAACATAATGAAATTATAAAAATGACTGATGACATCAACATAGATGGCAAAGACCTGAGGATTGTAAAACATCTATACTGGCAGCAAGAAACAACAATTCGAGTTGAAAATAGAACTGGAAAATATCAACCTATAAAACAAGGGGTGCAACAAGGATGTGTACTACCTTCAGACCTTTTTTCTCTGTATAGCGAGAATATTCTAAGAATGATCACCACAGAACCAGTCATAAAAATTGGAGGATACAATATTAACAACCTTTGGTATGCTGACGACACAGTACTGATAGCTGAGAACCAACAAGACCTGCAAAATATCTTGGATAATGTCGCTAAAGGAAGTGAACAGAAAGGCTTTACTTTGAACTTCAAAAAGACAGAGTCTATGGTTATATCTAAGAAACAAAATCCACCAATATGCAGTGTAAAATTAAACAGAACTATTTTAAAGCAGGTGCAGAAATTCAAATACCTTCGAGCAATAACAACTTCAGATGGGACATGCAGAACAGAAATTAGGAACAGAATAAGCCAAGCAAAGACTGCATTTTAGAGAATGAGAAACATATTATGCAACACATCCTTATCAATGAATGTTAGAAAACAAGTCCTAAAATGTTATAATGAACCTATCTTGTTATATGGAAGTGAATCATGGACAACAGGCAGGTCTGCACAAAAATCATTGGAAGCAGTAGAAATGTGGTTTATTAGAAGAATGTTGCGAATCCCCTGGACAGCAAAAATAACTAATGGAGAAAGTATGAGAAGAGCTGGAGAGACAAAAAAATCTTGTAAAAAAAATAAGAGACAGACAATGTACTTTCATAGGACATGCAGTGAGAAGAGGGGCCATTGAAAATATTATAACAACAGGAAAAATAGAAGGAAGAAGATCAAGAGGAAGACCAAGAGAAATAATACTGTACAGTCTGACGAGATGGTGTGAGAGGAGATCACCAACTGAACTGATAGCCTGCATGAAAGAAGCATAACAGCCAATGCCAGTCAGCACGACACCTGATGATAACGATGATGATGATGATGACAAGCAGTTCTAACAAAGAGCATAAAACTTTCTGTTCTTGGTGAAGATTAAATTATTTATACCAGAAACCTCAAATAAGCTCAACCATAAAAAACAAGAACCTGACACATTGTATTAGGTTAAATTTAATCTCGGTTAAAATGTTTCCCTGCAAGGTGCCAGAATCACATGACACTGTGAAAATCAGCTCCAAGTTAATCTTTTTTTTTGGGGGGGGGGGGGGGGAAGAGAGAGAAGAGAGCACTTGATCAACTCCCCAACAAAAAAAAAACAAAACACACACACACACACAAACAGACACTATTAACAAATTATCAGAATGAATAACAGTCATGCATAAATTATCAAGTAAAATGATAGCTAATCCACAAACTGCCAAGTGTAATGATAGCTGGTGCACAAACTGTCAAATATCATGATAGCTGGTGCACAAACTGTCAAATATCATGATAGCTGGTGCACAAATATCATGATAGCTGGTGTATAAACTGTCAAATATCATGATAGCTGGTGTACAAACTGTCAAATATCATGATAGCTGGTGCACAAATATCATGATAGCTGGTGCACAAACTGTCAAATATCATGATAGCTGGTGCACAAATATCATGATAGCTGGTGTATAAACTGTCAAATATCATGATAGCTGGTGCACAAACTGTCAAATATCATGATAGCTGGTGCACAAACTGTCAAATAACATGATAGCTGGTGCACAAATATCATGATAGCTGGTGTATAAACTGTCAAATATCATGATAGCTGGTGTACAAACTGTCAAATATCATGATAGATGGTGTACAAACTGTCAAATATCATGATAGATGGCATACAAACTGTCAAATATAATGATAGCTGGTGCACAAACTGTCAAATATCATGATAGATGGTGTACAAACTGTCAAATATCATGATAGCTGGTGCACAAACTGTCAAATATCATGATAGCTGGTGTACAAACTGTCAAATATCATGATAGATGGTGTACAAACTGTCAAATATCATGATAGATGGTACACAAACTGTCAAATATCATGATAGCTGGTGCACAAACTGTCAAATATCATGATAGCTGATGCATAAACTGTCAGGTAAAATGAGAGTTGATGCACGTATTGTCAGGTAAAGTGAGAGATGATGCCCATATTGTCAGGTAAAATGAGAGCTGATGCACATATTGTCAGGTAAAATGAGAGATGATGCCCATATTGTCAGGTAAAATGAGAGCTGATGCACATATTGCCAGTAAAATGAGAGATGATGCCCATACTGTCAGGTAAAATGAGAGATGATGCCCATATTGTCAGGTAAAATGAGAGATGATGCCCATATTGCCAGTAAAATGAGAGCTGATGCACATATTGCCAGTAAAATGAGAGATGATGCCCATATTGTCAGGTAAAATGAGAGATGATGCCCATATTGCCAGTAAAATGAGAGCTGATGCACATATTGCCAGTAAAATGAGAGATGATGCCCATATTGTCAGGTAAAATGAGAGATGATGCCCATATTGCAGTGACCATGTTAACCAGTAAATTACCAATTAAAAAAAAGGAAAATCAAAACTGTTGAAGGTCATCTGTTACCATAACCATTTTATATGATAAAAAAACCTGGTAAAAAGCAGCTGGTGAAACGGGCTTGGACTGTACGCTGATGATGCTCAGTTTGTGTGGAGGAGTTTGGTTCAGCATGTGAGAATTCTGTCAAGATTAAATCTCACCACAAATAAGAGAAGACAATTTCACACAAATTTTCTGCTGATGTTTCTAAAGTTCTTAATTTTACATTTAAAAAATGTATAAAATACAAATGTTGTATTGAGAAAACCAGTTTTTGGTAAGTACTTCACTCAAGGTGAAATACAGGTACAGTTGTAGCAGTTTCAAAAAGTCCTAGTGCAATCACTGACACTGTCATATGAGATGAGAGAGTGGCTGTATCAGGCAGTCAACTAACTGAAGCAGTTAATGAACATCAAAGTCAGCAGTCAACTAACTGAAGCAGTTAATGAACATCAAAGTCAGACAGTCAACTAACTGAAGCAGTTAATGAACATCAAAGTCAGACAGTCAACTAACTGAAGCAGTTAATGAACATCAAAGTCAGACAGTCAACTAACTGAAGCAGTTAATGAACATCAAAGTCAGACAGTCAATTAACTGAAGCAGTTAATGAACATCAAAGTCAGACAGTCAACTAACTGAAGCAGTTAATGAACATCAAAGTCAGCAGTCAACTAACTGAAGCAGTTAATGAACATCAAAGTCAGACAGTTCAAGTACTTTTATTTGTGTATTCTGTTTACTCACTGAAGAGAAATCACAAAATGACCAAGAAACTGCTGGGGCATTAAATAAATATAAAGGCAATGAGTTCATTCACCGAAGTAACAGATATATAACAACTGTCTCTTGGCATACAACATAATAAACAGAAATCAAGTGAACATTAACATTCCTTTCCTAGCAATCCAAGAGCTAGAACATTTCAAGATTAACCTCCAAAAACTACTCTCAATGGTCTCACATCTGTCATTTCACAAAGTCAACCTGACAAGGGACATAACCCAACAAAATTCTGGAAGACTTGTCCACATACAGAATTATACTGAAATAAGAGTTTTGACTCTTTCATAAAATCATTTTAGAGCCAGGTTTCAGTTGTACACATTTTATTAAATACTTCTTAAAGTGAATTTTAGTTTAAAGTCCAGTTATGACTGTTCAGTTTAAAGTTCAGTTATAACTGAAGATATATAACACATTCCACTGTTTAGTTTAAAGTCCGATTATGATTTAAAATATATAACACATGCCATTGTTTAGTTTAAAGTCCGATTATGATTTAAGATATATAACACATCCCACTGTTTAGTTTAAAGTTCAGTTATGACTGAAGATATATAACGCATTCTACTGTTCACGATTTCTTAAATATTCTCTCAGTAATTCTTAAAATCTGTTATTTGAAACCTTCACCTCCATTAATTCAGATACCATCTGTGACAAAAATAAACTCACTAATTCTAAAGTTAAATTTCTAGAGACACAGTCAAATAAATTCACTAATTCTAAAGTTAAATTTCTAAGAACACAATCTCATACCTGCCTCTCAAATAAAAAAAAAAAATATCCTCTCACAGACTCTCACACTGACAATTTAGAAGTTCACAAACTTGTCACATCAGAAAATCTACTCTCACAGACTCTCACACTGACAATTTAGAAGTTCACAAACTTGTCACATCAGAAAATCTACTCTCACAGACTCTCACACTGACAATTTAGAAGTTCACAAACTTGTCACATCAGAAAATCTACTCTCACCTGACAATTTAGAAGTTCACAAACGTGTCACATCAGAAAATCTACTCTCACACTGACAATTTAGAAGTTCACAAACTTGTCACATCAGAAAATCTACTCTCACACTGACAATTTAGAAATTCACAAACTTGTCACATCAGAAAATCTACTCTCACAAACTTTTATCCCAATATACAACTAACTAAAGGGAAGCACAGCGTATGATTCACCCAAATAAAAAATGCATGACTTCATAAATGCTTAATTTATTACTCTGGTAGGTGAAGTAGAAATGTACATGAAGAAAGAACAAGTTATTTTATACTGCAAAATGGAAACCACATTTACACAACATTTTTAAAGGTTGCCAACATGGAAAATTTCTTTTCTAGCATAAGAAACCACATCAGAAATTTTGTTTTTGATACTGTAATAACTACAGTATATTCATCAATATATCTGTTTGTGTCAGATATTGTAATGACTTCATTGAATTCATCAAAATCTTGTGTCAGATATTATAACTACAGCACATTCATCAAAATCTTGTGTCAGATATCGTAATAACTACAGCACATTCATCAAAATCTTGTGTCAGATATCGTAATAACTACAGCACATTCATCAAAATCTTGTGTCAGATATCGTAATAACTACAGCACATTCATCAAAATCGTGTGTCAGATATCGTAATAACTACAGCACATTCATCAAAATCTTGTGTCAGATACTGTAATAACTACAGTACATTCATCAAAATCTTGTGTCAGATATTGCAATGACTTCAGTACATTTATCAAAATGTGTCTGATACTGTGGTGACTCCAGCACATTCATCAAAATCCTGTGTCATATACTGTAAGAATTCTGATCTGTTCAATTCTGATGAAAACAATAAAGGGCCAATGGAAAATATTTGTAAAATGTGTATAAAATATTTGTACTGGACAAATGTAAAAACACATTTAGTGTTGATGATAATTACTTATCTAATTAAAGCATCAAAACCATGTTTCACAAAATCATTTACTGAGTCTCAGCATATAATTAACCTACATCTTAAAACCTGCAGTTTGTTTCTGCAAATAACAGTAACTTCTCCTAGTTGTCTTTGGTTCAGAAAGTAAATTATCTTCTGCTGTCTTTGGTTCAGAAAGTAACTTCTCTTCAGTTGTCTTTGGTTCAGAAAGCAAATTCTCCTAGTTATCTTTGCTTCAGAAAGTAACTTCTCCTAGTTATCTTTGATTCAGAAGGTAAATTCTTTTCAGTTGTCTTTTGTTCATAAATTAACTTCTCTTCATTTATCTTTGATTCAGAAAGTAAATTCTCTACACTTATCATTGGTTCAGAAAGTATGCTAATTCTCATCTTTATAAATGCAAAAACTTGCTACTGTTATGTTAGATGTGACTTCCCCAAATGGGAAGGCAAATGGATTTCCTTAAATAAAATAAAATTCAACCATTTCTAGTACAAATTCACTCAATCACTTCTAGCACAAATTCACTCAATCACTTCTAGCACAAGTTCACTGCTAGCACATGTTCACTCAACTGTATGATTCTAATAAAATCTTTTCCTGGAGTTTTCCTGCTGTTTTTGCACAACAAAGATGGCTGCCATGATACAGCTGCCAATGCCAATAAGAAAGAAGATAACAACCAAAAATTTCCCGCTTGCTGAGTTTATCTGTATGTTGTTGGTGGCATCATTCTCATCATCTGTGGGAAGCACATGCAAACAAAAACAAATTCTCAATCTCTCTTGTTTCACAAGGAAAATTTGGAGTGAAGAAAGAGAAGTGTGAGGAAATATCGAAACATGCTGTCAACTCTTTAGATAATTTTACATTTATATGATTTCAACTTGGGGAAACTATATTTATCTGATTTAAATTAATATGTAACATATGAGAGTTGAAAATTCTCATCATCATTAGAGATCTCTACAACGGATATGTTTGTGCAGTCAAGACAGAAGAAGGAGTGAGTGAATGGTTTCAGATTGAAACAGGCATGAAACAAGGATGCATATTATCTTCATTGCTTTTTGGAAGTGCCATAGACTTTATAATGAAAAGATGCTGTACAGGTAAAACTGGCATTGATTGGGTACATGGGACCCAAATAGAAGATCTTGATTTTGCAGTTAACATAACTCTTATCAGTGACAATGTGAAATTGATGAAGGAAAAAAAACAGAATCAATGAAGGAAAAAAACAGATTCCCTGTCTTCCTTGGCTAGCAAAATATGTCTTGAAATTAAGACAAAACAAAAATGATGGGACTTCTCATTAATCAAGAAGGGAAAATATACATAGAAGGAACAGTTGTTGATGAAGTAAACCAATTTGCATACCTTGGCAGCTACATAGACCAGGATGGTGACCCAGGAAGGAAGTTAGAATTAGAATTGTAAAAGCAGCATTGTCCTTCAAAAATCTTGAGAACATATGGAATTCAAAAGTTATAAGCACAAAAACCAAGTTAAGACTATTCAATTCAAATGCGATAACCACCTTCATTTATGCACACGAAAGCTGGAAATCTAAAGAAATGGACAAGAAATTAGACTGTTTTGAAAACAAATGCCTAAGGAAAATACTTGGTATAAAGTGGAGTGAATTCAAGAACAATGCAGAGATAAGACAGATTAGCAAACAACAACCTGTCTCATGAGTGATCAGAAAAAGAAGATGGACATATGTAGGCCATGTGATGAGAAGAAACAATAAGAGAATACGAAAACAGGTTATCAAGTGCAGCACAGCAGGTGGCTTGTGTCATAGGTCGACCACGTGAAACTCTAAAGAGGACATTGTTAAGAGAAGCCAGTTTAGTGGGCATAACATCCCTTGAATAATTAGTGTATAAGTATATAACTATACATGAAGCACTGCAGTAAAGCTGTGATACCAGAATGCATAAAACAGGAAAAAGTAGGAGCAGCTTTATTACTTAATGATTACAAAGTTGTGATGTTTCGGCGTGAGCCTTAATCATACAAAAACATACAGGAGGAAGAAATAGGGAGAGGAGATAAAGTATAGATTCACATGAATACTATTTTTTAAAAAAATAAATAAAAAAATAAAATTTTGTTAAAAAGAGTACTTAGCTGTAAATTGTAAGGTGTGATTTGTCCAGTGGTGTGTGTCAGGAATGGATTTAGTAGAACGTGGAGACTGTTTAAATAGAGACCTGTGATAGAGAGAGTGATACAATATTGACCTAGCTGGGAGAAGTTGAAACAGATGATTGGGGAAGAGGGGTTGCAGAGTGATGCTGTGAGGAAGTTCGAAAAGTAAGAAGGGGTGGACTTAGTGGAGAGGTACTATAATGATTGAAGAGAATGTTAAGTGTAGCTAAACAGCGAGTTTAACCTATGTGGCTCTAGCGTCCCATAATTTTGAATGCAGCGGTTCTCAAACACCAGGTGGCTTGTATCATCTGCATGATATTATTTGATGGCTGTTACCAAAAAATCAGATTTGCCTCTGTGGTTGGGGCCGTTGAAATGATTTGGGACTGGTTTCGAAGCATGCTGGGCGATGTCATACAGATGTTTTTGCATGCGGTCCCCTAATCTGAGGCCAGTCTCACCAATACATGTTATCCTGAATCTTTTGCAAATGATGACATATATCACATTACGGGACTCGCATGTGAATCCCTCATGAAGAGTGAGGATAGTTTTGGGAAAGGTGATTGTTTATGTTTCCTAGACTACCGGGCAGGTAATGTCTGAAACGTGAGCCAAACCTTAAGGACATCCTCATCCACGGCCACTTGATGCAGAGCCTTACATATGTTGGCACCAGAAAATGTAACCGTCCCCGCTGTGTTACCTGCCCGGTAGTCTAGGAAACAAAAACGACCACCTTTCCCAAAACTATCCTCACTCTTCATGAGGAACTCACATGCGAGTCCCGTAATGTGATATATATCATCGTTTGCAAAAGATGCCGGATAACATATATTGGTAAGACTGGCCTCAGATTAGGGGACCGCATGCAAAAACATCTGTATGACATCGCCCAGCATGCTTCGAAACCAGTCCCAAATCATTTCAATGGCCCCAACCACAGAGGCAAATCTGATTTTTTGGTAACAGCCATCAAACAATGTCATGCAGATGACACAAGCCACCTGGCGCTTGAGAACCGCTGCATTCAAAATTATGGGACGCTAGAGCCACATAGGTTAAACTCGCTGTTTAGCTACACTTAACATTCTCTTCAATCATTATAGTACCTCTCCACTAAGTCCACCCCTTCCTACTTTTCAAACTTCCTCACAGCATCACTCTGCAACCCCTCTTCCCCAATCATCTGTTTCAACTTCTCCCAGCTAGGTCAATATTGTATCACTCTCTCTATCACAGGTCTCTATTTAAACAGTCTCCACGTTCTACTAAATCCATTCCTGACACACACCGCCGGACAAATCACACCTTACAATTTACAGCTAAGTACTCTTTTTAACAAAATTTTATTTTTTTAATATTTTTTTTTTAATAGTATTCATGTGAATCTATACTTTATCTCCTCCGTCTATTTCTTCATCCTGTATGTTTTTGTATGATTAAGGCTCACGCCGAAACATCACAACTTTGTAATCATTAAGTAATAAAGCTGCGTCTACTTTTTCCTATTTTATGCATTCTCATAATATCCCTTGATGAAGTTGAAAGACTCGCAGAGAACAGGAAATCTTGGCAAACAACTATGCAAGCCCTATGTGATGTTTAATGGCACAGGGAGGATGTAAGAAGATATGAGAGTTGAGAGTCAGTTGATCATAGAATGTCAGGTCTGAAAGAGATTGGAGCATGGAAGCTAATATTGTGGGAACAGCATCTGGGACTGGCCAACAATTTATCACATCTTTCATGATGCTCCTACTACTCATTCCTAGCACAGATTCTTAATTCATGTTTCTTGTGAAGGTTCCTAATACAGGTTAGTGAACATTCCTAGCACAGATTCTTAATTCATGTTTCTTGTGAAAGTTCCTAATACAGGTTAGTGAACATTCCTAGCACAGATTCTTAGTACAGGTTCCTAGTGCAGATACCTAGTACAGATTCCATGAGCAGATTATCAGTACAGGTTCCTAGTGCAGATACCTAGTACAGATTCCATGAGCAGATTATCAGTACAGGTTCCTAGTGCAGATACCTAGTACAGATTCCATGAGCAGATTATCAGTACAGGTTCCTAGTGCAGGTTCCTAGTACAGATTCCATGAGCAGATTATCAGTACAGGTTCCTAGTGCAGGTTCCTAGTACAGATTCCATGAGCAGATTATCAGTACAAGTTCCTAGTGCAGGTTCCTAGTACAGATTCCATGAGCAGATTATCAGTACAGGTTCCTAGTGCAGGTTCCTAGTACAGATTCCATGAGCAGATTATCAGTACAGGTTCCTAGTGCAGGTTCCTAGTGCAGGTTCCTAGTGCAGATTCCATGGGCAGATTATCAGTACAGGTTCCTAGCGAAGGTTCCTAGTACAGATTCCTTGAAAAGATTTCTACAGCAGACTCTTATTACAGATTCTTAGTAAAGGTTCCTTGTGCAAGTTCCAAGTGCAGATTCTTAATACATATTTTCAATGGAAGTTCCTAAAACAGACTCCTTGTGTAGGATCTTAGTGTAGTTCTTAGTGCTAGTTCCTAATGAAGGTTTCTTATACAGGTTCCAAGTGAAGATTCTTAGTGCAGTTCTTAGTGCTAGTTCCTAATGAAGGTTTCTTATACAGGTTCCAAGTGAAGATTCTTAGTGCAGTTCTTAGTGCTAGTTCCTAATGAAGGTTTCTTATACAGGTTCCAAGTGAACTTCTTCTTCTTCTTCTTCGTTCGCTTCTACCACCAAAACCGCACTGTGATCCTACTGAATTTATGCCTGTGGTCCTCGTTAGGTCCCGTGGTCTCCTGTGTGGTCCCCAAAAGGACCACACAAGATCCATGTGAGGACCACAAGGGGTTCAGAGTATCACAGGGCTTTAGCCTGTATTCTTGGTGGGTCTCAGATGTGGGATTGCGTGACACCGTGGTTTTCATTGCACCAGTTTAGTCTAGGGTTGGACTTTCTCACCGGAAGACCTCGACGTGTTTAGGATATCAGTGCATCTCCGCTGGGTGAGAGGCGGTAGCCCACCCAGGCCAGAGTTGGACCTTCTCACTGGAAAACCTCGACGTGTTTTGAGATACCCGTGTATCACCGCCAGGTGAGAGGTGGTTGCCCATCCAGTCCAGAGTTGGACTTTCTCACTGGAAAACCTCAGCGTGATTAGGATACGCAAACATCCCCGCAAGGTGAGAGGTGGTTGCCTATCTAGACTGCCCTGGTCCAGTGTCTCCGACTTCAGCATTTTGCGGTCGTGGCCACTACCCTTCCTAGTTGTGACCAGGATGGAGCTTTTGTCCAGGAGGACGGATCCTCGCCACTAGTGACTTCCGCCCCTGGGTTGAGCCAGTTTAGGCATATTATCCCAGTATGGGCGTGTTTGGGACGTGACCGACCCCTAGAGCAGAGGTACTGTGACATGCATAGCCTTCAAGATTCACCCCTGGTGTGAGCCGGTTTAGGCAAAATTCACCAGTATGGGTGTATATCAGGCATGACCGACCTCTAGAGCGGAGGTGGCATGACATGTGTAGCCATCAAGTTCCACCCCTGGTGTGTGCCGGTTTAGGCATATTTCACCAGTGTAGGTGTATTTCAGACATGGCCGGCCTCTAGAGCAGAGGTGCCATGGTATGTATAGCTCTCGTAGCGATACTACTGGACATACTGATTAAACTTCACTTTATCCTTTCCACCACCTTTTCCCATCGGCAACGCACAGCAACCTTTATTTCTTTTCCGCATTCTTCCTTGACCGGGAGGAGCTTCACTCCACGCGCAGCATTTGAAGAGTCTCGCCAGCAGGTCTTAACCTCTGGGACAAGCCGGTTCATGCATTTCACCCGATATGACTGCACTCAGGACGTGGCTGACCTCCAGACCAGAGGTGCCGTGATTTGACTGTTTGCTTCGCCTTATCCTTTCTACCACCTTTTCCGCAGTGATGCTGCTCGGCAACCTCATTTGCACCTTTCTTCATTGGCGGGGAGGAGCGCTGCTCCACGCACTGCAACTGAAAAATCTCGCCAATAGCGGCAGATGAGCTACCAAACGTGCCACTCATCTACCCTAAGTATCTGGTTTTCAGGCGCTAGATATTCGCCCTCGCCCCTTCTCCTGTCAGTTTAAACAATTCTGCCACGGGAAGGCCAGGAGCTGGACTTGACTGCCAGAGGCTGTTTGAGACGCATTTACAGTCCTTAGAACCGTTCCAAGTGAAGATTCTTAGTGCAGTTCTTAGTGCTAGTTCCTAATGAAGGTTTCTTATACAGGTTCCAAGTGAAGATTGTTAGTGCAGTTCTTAGTGCTAGTTCCTAATGAAGGTTTCCTGTACAGGTTCCAAGTGAAGATTCTTAATGCAGTCTCCTATTAAGGATTCCTAGTGCGTGCTCCTGATACAGGTTATGTATTTTTTCACACTGGTTTGTCTCTATTACTGGATGATGAGATCTTCTTTGTGATCTGGTCTAGAACTTCAAGCAAACTGCAACAATCCACTTGCCATCCAACTCCAACTCATGTCTAGAGATGACTTCAGGCCTGGCTGCAGTCGAGAGATCCTGTGAAGCTCACAGAAAAATAAGTAGAAAAAAAAATCAAAACAAAACAAAACAAAACAAAACAAACCAATGCATGTTTTTCCATGAGCTCAATATTTAGCTATGATATTTAAATCAATTATTATTATTACAAATATTTAAAAACTCTGTATTCACAAAGAAATCTTAGCTCTGACACAAATTCATAAAACATAAACTCTACCTTGGGTGTTCACAATGAAATCTTAGCTCTAACACAAAATCATAAAACATAAATTCTACCTTGGGTGTTCACAAGAAATTCTTAGCTCTAACACAAATTCATAAAACATAAATTCTACCTTGTGTATTCACAAGAAAATCTTAGCTCTAACACAAATTCATAAAACATAAACTCTATCTTGTGTGTTCACAAGAAAATCTTAGCTCTAACACAAAATCATAAAACATAAACTCTACCTTGTGTGTTCATAAGAAAATCTTAGCTCTAACACAAATTCATAAAACATAAACTCTACCTTGTGTGTTCACAAGAAAATCTTAGCTCTAATACAAAATCATAAAACATAAATTCTACCTTGTGTGTTCACAAGAAAATCTTAGCTCTAACACAAAATCATAAAACATAAATTCTACCTTGTGTGTTCACAAGAAAATCTTAGCTCTAACACAAAATCATAAAACATAAATTCTACCTTGTGTGTTCACAAGAAAATCTTAGCTCTAACACAAAATCATAAAACATAAACTCTACCTTGTGTGTTCACAAGAAAATCTTAGCTCTAACACAAAATCATAAAACATAAACTCTACCTTGTACAGCTCCAGCAGAAGAAGTCTCTGGTGACTTTATGTCCTGTGATGGGGCACTGAGTTTCTGAAGAAAGATTTGTTACTGGAAATTATAAAAATGTATATGATGAAGACAGAGAAACTATACTAAATCCACAGTCAAAACACTGTATAACATATCTAATCACAAATATGACATCACCTGAAACTGTTACATTAACTATCTTGATGATGAAAGTAGATGAAACATGATGTCATGCATCAAATCACAACTATGACATCACCTGAAACAGTGTCACAGAAACTATCTCAATGATAAAACCAACTGAAACATAGTGTCATGATCTCAGTGATGAGGAATACTGGAAAATGATTTGAGCAAACACACTCTTCTAGACACAAACCCTTTCAGTGCTCTGAGAAGATACACTCCTCTGGACACAAACTCTTACAGTGCTCTGAGAAGATACTCTCCTCCTCCTATAGACACAAACCCCTTTGATGCTAAGCTCACTCACAAACTTTCCAACATAAAAAATAAAAACAAATAAGACTTAAGCATGTACCGAGGAAATCCCCTGATCAGGTTGAAAAGCTCGCCAAAAACAGGAAAAGTTGGCAAACTACCTTGCGAGCCCTACGTGATGTTTAATGGCACAGGAATGATATAAGATATAAGATAAGATGTACCAATCAAGCAAACAACACAAAAGTTCAGTTATTTTGAGCATTATTATCCTTTCAGTAACACACAAATAATTAGTGTGAAAGTACACACAACTAAGTATACATGAAGCCACTGCTGTAATGCTGTAATAACAAAATCTACAAAATAGGAAAAAAAGTAGGAACAGCTTCATTACTTAAAGAGGACACAGTTGTGACGTTTCAGTTTTAACCTTAATAAAAAAAAAAAACACACAGAAGACAAAAAAACAGAAAGAAGATAAAATATAAATTCACATGAATGCCATGTAAAAAATAGGAGTGGAAAAAAATAGAATAAATATTGCACTTATCTGTGACTTGTAAGAGGCTGTGCCCAGAAGTGCATATGGTGAGTGATGTAGACAATGTTTAAATGAAGACTTGTGATGTGTGATAGGTGGGTCATAAGGTGGGGGGGGGGGGTGACTGGGGGCAGGGGGAGGGGGGAGAAGGCTACTGACAATGGTAATCTAGCTGGGAGAAGGTGGAATAGGTGATTGTAGCTGGGGTTGTAATCTGATGCCATGAGGAAATTCTGAACTATGTGTTGCAAGTGAGAGAAGGAGTGGAACTTAGTGTAGAAGGAATATGATTGTGGAAGAGGGGAATGTTAAGTGTTGCTGAATTGTGAATTTGAATACAGTTACACCTAACTTTCTCCTCTTTTAGCTCCAACTTTCTCCATCTTTCAGTCTTTCTTGTTGTATTCTGTACTAGGAAGAAGCCACAAAGCACAGTTTTTTTTATTTTTTCTTCTTTCAATTTATGTGTTGTATTGTTTTTGTATGTAATCCTTGAAAAAGGCTGATATTGAAATATTGGATGTTGTATGTTTTTCATTTATATGTTCTAATCTTACTCTCATACTTTCTGCCATTTGTGCTTTTTTCTCACTCCCTCTGTTGTTTTGTACAATTAAAGCATACACCTCTGTCTACCTCCAGTTATTTTAAGATCACAATCCTTGTCCTCTCAACAAGGTCTCCTGCTGAGTACATAGATCAGTGTACAGACAGCAGTAACATCAGTTCTATGCTGAGTACATAGATCAGTGTACAGACAGCAGTAACATCAGTTCTATGCTGAGTACATAGATCAGTGTACAGACAGCAGTAACATCAGTTCTATGCTGAGTACATAGATCAGTGTACATGCAGCAGTAACATCAGTTTTATGCTGAGCAAGCAGATCAGTGTACAGACAGCAGTAACATCAGTTCTATGCTGAGCATAGAGATCAGTGTATAGACAGCAGTAACATCAGTTCTATGCTGAGTACATAGTGTATAGACAGCAGTAACATCAGTTCTATGCTGAGTACATACATCAGTGTACAGACAGCAGTAACATCAGTTCTATGCTGAGTACATAGATCAGTGTACAGACAGCAGTAACATCAGTTCTATGCTGAGCATGCAGATCAGTGTACAGACAGCAGTAACATCAGTTCTATGCTTAGCATGCAGATCAGTGTATAAACAGCAGTAACACCAGTTCTATGCTGAGCACGCAGATCAGCGTACAGACAGCAGTAACATCAATTCTATGCTGAGCATAGAGATCAGTGTATAGACAGCAGTAACATCAGTTCTATGCTGAGTACATAGATCAGTGTACATGCAGCAGTAACATCAGTTTTATGCTGAGCAAGCAGATCAGTGTACAGACAGCAGTAACATCAGTTCTATGCTGAGCACGCAGATCAGTGTATAGACAGCAGTAACATCAGTTCTATGCTGAGTACATAGTGTATAGACAGCAGTAACATCAGTTCTATGCTGAGTATATACAGCAGTGTACAGACAGCAGTAACATCAGTTCTATGCTGAGCATGCAGATCAGTGTACAGACAGCAGTAACGTCAGTTCTATACTGAGCAAGCAGATCAGTGTACAGACAGCAGTAGCATCAGTTCTATGCTGAGCACGCAGATCAGTGTACAGACAGCAGTAACATCAGTTCTATGCTGAGCATGCAGATCAGTGTACAGACAGCAGTAACGTCAGTTCTATGCTGAGCACGCAGATCAGTGTACAGACAGCAGTACCATCAGTACTATGCTGAGCAAGCAGATCAGTGTACAGACAGCAGTAGCATCAGTTCTATGCTGAGCACGCAGATCAGTGTACAGACAGCAGTAACATCAGTTCTATGCTGAGCACGCAGATCAGTGTACAGACAGCAGTAACATCAGTTCTATGGTGAGCATGCAGATCAGTGTATAAACAGCAGTAACACCAGTTCTATGCTGAGCATGCAGATCAGTGTATAGACAGCAGTAACATCAGTTCTATGCTGAGTACATAGTGTATAGAGAGCAGTAACATCAGTTCTATGCTGAGTACATACAGCAGTGTACAGACAGCAGTAACGTCAGTTCTATGCTGAGCACGCAGATCAGTGTATAGACAGCAGTAACATCAGTTCTATGCTGAGTACATAGTGTATACACAGCAGTAACATCAGTTCTATACTGAGTACATAGATCAGTGTATAAACAGCAGTAACACCAGTTCTATGCTGAGCATGCAGATCAGTGTATAGACAGCAGTAACATCAGTTCTATGCTGAGTACATAGTGTATAGAGAGCAGTAACATCAGTTCTATGCTGAGTACATACAGCAGTGTACAGACAGCAGTAACGTCAGTTCTATGCTGAGCACGCAGATCAGTGTATAGACAGCAGTAACATCAGTTCTATGCTGAGTACATAGTGTATACACAGCAGTAACATCAGTTCTATACTGAGTACATAGATCAGTTTACAGACAGAAGTAACGTCAGTTCTATGGTGAGCACGCAGATCAGTGTAAAGACAGCAGTACCATCAGTTCTATGCTGAGCAAGCAGATTAGTGTACAGACAGCAGTAGCATCAGTTCTATGCTGAGCACGCAGATCAGTGTACAGACAGCAGTAACATCAGTTCTATGCTGAGCAAGCAGATCAGTGTACAGACAGCAGTAGCATCAGTTCTATGCTGAGCAAGCAGATCAGTGTACAGACAGCAGTAGCATCAGTTCTATGCTGAGCACGCAGATCAGTGTACAGACAGCAGTAACATCAGTTCTATGCTGAGCACGCAGATCAGTGTACAAACAGCAGTAACATCAGTTCTATGCTGAGCACGCAGATCAGTGTACAAACAGCAGTAACACCAGTTCTATGCTGAGCACGCAGATCAGTGTACAAACAGCAGTAACACCAGTTCTATGCTGAGCACGCAGATCAGTGTACAAACAGCAGTAACACCAGTTCTATGCTGAGCACGCAGATCAGTGTATAGAATATAGAAAGCAGTAACACCAGTTCTATGCTGAGCAAGCACATCAGTGTATAGAAAGCAGTAACGTCAGTTCTATGCTGAGCAAGCACATCAGTGTACAGACAGCAGTAACGTCAGTTCTATGCTGAGCAAGCACATCAGTGTACAGACAGCAGTAACGTCAGTTCTGTGCTGAGCAAGCACATCAGTGTACAGACAGCAGTAACGTCAGTTCTGTGCTGAGCAAGCAGATCAGTGTACAGACAGCAGTAACGTCAGTTCTGTGCTGAGCTCGCAGATCAGTGTACAGACAGCAGTAACGTCAGTTCTGTGCTGAGCACGCAGATCAGTGTACAGACAGCAGTAACGTCAGTTCTGTGCTGAGCACGCAGATCAGTGTACAGACAGCAGTAACGTCAGTTCTGTGCTGAGCACGCAGATCAGTGTACAGACAGCAGTAACGTCAGTTCTGTGCTGAGCACGCAGATCAGCGCACAGACAGCAGTAACGTCAGTTCTGTGCTGAGCACGCAGATCAGCGCACAGACAGCAGTAACGTCAGTTCTGTGCTGAGCACGCAGATCAGCGCACAGACAGCAGTAACGTCAGTTCTGTGCTGAGCACGCAGATCAGCGCACAGACAGCAGTAACGTCAGTTCTGTGCTGAGCACGCAGATCAGCGCACAGACAGCAGTAACGTCAGTTCTGTGCTGAGCACGCAGATCAGCGCACAGACAGCAGTAACGTCAGTTCTGTGCTGAGCACGCAGATCAGCGCACAGACAGCAGTAACGTCAGTTCTGTGCTGAGCACGCAGATCAGCGCACAGACAGCAGTAACGTCAGTTCTGTGCTGAGCACGCAGATCAGCGCACAGACAGCAGTAACGTCAGTTCTGTGCTGAGCACGCAGATCAGCGCACAGACAGCAGTAACGTCAGTTCTGTGCTGAGCACGCAGATCAGCGCACAGACAGCAGTAACGTCAGTTCTGTGCTGAGCACGCAGATCAGCGCACAGACAGCAGTAACGTCAGTTCTGTGCTGAGCACGCAGATCAGCGCACAGACAGCAGTAACGTCAGTTCTGTGCTGAGCACGCAGATCAGCGCACAGACAGCAGTAACGTCAGTTCTGTGCTGAGCACGCAGATCAGCGTACAGACAGCAGTAACATCAGTTCTGTGCTGAGCACGCAGATCAGTGCACAGACAGCAGTAGCATCAGTTCTATGCTGAGCATGCAGATCAGTGTACAGACAGCAGTAACGTCAGTTCTATGCTGTGCACACAGATCAGTGTACAGACAGCAGTAACGTCAGTTCTGTGCTGAGCACGCAGATCAGTGTACAGACAGCAGTAACGTCAGTTCTGTGCTGAGCAAGCAGATCAGTGTACAGACAGCAGTAACATCAGTTCTATGCTGAGCACGCAGATCAGTGTACAGACAGTAGTAGCATCAGTTCTATGCTGAGCATGCAGATCAGTGTACAGACAGCAGTAATATAAGTTCTATGCTGAGCACGCAGATCAGTGTACAGACAGCAGTAATATAAGTTCTATGCTGAGCACGCAGATCAGTGTACAGACAACAGTAGCATCAGTTCTATGCTGAGCAAGAAGATCAGTGTACAGACAGCAGTAACGTCAGTTCTATGCTGAGCGCGCAGATCAGTGTACAGACAGCAGTAACATCAATTCTATGCTGAGCACGCAGATCAGTGTACAGACAGCAGTACCATCAGTTCTATGGTGAGCACGCAGATCAGTGTACAGACAGCAGTACCATCAGTTCTATGCTGAGCAAGCAGATCAGTGTACAGACAGCAGTAACATCAATTCTATGCTGAGCATGCAGATCAGTGTATAAACAGCAGTAACACCAGTTCTATGCTGAGCACGCAGATCAGTGTACAGAAAGCAGTAACATCAGTTCTATTCTAAGCATGCAGATCACTGTATAGACAGCAGTAACATCAGTTCTATGCTGAGTACATAGAGTATACACAGCAGTAACATCAGTTCTATGCTGAGTACATAGATCAGTTTACAGACAGCAGTAACGTCAGTTCTATGCTGAGCACACAGATCAGTGTACAGACAGCAGTAACGTCAGTTCTATGCTGAGTAAGCAGATCAGTGTACAGACAGCAGTAGCATCAGTTCTATGCTGAGCAAGCAGATCAGTTTACAAACAGCAGTAGCATCAGTTCTATGCTGAGCA
Source organism: Achatina immaculata (assembly GCA_009760885.1). Taxonomy (NCBI): domain Eukaryota; kingdom Metazoa; phylum Mollusca; class Gastropoda; order Stylommatophora; family Achatinidae; genus Lissachatina; species Lissachatina immaculata. Next base: position 67,254,469 of record CM019691.1, on the reverse strand, counting down.
AGCAGATCAGTGTACAGACAGCAGTAATATCAGTTCTATGCTTAGCATGCAGATCAGTGTACAGACAGCAGTAACATCAGTTCTATGCTGAGCATATCAGATCAGTGTACAGACAGCAGTACCATCAGTTCTGTGCTGAGCACGCAGATCAGTGTACAGACAGCAGTAACGTCAGTTCTATGCTGAGCACGCAGATCAGTGTACAGACAGCAGTACCATCAGTACTATGGTGAGCACGCAGATCAGTGTACAGACAGCAGTACCATCAATTCTATGGTGAGCACGCAGATCAGTGTATAGAAAGCAGTAACGTCAGTTCTATGCTGAGCACACATATCAGTGTACAGACAGCAGTAACGTCAGTTCTGTGCTGAGCACGCAGATCAGTGTACAGACAGCAGTAACGTCAGTTCTGTGCTGAGCACGCAGATCAGTGTACAGACAGTAGTAGCATCAGTTCTATGCTGAGCATGCAGATCAGTGTACAGACAGCAGTAATATAAGTTCTATGCTGAGCACGCAGATCAGTGTACAGACAGCAGTAGCATCAGTTCTATGCTGAGCAAGAAGATCAGTGTACAGACAGCAGTAACGTCAGTTCTATGCTGAGCGCGCAGATCAGTGTACAGACAGCAGTAACATCAATTCTATGCTGAGCACGCATATCAGTGTACAGACAGCAGTAACGTCAGTTCTATGCTGAGCACGCAGATCAGTGTACAGACAGCAGTAACGTCAGTTCTATGCTGAGCACGCAGATCAGTGTACAGACAGCAGTAACGTCAGTTCTATGCTGAGCACGCAGATCAGTGTACAGACAGCAGTACCATCAGTTCTATGGTGAGCACGCAGATCAGTGTACAGACAGCAGTACCATCAGTTCTATGGTGAGCACGCAGATCAGTGTACAGACAGCAGTACCATCAGTTCTATGGTGAGCACGGAGATCAGTGTACAGACAGCAGTACCATCAGTTCTATGGTGAGCACGCAGATCAGTGTACAGACAGCAGTACCATCAGTTCTATGCTGAGCAGGCAGATCAGTGTACAGACAGCAGTACCATCAGTTCTATGGTGAGCACGCAGATCAGTGTACAGACAGCAGTACCATCAGTTCTATGCTGAGCAAGCAGATCAGTGTACAAACAGCAGTACCATCAGTTCTATGCTGAGCAAGCAGATCAGTGTACAGACAGCAGTACAGTCAGTTCTATGCTGAGCACGCAGATAAGTGTACAGACAGCAGTACCGTCAGTTCTGTGCTGAGCACGCAGATCAGTGTACAGACAGCAGTAACGTCAGTTCTGTGCTGAGCACGCAGATTAGTTTACAAACAGCTGTCCCGTCAGTTCTGTGCTGAGCACGCAGATTAGTGTACAGACAGCAGTAACGTCAGTTCTGTGCTGAGCACGCAGATCAGTGTACAGACAGCAGTAGCATCAGTTCTGTGCTGAGCACGCAGATCAGTGTACAGACAGCAGTAGCATCAGTTCTGTGCTGAGCACGCAGATCAGTGTACAGACAGCAGTAGCATCAGTTCTATGCTGAGCAAGCAGATCAGTGTACAGACAGCAGTAGCATCATTCTATACTGAGCAAGCAGATCAGTGTACAGACAGCAGTAACGTCAGTTCTATGCTGAGCACGCAGATCAGTGTACAGACAGCAGTACCATCAATTCTATGGTGAGCACGCAGATCAGTGTATAGAAAGCAGTAACATCAGTTCTATGCTTAGCACGCAGATCAGTGTACAGACAGCAGTAACATCAGTTCTATGCTTAGCACGCAGATCAGTGTACAGACAGCAGTAACATCAGTTCTATGGTGAGCACGCAGATCAGTGTACAGACAGCAGTAGCATCAGTTCTATGGTGAGCAAGCAGATCAGTGCATAGACAGCAGTAACATCAGTTCTATGCTTAGCATGCAGATCAGTGCACAGACAGCAGTAACATCAGTTCTATGCTTAGCATGCAGATCAGTGCACAGACAGCAGTAACATCAGTTCTATGCTGAGCATGCATATCAGTGTACAGACAGCAGTAACACCAGTTTTATTCTAACTTTAAGTTCTTCATGATCCTTCAAACAAAGCTGACACCAAACGTCAACAAAAAGTTCACACCACCAGGCATCAACATAAAGTTCACCTTTAGCTCTTTCATCATAAACAGGTGCTGGGTCAGCATGTGTGTCAAGGTCACTGTGCATGTCAAAGTCTTCTGTCACGCTGGACTCCATCAGCACAGACCCATCCCTAGTCAAGATCAACAGTGCCACCCTTTTATGCATCACAGATATTCAATGTGTGTAAACAGAGTTGTATCCCTTTAGCACAGTGCCAGTCTTAGTGGCATCACAAACATTCAATGTGTGTGAACAAAGTTGTATCCCTTTAGCACAGTGCCAGTCTTAGTGGCATCACAAACATTCAATGTGTGTGAACAGAGTTGTATCCCTTTAGCACAGTGCCAGTCTTAGTGGCATCACAAACATTCAATGTGTGTGAACAAAGTTGTATCCCTTTAGCACAGTGCCAGTCTTAGTGGCATCACAAACATTCAATGTGTGTGAACAAAGTTGTATCCCTTTAGCACAGTGCCAGTCTTAGTGGCATCACAAACATTCAATGTGTGTGAACAAAGTTGTATCCCTTTAGCACAGTGCCAGTCTTAGTGGCATCACAAACATTCAATGTGTGTGAACAAAGTTGTATCCCTTTAGCACAGTGCCAGTCTTAGTGAAAGCAGCAGTGAAAGAAATGTTTTCATGAAAAGATGCTGGAGAAGGACTAGACATACAATACATGACAGACTCTCACCCAGAATCCCCAGGTTGAGAAGAAACAAACAAGAAACACGTGGTGAAGGAGTAAGCAGAGATTAGAAAAATGGTCTATACCTGGAGACAAATGGAAGAACCAGCCCAGGACAGAGATAAGTGGAGAGCCCTTGTTGATGGCCCATGCCCCACCCACCCCCCCCCCCAAAAAAAAAGGGTAAAGAAGGCCTGGATGGATAGATTGACGATTCTTACTGAAAATCTTTTGTCCACTAACTAGATGGATGATTCTTACTGAAAACCTCTTGTCCACTAACTAGATAGACGATTCTTACTGAAAACCTTTTGTCCACTAACTAGATGGACGATTTTTACTGAAAACCTTTTGTCCACTAACTAGATGGATGATTCTTACTGAAAACCTCTTGTCCACTAACTAGATGGACGATTCTTACTGAAAACCTTTTGTCCACTAACTAGATGGACGATTCTTACTGAAAATCTTTTGTCCACTAACTAGACGGATGATTCTTACTGAAAACCTTTTGTCCACTAACTAGATGGATGATTCTTACTGAAAACCTTTTGTCCACTAACTAGATGGACGATTCTTACTGAATGTATAAAATAGGAAAAAAGTAGGAGCAGCTTTATTACTTAACGATTACGAAGTTGTGACGTTTCGGCATGAGCCTTAATCATACAAAAACATACAGGACGAAGAAATAGAGAGTGGAGATAAAGTATAGATTCACATGAATACTGTTTAAAAAAAAAAAGAAATTTTTTAAAGAGTACTTAGCTGTAAATTGTAAGGTGTGGCTTGTCTGGTGGTGTGTGTCGGGAATGGATTTAGTAGGACGTGGAGACTGTTTAAATAGAGAACTGTGACATGTGGTCGGTGGGTTGTAACTGGGGGTGGTGGATGGGGAACCTTTACTGCAGTGCTTCGTGTATAGTTGTATACTTATACACTAATTATTGTGATTCTTATTGAAAACCTTTTGTCCACTAACTAGATAGATGATTCTTACTGAAAACCTTTTGTCCACTAACTAGATGGATGATTCTTACTGAAAACCTTTTGTCCACTAACTAGATGGATGATTCTTACTGAAAACCTTTTGTCCACTAACTAGATAGATGATTCTTACTGAAAACCTTTTGTTCACTAACTAGATAGATGATTCTTACTGAAAACCTTTTGTTCACTAACTAGATAGATGATTCTTACTGAAAACCTTTTGTCCACTAACTAGATAGATGATTCTTACTGAAAACCTTTTGTCCACTAACTAGATAGATGATTCTTACTGAAAACCTTTTGTTCACTAACTAGATGGATGATTCTTACTGAAAACCTTTTGTCCACTAACTAGATGGATGATTCTTACTGAAAACCTTTTGTCCACTAACTAGATGGATGATTCTTACTGAAAACCTTTTGTCCACTAACTAGATGGATGATTCTTACTGAAAACCTTTTGTCCACTAACTAGATGGATGATTCTTACTGAAAACCTTTTGTCCACTAACTGTCCATTTTCTTACTAGCATTTCACCGCCCAGCTGATCATCAATAAGTTAATTAATATTTCTGAGCCATGAATTTCAACCAGTGACCTAGTTTTGGTACATAATGCCTATAAACAACAGATTCATACCTATTTTAAAGTTATAGCTGATCTCAGAAGCTTTTCATCATCTGTCCACAGTTACTGATACTGTTAGCAATATACACATAGCAATCACAGTTTCTGGCTCAGTTTCTTTAACATGACATTTATAAATGGTCTTCAGTACATCTTGTGCTCAGTTTCTTTAACATGACATTTATAAATGGTCTTCAGTACATCTTGTGCTCAGTTTCTTTAACATGACATTTATAAATGGTCTTCAGTACATCTTGTGGTCAATTTCTTCAACATGACATTTATAAATGGTCTTCAGTACATCTTGTGCTCAGTTTCTTCAACATGACATTTATAAATGGTCTTCAGTACATCTTGTGCTCAGTTTCTTTAACATGACATTTATAAATGGTCTTCAGTACATCTTGTGCTCAATTTCTTCAACATGACATTTATAAATGGTCTTCAGTACATCTTGTGGTCAGTTTCTTTAACATGACATTTATAAATGGTCTTCAGTACATCTTGTGCTCAGTTTCTTCAACATGACATTTATAAATGGTCTTCAGTACATCTTGTGCTCAGTTTCTTCAACATGACATTTATAAATGGTCTTCAGTACATCTTGTGCTCAGTTTCTTCAACATGACATTTATAAATGGTCTTCAGTACATCTTGTGCTCAGTTTCTTTAACATGACACTTATAAATGGTCTTCAGTACATCTTGTGCTCAGTTTCTTTAACATGACATTTATAAATGGTCTTCAGTACATCTTGTGCTCAGTTTCTTTAACACGACATTTATAAATGGTCTTCAGTACATGTCAAAGTCCAGTTTGTGAATCTACAACTAAGCTCAGCAGATTCAGTGAGTCAGTGTCGGATGAACTGTTGAACATCAGAATACTTTCTAAATCTTTACAATAGTTCAACATCGATCCAGCTCTCAAGTCGGCTAGACCACTAATGTCATACAAAAATGTAAAATGTGAACTATGACTTTTTCACTGAACCAAAAGCTGCATCCACTATTCTTATATCTTATATCTTATATCCTTCCCGTGCCGTTAGACGTCACATAGGGCTCGCAAAGTAGTTCGCCAATTTTTCCTGTCTTCGGCGAGTCTTTCAACCTCATCAAAGGATTTTATGCCTGTTAACTTGGCCTCTCTTAATAATGTTCTCTTCAGAGTTTCACGCGGTCTGCCCCTTTTTCTTCGGCCTGTTGTGTTCCACTTGATAGCTTGTTTTGGGATTCTCTGCTCATTTCTTCTCATCAAGTGGCCAACATATGTCCATCTCCTTTTCCTGATCACCCGTGAGACTGGTTGTTGTTCAGTCATTTGTCTTATCTCTGCATTGTTCTTGAATTCATTCCACTTGATGCCGAGTATTTTCCTTAGGCATTTGTTTTCAAAAGAGTCTAATTTCTTTTCTATTTCTTTAGTTGTTTTCCAGCTTTCGCATGCATAAATGAGGGTGGATATTACATTTGAATTGAATAGTCTTAACTTGGTTTTTGTGCTTATAACTTTTGAATTCCATATGTTCTCAAGATTCTTGAAGATTGATGCTGCTTTTGCAATTCTGATCCTAACTTCCTTTCTAGTGTCACCATCCTGGTCTATGTAGCTGCCAAGGTATGCAAATTGATTGACTTCTTCAATATCTGTCCCTTCTATGTGTATTTTTCCATTTTGATTGATGGGAATTTTCATTATTTTTGTTTTGTCCTTGTTAATTTCAAGTCCTATTTTGCTAGCCAGTGAAGATAGGCTATCTGTTTTTTCTTGCATGGAATTCACATTATTACTGATAAGAGTTATGTCATCAGCAAAATCAAGATCTTCTAGTTGGGTCCCATGTACCCAGTCAATACCTGTGTATTGAAATCCACTATTACAGTAAAAAAATTCAGCTTCAAATCTCTTGTCAGGATTTAACAGAAAACTGTCTTACTTTCACAATCATCAAATTGTCTGGTTTTCTCCAGGCCTGAATTAGTCTTTCTTCAGTGAATCCTAGTGGCATTTAAACAGCAACTGCAAGTCCTTTGCTGGTAATTTTCACACATTTGAACCAATTTTGCTAGTACTTCTTCAGAAAGTCTATGATCTCCGCAAAAGATCTGACGACAAATCGTAGTCTGAAATTTTCAGATGGTAAATGTCTGCCGACTGGATTTACTGCACTGAGTATGTGATACAAGACTATTACACAGCAAATGGATTTATAGTCAGAAATGAATTTTGCAAGACTGACTGCATCAACTTTCATTTGCAGATAATGTGATCAAACTGTTGTCTTCTTTGATATACACTAAAGCACTACAGAACTCGCTCAACTGGTATCAAACTGCATCAGTTCCAGACTCTTAGTGTGTATCACAAACCTATAGTGTCAGATTACACAAACCTTCTACAGTATCAGATTACACAAACCTTCTACAGTGTCAGATTACACAAACCATCTACAGTATCAGATTACACAAACCTTCTACAGTGTCAGATTACACAAACCTTCTACAGTGTCAGATTACACAAACCTTCTACAGTATCAGATCACACAAACTTTCTACAGTGTCAGATTACACTAACCTTCTACAGTGTCAGATTACACAAACTTTCTACAGTGTCAGATTACACAAACTTTCTACAGTGTCAGATTACACAAACTTCTACAGTATCAGATTACATAAACTTTCTACAGTGTCAGATTACACAAACTTTCTACAGTGTCAGATTACACAAACTTTCTACAGTGTCAGATTACACAAACTTTCTACAGTGTCAGATTAAACAACCTTCTACAGTGTCAGATTACACAAACTTCTACAGTGTCAGATTACACAAACTTTCTACAGTGTCAGATTAGACAACTTTCTACAGTGTCAGATTACATAAACCTTCTACAGTGTCAGATTAGACAACCTTCTACAGTGTCAGATTAGACAACCTTCTACAGTGCCAGATTAGACAACCTTCTACAGTGTCAGATTAGGTGGAAATTTCATAAAAACCTTCTGCCTGTCAGTGAATGATGAGAGAAACTGATAAAGTGTTTGAACTGTGTCAAAAAATGAAACAACGTTACAGTTTGCAGAATCATTAAAGACTAGATTCAAAGTATGAGACCTATGTGGAACATAATGTCCTTGAGTTTATGTTTAGTGTATGCTTTTGTACTCTCTTGTGCTGTCCTTTCATGGTGGAACTATTATCATAAATTCCTCCACTAGCATCACTGATTTTAATATTGAGATCTGGAAGTTCCTGTATTATCTGACTGCTCAATCCTGCAACAGTTTTATTATTATCTTTGATAAACCCAATAAAATGTTCATGTACTGTTCCATAAGTTTTACTGACAAAATGCACTATTTTACATCATACATCCTACTTGTGCCGTTATACATCACATAGGGCTCGCAAGATAGTTAGTTTTCCTGCTTTAGGGGAGCTTTTCAACCTCATCAAGGGATTTTATGTCTACTAAATTGGCCTCTTTCACATGGTTGAACTCTTTTTCTTCAGCCTTGATAGCTTGTTTCAGGATTCTCTGATCCTTTCTTCTCATCACGTGACCAACATATGTCCATCTTTTTCTAATCATCCACGAGACTGGTTGTTGTTCAGTCATCTGTCTTATCTCTGCATTGTTCTTGAATTCATTCCCCTTGATGCAGGGTATTTTCCTTAGGGATTTGTTTTCGAAAGAGTCTAATTTCTTTTCTATTTCTTTAGTTGTTTTTCAGCTTTCGCATGCATAAATGAGGGTGGATATTACATTTGAATTGAATAGTCTTAACTTGGTTTTTGTGCTTATAACTTTTGAATGCCTTATATTCTCAAGATTCTTGAAGGTCAATAATACTGCTTTTGCAGTTCTAACTGTAACTTACTTTCTGGTGTCACCATCCTGGTCTATATAGCTGCCAAGGTATGCAAATTGATGTACTTTTTCAACAGCTGTTCCTTCTAAGTATATACAGTATTTTTCCTTTTTTGATTAATGGGAAATTTCATTATTTTTGTTTTTTCCTTGTTAATTTCAAGTCCTATTTTACTAGTCAGTGAAGGCAGGCTATCTGTTTTTTCTTGCATCAAATTCACATTGTCACTGACAAGAGTTATGTCATCTGCAAAATCAAGATCTTCTAACTGGGTCCCATGTACTCAATCAATGCACTATCATCATCATCATCAACATCATCATCATCATCACCTTTCACCCCCTTGAGAGCTCAGGCCACAGATAAAGGCTCTCCAGTCATCCCTGTTCTTAGAATTATTCTCTGCTTCCTACTATGTGTATCCCTTGTCTCTGAGCACTGTCATAATTTTCCTTTCCAAGTAGATCTAGGTCTTCCTCATTTCCTATATCCTTGAGAATTCCATGTCAGTGCCTGTCTTGCTATGCTGGTGTCAGGTTTTCTCAGAGTGTGGCCAATCCACCTCCACTTCCTAGACATGATTTGGTTCATAGGTTCTTGTCCTGCCCTTTCCCAGACCAATGCACTCTAATGGACATATAATCTTTCTAACACATGAAAAATTAGTGTACAAGCATATAAAACTAAGTATAAAACTATACACAGAGCCACTGCAGTAAAGCTGTGATAATAAAATGTATAAACTAGGAAAAAAATAGAAACAGCTTTATTAATCAATGAGAATACAGTTGTAATGTTTTGGTTTTCACCTCAATCACACAAAAGTACACAGTACGAAGAGATAGAGAAGATGTCATAAGGCATTCAGAAAAAAAACATGTGACCTCATTCGACAGAGTTAAGTTAGTACCTCCATCTCACCCTCAAGGTCAGACGGTTAAGAAAATTCTTTATCACCATCTGCCACTAATCCAACCCAACCCCAATATTCACGACATCTTCTCTGAGCTACTCATTATTATTCAACCAAGTTGTAAGGACATTCTTGTCCATAACCACCTAAAATGGAACCTTAACGTATGTTTGGCACCAAAAAATTTAACTCCTCTCACTGTGTTACCTGTCCTGTAGTCTGGGAAATAAAAATGATCACCTCTCCCATAACTATCCTCATTCTCCATGATACATTCACATACAAATTCCATAATGTGATATATCCCATTGTATGCAAAAGATGCAGGATAACTTATATTGGTGAAACTGGTCTCAGATTAGGTGAATGTATGCAGAAACATCTGTATATCACTCAGCATGCTTTGAAACCAGTCCCTAATCATTTTAGTGACCCCAACCACAGAGGCAAATCTGATTTTCTGGTAACAACCATTAAACAATGTCACACTGATGACAGAAGCCACTTAGCACTAAAGAGCCACTACATTCAAGAATATGGGATGCTGGAACCACATGGTTTGAACTCACAATTCAGCTACATCTAACATACCCCTTTTCCACAATCATATTCCCTCTGCACTAAGTTCAACTCTTTTCTCATTTGACACACATAGTTAAGAACCTCCTCATGGCATCAGATTACAACCCCCCACCCCAACTACAATCTACTTATTCCACCTTCTCCTGGCTAGATTACCACTGTATCACTCTCTGTCCTTTTCGTGGTGCCCACCCCCCTCTTCCCCACTTTATGACCCACCTATCACATACCACAAGTCTCTATTTACACATTCTCTACCACCACCACATGCTCTTCTGGACACAGACTCTTACAAGTCACAGCTAAGTGCTCTATTTATTCTAGTTTTTCAGTTCCTATGTTTCAATTCATATGAATTTATATTTTATCTTCTTTCTCTATTTCTTCATCAAGTGTGCTTTTTTATAATTAAGGTGAAAACCAAAATGTAATTGTATTCTTTTTGATTAATAAAACTGTTTTTACTTTTTCCATAGTTTATATATTATATAATCTTTGTGACAGCAGGAAAGTATACAGTCCAAAATAAATGAACAGTATTTTGCCTCTTGCAACATATTAATGATTTCTGTTTTGATTTTCACTGACATCAGCAGAATCAACTCATTGTGTTGACTAAATGACCTTATCTGCTGAGTGCTGACTAAATGAGTTTATGAAATATTTTGAGAGATCTCCACCTGGCTTTCAAGCACTGCTACCTTATACTCTCTAATTTTTATATCAGCTGCATCAGACAGACACTTATGGGAACTCACTGTTGAAGACTGCTGAATAAATATTACAATACTCTCTCTATAACTTCACTAATAACAGATCTGGTGTCAGTATTGTGACAGAGTAGACATTCACATTTAAATATATTCTTCATCTTATCTTCTTATATCTTATATCCTTCCCGTTCCGTTAAACGTCACATAGGGCTCGCAAAGTAGTTCGCCAATTTTTCCTGTCTTCGGCGAGTCTTTCAACCTCATCAAAGGATTTTATGCCTGTTAATTTGGCCTCTCTTAATAATGTCCTCTTCAGAGTTTCATGCAGTCTGCCTCTTTTTCTTTGGCCTGTTGTGTTCCACTTGATAGCTTGTTTTGGGATTCTCTGATCATTTCTTCTCATCAAGTGACCAACATATGTCCATCTCTTTTTCCTGATCACCCATGAGACTGGTTGTTGTTCAGTCATCTGTCTTATCTCTGCATTGTTCTTGAATTCATTCCACTTGATGCCGAGTATTTTCCTTAGGCATTTGTTTTCAAAAGAGTCTAATTTCTTTTCTATTTCTTTAGTTGTTTTCCAGCTTTCGCATGCATAAATGAGGGTGGATATTATATTTGAATTGAATAGTCTTAACTTGGTTTTTGTGCTTATAACTTTTGAATTCCATATGTTCTCAAGATTCTTGAAGATTGATGCTGCTTTTGCAATTCTGATCCTAACTTCCTTTCTAGTGTCACCATCCTGGTCTATGTAGCTGCCAAGGTATGCAAATTGATTGACTTCTTCAATATCTGTCCCTTCTATGTGTATTTTTCCATTTTGATTGAGAGGAATTTTCATTATTTTTGTTTTGTCCTTGTTAATTTCAAGTCCTATTTTGCTAGACAGTGAAGACAGGCTATCTGTTTTTTCTTGCATGAATTCACATTGTTACTGATAAGAGTTATGTCATCAGCAAAATCAAGATCTTCTAGTTGGGTCCCATGTACCCAGTCAATACCTGTGTTTCCTGTGCAGCATTTTTTCATTATGAAGTCTTCATACATATTCTTCATACTAAATTAAATTTTATGTATTTTATTAAGAGTGTAATTACAGGTGGTACATGTAACTAAATAATGTCCTGTCTTTCATGATTTTATGAAAAAGAAATGTTTAGAAATAACAGAGTATTCTGCTTTAACTTATACACAAAATTTCAATCACAAAATCTTCTCCAGTAACATCTTAATAACAGCTAGGACAGAGAATTCTTCCTTAATAAAATCTTCAAGTCTATTGTGACATTGTAGAAATATAAAATGTTCTTCAGCACAGATTGTTGTAGCTTTCCCCAACACATCTTCCTGATGTCTGCCTGGAATATCAAATCCCATTAAAAAAAAAAAAACCATCCAGTATTCTCTCTCTACCTGTGTGCTTTCTTGCATTAACCCTTAGTTCCTCAATTACCCCTTTGTGTTTTATTAAAGATAACTTCTGGTGCCACACTAGCCTATTATCTGCTAATAATTTAATTACATTTCTTAAATTAATAGATTTCCTTGTATGAAACAATTTAGTTTCCATCTAATTCACCTTGCAGAATGTTTTAAATTGACGTATGTTTTTCTTGACCAAAACTTTTACTTTTTAAATGTTGCCCCCTACTACATGCCACCCTTGGCCAATGTCTGACTTGACTAATGCCTAGGGATGGGTCAGCATAAGCATGGTAGTGATACTGCCAGATCCAACTAAGGATAGGTCAGCATAAGCATGGTAGTGATACTGCCAGATCCAACTAAGGATAGGCCAGCATAAGCATGGTAGTGATACTGCCAGATTCAACTAAGGATAGGCCAGCATAAGCATGGTAGTGATAATGCCAGATCCAACTAAGGATAGGCCAGCATAAGCATGGTAGTGATACTGCCAGATTCAACTAAGGATAGGCCAGCATAAGCATGGTAGTGATACTGCCAGATTCAACTAAGGATAGGTCAGCATGATAGTGATACTGCCAGATCCAACTAAGGATAGGCCAGCATAAGCATGGTAGCGATACTGCCAGATCCAACTAAGGATAGGTCAGCATAAGCATGATAGTGATACTGCCAGATCCAACTAGGGTCCAGCTGTGATGCATGTTCTTTCATTTCCAGATGCAGCATCATGTGCTGGGACATTTCCCCTGTCTGCACTTAGGCTGTTTGTGTTTGTTAATGATGCTGCAAACTTTCACAAACATTTATGTAGTTAAATTCACTGTTTGTGTTTATAAACACATTCACAAACATTTCTCTAGCTAATTAAATGTGCAAATGAATTTCATGAATTATTTGCACAAGAAAAAAAAATTATGCTTGTGTGTACACTTATCACTTTCATGTGAAAAACAAAACACTTGCTACTCATGAAATGTCATGCATTTGTTCACAAGATGGCCACTTACAGCTTCCTCACTGTACAGTTCGTACATCTTGATGGAGATAATATCATGATTATCTGAGGAAAACAATATGGGCAGCATAAATTTATCAAATACTTCAAGAACTGTGGAAAATGAAAACAATACAGGCAACATACAGTGTCAAATGCATCAAGGACTTATGAAAAAGCTATAATATACTGTTAAAAAAAAAGAAACGCAACACTACTGTAGTCGTAATGGACACCAAATTTCAAACGTATATCAACATTTTATTTTATGGAATTAATGTTTCAATCTTGGCATGAAGAAACTTTTAGACTTTAAAAATGAAATGATGTTTATTAAATTTGGTTTGGACTTTTATTCTTTGTGACTGAGGCCTCCATTTCAGTAAGGTGTATGGCCTCCTCTGGTCTGTATCAGATAACAACATCTCCTTGACATGGATCCGATTAGCCATTGGATCTGTTGTTGTAGGATGGCTGCCAAATCTTCCCACAGTGAAAGAGACAACTGTCAGAGATTGGTTGGTGCCACGTCTCACTGGCAGACTTGTCTGCTGAATTCATCCCATAAGTGTTCTACTGGGTTCATGTCTGATGACATGGATGGCTACAGAATGGTCTCGATGCTGTTGTCAGCGAGGAACTGGGTGGTGAGTTGTGACATGTGAGGTTGAGCATTATCCTGCTGAAAAATTGACCCTGGTGCAGCCAGAAGTAGAAGGACAAGAGGACGAAGAATTTCAGCAATGTATCGCTGGGCATTCAGGCATCCTTCAATTTGCGCCAGGTCACTTCTTCCCATGAAGCTGATCGCTCTCCCCCCCACACCAGTACACCTCCACCATGTGGAGGAGCCTCATCTACGCAGTTCTGGGTTTATTCTGCAGTAAACTCTTCTCCATCTGTCGTGTCACTGGAGCAGAAAGAATGATTCATCACTAAACCAAACACTTCTCCAATCATTCACAACAGTCCATTGACGATGCTGGTTCACCCACTGCAGTTGGTTCTGGTGATGCCAGTCCGTAAGAACAGGACCTCTGTAGGGTCTTCTAGCCCAAAGACCAGCGTTGTGTAGCCAGTTCCTGATCATTTGATCTGAACTTCGATGAGCTGCTGTCACTGACAGGACTGTTGATGATGCAGATGCAAAGTGATCCCTGAGGTGACGCAGCTGTATGAAGCGGTCTTCGGCAGGAGTCGTGACTATGGGTCTTTCACTGCGCGGCAGGTCTGCAACTGGGCCAGTTTCTTGAAAACATCTCTAAAGGTGACTAATGCATAGTCTTAACTTGGTTTTTGTGCTTATAACTTCTGAGTACCATATATTCTCAAGATTCTTGAAGGTTGATGCTGCTTTTGCAATTCTGATTCTAACTTCCTTTCTGGTGTCACCATCCTGGTCTATGTAGCTGCCAAAAAAATTGATTGACTTCTTCAAGAGCTGTCCCTTCTACGGATATTTTTCCTTGATTAATGGAAAGTGAAGACAGGCTATCTGTTTTTTCTTCTATTTAACTCACAGTGTCACTAATAAGAGTTATATCATCAGCAAATTTAAGATCTTCTAGTTGGGTCTCATGTACCCAATCAATACCTGTGTTACCTGCACAGCATTTTTTCATTATGAAGTTTATGGCAATTCCAAAAATCAAGGGAGATAGTATACATCCTTGTTTCATGCCTGTTTCAATCTGGAACCATTCACTCATTCCTTCTTTTGTGTTGACTGCACAAACATATCCGTTATAGAGATCCTTAATTATGTTGACAATCTTAGATGATATTCCATATAGTCTTAAAATTCTCCACAATGAATCTCTGTGTATGCTATCAAATGCCATTTTAAAGTCTATGAAGTTCAGGATTAATGGTTTTTGCTTTTCAATATGTTCTTCAAGTATTATTCGTAAAGTAAAGATCTGATCGAGACAGCTTCTTCCTTTTCAAAATCCTGCTTGTTCTTCTCTCATTGCAGTATCCACTATATCTTTAAGTCTATTCAGAATTACTTTGCAAAATACTTTTGACACAACTGATAGTAAGGTTACTCCTCTCCAATTATTGCAGTCGCTAAGGTTGCCTTTTTTTTTTTTTTGTGTATTTTAACAATAATTCTTTTTTTTCCATTTAGAATGGACCTTTTCTTCTTTCCAAACTTTTTATTAAACATTCTCTGAAGTTGTTTCATGCTGTCACTGTTAATAGCTTTTAACATTTTGGCCGTTTTTTCATCTTCACCTGTAGCTTTGTTTCTAGCCATTAAATTCACTGCTGTTTCAATATCATGCAATGTAATTTCATCTAGGTTGATATTTAGTTGTCGGTTTGGTAAGTTGGTTTCAAGGTTGATCAATTCCTCTGGGTGTGGTCAATTAAGTATTTCTTGGAAGTGTTCGGCCCATCTTTACTTTGGGTCTTTCTTATCTTATATTTTATATCCTTCCTGTGCCGTTAAACATCACATAGGCCTCACAAGGTAGTTCACAAATTTATCCTGTTTTCGTCAAACTTTTCAACCTCATCAAGTGATTTTATGCCTATTAATTTGGCCTCTCTTAACAATGTCCTCTTTAGAGTTTCACATGGTCTTTACTTGAAGCTAATAGGGCTCAAGTTTTGCTAAAGATTAGTCTTTAGATGTAATAGTACCCATTAGCCTCTTTTGTATGTTATATAAAGTTTTGCTGTCTCCTGTTTTTGCTGCTTTCTCCGCCATATTGTATTTTCTTTTTATCCCTTCTAGATGAACTTTTTACTTTATTGTCTAGTTCTTTGTATGTTGCTTTTACCAAATCTTTTCCAAGATCTGTCTTTACATTCAATATGGCTAATTTGGCTGCCCATCTTTCATGTATGTACTTTCATGTGTTTTACGATATCCATGCTTTTCTGTTTGCTTTTTGCAGTCCAGCTCTTGCTTTTGCTGCTGTGATTATGGTTGTGCTGTAAGAATTCTATAATTCATCTATACCTATCTTCTCTACTTCACTGAGTGCTGTGAAATGATTGGTAAGTTAATGATTGAAATTACTGCTAGTATTTTCTTCCTGTAGGCTGTGGCTGTTTATCTTTCTGGGTATTGATTTCTGGTGTTGACTTTTCAGTTTTAGCTTTATTTTCCTTATTCACAGTTTGTGATCATTGCTGACATGTGCACCTTTGAATGCTCTTACATCTATCAGAGATGTTCTGAATTGCTTTCTGATACAAAAGTGATCTTTCTGGTTTCTGGTTCTATCATCTGGTAATATCCATGACGTTTTATGTATCTCTTTGTGTGGGAATACTGTGCCACCAATGACCATGCCCTTTGTTAGACATAATTCAATGAATCTTTCTCCATTCTAGTTTACCATGTCAATTCCTTCTTTCCCCATTACTTTTTTTATGTTGGTGTTATCTTTCCCTACCTTAGCATTGAAGTCTCCCATAACAATTAGGATGTCGTGTTTAGGGACTTTGTTAATGATCTGTAGTAGTTGGTGATAGAAATAGTCTTTTATTTCATCATCTGCATCGTTCGTGGGTGCATAACATTTATGATTGTTATTCTTCTGTGTCGTAGTTTGTATCATGCTCTTATTATATGACTGTTCACTGGTTCCCATTCTATAAGGCTCTTTGGTGCTACATTTGACATAATTATACCCACTCCTTCTTGGTATTTCCCATCGTCGTCTCTGCCTCAATGTATGGTTTTCCACCGCTCTTTTCCCTGCTTCTGGCCATCACATTTCACTGATGCCCAGTACAGCTATGTGGTATCTCTCCATTTCTCAGATTACCTGAGTAGATTTAATGGTGCTGCCATTGTTCTTATGTTCCAGAATCCAATCTTTGTCACATATTTGGGGCCGACAAATGTATTTTTGTTGATCTTTGTCTGATTTCTTCGGAGTTGGCATCCCTGATATTCAGCTGATTTGTTGCAAGTTTCCATAAAAAAGTCCTTTTTTTCCCCATTTAGAGTCACAAAACAAACAAGCCAACTGAAATATGTATCAATGAGGAAAAACTGGAAGAAGTGGAGAGTTTTGAATATCTTGGATCACTACTAACTAATAATGGAGATACAATGAGGGAAATTAAAAGGAGGACATCTATCATGCTTCAGAAAGTAAAACAAATAAAGAATCTGTGGAGAGGAACAGACAGAACCACAAAAATAAGATTTTTAAGGGCATGCATCTTTCCCATCGCAACATATGCCTGTGAGACCTGGACACTTAACAAAACAGCTGAGAAACACATAAATGCCTTTGAATGTAAATGCTACAGAAGAGTTCTTCAAATATCGTGGACACAAAAAAGAACAAATATATCTATACTACAAGAGCTTAATATTGAAGAAGGCTGGCTAGTAAAGAGGATTAAAGAGAGAAAACTTAAATATTTTGGATACATTAAACGTCATTATATTTTAGAGAAGACCGTATTGGAAGGATACATAATGGGAAAAAGAAAAAGAGTTAGACCAAAACGAAGATGACTGCAAGACATCGTTGATGATCTGGAAATGGATGCAACAGCAGCAGGCCATCTTGCTCACAACCGAGAGGCCTACAGGAGTGCTGTTTGGGAGGCAAAGTTCTGCAAGGGACATGCAAATGAATGAATGAATGAATAGAGTCACCCAACTCCCGGCTCAGGATATGTGACAGATCAAGCGGAGCTCTGCTGATTTGTGCATGCCGGGGATATCATTAAAAAAAAAAAACGCCTCCATCAAACAACAAGATTTTATGGTTTTAGAGAGAATATAAAAACGATTTTAGGGTAATTAAAATTAGAGCCATGAGAGAGCACAGAGCTGAGGGCTGAGCTATGGTAGAGATATAGGCAGTCATAGTGAGGTTTAGAATGTAGCTCACTTGGAAGAGTTTTGTTGGTTAGGATCACAGTTATATTATAATCTACAAGGGTTTTCAGGCTTTGTTTTGTTAAACATGTAGAAGTTTTTTCTGGTTTTGTCCTTGGCAGGACAAGAGAGTTCTGTTAATCTAAGGGTAAGGATGTATGAAACAGTCTCCGAGTTTTGAAGTGTTTCAGTTATTGTGAGAAGATATTATGACGTTTTTGGAATGGAAATTGTTAACATTCAACCCAAGTTATTCTTGAAATTGTAAGGATGTGAGCTTTTGTATCTTTGCTCGGCATGCTTTTTTGTTCCCACATGGCATCAAGTCGTTTTCACCACGAAAGTTTTGCCTGTGGCTTCACTTTCATCTTCATGACCATCACCATCCATTCTGCTCATTATTAAAATGTGTCTTGGAGCATATATTCTAAAAATAGGAGTTTTTTTACTTGCTCTTGTTCAACTCTCATGGTGTAGGCATTGTAAGACTGCCAGTTTTTATACTGACCAGTTGTGGCAGAATATTGTTGCTGTGGAGACATTGCTCTTGTTGAGTTTAGTAAAGGAAAGAGGTTGTCTAATTAGATCATAAACTCTGATCACTTAGCATCAACAACAACAAGTCATTTCTAACAATGAAAAATGTAATTCTCTATAAGAATGTTCACCATCACAAGTTCCCTAATATCTTGCCTTTTGCCTGTTGTAATATGTTGACATTCTATTATAAAGCATGATAAAGATGGGGAATGTACATTTATAAAATACTCCAAAGACTTATCATGCAGTAACATGCTTGTTCTCTAAGATCTTCTCAGTGACAGGTAAAGACATAAGAATGAAGAAGTGAGAAATTAATTTTCTCTCAGCTTATAAAATAAACACCTGACAAGTCACCAGTTGCTGCTGATAAGCCAAAATAATAACCAGCAGGAAGCTTGATGTTAGTCACAGAGAAACATTCCTTCCAAGCATTCTTGTTGCTAATGTCTGTAGACACCTGATGAACATTTCAAGAAATATCTGCATTCTAGCTTCACACAAACTTCACATAAAAATATAATCAACTGTTGCAATAATGTCAAGTTCAAGAGTCTAAACTTGATTAAAAACATAAGTGGTACAATAAAAACATCACAACATTAGTTTTGATAACACTGCAGATGAAAAAGCGAAAATCTGGAAACAAACACATAATGTGGTGCAGATGATACAGATATATCACACAACACTGTGAAGATCTGTAAGATGATATAAGTATATCAAACAAAGTGAAGATCTGTAAGATGATACAAATATATCACACAACAAGCTGATGATCTGTAAGGTGATACAAATATATCACACAATCAGGTAAAGATCTGTAAGATGATACAGGTATATCACACAACAAGCTGAAGATCTGTAAGATGATACAAATATATCACACAAAAAGGTGAAGATCTTTAAGGTGATACAAATATATCACACAACAAGCTGAAGATCTGTATGGTGATACAAATATATCACACAAGAAGCTGAAGATCTGTAAGGTGATACAAATATATCACACAAAAAGCTGAAGATCTGTAAGGTGATACAAATATATCACACAACAAGCTGAAGATCTGTAAGATGATACAAATACATCACACAACACTGTGAAGATCTGTAAGGTGATACAAAAATATCACACAAAAAGCTGAAGATCTGTAAGATGATACAAATATATCACACAACAAGCTGAAAATAAGGTAAAGATCTGTAAGATGATACAAATATATCACACAACAAGGTGAAGATCTGTAAGATGATACAAATATATCACATAACACTGTGAAGATCTGTAAGATGATACAAATATATCACACAACAAGGTGAAGATCTGTAAGATGATACAAATATATCACACAACACTGTGAAGATCTGTAAGGTGATACAAATATATCACACAAAAAGCTGAAGATCTGTAAGGTGACAGCGATATAAAACATAAGATGAGGGTAAGATGATATACAGGAAACTCTCTACTACAGAAGAGAAAGTGACTGCTAACTCTCTAGACTAGCTGACACACTACGTGGAGTGGTACCCCTCCTGACACACTACGTGGGGTGGGTCCTTCTGGAAACAAAAAGGTAACGGTAATAAGATGCACACAGAAAAGTAAGAAGATAAGTTAAGAAGCAAGATAATAGATAACATACACAAATTTGAGATTGAAATGACAGAAATATCACACATTCCAAGATGAGGGAAGATGAAAGAGATGTAATAAATGTCAAGATGAGGGAAGGTGACAGAGATATGTCACACATCCCAAGATGTGGGAAGATGACAGAGATATCATACATGTCAAGATAAGGAAAGGTGACAGAGATATCACACATGCCAAGATGATGGAAGGTCACAGAGATATCACACATGCCAAGATGAGAGAAGGTGACAGAGATATCATACATGCCAAGATGAGGGAAGGTGACAGAGATATCATACATGCCAAGATGATGTAAGGTGACAGAGATATCACACATGCCAAGATGAGGTAAGGTGACAGAGATATCATACATGCCAAGATGAGGTAAGGTGACAGAGATATCATACATGCCAAGATGAGGGAAGATGGCAGAGATATCATACATGCCAAGATGAAGGAAGATGGCAGAGATATCATACATGCCAAGATGAGGGAAGTTGACAGAGATATCACACATGCCAAGATAAGGAAAGATGACAGAGATATCACACATGTCAAGATGAGGGAAGATGACAGAGATATCATACATGCCAAGATGTGGGAAAATGACAGAGATATCACACATGTCAAGATAAGGAAAGGTGACAGAGATATCACACATGTCAAGATGAGAGAAGGTGACAGAGATATCATACATGTCAAGATGAGGGAAAATGACAGAGATATCATACATGTCAAGATGAGGGAAGGTGACAGAGATATAATACATGCCAAGATGAGGGAAGGTGACAGAGATATCATACATGCCAAGATGAGGGAAGATGGCAGAGATATCATACATGTCAAGATGAGGTAAGGTGACAGAGATATCATACATGCCAAGATGAGGTAAGGTGACAGAGATATCATACATGCCAAGATGAGGTAAGGTGACAGAGATATCATACATGCCAAGATGAGGGAAGATGGCAGAGATATCATACATGCCAAGATGAAGGAAGATGGCAGAGATATCATACATGCCAAGATGAGGGAAGATGACAGAGATATCACACATGTCAAGATGAAGGAAGATGGCAGAGATATCACACATGCCAAGATGAAGGAAGATGGCAGAGATATCATACATGCCAAGATGAGGGAAGATGACAGAGATATCATACATGCCAAGATGAGGTAAGATGACAGAGATATCACACATGTCAAGATGAGGTAAGGTGACAGAGATATCACACATGTCAAGATGAAGGAAGGTGACAGAGATATCACACATGCCAAGATGAAGGAAGGTGACAGAGGAATAACACAAGCAAGGTGGTTGTGATGGATCTCCATGTCTGCATGAGCTAGAAGTTCCTGGCAGTTGGTGACAGTGACAAACTTGCCTGTCCTTTGTTCAGCCTTGGAATATAGACAGTTATGAACTGTAAGGTGTCTTGGAAGCAGTTTTATTCACAGATCATCTAGTTTATGGTATTTAAATAGGAAATGTTCAACTGTTTCCTCTTCATTATAACTGTGTCTGCAATATGGGCTGCAGTTTCTCTTGAAATTTTTGGGTGTTTGTTTAGAGTAATATAATTTATTTTTTGTTTAGAATATATAAACTAGGAAAAAAGCAGGAGTAGCTATATTACTTAACGATTACAAAATTGTGATGTTTCAGCGTGAGCCTTAATCATACAAAAACATATAGAATGAAGAAATAGAGTGAGAAGATAAAGTATAGATTCACATGAATACTATTTAAAAAAAAAATTAAATAGAGTACTTAGCTGTAAATTGTAAGATGTGGCTTGTCTGGCAGTGTGTGTCAGGAATGGATTTAGTAGAAGACGGAGACTGTTTAAATGGAGACCTATGATATGTGGTCGGTTGGTTGTAACTGGGGGTGGTGGATGGGGAACCGTGGAGGGTAGAGAGAGTGATACAGTGTTGACCTAGCCAGAAGGTAATATAGATGATTAAGGGAAGAAGTGATGCTGTGAGGAGGTTTTGAAATATATGTGACAAGTAAGAAGGGGGTGGAGCTTAATGGAGATGTACTATGATGATTGAAGAGAATATTAAGTGTAGCTGAACAGCGAGTTTAACCCATATGGCTCCAGCGTCCCATAATTTTGAATGCAAGGCTTCTCAAGTGCCAGGCGGCTTGTGTCATCTGCATGACATTGTTTGATGAGTGTTACCAAAAAATCAGATTTGCTTCTGTTGTAGGAGCCATTGAAATGATTTGGGACTGGTTTTGAAACATGCTGGTTGATTTCGTACAGATGTTTTTGCATGTTGTCCCCTAATCTGAGGCCAGTCTCACCAATATATGTTATCCTGCATCTTTTGTAAATGATGACATATATCACATTATGATACTCGCATGTGAATCCATCATGAAGAGTGAGGATAGTTTTAGGAAAGGTGATCGTTTTCGTTTCCCAGACTACTGAGGAGGTAACACAGCGGGGGCGGTTACATTTTCTGGTGTGAACATTCAAGTGGCTGTGGACAAGGATGTCCTTAAGGTTTTGCTCACATTTGTATGCCAACAGGGGTGGATCAGAAAATGTTGCGAGTGTCGGGGTCAAGTTGGATTAGTAGCAGATGACGATAAAGAATTTTCTTAACCATCTGACTATGCGGCTGGAAAGGCAGTACTAACTTAACTCTGTCAGATGGAGTAACAGGCTTTTTCCTGAATATTTTTTTGCAGCTCACTAGTTGGATATGGTTGAAGACTTAAGAACCTTTTCTGGGTAGTGGCGATGACAGAAAAATTCTAGTAACTTGTTGGACTGACCTATAAAATCCAAATTATCCTGACATATGCGGCAAAGACGGAGGAGTTGGGAGTATGGGATGGCATTCTTACAGGCTTCAGGATGGGAGGATGTGTAAAGTAAATAGGTGTGGCTGTCGGTGGGCTTGTAAAATACAGAGGTGACAAGCCTGTTTGTGCCAACAGAAATTTTACACATGTCAAGATGAGGTAAGGTGACAGAGATATCACAAATGTCAAGATGAAGGAAGGTGACAGAGATATCACACATGCCAAGATGAAGGAAGGTGACAGAGGAATAACACAAGCAAGGTGGTTGTGATGGATCTCCATGTCTGCATGAGCTAGAAGTTCCTGGCAGTTGGTGACAGTGACAACTTGCCTGTCCTTTGTTCAGCCTTGGAATATAGACAGTTATGAACTGTAAGGTGTCTTGGAAGCAGTTTTATTCACAGATCATCTAGTTTATGGTATTTAAATAGGAAATGTTCAACTGTTTCCTCTTCATTATAACTGTGTCTGCAATATGGGCTGCAGTTTCTCTTGAAATTTTTGGGTGTTTGTTTAGAGTAATATAATTTATTTTTTGTTTAGAATATATAAACTAGGAAAAAAGCAGGAGTAGCTATATTACTTAACGATTACAAAATTGTGATGTTTCAGCGTGAGCCTTAATCATACAAAAACATATAGAATGAAGAAATAGAGTGAGAAGATAAAGTATAGATTCACATGAATACTATTTAAAAAAAAAATTAAATAGAGTACTTAGCTGTAAATTGTAAGATGTGGCTTGTCTGGCAGTGTGTGTCAGGAATGGATTTAGTAGAAGACGGAGACTGTTTAAATGGAGACCTATGATATGTGGTCGGTTGGTTGTAACTGGGGGTGGTGGATGGGGAACCGTGGAGGGTGGAGAGAGTGATACAGTGTTGACCTAGCCAGAAGGTAAAATAGATGATTAAGGGAAGAAGTGATGCTGTGAGGAGGTTTTGAAATATATGTGACAAGTAAGAAGGGGGTGGAGCTTAATGGAGATGTACTATGATGATTGAAGAGAATATTAAGTGTAGCTGAACAGCGAGTTTAACCCATATGGCTCCAGCGTCCCATAATTTTGAATGCAAGGCTTCTCAAGTGCCAGGCGGCTTGTGTCATCTGCATGACATTGTTTGATGAGTGTTACCAAAAAATCAGATTTGCTTCTGTTGTTGGAGCCATTGAAATGATTTGGGACTGGTTTTGAAACATGCTGGTTGATTTCGTACAGATGTTTTTGCATGCGGTCCCCTAATCTGAGGCCAGTCTCACCAATATAAGTTATCCTGCATCTTTTGTAAATGATGACATATATCACATTATGGTACTCGCATGTGAATCCATCATGAAGAGTGAGGATAGTTTTAGGAAAGGTGATCGTTTTCGTTTCCCAGACTACTGAGGAGGTAACACAGCGGGGGCGGTTACATTTTCTGGTGTGAACATTCAAGTGGCTGTGGACAAGGATGTCCTTAAGGTTTTGCTCACATTTGTATGCCAACAGGGGTGGATCAGAGAAAATGTTGCGAGTGTCGGGGTCAAGTTGGATTAGTAGCAGATGACGATAAAGAATTTTCTTAACCATCTGACTATGCGGCTGGAAAGGCAGTACTAACTTAACTCTGTCAGATGGAGTAACAGGCTTTTTCCTGAATATTTTTTTGCAGCTCACTAGTTGGATATGGTTGAAGACTTAAGAACCTTTTCTGGGTAGTGGCGATGACAGAAAAATTCTAGTA
This sequence comes from Achatina immaculata, assembly GCA_009760885.1. Classification (NCBI taxonomy): domain Eukaryota; kingdom Metazoa; phylum Mollusca; class Gastropoda; order Stylommatophora; family Achatinidae; genus Lissachatina; species Lissachatina immaculata. Next base: position 67,229,944 of record CM019691.1, on the reverse strand, counting down.
ACTTGTTGGACTGACCTATAAAATCCAAATTATCCTGACATATGCGGCAAAGACGGAGGAGTTGGGAGTATGGGATGGCATTCTTACAGGCTTCAGGATGGGAGGATGTGTAAAGTAAATAGGTGTGGCTGTCGGTGGGCTTGTAAAATACAGAGGTGACAAGCCTGTTTGTGCCAACAGAAATTTTAATGTCTAAAAAGTTGACAGACTTGTCAGAAATTTCGTAAGTGAGTTTTATGTTATTATTGAGTGAGTTGGCAAATTCAATAAATTTTGTTAGCTCTTCCTGTGGCATACTTGTGACTCCAATGCCATCATCGATGTACCATTAATAGAATTCTGGAAGTCTGCTGGTGTAGGTTTCCCACAATTTGACTTCCAGAAAGCCCATAAATAGACATGCATAATTGAGACCCATTTTCGTTCCCATGGCAACACCGCTGATTTGCTCAAAGTATTCGCCGTTGAATTCTGAAGAATTTACGTTTATAGCTGTGTAAGTCTGATTATGGTGTCAGTGTTAGTGATGGGGTGAGGGTCTTTGTTGAGAAAATAGCGGAGTGCTAAGAGTCCATCTTCATGGGGGATAGAGGTATATAGGGAGCAGATATCAAGGAGAAAGATGTAATAGGTGTAGTGTTGAGAAAGTGTGATCGTATCAAAAGTTAAGGCATGGTTGGTATCTTTCAAAAAGGAGGGTAGTTTGTGTACTAGCGGCTGGAAAATGTTGTCCAAAAAGTCAGAAATGTGCATGGACATGAACACGGTGATACAATGGGATGTCCAGGGTTACCTGGTTTGTGGATTTTAGGAAGAAGATAGAAGGTAGGCGTGCCTAAACAACTGTCCTTAATATGAAGAGAAACAGCCTGGGGTGGGAGGCCACCTTCTGTAATCAGGTCTTTAATGGTTGCTTCCACTATGTCATTATTTGAATGGGTAGCACTGTTTTTATGTGGGGCATAGAATTTTATATTGCTGAGTTGGGACACTCCTTTTTTGATATAAAAATATTTTTTCCAAACTACGGGATTTGATGTTTTATCTGCTGGTTTTATCACTATGTCTCTCTGATGCCAGAGTTTGGACAATGTCCTGGACTCTCTCTTGTTTAGGTTAAAACGTCTAAGTGTTGGTGGTCGGAGGTTAAGGATCTCATGCCACCTCGTATCAATATACAGATCCAAAGCTTGGGAAGCCCCGGGAGAAGGTGGCCAGCTATATTTATGGTGGTCATAACGTGCAAATGGGTTATTAGGGTCTTATGTGAGTTGGTTGAACTTTTTGTTAGCAAAGTGATATTTAAGTCGTAGTTGATGGTGGAACTGTTTAACATCGCGGAGTAAAAAATAGCCATCACACTGAGGGCAGATAGGAATAAATTTTAGGCCTTTGGTTAGAGCTAGTTTTTCATCATCAGAAAGGGGCAAGTCAGGGGGGGGATACAGACTACATTAGAGGTTGGAGGTGGAGGAGGATGAGGAGGAGAGGGGGTATCATCTACAGGTGGGAGTGTGAGAACTTGAATATGCTGTGTAATCTGGGAAGGTTGATCAGGGGGTGTTAAAGGAGTCTGATGGTCAAGTGAGATAGAAGTCTGTTGGTCAGGTGTAGCAGAAGTGGGGGCTGATTTCTTTACACCTCCTCCCATCCTGAAGCCTGTAAGAACTCCATTCCATACTCACAACTCCTCCACCTTCGCCACATATGTCAGGATAATTTGGACTTTATAGATCAGTCCAACAAGATATTAGAATTTTTCTGTCATCGCCACTACCCAGAAAAGGTCCTTCGTGAAGCCTTCAACCCTATCCAACTAGTGAGCTGCAAAGAAATATTCAGGAAAAAACCTGTTGCTCCATCTGACAGAGTCAAGTTAGTACTGCTTTTCCAATCGCATGGTCAGATGGTTAAGAAAATTCTTTATCGTCATCTGCTACTAATCCAACTTGACCCCAACACTCGTGACATTTTCTCTGATCCACCCCTGTTGGCATACAAATGTGAGCAAAACCTTAAGGATATCCTTGTCCACAGCCACTTGAAGCAGACCCTTACATATGCTGGCACCAGAAAATGTAACCGCCCCCGCTGTGTTACCTCCCCAGTAGTCTGGGAAATGAAAACGATGAACTTTCCCAAAACTATCCTCACTCTTCATGATGGATTCACATGCAAGTCCCATAATGTGATATATGTCATTATTTAGCAGAAATGTAGGATAATGTATACTGGTGAGACTGGCCTCAGATTAGGGGACCGCATGCAAAAACATCTGTACGAAATCAACCAGCATGCTTCGAAACCAGTCCCAAATCATTTCAATGGCCCCAACAACAGAAGCAAATCTGATTTTTTGGTAACACCCATCAAACAATGTCACACAGATGACATAGGCAGCCTGCTCTTGAGAAGCCTTGCATTCAAAATTATGGGATGCTGGAGCCATATGGGTTAAACTCGCTGTTCAGCTACACTTAACATTCTCTTCAATCATCATAGTACATCTCCATTAAGCTCGGTAGATAGAGGTATATGGTGCAGTTTTACAAAGTGAGGGAGGAAGTGAGCAAGGTGAGAAAAAAACGAATATAAAGTATGAGAATTTATAAATGAAAAACATACAACATCCGATATTTTGGCGTGAGCCTTTTTCGAGGATACATGCAAAAACAAAATACAAACATATATAACTTATCTGAAGCATCTTGCTCTCAGTAAAGCGGAAATGTGTGTGGAAGAAGGAGGAGGAGAAAAAAAAACCCCGTTGCCTACAGACAAAAGATTCCCGATATATCCAATCATAGCGAAGAAACGGAGAGAGAGGAGCAGAACAAGTGGGAGAAAGGGGTTGGGGGAAGGCAATAGAAACATGACAGCCGCTAGAGGTGTCGGGGGGGGGGGTGGGTGGAAAGGGGAGAGAAAAGAGGACACGAGAGATAATGAATGAAGAACTTAAACACCTACAGGGAGGAAATGTAAAACTGGTGAATGGGACAAGACCAATATATTGGCAGAGAAGGAAATAGGATGGTGGTAGGGAGGGGTAGCATAGAGAAAGAAATTAGAGTATAAAAAAGGCCAGTGGAAAAATAAAGAAGTTACAGAAAGCTGTACATGTGTACGATCTCGGAGGGTCCTAGAACAGCGCCTTATTTTCCAGACTGGCTGTCTCCACCCAGCTGGAATTAACAATGTCTTCAGCTTTCTGTAACTTCTTTATTTTTCCACTGGCCTTTTTTATACTCTAATTTCTTTCTCTATGCTACCCCTCCCTACCACCATCCTATTTCCTTCTCTGCCAACATACTGGTCTTATCTATTCACCAGTTTTACATTTCCTCCCTGTAGGTGTTTAAGTTCTTCATTCATTATCTCTCGCATCCTCTTTTCTCTCCCCTTTCCCCCCACCCCCCCCCCCCCCGACACCTCTAGAGGCTATCATGTTTCTATTGCCTTCCCCCAACCCCTTTCTCCCACTTGTTCTGCTCCTCTCTCTCCGCTTCTTCGTTATGATTGGCTATATCGGGAATCTTTTGTCTGTAGGCAACGGGGTTTTTTTTTCCTCCTCCTCCTTCTTCCACATACATTTCCGCTTTACTGAGAGCAAGACGCTTCAGATAAGTTATATATGTTTGTATTTTGTTTTTGCATGTATCCTCGAATAAGGCTCACGCCGAAATATCGGATGTTGTATGTTTTTCATTTATAAATTCTCATACTTTATATCCGTTTTTTTCTCACCTTGCTCACTTCCTCCCTCACTTTGTAAAACTGCACCGTACACCTCTATCTACCTTATTTATATTAACCAGTTTTACTGCAGTCGCCATCCCTTTTATCTGTTACATTCTCCATTAAGCTCCACCCCCTTCTTACTTGTCACATATATTTCAAAACCTCCTCACAGCATCACTTCTTCCCTTAATCATCTATTTTACCTTCTGGCTAGGTCAACACTGTATCACTCTCTCTACCCTCCACGGTTCCCCATCCACCACCCCCAGTTACAACCAACCGACCACATATCACAGGTCTCCATTTAAACAGTCTCCGTCTTCTACTAAATCCATTCCTGACACACACTGCCAGACAAGCCACATCTTACAATTTACAGCTAAGTACTCTATTTAATTTTTTTTTTAATAGTAGTCATGTTAATCTATACTTTATCTCCTCTCTCTATTTCTCAACCGACCACATATCACAGGTCTCCATTTAAACAGTCTCCGTCTTCTACTAAATCCATTCCTGACACACACTGCCAGACAAGCCACATCTTACAATTTACAGCTAAGTACTCTATTTAATTTTTTTTTTTAATAGTAGTCATGTGAATCTATACTTTATCTCCTCTCTCTATTTCTTCGTCCTGTATGTTTTTGTACGATTAAGGCTCACGCCAAAACATCACAACTTTGCAGTCATAAAGCTGCTCCTATTTTTTTAACTGGTTTATACATTCTGGTATCACAACTTTACTGCAGTGCTTCATGTATAGTTGTATACTTTACACTAATTATTGTCTTTTTTGTTCAGAGTAATAGGATTTACTGTTTTGTTTAGAGTAATGTGATTTATTTTTTGTTTAGAGTAATATAATTTATATTTTGTTTAGAGTAATATGATTTATTTTTTGTTTAGAGTAATATGATTTATTTTTTGTTTAAAAGTAATATGATTTATTCGGAGCCTGAAAATAAAGCTTTGTTTTTTGTCTGTTTAGTTTGTCTGATTTGTAATGTGGGTCAGGTTTGCTCATGTATCTGCATGGGGCTCACCCACCATTCCTTCTTGCCTACTGGTTCAGCCATTTTTGTGTGTGTGATGTCTTGAAGGATATGCTGGACTGTCTGGTAGGTTACTTCTTTTCTTTGTTTGGCTGTAGGACACTATATGACAGAATATGTCATAGTGAAAGGGTCATAACCTAGAAAAGTATGAATACTTGCAGTACTTCCCCCCTGAGTGTCTGTTTATAGCTCACATGAACATAGGACTAAAAAAATCAAAAAAAGTTTCTAGGGCTTAAAGTTAAGGTTACAGAGTAAAATGAGGGGGATGTTTTTCTGTTGCATGAAAAAATAGTAGTAAACTAATAGAAGATCAAAAACAGCTTTTCTCATGTGACTTGAGGTAAGGGATAAAGAAAGAAAGTGTTAGGGATATAAAACAGATTTGTGAGAGGACAAGAGTCAGAGCTATGGGCAGGATGATGGACACAAAAATTAGTCTATAAGTATACAACCATACACACAGCAGTAAAGCTGTAATACCAAATTGTATCATCATCATCATGTGCCGTGCCAACTGACGTTGGCTATTATGCTTCTCCAGAATATCCGATCCTTCATGCAGGCCATCAGCTCAGTTGGTGATCTCCTCTCACACCATCCCGTCAGACTGTCCAGTATCATTTCTCTTGGTCTTCCTCTTGATCTTCTTCGTTCTATTTTTCCTGTTGTTATAATATTTTCAATGCCCCCTCTTCTCATTGCATGTCCTATGAAAGTACATTGTCTCTCTCTTATCTTTTTTGACAAGGTTTTTTTTTGTCTCTCCAGCTCTTCTCATACATTCTTCATTAGTTATTTTTGCTGTCCAGGGGATTCGCAACATTCTTCTAATAAACCACATTTCTGCTGCTTCCAATGATTTTTGTGCAGACTTGCCTATTGTCCATGATTCACTTTCATATAACAAGATAGGTTCAATATAGCATTTTAGGACTCGTTTTCTAACATTCATTGATAAGGATGTGTTGGTTAATATGTTTCTCATTCTCTGAAATGCAGTCTTTGCTTGGTCTATTCTGTTCCTATTTTCTGTTTTGCTTTTCCCATCTGAAGTTATTACTGCTCCAAGGTATTTGAATTTCTGCACCTGCTTTAGAATAGTTCCGTTTAATTTAATACTGCATGCTGGTGGATTCTGTTTCTTAGATATAACCATAGTCTCTGTCTTTTTGATGTTCAAAGTAAGGCCTTTCTGTCCACTTTCTTTGGCGACTTTATCCAAGAGATTTTGCAGGCCTTGTTGGTTCTCAGCTATCAGTACTGTGTCGTCAGCATACCGAAGGTTGTTAATATTGTATCCTCCAATTTTTATGCCTGGTTCTGTGATGATTGTTCTTAGAATATTCTCGCTATACAGAGAAAAAAGGTCTGGAGATAGTACACATCCTTGCTGCACCCCTTGTTTTATAGGTTGATATTTTCCAATTCTATTTTCAACTCAAACTGCTGCTTCTTGCTGCCAGTATAGATGTTTTACAATCCTCAGGTCTCTGCCGTCTATATTGATGTCTTCAAGCATTTTAATAATTTCATTATGTTTCACCTTGTCAAATGCCTTGGTGTAATCAATGAAGCATAAGTAGAGATCTTTCTGTACTTCTAAAGGTCTTTCTGTTAGTGTTCGTAAAGCATAAATGGCATTGTGTGTTCCCTTTCCTTCAACAAATCCAAACTGTTCATCTGCTATTTCTATTTTTATCTTTTTTCCTTGTTCTTCTCATAATTATCCTCAGAAGTAGCTTCGTTATGTGACATGAGAGGCTGATAGTCTGGTGGTCGTCACATTCCTTTGCACCTGGTTTCTTTGGTAGTGCTATAAACGTGGATTTAATCAGGTCACTGGGAATATAACCACTGTTGTAAATGTCATTCAGTAACTTGGTTATTATTTTTATTCCTGTCTCCTCTAGTGCCTCTATTTCTTCTATTGCTATATTATCAGGCCCAGTCGCTTTTCCTTTCTTCATGTGTTTGATGGCATCTATGATTTCATCTTCAAGTATTGGTGGTCCCTCACAGTTTTCAGTATCTGGTGTTAATTCTGGTCTTTCTCCTCCATATAGCTCACCGTTATACTCTGTCCACCTGTCCACAATGTCTTTTTTTCCCATTAACATTTTACCTTCTTTCGATTTCAGGCATCCTGTGGTATATTGTTTTCCTGCCTGTGAGTTCATTAATTAGTTTGTGCATGTTTTTGCTGTCTTTAATATGAGAGTCCTCTATCTGTCTGCACTGCTCATTTAACCACACTTCTTTTGCTTCTCTGCATTTGCGTCTTATTTCTTTATTTATCTTGTTATATTTTTTCTTGTTATTTTTACTCCTCCTCCTCTTGTCCATCAGTCCTAAGATGTCGTCTGTCATCCATTTATTTTTAGGGGCTTCTTTTTTTGGTGGTATTATCTCCTTAACAGTTTGGTGGATAGAATCTCTTAACATTTCCCATTGTTCATCTATACTATTTATCTTTGCTATTGCATTGTATCTATTTGTTACAATAACTTTGTATTGTTCTCGCAGTTCTTGGTCATTTTTAAGAAGTTCTGTATTCAGTTTAATGTTTCTCACTTTTCTGCCTGCTTTCTTTAGTTTTATTCTAACTTTTCCACAGAGTGGATCATGGTCACTATTGCAGTCGGCTCCTGGCATGGTTTTTGTTGTCAGTAATGCATTGCGGAATCGTTTGTTGATTAATATGTAGTCTATCTGGTTAAAAGTCTTTTTGTCTGGACTGCACCACGTTGCCAGTCTTCGAGGATGTTGTTTAAACCAGGTGTTTCCTACAGCCAGGCTGTGTATTCTTGCCCATTCAATTAATTTATAACCTCTGTCATTCCTCTCCCCCAGTCCATAGTCAACAACGATGTCTGAAGTTCTTCCTTTACCACTTCATGTGACTTTGTGTGTTTTAGTGCTGTCTCTATGTCATTATAAAATAGCTGTACATCTTCTTCAGAGCTTTCAGATGTTGGAGCGTACACTTGTATAATATTTATTTTTATTGGTTGTCCTTTCAGTTGGGCTAGCAGGACTCGGTCCGAGATGTTCAAATATCCTACAATTGTCCTTGCCGTTTGTTCATCAAATATAATTCCTACTCCTCGTTCATGTTTCTCACTTCCTGAATAAATTATTGTATATTTATCTGAGTTTATCTTCCCTGCACCTGTCCATCTAACTTCACTCATTCCTAATATGTTGATCTTCATCCTTTCCATTTCCATCTTTACATTTTCTAATTTTCCAGCCTGGAATAAAGTTCTAACATTCCATGTTGCTATTTTGAACTTGTTAGTTTTGCCACCAGTAGCTTGATGACGATCTGGCCTCACCTGTGGCTCGTGAGCTGCCCTACCGGACGAGGCTGTTCCAGAGGAACATCCATTAACGTCGTTCATGATGAATTGATTATTCTGTTTAAGCATAACTATTCTTGGGAATTACAACAGTGGTTTCCCGTTGCCTTCTGTCAGTTTGTGTACGGACTCTCCGCTAGCCTTTGGACTCCCTGTCCTACCCGCAAGGCAGCGGGAGCGAGAGGTTTTAAGGCGCCTCTGACCCGCCTGGTATTCCCTTCACTGAGCGCCTGAGGCACTTTATAGGAGTAGTAGAGCCACCTACTACCCACCTCGCTCTCTGAGTCTACCGCCAGTTGGTCCGCGCCTGCTTATTTGGATAACTCCTTATTCACAAGGATCCTCCATATCTGGAGGACTTTCACCATCCGCCACCTGTGACGCGCTGGGTTGGGGATAATTGTATAAACTAGGAAAAAAGTAGAAACAGCTTTATTACTTATCATCATTAAGTAATAAACCTGTTCCTACTTTTTTCCTAGTTTATGCATTTAGAATGAGAGACAGAACTTGAGGTATAGTCAGTGAAGTTCAGTCCAGTTTTGGGCTTGAGTTGAGATGTAGTTAGATTAGAGCTCACTCAGTAGATTTATTTTTCATGGAAGTTGCCAGTTTGTGGATTTTTGTGTTTTGTCTTTATTAGGACAGAGGGAGTGAAGGTTGGATTCAGTGTGTAATTCTTGAATTGTAAGTATGTGAGTTTTGTATTTTACTTTCGCAATATGGCTCTGTTCCCATATGGTTAAGTTGATCTCACTGGGAAGTTTTGTGGTTGTATTGATAACCTTGCCGTGTGGCACCAGTTTTTTCATCCTCACAACTTTATCCTCTTTGTTGGAATGATCATTGTTGACATGCTTGTTATGTCAGAAGGCTGCCAAGTTTGGTCAACTTACTGATTCTGTTCTAGTGGACTGAGGCATATGCCTGAGTTGTCTTGTTGTTTCTAAGTGTATACCATAGAGACATAAAGTTCTGAGAAGATCTTTAATTCAGATCTTCTAGAGTCTAAGTCAGAGAAAATTTCTACATAACCAAGTAGTATATCCTAATAGACAACTTATCAGCAGAACTGTACACTGTTCATTATTGGTATTATATACACACACATATTCTTCTTTAACTATGCACCATTTGGCAAAGTTGTGTGCCTTTTTTGTAACTCCACAATGACTTGATATCCACTGCAGCATGATCTATATTCCATAAATAACACAATAATTAGTGTATAAGTATACAACTATACACGAAGCACTGCAGTAAAGCTGTGATACCAGAGTGTATAAAATAGGAAAAAAGTAGGAGCAGCTTTATTACTTAATGATTACAAAGTTGTGACGTTTCGGCGTGAGCCTTAATCATACAAAAACATACAGGACGAAGAAATAGAGAGAGGAGATAAAGTATAGATTCACATGAATACTATTTTAAAAAAAAACATTTTTTTAAAAGAGTACAAGAAGGAATGACACACACTGCCGGACAAGCCACACCTTGCAATTTACAGCTAAGTACTCTTTTAAAAAAAAATTTTTTTTTAATAGTATTCCTGTGAATCTATACTTTATCTCCTCTCTCTATTTCTTCATCCTGTTGTTTTTGTATGATTAAGGCTCACGCCAAAACGTCACAACTTTGTAATAGTTAAGTAATAAAGCTGCTCCTACTTTTTTCCTATTTTATACATTCCGACCTATATTCCATATTCTTTGCATAGTTTGTTTACAAGTTTCATTACTAATTCTTCATCACCTGGAAAATTGGGTCAGCAGTTGTCAATGGGTGTTAGGGCTGACTGGAAATATGAGAAAATGATAACATCCTGTGGCTCAATCATTCCACTCTCAAGATTGTTCCAGATTTTTTTTTAGGCTTTACTCAATGGAAATCATCTCTGCAGTGTAATTAGAGCAGAATTCTCCACATGGTCCATGTATGTGTGGATAGTCTTCTGTGTGCAGTGTGGGATATTCTATTACTGCACCATGACAGCATTCACCGTGCCTTTGAAAGCTGAAGCATTTATGAATGCATGAATGGCATCATTCTGATATTACAGTGCGTCAAAAATTTCTCATGTTCTTTGATACCCTAATTTCAGTCAAGGTTCCCATCTTATTTCTTGTACTGGCATTTGTTACATCATCCTGACGTTGAGTAATTCTAAAAATGTGCAAACCCATTGTTAACTGATGATTTGTGAGATAAGTGATCAGCAGCAGGAGATATGGTTGATGTTCGCATCCTTCTGAGGCATTACTGGAAGAAAGGGCTGAATGCTCCTGCAGCTGTCTGTGAGGTGTGCCATGTGGAAGGGGAAGGATGGTTGATGACAGCACTGCAAGGAAATTGTTCCAAAGGTCCAGGTCTGGCTACGCTGACATCAAAGACAAGCTCAGGTCAGTATGCCCTTCAACCACCAATGATGAAGCTCTGCACCAAGCGATTGAAGACAATCCCAGTACCAGTACTCTGCATTTGTCAGCCTAGCTGGGCCATTCTCAAAGCACATTAGTTTGACATTTGCACAAGTTCCAGTTCAGCAGCAGGCAACCTCAATGTGTCCTCCACAATCCCACTCCCCAGCAAGCATAGGAACATGTTGACATCTGTCACCAAATGTTGGAGAACTCGCATGACAAAAGGTTTCTCTGCTATATTGTCACTACGGATGAAAAGTGCATTTTCCTGCTTTATTCTAACACAGGTGCCCAGTTGCTCTAGCCAGGACTCTGTCACAGGCCTGCTGGAAATTTACAAAAATAACCAGTGTGTTCTTTTTGCTGGCATGCATTATTGGTTGACTGCATAAATCTTAATAATTGGTCTACTGTTGTTTTGCCTGTTTGATACTTAGAGAACATGTACTTTCTAACCACTGTTGTAATCTGATGGATATCATTCTTTCCATGATCTTGCTGAATGCCATGATCTTGCTGAATTAGGTTCTTCTTTACATTTATCTTTTTTAGGATAAGAATAAGAATTGCTGTTCTCCACACATTTGGCAGAGAACCCTCTCTCCAGCTGTGACTGATGAAGCCAAGGATTATTCCTTGATTAAGGCCATTCAAGTTTGAATCATTTCACTGGTGATTTGGTCTGGGCCTGCTGCTTTGCTTTTTCTCCTTCTTTTAATAGATACCCATAGTTCATTCATGCTAAACTATGCTTTGAATATTTCCTTATTGACAGATGGTGCAGTTTCCATGCTGTTGTCTTATTCTGTCTTTTTCTGGGCCTTATTTACCGAGATGTAGTAATTGTTAAAAGCTTCTGCTATTTTATCATCATTTGTTTGTTGTTTGCTGCTGCTGTCATACAACAGGCTAAAGTTTTTTTTTTTCATGAGTTTATTCAAGACTGTCCAGCAGTTTCCATGCTTCTGTTATCATTCCTCATGTCAGGAAAGCCACATCTCTCTGACCAAATCTTTTTATTCTCTTCTTTTGTAATTAGTCTGATGTTAGATGTTATTTGTTTATAACCCTTTCAGTTTTCTGAGACTGAGGGTTTTTTGTGCCTCTTTCCTCACCTTCTTTCTCTCTTCTACTGCTTCTTGTAGTGTTTAGCTTCAACTTACTTTATACTTTCTCTCTTCTACTGCTTCTTGTAGTGTTTAGCTTCAACTTACTTTATACTTTCTCTCTTCTACTGCTTCTTGTAGTGTTTAGCTCCAACTTAATTTATACTTTCTCTCTTCTACTGCTTCTTGTAGTGTTTAGCTCCAACTTAATTTATACTTTCTCTCTTCTACTGCTTCTTGTAGTGTTTAGCTCCAACTTAATTTATACTTTCTCTCTTCTACTGCTTCTTGTAGTGCTTGGCTCCAGTTTATTTTATACTTCCTCTCTTCTACTGCTTCTTGCAATGTCTGGCTCCAGCTTAACTTTATACTTTTTTTTTTCTAATGCTTCTTGCAATGTCTGGCTCCAGCTTAACTTTATACTTTTTCTCTTCTAATGCTTCTTGCAATGTCTGGCTCCATCTTAACTTTATACTTTTTTTCTTCTAATGCTTCTTGCAATGTCTGGCTCCAGCTTAACTTTATACTTTTTCTCTTCTAATGCTTCTTGCAGTGTCTGGCTCCAGCTTAACTTTATACTTTTTCTCTTCTAATGCTTCTTGCAATGCCTGGCTCCATCTTAACTTTATACTTTTTTCTACAACCCCTAAAGATAGATCTTTTTGCCTCATTTTTAGTGCCTTAATGACTTGTGTATAGACTGTATTGATATCATTATCAAAACTGATCACTGATAGTTTTTCTGATGTTAGTATGTTGAATGGAGGGTGTCTACCTTTTTATAGTTCCTTAAGTCTGTGCAGTATCTGTAGTCCTGGTTGTGTTAGATTCTACTGACATAAGAACTGTCAGATGGTCATTTCCAATATCTTCTAGGACTTTTATTCTACATTAGGGAGATATCAGCTGAAACAAACATCAAATCCAGCCTACTGAGTAAATCCTTGGAGCCGTGCAGTAATGTTGGCTGTGTTTTGTTTTTCTGCAAAATAATGAGGTTTGAAGAGCTGACTATCCCCTCTGTGTTCTCCTGTGGGTTTTTGCAGGGATGAGTGAGTATTAAAACTGCCTGCAATAATTCTTTGTTTATGGTAGCTTAGGTTTGGTTCCAGTGTCATAATTGTTCTTGGTGAATTGTACACATTCAAAGGTGAGTATTTTTTTCCTTTCAGTCCACAGCTCTGCTCTATGTACATCTGTTTTGTCAGTCCATTGCTTTACTCTCTGGAAATCTGTTTTGTCAGTCCATAGCTCTACTCTCTGTATATCTGTTCTGTCAGTCAGTCCACAGCTCTACTCTCTGTACATCTGTTTTATCAGTCAGTCCACAGCTCTACTCTCTGTACATCTGTTTTATCAGTCAGTCCACAGCTCTACTCTCTGTATATCTGTTTTATCAGTCAGTCCATAGCTCTACTCTCTGTACATCTGTTTTATCAGTCAGTCCACAGCTCTACTCTCTGTACATCTGTTTTATCAGTCAGTCCATAGCTCTACTCTCTGTACATCTGTTTTATCAGTCAGTCCATAGCTCTACTCTCTGTACATCTGTTTTATCAGTCAGTCCATAGCTCTACTCTCTGTATATCTGTTTTATCAGTCAGTCCACAGCTCTACTCTCTGTACATCTGTTTTATCAGTCAGTCCACAGCTCTACTCTCTGTACATCTGTTTTATCAGTCAGTCCACAGCTCTACTCTCTGAATAATTGGTCAGTATGTTAACGACCTCAGCTGTTATGTCATTTTGGATACCATTTCAATCCCTCTACATGAGAGACATCTCTGTACATGGTAAAGTCTGGAATGAAGAAGTTTTGTTTTTTGAGGAATGTTTCTTGCAGCAAAGCTATGTGTACATTTTCTCTGTTTAATAAGGTCCACAGACTCTGTCTTCTTGTTTTTCAGTCCACATACATTTATTTGTAAAAGTTTAATAAGTTATTTTGGGATTTTTAGTTACACCACTGGTAGCAGACTTAGCACTGCCAGCCTGGGTATCTACTGGACAGCATGGGCCTTTTACAAGGTGACACCTGAGAAAAAAGTAGGAACAGCTTTATTAAGCTTTATTAACAAAACTGTTCCTACTTTTTTCCCAGTTTATACATGTTGGTATCACAGCTTTACTGCAGTGGCTCTGTGTATAGTTATATGCTCATACACTAATTATTGTGTGTTACTGGCATGTTCGTATGATCCGGGTGCGTCTACAACCTTTCAACCTCTCGGGCAGATGTCCCCCATGCTGAACACGGCCTATCATGTCCTACCTCACAACCTGTCACTCCCAGGCAATTGCTTTTCTTTAAGCCTTGCCTTCAGCCAGGTTATGATATGTCTCAGGTGGCATTCTCCACCAACTGCAGTTGTTCAGAAAAATGCACATCTACCATGAACTGTTGCAAGTGTTATACAGCAATTCTGCCCATTTTTTTTTATCAAGATATTGCCGCTGTAGATCTGCCACATTTAGCCTGGTTTCAAGTAGTGACAAAGCCACCTCAAAGAGATTATGTTTCTTCACTTTGGATGACAAGCTTCATATATGAGAAGTTCTGCTAAGTCTTGGGTTATGACTTTGGGTGTGCCATAGGGAGTCTTCATGCATGGACTCACTACCCACTATGTCTATACATTGCTAAGTTTTGGTTTATGACTTTAGGCATGGCACAGGGAGTCTTCATGCATGGACTCACTACCCACTATGTCTATACATTGCTAAGTTTTGGTTTATGACTTTAGGCATGGCACAGAGAGTCTTCATGCATGGACTCACTACCCACTATGTCTATACATTGCTAAGTTTTGGTTTATGACTTTAGGCATGGCACAGGGAGTCTTCATGCATGGACTCACTACCCACTATGTCTATACATTGCTAAGTTTTGGTTTATGACTTTAGGCATGGCACAGAGAGTCTTCATGCGTGGACTCACTACCCACTATGTCTATACATTGCTAAGTTTTGGTTTATGACTTTAGGCATGGCACAGGGAGTCTTCATGCATGGACTCACTACCCACTATGCCTATTCACATTACATCTTCTGACACAAGGACTTGGGCCCCAGATAAGATAACAGATAATAAACAGAAAGGTGAGGGTAATATGACAGACAATAAATAGAAAGATGAAGGTATGATGATGGCAAAGTTAAGATGATAAACATACAGAAAGGTAAGTGAAAGATGACAGAGAGAAATAACAAATATTCTTCAAGATAAAAAGACAGTGGGAAATGACAGCTGGAAGCAGCTGCTAAAATGAATTTTAAACTAAGCCAGGTAAAGTATATTCTCACTCCTGTATGCTACTGGAAACGCATTAAAGTAAAGTATATTCTCATCTTTGGATGCTGTCAAGTCAAGTAAAGTATATTCTCATCTCTGTATGCTACTAAGCCAAGTAAATTATATTCTCATTCTGATATGCTAACAATATCATCATCTTCATTGCCTGTTGTACCACTAGGAAAAAGTGATCATGCTTCTCTCTAGATCTCAGTATTTCATGTTCTCCATCAGATCATGGCAGACATTTCTATCATGTCACTCAGACTGTCCACTATTCTCACTCTTCTTTGTCTCTTTCTCATAGTTATCTTTTCTTTCATTATAATGTTTTCCAACTCCTCCTATTCTCATTACAATTACAATGAACATTGATTATCTTTGTTGGATAGCTTCTCTTACATACTTTTTAGCAACCATTTTTCCCTACTTTTATCATTGCAACCATCACACTACATTTAACAAAGATTCAAAATAGATTTTAGAATTCTTTTTTCTGATATTCAGTGATTGATATGAACTACAGAAAAGTTCTCAATGCAATTTTATCTTGGCACATTTTATTCTTAACTTCTGAGTAAACTGGGCACTTGTGAACTTCCCCATACACCAAGTAACTATAAGTGTTAGCTAATGGACCTGCCCATACACCAAGTTACTGTAAGTGTTAGCATGTGGACCTGCTCATACACCAAGTTACTGTAAGTGTTAACATGTGGACCTGCTCATACACCAAATTACTAAGAGTGTCTGCATGTGGACTTGCTCATACACCAAATTACTAAGAGTGTCTGCATGTGGACTTGCTCACACAACAAGTTACTGAGAGTGTCTGCATGTGGACTTGCTCATACACCAAATTACTAAGAGTGTCTGTGTGTGGAGCTGCTCATACACCAAGTTACTAAGAGTGTCTGTGTGTGGACTTGCTCATACACCAAGTTACTAAGAGTGTCTGTGTGTGGACTTGTTCATACACCAAGTTACTAAGAGTGTCTGTGTGTGGAGCTGCTCATACACCAAGTTACTAAGAGTGTCTGTGTGTGGAGCTGCTCATACACCAAGTTACTAAGAGTGTCTGTATGTGGACTTGCTCATACACCCAGTTACTAAGAGTGTCTGCGTGTGGACTTGTTCATACACCAAGTTACCAAGAGTGTCTGCATGTGGACTTGTTCATACATCAAGTTACCAAGAGTGTCTGCATGTGGACCTGTTCATACACCAAGTTACTAAGAGTGTCTGCGTGTGGACTTGTTCATACACCAAGTTACTAAGAGTGTCTGTGTGTGGACTTGCTCATACACCAAGTTACTAAGAGTGTCTGTGTGTGGACTTGTTCATACACCAAGTTACTAAGAGTGTCTGCGTGTGGACTTGTTCATACACCAAGTTACTAAGAGTGTCTGCATGTGGACTTGCCCATACACCAAGTTACTAAGAGCGTCTGCGTGTGGACTTGCCCAGAAACCAAATTACTAAGAGTGTCTGCATGTGGACCTGATAAAAAGTGATGATTTCTTATACTTGACGTACCGTGACTGTTTCAGCCTCGTATCTGACTGCCACAAAAGTTTCATAATCCAAGTTACGAAACTGAGATTCACAACCAGCCAGCTGAGTCTGTGTGCCATCTGTATCATGATCATATCTCAGATTTCCATTGTTCACCATGGCAGAAATGTACGGATGGACACGCTGTTACAGCATGAATATAAATACATCTCATATCTTACTCACATAAAAAAATTTGTGGAATAAATTAACAGATGAAAAGGAAACGCTAAACTAGAAAGTTGCTGCTTCAAATAACTGAGAAAGTGAAGACAAAGTTCAGCATCTACTCTATGCACATCAACTGCACAGAAAATAAAACAAAAAAAAAAAAGAAAACTACAAGTATAACTCTTGAAATGCAAATGAAATGACTGGATTTAGTGGACAGATAAAGGAGATGGTGACCGGAGTAAAACTGGTAAATAGATAAATAAATAAAGGTAGATAGAGGTGTGTGGTGTAGTTTTACAAGGCAGCAAAGGGAGTGAGTAAGTGAGATAAAACGAATAGAAAGTATGAGAGTAAGATGAGAATGTATAAATGAAAAACACACAACATCCAATATTTCAGTGTGAGCCTTTTTTCAAGGATTACATAACATACGAGACAAAAAACGAATAACTAAATGGAAAACTTATCTTAATATGGCATCCTCCGACAGAAGGGAACACAGAAGTGCCTGTCCACTAGACGAGACATAGAGATCATGCGAGGCCACACAAAGAATAAGCCGATAGAGCCAATTGTAAAGAATAGGCGGAGAGGGTGGGAAGTACCTGATCATGCGGGATGGATGTGTATAAGGACACTACATCAAGAGTGAAGATACTGTTGGTATGACCAGGCAGGAGTGTAAGGGTCTCAAAAGCAGTGAGAGCATGATTGGTGTCCTTAAGATAAGAGGGGGGACTAGTGACAAGAGGTTGAAAGATGCTGTCCAGAAAGTCAGAGATTTGTTCTGCAGTGTCCACTACTGTTTCGCCATCTCCATCTCCTCCAGACTGAACCTGATACACGTGAACTTTTTTAGGGAACCCCCAATGGTGGCCTACAAATGGGACAAGAACCTCAGGGACCTTTTAGTTCAAAGTCACCACAAGGCAGATGACACTTTTTATGGTACCAGACGTTGCAGACACTGTAGATGCAACACTTGCCCATTTGTTGTCAAGGCTAGCCAGATCTCCTTCCCTAAGTCCACTTTATCAGTTCAAGAGGGTTTCACTTTCACTTCAAGCAATGTTATTTATGCCATTATGTGCAAACGTTGCGGTATGAAGTACATAAAGGAGACCAGTTTATGCTTAGGAGATCATTTTCGCCAACATCTTAATGATATTTCTAAGGGGACCTGGACACCTTTGGCTAAACATTTTTGCCTTAGCAACCACAGGGGAAAACAGGACATTTCTGTTAGTGTGATCCGCTCTTGCTCTGCTGATGTATGATCTCAAAGGGTCCTAGAACAGCGTCTTATTTTCCAGACTGACTGTCTCCACCCAGCTTGAATTAACAATGCCTTCAACTTCCTTTACCTTCTTTAGTTTTCCACTTTTTTTCCTGTGATTATACTCTACTTTCATGTTTCTTTCTCCTAGCTTCCTCCCTATTGCCACCTTCTCTTCTTCTCTAATGGTTTTCATGTGTCTATTACCTTTCTCCCATTTCTCCCCTCTCCGCCTCTTCTTTACGATTGGCTCTGTCGGCTTATCCTTCATGTGGCTCCGCGTGGTCTCTGAGTCTCATCTAGTGGACAGGCATTTCTGTGGTCCCTTCTGTCAGAGATGCCACATTAAGATAAGTTTCACATTTAGTTATTTGTTTTTTGTCTCGTTTGTTATGGAATCCTTGAAAAAGGCTCACACCTAAATATCGGATGTTGTTCATTTTTCATTTATACACTCTCATGCTTCTATTCATTTTTTTTCACTTTACTCACTCCCTCTGCCACTTTGTAAAACTATACCATACACCTCTATCTACTTTTATTATTGGATTTAGTGGACAGCAAAGAAGACAGACAAAGACATTCTTGACACACCTTTTCAGTGTAATCAAGGTGGCAGTTTTACAGCATGAATATAATACATCTCATATCTTACTCACATAAAAAAATTTGTGGAATAAATTAACAGATGAAAAGGAAACGCTAAACTAGAAAGTTGCTGCTTCAAATAACTGAGAAAGTGAAGACAAAGTTCAGCATCTACTCTATGCACATCAACTGCACAGAAAATAAACAAAAAAAAAAGAAAACTACAAGTATAACTCTTGAAATGCAAATGAAATGACTGGATTTAGTGGACAGATAAAGGAGATGGTGACCGGAGTAAAACTGGTAAATAGATAAATAAATAAAGGTAGATAGAGGTGTGTGGTGTAGTTTTACAAGGCAGCAAAGGGAGTGAGTAAGTGAGATAAAACGAATAGAAAGTATGAGAGTAAGATGAGAATGTATAAATGAAAAACACACAACATCCAATATTTCAGTGTGAGCCTTTTTTCAAGGATTACATAACATACGAGACAAAAAACGAATAACTAAATGGAAAACTTATCTTAATATGGCATCCTCCGACAGAAGGGAACACAGAAGTGCCTGTCCACTAGACGAGACATAGAGATCATGCGAGGCCACACAAAGAATAAGCCGATAGAGCCAATTGTAAAGAATAGGCGGAGAGGGTGGGAAGTACCTGATCATGCGGGATGGATGTGTATAAGGACACTACATCAAGAGTGAAGATACTGTTGGTATGACCAGGCAGGAGTGTAAGGGTCTCAAAAGCAGTGAGAGCATGATTGGTGTCCTTAAGATAAGAGGGGGGACTAGTGACAAGAGGTTGAAAGATGCTGTCCAGAAAGTCAGAGATTTGTTCTGCAGTGTCCACTACTGTTTCGCCATCTCCATCTCCTCCAGACTGAACCTGATACACGTGAACTTTTTTAGGGAACCCCCAATGGTGGCCTACAAATGGGACAAGAACCTCAGGGACCTTTTAGTTCAAAGTCACCACAAGGCAGATGACACTTTTTATGGTACCAGACGTTGCAGACACTGTAGATGCAACACTTGCCCATTTGTTGTCAAGGCTAGCCAGATCTCCTTCCCTAAGTCCACTTTATCAGTTCAAGAGGGTTTCACTTTCACTTCAAGCAATGTTATTTATGCCATTATGTGCAAACGTTGCGGTATGAAGTACATAAAGGAGACCAGTTTATGCTTAGGAGATCATTTTCGCCAACATCTTAATGATATTTCTAAGGGGACCTGGACACCTTTGGCTAAACATTTTTGCCTTAGCAACCACAGGGGAAAACAGGACATTTCTGTTAGTGTGATCCGCTCTTGCTCTGCTGATGTATGATCTCAAAGGGTCCTAGAACAGCGTCTTATTTTCCAGACTGACTGTCTCCACCCAGCTTGAATTAACAATGCCTTCAACTTCCTTTACCTTCTTTAGTTTTCCACTTTTTTTCCTGTGATTTATACTCTACTTTCATGTTTCTTTCTCCTAGCTTCCTCCCTATTGCCACCTTCTCTTCTTCTCTAATGGTTTTCATGTGTCTATTACCTTTCTCCCATTTCTCCCCTCTCCGCCTCTTCTTTACGATTGGCTCTGTCGGCTTATCCTTCATGTGGCTCCGCGTGGTCTCTGAGTCTCATCTAGTGGACAGGCATTTCTGTGGTCCCTTCTGTCAGAGATGCCACATTAAGATAAGTTTCACATTTAGTTATTTGTTTTTTGTCTCGTTTGTTATGGAATCCTTGAAAAAGGCTCACACCTAAATATCGGATGTTGTTCATTTTTCATTTATACACTCTCATGCTTCTATTCATTTTTTTTCACTTTACTCACTCCCTCTGCCACTTTGTAAAACTATACCATACACCTCTATCTACTTTTATTATTGGATTTAGTGGACAGCAAAGAAGACAGACAAAGACATTCTTGACACACCTTTTCAGTGTAATCAAGGTGGCAGTTTTGAGAAGACTATTATAACACACAGATGTCTGTATGGACATGATACAATCTTTACACAAATGTAGCATACATGATGGGGTCCATTGTGGTTTGTGTAAGTGTCCAAGAAGATGGCGAGGCCAGTGAACAGATCAGAGCTGCCAAATACAGGCCCTAAAACAAAATTCAGGCAAGAAACAAACTATAGGCTTTAAAACAAACAAAATACAGGTCATATACAAAATAAACAAAAAATCCACACATCCTAAGCTAAAGTAAACTAAACCAAACTAAACATAAAAAAAGCAGCTCTACTTTACTAATTTAATAAATAAAAATTGTCCATGGCATCTGTTGGTTAAAGAATATTGGCTGAAATGCATGACATCTTTCTCTTCCTTTGCTGCTTTATTTCTAAATCTGAAAGTAACAATAAATAGTTTCACTTTTAACTGGGAAGATTTTCTACAATTTCTTGTGATCTAACATTTCTCATGACCATTATCATGTGTTTGTTATCTACTTATGAAGTACAATCCATCAGTCTGTTCCTTCATATTTTAGTCTTCTTCTTTCATATCATCTTCAGTTTTCTTACTTCCTCTAAAAAGTCTGTGGTATATTTCTTCCTTTACTTCAACTTTTTCTCTGCCATAATACACAGAAGTGCCTGTCCACTAGACGAGACATAGAGATCATGCAAGGCCACACAAAGAATAAGCCGATAGAGCCAATTGTAAAGAATAGGCGGAGAGGGTGGGAAGTACCTGATCATGCGGGATGGATGTGTATAAGGACACTACATCAAGAGTGAAGATACTGTTGGTATGACCAGGCAGGAGTGTAAGGGTCTCAAAAGCAGTGAGAGCATGATTGGTGTCCTTAAGATAAGAGGGGGGACTAGTGACAAGAGGTTGAAAGATGCTGTCCAGAAAGTCAGAGATTTGTTCTGCAGTGTCCACTACTGTTTCGCCATCTCCATCTCCTCCAGACTGAACCTGATACACGTGAACTTTTTTAGGGAACCCCCAATGGTGGCCTACAAATGGGACAAGAACCTCAGGGACCTTTTAGTTCAAAGTCACCACAAGGCAGATGACACTTTTTATGGTACCAGACGTTGCAGACACTGTAGATGCAACACTTGCCCATTTGTTGTCAAGGCTAGCCAGATCTCCTTCCCTAAGTCCACTTTATCAGTTCAAGAGGGTTTCACTTTCACTTCAAGCAATGTTATTTATGCCATTATGTGCAAACGTTGCGGTATGAAGTACATAAAGGAGACCAGTTTATGCTTAGGAGATCATTTTCGCCAACATCTTAATGATATTTCTAAGGGGACCTGGACACCTTTGGCTAAACATTTTTGCCTTAGCAACCACAGGGGAAAACAGGACATTTCTGTTAGTGTGATCCGCTCTTGCTCTGCTGATGTATGATCTCAAAGGGTCCTAGAACAGCGTCTTATTTTCCAGACTGACTGTCTCCACCCAGCTTGAATTAACAATGCCTTCAACTTCCTTTACCTTCTTTAGTTTTCCACTTTTTTTCCTGTGATTTACTCTACTTTCATGTTTCTTTCTCCTAGCTTCCTCCCTATTGCCACCTTCTCTTCTTCTCTAATGGTTTTCATGTGTCTATTACCTTTCTCCCATTTCTCCCCTCTCCGCCTCTTCTTTACGATTGGCTCTGTCGGCTTATCCTTCATGTGGCTCCGCGTGGTCTCTGAGTCTCATCTAGTGGACAGGCATTTCTGTGGTCCCTTCTGTCAGAGATGCCACATTAAGATAAGTTTCACATTTAGTTATTTGTTTTTTGTCTCGTTTGTTATGGAATCCTTGAAAAAGGCTCACACCTAAATATCGGATGTTGTTCATTTTTCATTTATACACTCTCATGCTTCTATTCATTTTTTTTCACTTTACTCACTCCCTCTGCCACTTTGTAAAACTATACCATACACCTCTATCTACTTTTATTATTGGATTTAGTGGACAGCAAAGAAGACAGACAAAGACATTCTTGACACACCTTTTCAGTGTAATCAAGGTGGCAGTTTTGAGAAGACTATTATAACACACAGATGTCTGTATGGACATGATACAATCTTTACACAAATGTAGCATACATGATGGGGTCCATTGTGGTTTGTGTAAGTGTCCAAGAAGATGGCGAGGCCAGTGAACAGATCAGAGCTGCCAAATACAGGCCCTAAAACAAAATTCAGGCAAGAAACAAACTATAGGCTTTAAAACAAACAAAATACAGTCATATACAAAATAAACAAAAAATCCACACATCCTAAGCTAAAGTAAACTAAACCAAACTAAACATAAAAAAAGCAGCTCTACTTTACTAATTTAATAAATAAAAATTGTCCATGGCATCTGTTGGTTAAAGAATATTGGCTGAAATGCATGACATCTTTCTCTTCCTTTGCTGCTTTATTTCTAAATCTGAAAGTAACAATAAATAGTTTCACTTTTAACTGGGAAGATTTTCTACAATTTCTTGTGATCTAACATTTCTCATGACCATTATCATGTGTTTGTTATCTACTTATGAAGTACAATCCATCAGTCTGTTCCTTCATGAATATAAATACATCTCATATCTTACTCACATAAAAAAATTTGTGGAATAAATTAACAGATGAAAAGGAAATGCTAAACTAGAAAGCTGCTGCTTCAAATAACTGAGAAAGTGAAGACAAAGTTCAGCATCTACTCTATGCACATCAACTGTACAGAAAATAAAACAAAAAAAAAAAAGAAAACTACAAGTATAACTCTTGAAATGCAAATGAAATGACTGGATTTAGTGGACAGATAAAGGAGATGGCGACCAGAGTAAAACTGGTAAATAGATAAATAAATAAAGATAGATAGAGGTGTGTGGTGTAGTTTTACAAGGCAGCAAAGGGAGTGAGTAAGTGAGATAAAACGAATAGAAAGTATGAGAGTAAGATGAGAATGTATAAATGAAAAACACACAACATCCAATATTTCAGTGTGAGCCTTTTTTCAAGGATTACATAACATACGAGACAAAAAATGAATAACTAAATGGAAAACTTATCTTAATATGGCATCCTCTGACAGAAGGGAACACAGAAGTGCCTGTCCACTAGACGAGACATAGAGATCATGCAAGGCCACACAAAGAATAAGCCGATAGAGCCAATTGTAAAGAGATACCACATTAAGATAAGTTTCCCATTTAGTTATTTGTTTTTTGTCTTGTTTGTTATGGAATCCTTGAAAAAGGCTCACACCTAAATATCGGATGTTGTTCGTTTTTCATTTATACACTCTCATGCTTCTATTCATTTTTTTTTCACTTTACTCACTCCCTCTGCCACTTTGTAAAACTATACCATACACCTCTATCTACTTTTATTATTGGATTTAGTGGACAGCAAAGAAGACAGACAAAGACATTCTTGACACACCTTTTCAGTGTAATCAAGGTGGCAGTTTTGAGAAGACTATAATAACACACAGATGTCTGTATGGACATGATACAATCTTTCAACAAATGTAGCATACATGATGGGGTCCATTGTGGTTTGTGTAAGTGTCCAAGAAGATGGCGAGGCCAGTGAACAGATCAGAGCTGCCAAATACAGGCCCTAAAACAAAATTCAGACAAGAAACAAACTATAGGCTTTAAAACAAACAAAATACAGGTCATATACAAAATAAACAAAAAATCCACACATCCTAAGCTAAAGTAAACTAAACCAAACTAAACATAAAAAAGCAGCTCTACTTTACTAATTTTATAAATAAAAATTGTCCATGGCATCTGTTGGTTAAAGAATATTGGCTGAAATGCATGACATGTTTCTCTTCCTTTGCTGCTTTATTTCTAAATCTGAAAGTAACAATAATAGTTTCACTTTTAACTGGGAAGATTTTCTACAATTTCTTGTGATCTAGCATTTCTCATGACCATTATCATGTGTTTGTTATCTACTTATGAAGTACAATCCATCAGTCTGTTCCTTCATATTTTAGTCTTCTTCTTTCATATCATCTTCAGTTTTCTTACTTCCTCTAAAAAGTCTGTGGTATATTTCTTCCTTTACTTCAACTTTTTCTCTGCCATAATACACAAACGTTCAACCTTATCTGGAAAAATAAAATACAAACTTCCAGCCTGACCTAGAATCATAAGATACAAACTTCCAACCTGACCTAGAATCATAAGATACAAACTTCCAACCTGATCTAGAATAATAAGAAACAGAGACTTCAGCACTTATCTGAAATTATATAAGACATAGAGAGTTAACTAATAATCTGGAATTATATAAGACACAGAGAGTCAAGCAATTATCTGAAATTATATAAGACACAGAGAGTCAAGCAATTATCTGGAATTATATAAGACACAGAGAGTCAAGCAATTATCTGGAATTATATAAGACACAGAGAGTCAAGCAATTATCTGGAATTATATAAGACACAGAGAGTCAAGCAATTATCTGGAATTATATAAGACACAGAGAGTCAAGCAATTATCTGGAATTATATAAGACACGGAGACCTCAGCACACATCTGGAATTATATAAGACACAGAGAGTCAAGCAATTATCTGGAATTATATAAGACACAGAGAGTCAAGCAATTATCTGAAATTATATAAGACACAGAGAGTTAAGCAATTATCTGAAATTATATAAGACACAGAGAGTTAAGCAATCATCTGGAATTATATAAGACACAGAGAGTTAAGCAATTATCTGAAATTATATAAGACACAGAGAGTTAAGCAATTATCTGAAATTATATAAGACACAGAGAGTTAAGCAATTATCTGGAATTATATAAGACACAGAGAGTTAAGCAATTATCTGGAATTATATAAGACACAGAGAGTTAAGCAATTATCTGGAATTATATAAGACACAGAGAGTTAAGCAATTATCTGAAATTATATAAGACACAGAGAGTTAAGCAATTATCTGGAATTATATAAGACACAGAGAGTCAAGCAATTATCTGGAATTATATAAGACACAGAGAGTCAAGCAATTATCTGAAATTATATAAGACACAGAGAGTTAAGCAATTAACTGGAATTATATAAGACACAGAGAGTCAAGCAATTATCTGAAATTATATAAGACACAGAGAGTCAAGCAATTATCTGAAATTATATAAGACACAGAGAGTTAAGCAATTATCTGAAATTATATAAGACACAGAGAGTTAAGCAATTATCTGAAATTATATAAGACATAGAGAGTTAAGCAATTATCTGGAATTATATAAGACACAGAGAGTTAAGCAATTATCTGGAATTATATAAGACACAGAGAGTTAAGCAATTATCTGAAATTATATAAGACACAGAGAGTTAAGCAATTATCTGGAATTATATAAGACACAGAGAGTTAAGCAATTATCTGAAATTATATAAGACACAGAGAGTTAAGCAATTATCTGGAATTATATAAGACACAGAGAGTTAAGCAATTATCTGGAATTATATAAGACACAGAGAGTTAAGCAATTATCTGAAATTATATAAGACACAGAGAGTTAAGCAATTATCTGAAATTATATAAGACACAGAGAGTTAAGCAATTATCTGAAATTATATAAGACACAGAGAGTTAAGCAATTATCTGGAATTATATAAGACACAGAGAGTCAAGCAATTAACTGGAATTATATAAGACACAGAGAGTCAAGCAATTATCTGAAATTATATAAGACACAGAGAGTTAAGCAATTATCTGAAATTATATAAGACACAGAGAGTTACGCATGCATCTGGAATTATATAAGACACAGAGAGTTCAGCACTTATCTGGAATTATATAGGACACAGAGTTCAGCACTTATCTAGAATTATATAGGACACAGAGTTCAGCACTTATCTGGAATTATATAAGACACAGAGTTCAGCAATTATCTGGAATTATATAAGACACAGAGAGTTCAGCACTTATCTGGAATTATATAGGACACAGAGTTCAGCACTTATCTAGAATTATATAACATACGAGACAAAAAATGAATAACTAAATGGAAAACTTATCTTAATATGGCATCCTCTGACAGAAGGGAACACAGAAGTGCCTGTCCACTAGACGAGACATAGAGATCATGCAAGGCCACACAAAGAATAAGCCGATAGAGCCAATTGTAAAGAGATACCACATTAAGATAAGTTTCCCATTTAGTTATTTGTTTTTTGTCTTGTTTGTTATGGAATCCTTGAAAAAGGCTCACACCTAAATATCGGATGTTGTTCGTTTTTCATTTATACACTCTCATGCTTCTATTCATTTTTTTTTCACTTTACTCACTCCCTCTGCCACTTTGTAAAACTATACCATACACCTCTATCTACTTTTATTATTGGATTTAGTGGACAGCAAAGAAGACAGACAAAGACATTCTTGACACACCTTTTCAGTGTAATCAAGGTGGCAGTTTTGAGAAGACTATAATAACACACAGATGTCTGTATGGACATGATACAATCTTTCAACAAATGTAGCATACATGATGGGGTCCATTGTGGTTTGTGTAAGTGTCCAAGAAGATGGCGAGGCCAGTGAACAGATCAGAGCTGCCAAATACAGGCCCTAAAACAAAATTCAGACAAGAAACAAACTATAGGCTTTAAAACAAACAAAATACAGGTCATATACAAAATAAACAAAAAATCCACACATCCTAAGCTAAAGTAAACTAAACCAAACTAAACATAAAAAAGCAGCTCTACTTTACTAATTTTATAAATAAAAATTGTCCATGGCATCTGTTGGTTAAAGAATATTGGCTGAAATGCATGACATGTTTCTCTTCCTTTGCTGTTTTATTTCTAAATCTGAAAGTAACAATAAATAGTTTCACTTTTAACTGGGAAGATTTTCTACAATTTCTTGTGATCTAGCATTTCTCATGACCATTATCATGTGTTTGTTATCTACTTATGAAGTACAGTCCTTCAGTCTGTTCCTTCATATTTTAGTCTTTTTCTTTCATATCATCTTCAGTTTTCTTACTTCCTCTAAAAAGTCTGTGGTATATTTCTTCCTTTACTTCAACTTTTTCTCTGCCATAATACACAAATGTTCAACCTTATCTGGAAAAATAAAATACAAACTTCCAGCCTGACCTAGAATCATAAGATACAAACTTCCGACCTGACCTAGAATCATAAGATACAAACTTCCGACCTGACCTAGAATCATAAGATACAAACTTCCAACCTGATCTAGAATCATAAGAAACAGAGACTTCAGCACTCATCTGGAATTATATAAGACACAGAGTTCAGCACTTATCTGAAATTATATAAGACATAGAGAGTTAACTAATTATCTGGAATTATATAAGACACAGAGAGTTAAGCAATTATCTGGAATTATATGAGACACAGAGAGTTAAGCACTCATCTAGAATTATATAAGACACGGAGACCTCAGCACACATCTGGAATTGTATAAGACACAAAGTTCAGCACTTATCTGAAATTATATAAGACATAGAGAGTCAAGCAATTATCTGGAATTATATACGACACAGAGAGTTAAGCATGTATCTGGAATTATATAAGACACAGAGAGTTCAGCACTTATCTAGAATTATATAGGACACAGAGTTCAGCACTTATCTGGAATTATGTAATACGCAGACTTCAAACCTGACCTGTTCTAGCTGCCTCATTAATTCCCATGGCCTTTTCAAATTCATCATTTTTTACTCTACTTGATTTTTCAAATTTTGTGGGACATAACTTCAACTTTTTTTTTTTACATCTAATGACTTCTTGTACCTATATTTGACTGATATAATCAGTGACATGCTTGTGCCGTTGTTTTCGTCACACATTTCTTGCGTTCTAGTTTGGCCCTCAGTGCTATCTCATATTATACAGCATTCCACTGCAGAGTTTCTCTCCTTGTGGAATTTTTCATCATTTCTTCCCTCTCTTTGTGGAAGTTTTTCATCATTTCTTCCCTCTCTTTTTGGACATTTTTCATCATTTCTTCCCTCTCTTTGTGGAAATTTTTCATCGTTTCTTCCCTCTCTTTGTAGAAATTTTTCATCGTTTCTTCTCTCTCTTTGTGGAATTTTTCATCATTTCTTCCCTCTTTTTGTGGAATTTTTCATTATTTCTTCCCTCTTTTTGTGGAATTTTTCATTATTTCTTCCTTCTTTTTGTGGAAATTTTTCATTATTTCTTCCCTCTCCTTGTGGAAGTTTTTCATCATTTCTTCCCCCTCCTTATGGAAGTTTTTCAACATTCCTTCCCTCTCCTTGATGCTGATGGAAATTGGTAACAAATCTTAAAAACAAAAATTTGCCCACAGATCGCATTAATGGCTAACATGCTTAGAGGGTGTGACTTCCAATGCTTTGACTTCTACAATAATGCTCACACTAAATAAACATTGTTGCTGTAGAATTTCAAACTCACCAATGCGGCTTGAACATTTCGTAAGAGAATATTAGAGTGAGTCAAAAGTTCACCATATTTTTGCAGTATTTCATTGCTGCACTCAACATAGTATATACTCAGCTGCATTCCAAGTGGTGCATAATGTTAATAACAATGTTAACTTCACTCTTAAAAATACAGTCCATAGCTTTCAGTGGTCTTCTGCCATCATTCAGCTAATGCAAATGCAAAGAGTTCTTTGTAGTACCATTTGCAAATCTCTGAGGCCAAGAAATCTCTCACAGCAGCTTCAGTTTCTTCCAATGAACTGAATTCCCACCCTTGAAGGAAATGTGCCACCATGCAGAATAGATGGTAGTCAGAAGGTGCAAGGTCAGGACTGTTCAGTGGATGAGGCAGGACACAGAGTTCAGCACTTATCTAGAATTATATAGGACACAGAGTTCAGCAATTATCTGGAATGATGTAGGACACAGAGTTCAGCACTTATCTAGAATTATATAGGACACAGAGTTCAGCAATTATCTGGAATGATGTAGGACACAGAGTTCAGCACTTATCTAGAATTATATAGGACACAGAGTTCAGCAATTATCTGGAATGATGTAGGACACAGAGTTCAGCACTTATCTAGAATTATATAGGACACAGAGTTCAGCACTTATCTAGAATTATATAGGACACAGAGTTCAGCACTTATCTGGAATTATATAGGAAACAGAGTTCAGCACTTATCTAGAATTATATAGGACACAGAGTTCAGCACTTATTTAGAATTATATAGGACACAGAGTTCAGCACTTATCTAGAATTATATAGGACACAGAGTTCAGCACTTATTTAGAATTATATAGGACACATAGTTCAGCACTTATCTAGAATTATATAGGACACAGAGTTCAGCACTTATCTAGAATTATATAGGACACAGAGTTCAGCACTTATCTAGAATTATATAGGACACAGAGTTCAGCAATTATCTAGAATTATATAGGACACAGAGTTCAGCAATTATCTAGAATTATATAGGACACAGAGTTCAGCACTTATCTAGAATTATATAGGACACAGAGTTCAGCACTTATCTAGAATTATATAGGACACAGAGTTCAGCACTTATCTAGAATTATATAGGCACAGAGTTCAGCACTTATCTAGAATTATATAGGACACAGAGTTCAGCAATTATCTAGAATTATATAGGACACAGAGTTCAGCACTTATCTAGAATTATATAGGACACAGAGTTCAGCACTTATCTAGAATTATATAGGACACAGAGTTCAGCACTTATCTGGAATGATGTAATACGCAGACTTCAAACCTGACCTGTTCTAGCTGCCTCATTAATTCCCATGCCCTTTTCAAATTCATCATTTTTTACTCTACTTGATTTTTCAAATTTTGTGGGACATAACTTCAACTTTTTTTTTTTACATCTAATGACTTCTTGTACCTATATTTGACTGATATAATCAGTGACATGCTTGTGCCGTTGTTTTTGTCACACATTTCTTGCGTTCTAGTTTGGCCCTCAGTGCTATCTCATATTATACAGCATTCCACTGCAGAGATTCTCTCCTTGTGGAATTTTTCATCATTTCTTCTCTCTCTTTGTGGAAGTTTTTCATCATTTCTTCCCTCTCTTTTTGGACATTTTTCATCATTTCTTCCCTCTCTTTGTGGAAAATTTTCATCGTTTCTTCCCTCTCTTTGTAGAAATTTTTCATCGTTTCTTCTCTCTCTTTGTGGAAATTTTTCATCATTTCTTCCCTCTTTTTGTGGAAATTTTTCATTATTTCTTCCCTCTTTTTGTGGAAATTTTTCATTATTTCTTCCTTCTTTTTGTGGAAATTTTTCATTATTTCTTCCCTCTCCTTGTGGAAGTTTTTCATCATTTCTTCCCCCTCCTTATGGAAGTTTTTCAACATTCCTTCCCTCTCCTTGTTGCTGATGGAAATTGATAACAAATCTTAAAAACAAAAATTTTCCCACAGATCGCATTAATGGCTAACATGCTTAGAGAGTGTGACTTCCAATGCTTTGACTTCTACAATAATGCTCACACTAAATAAACATTGTTCCTGTAGAATTTCAAACTCAGCAATGCGGCTTGAACATTTCGTAAGAGAATATTAGAGTGAGTCAAAAGTTCACCATATTTTTGCAGTATTTCATTGCTGCACTCAACATAGTATATACTCAGCTGCATTCCAAGTGGTGCATAATGTTAATAACAATGTTAACTTCACTCTTAAAAATACAGTCCATAGCTTTCAGTGGTCCTCTGCCATCATTCAGCTAATGCAAATGCAAGGAGTTCTTTGTAGTACCATTTGCAAATCTCTGAGGCCAAGAAATCTCTCACAGCAGTTTCTTCCAATGAACTGAATTCCCACCCTTGAAGGAAATGTGCCACCATGCAGAATAGATGGTAGTCAGAAGGTGCAAGGTCAGGACTGTACAGTGGATGAGGCAGGACCTAGATTCCCTCCAGTTCCATGAGTTGTCCACAGACTACACTGGATGCATGTCCTGATGGGTTGTTGTGTTGGAGAAGTACCCTCTTCCTGCTGCTAAGTGCTGGGTATCAGGCGTGCAGCCACTTCAGTTGCTCAGCATACAGATTCCTGTCCACAGAGTGACCAGATGGAACCAATTCTCAATGCAGGAGGCCCTCAGAGAGTTTCACCAGATGCAAAGCAAGCATAACTTTTTTCTCAAACTGGCCTCATTGGACAACTGCTTCTGCCATCTGACCTGGCTAGAACAACTGGGTACCTGTGTTGGAGTACCGCAGGAAAATGCACTTTTCATTCGTAGTAACAATGCAGCAGAGAAACCTTTTGTCATGCGAGTTCTCCAACATTTGGTGACAGATGTCAACATGTTCCTATGCTTGCTGGGGAGTGGGATTGTGGAGGACACGTTGAGGTTGCCTGCTGCTGAACTGGAACTTGTGCAAACGTCAAACTAATGTGCTTTGAGAATGGCCCAGCTAGGCTGACAAATGCAGAGTACTGGTACTGGGATTGTCTTCAATCGCTTGGTGCAGAGCTTCATCATTGGTGGTTGGTTGAAGGGCATACTGACCTGGGCTTGTCTTTGATGTCAGCGTAACCAGACCTGGACCTTTGGAACAACTTCCTTGCAGTGCTGTCATCAACCGTCCTTCCCCTTCCACATGGCACACCTCACAGACAGCTGCAGGAGCATTCAGCCCTTTCTTCCAGTAATGCCTCAGAAGGATGTGAACAACAATCATATCTCCTGCTGCTGATCACTTGCAATTCATTAGCTAAAAATGGGCAAGTATGTTTTTCAGAGTGACACAACACATGACATTAGCATGACATTACAAATGGCAGTACAGTTTATAAGATGGGAACCCTGACCAAAATTAGGATATTGAAAAATGTGCAAATTTTTGACTCACTGTAATAACCTAATACTGCTTAAACAATTAAGCAAACATCATCACCTATCAATGAAAAGAAAAATAATTATTCTCACCAGGTTTCATTCTTTCTTTAGTATACCAAATAGCAAAGCCATCTCCAAAAAGTGTCTTGCCACTTCCATGAACTTTGAACTGAATATGCACCTCCCACGCTGCAGCATGACATGGCTGAAAGTAAGGAGTCATCACTGACAAAAATTAACTGCTGACCCACGTAAGAAGTTTTGTGACATGACAACTTATTTGTGAACGTAATATTTGAACTGATAGGAAAAAATATGTCACAACTATCATTTCTGGACTGCTAGAAATAAATATGATGATGTAGATGAACATGTTTGCACAGATTTACAAAAATAGGAAAAACAGATGACTAAGGAAAAGATGCAGTCAACGGCAGCACAGACAATCCATGTAAGAGCTCTTCTCCAGGAAAATACTATGAAGAAAACAACAACAAAAGTCCAAATATAAAAAAGTATTTGTAAAACTGCTCTTGATTCTTTTACAGAAAACAAAATGTTTGTTGAAGTAAATAACAAAATGTTTGTTGAAGTAAATTAACACAGTAACACAGTTGTGCATGAGGTGGAATAAGCTCATGGTGCATGGAATAACATAAGGTCATTGTGTATGAAGTGATGTAAGTTCATGATGTATGAAGTGATGTAAGTTTATGATATATGAAGTGATGTAAGTTCATTGTATGATGTAAATTTGTGGTCTGTAGGATGATGTAAGCTCATGGTATATGGGGTGACTAAGTTCATGGTGAGTGGAGTGACTAAGCTCATGGTATATGGAATGACATATGTTCATGGAGTATTGGGTGACTAAGCTCATGATGTATGGGGTGACTAAGTTCATGATGTAGGGGTAACTAAGCTCATGGTGTATGGGGTGAGAGAAGTTCATGGTGTCTGGTGTGACAGAAGTTCATGGTGTATGGGGTGACATAAGTTCATGGTGTATGGTGTGACAGAAGTTCATGGTGTATGGTGTGACAGAAGTTCATGGTGTATGGTGTGACAGAAGTTCATGGTGTATAGGGTGACAGAAGTTCATGGTGTATGGTGTGACAGAAGTTAATGGTGTATGGTGTGACTACATTCATGGTGTACGGTGTGACAGAAGTTCATGGTGTATGGTGTAACAGAAGTTCATGGTGTATAGGGTGACAGAAGTTCATGGTGTATGGTGTGACAGAAGTTAATGGTGTATGGTGTGACTACATTCATGGTGTACGGTGTGACAGAAGTTCATGGTGTATGGTGTGACAGAAGTTCATGGTGTATGTGTGACAGAATTTCATGGTGTATGTGTGACAGAAGTTCATGGTGTATGGTGTGATAGAAGTTCATGGTGTATGGGGTGATTAGGCTCATGGTGATAAAGTGATATAATATTAAAACTTATGCTCACAACATTATTCCAGATAGCTCCTGCTTTGCTCTTCATATCTGAAGTTAATCGAATGTAACTGTTGGTTACCATGGTGCTTCCCACAAAGTCCCAATGTGGTATTCCCAGTCCAGAACCTCAAAAGAAAGAAAAAAAATACATTTCAGTCTTTAAATACCACATATGTCATCACACACTATAACAATATCTGGGCTTTATGTGTTCTGTGAATAATGTTTAAACACTATAAACTATAACAACATCTGGTGTTCTGTGAACAATGTTTAAACACTATAAACTATAACAACATCTGGGCTTTATGTGTTCTGTGAATAATGTTTAAACACTATAAACTATAACAACATCTGGGCTTTATGTGTTCTGTGAATAATGTTTAAACACTATAAACTATAACAACATCTGGGCTTTATGTGTTCTGTGAATAATGTTTAAACACTATAAACTATAACAACATCTGGACCTTATGTGTTCTGTGAATAATGTTTAAACACAATTTTCATATCTTGGCTTCTCCATCCTAGAAGCTAATTCTGCCTCTTCAGTTGTTAGAACATTTCCAAAAGCTGTTCTTCTATATCTGCTGATGTCTCTCTTTAGTTCTTATTTTATATTATTCTTGTCTATATTTAAATTCAATGTTTAATCTAGGAATTAGCATCATCACACTCAGGACACACCCATACATGGTCTGCTCTCTGTTTCAGTAACCACCAAAGAGTATGAATACTAATTGTGTCAGTCAGCTGTTGATTCTGGCAAACTTGAACTCTACTTTCCTCTCCCCTCCTCACACCTCTGCCTTTCATCCTCTTTAGGTCCTCAGCCACCAACTTCAATATATCCATCCTATCCATAGGAATCATATCTGCTGCAATAGCATTACAGGTTAGATAATCAGCTACTTCTTTGCCTCTCACTCCTGCATCCCCTGGGCAATATATCCATGTCAGCCAGGTAACACTGGATTGTCATTAGAGGTGAACCCATTCATGACGTACTAAACCCTCTCTATCTTGCATAGCATGCTCTGAGAGTCCGTCACCACCACAATCATCCGCTGAACAGAGCCTTGGTCACTGATTCAATTTCCATCTGCATGTTCAATGTCATCATAAAGGAGGCCCCTGTTTTCTGTGCCATCAGTCCTCTTCACCTATAGACAATGAAGCCTCATCCACTCTTTTCGCCTGACGGCACTGAGCCATCCGTGAAGATGACTGGGTAACATGGTTTAGCGTTAGCATAAACAAGCTCCTGAATTGCAAACTCCATTCCCTACATTCTCTGGCAAGTGCTGAGATAACCATTCTGGTAAGCCTGTTGGTATCATCTCTCACCTCTATCCACTCTGCTCCTTCTGCAACATCCTCCATAGCACACACAGCATTGATGGATGTTTAGCCTCAGCCATCCATGAACTACCACATCTATCATGTCAAACTTTCATGACTGCTGGTGATTTATGCAGGATTTGTGTGGTGTTGCTGACCACAGTGAGATAAGCCTTCACCTGGTCAACTTTATGTCTGATCCTCATACCAGGCAGGACCAGCAGGTAACACATGGTCACAGCTGGAGTATCTTTTGTGCAACCCAAGACAGTCCACACAAGACAGTCCACACAACACAGTCCACACAAGACAGTCCACACAACACAGTCCACACAAGACAGTCCACACAACACAGTCCACACAAGACAGTCCACACAAGACAGTCCACACAAGACAGTCCACACAAGACAGTCCACACAAGACAGTCCACACAAGACAGACCACACAAGACAGTCCACACAGCTTCATTTGAATTCTTTCCAATCTGTCAATTTGGGTTTTGGATAAAGTTAGTAGTCCGAGTCTGTAATTGACCACTGCTATTTTTTTTAAATAACTTTATTTTTGTTCAACAATCAACAACTACAAAGTCAGTTGAAATGATGTGAATTGGGATGATTGCCCATGATATGAAATAATGAAATGGTGGGCTTTTACACATCATGAGATGATAGTGATTTGTATGATAAAGATAAAAATTTATACATAAATTGTACATTTTTGATAACAAAGACGTACACGAATTTCATGGTCTCTCTTTCTCTCTCTCTTTCACAAAGGTAGATAGAGGTGTATGTATAAAATAGGAAAAAGTAGGAGCAGCTTTATTACTTAACGATTACAAAGTTGTGACGTTTCGGCGTGAGCCTTAATCATACAAAAACATACAGGACGAAGAAATAGGGAGAGGAGATAAAGTATAGATTCACATGAATACTATAAAAAAAAAATATTTAAAAAATAAATTTTTTTTAAAAAGAGTACTTAGCTGTAAAATGTAAATTTTCCGGCAGTGTGTGTCAGGAATGGATTTAGTAGAATCCAGCCAAGTCACACCTTACAATTTACAGCTAAGTACTCTTTAAAAAAAATTTTTTTTTTTAAAAAATAGTATTCATGTGAATCTATACTTTATCTCCTCTCTCTATTTCTTCATCCTGTATGTTTTTGTATGATTAAGGCTCATGCCGAAACATCACAACTTTGTAATCGTTAAGTAATAAAGCTGCTCCTACTTTTTCCTTTTTTATACATTCTGGTATCACAGCTTTACTGCAGTGCTTCATGTATAGTTATATACTTATACACTAATTATTGTGTGATAGAGGTGCATGGTGCAGTTTTACAAAGTGGCAGAGGGAGTGAATAAAGTGAGAAAAGTGAGAAAAAATGAATAGAAAATGTGAGAGTGAGATGAGAATGTATAAATGAAAAACATACAACTTCCGATATTTCAGCGTGAGCCTTTTTCGATGATTACATACACAAATGAGACAAAAATGTGTAACTAAATGAAAAACGTATCTTAATGTGGCATCCTCCAGAAGTAGGAAACACAGAGAAATGCATGTCCACTAACGAGGCATAGAAACCATGTGGGGCCACACAAAGGATAAGCTGATAGAGCCAATCGTAAAGAAGAGGCAGAGAGAGGGAGGGAAACAGGTAGAGGACGGGCAATAGAGACATGATAGCCGTTAGAGAAGAAGGTGTCAGGGGGAGGGGAGGGGGAAAGGAGAGGAGAGGCAGAGAGATAATGAATGAAGAACATAAACACCTGCAGGGAGAAAACATGAAACTGGTGAATAGGACAAGACCCTATACACCTATAGGTCGCCAGAGAAGAAGAGAAGATGGCGATACAGAGGGGAGCTAGGAGTAAGAAACAAGAAATTAGAGTATAAATTTGTAAAATTGGGGGGGGGGGGATGGAAAAGTAAAGAAGTTAAAGGAAGCTGAAGACATTGTTAAGTCCATCTGGGTGGAGACAGCCTGTCTGGAAAATAAGGCGCTGTTCTAGGACCCTCCGAGATCATACATCAGCAGAACAAGAGCGAATCGCACTAACAGAAATGTCCTGTTTTCCCCTGTGGTTTCTAAGACAAAAATGTTTAGCCAAAGGTGTCCAGGCCCCCTTAGAAATATTGTTAAGATAGTGAAAATGATCTCCTAAGCATAAACCGGTCTCCCCTATGTACTTCATACCACAACGTTTGCACATAATAGCATAAATAATATTGCTTGAAGTATACAGGCTAAAGCACTGTGATACTCTGAACACCTTGTGGTCCTTTCGTGGAACTCGTGTGGTCTATTTTGGACCACACAGGGGACCACGGGACCTAACGAGGACCACATGCGTGAATTCAGTAGGTTCACAGTGCGGTTTTTGGTGGTAGAAGTGAACGAAGAAGAAGAAGAAGAAGATTGCTTGAAGTGCAGATGAAACCCTTCTGTACCGATAACGTGGACTTAGGGAATGAGATCTGGCTAGCCTTGACAACAAATGGGCAAGTGTTGCATCTACGGCATCCACAATGTCTGGTACCATAAGAAGTGTCACAATAATTAGTGTATAAGTATATAACTATACACGAAGCACTGCAGTAAAGCTGTGATACTAGAATGTATAAAACAAGGAAAAGTAGGAGCAGCTTTATTACTTAACGATTACAAAGTTGTGACGTTTCAGCAAAAGCATACAAAACATACAAAAACATACAGGATGAAGAAGTAGAGAGAGGAGATAAAGTATAGATTCACATGAACTTTTTGGGGAACCCCCATTGATGGCCTACAGATGGGAAAAGAACCTCAGGGACCTTTTAGTTCGAAGTCACCACAAGACAGATGACACTTTTTATGGTACCAGATGTTGTGGATGCCATAGATCCAACACAGTGGACAGAGGTGATCAAATGCGTGGTCAGCTTGTTGTTATCTCTATTGTCGTGATCACTGATCAACATTTGACTTGGAATTCTCATGTACATAACCTAACAAACTTGATTGCACAGAAAGTTTACCAACTAGCCAAAATTAAACACTTTATCAACAAAGACAATAAGAAAGATATACTACATATCACACATACAAACACACTTAGATTACTGTTCAACAATCTGGGATGGATGCTCAGTCTCAAACACAAAAAAAGGTGCCACTCACTTCATAAATGAGCATTAAATCTGATTTGTGACAAATACTCAATACAGACTGTAGATCAGCACAAACAACTCAAAATTCTACCCCTCAAATATAAAGTTATTTTTAACAAAGTTAAGTTTGCTCGCAGAATTCCATTGCACAATGCTCCAGTTTACTTGTGGTCACTGTTTGCGTATAATACTAAACATAGCTACCGTTTAAAAAACTGTCTTCTTCCTAAACCCAGGATTGATCTGTACAAGAAAAGCCTTGTATACTCTGCAGTACAGCTCTGGAATACCCTACCCTACCATTTAAAATCCATTAGTAATACTTCATCCTTTAACTCAAACCTGTTTCATTATTTACTTGCTTGTAATTACATGCCTCCATAGAATAACCAGCACTCTCTCAATCCATGAATCGCAAGCCATCAAATACTAAAATGACATAGTTCGAAAAGTAACTTGTTAGATACTGTTAGAAATTATTTTAATGTTTGTTAAAAAACATATGTTAGAAGATTTGTACTGACAATGCATTTTTGATTATGTATATGTCTGTGTGTGCACGTGTATGTATGTGAACAATTTTTTATAAATAGGAAACTACGAGGCTAGCCACGAGAGAACAGCATACTATCGACTTAACGGCTAAGTCGATAGTATGCTGTTTTCTCATGGCTAGATGGCTGCTCATCCTACCGTTGGCTAAGTCGATAGTACGCTGTTCTCTCATGGCTAGACGGCTGCTCATCCTACCAGAGTCCGTGTTCGAATCCCAGGTAATTCTCTTTTGATTTTTCTTTCTCTCACGTCTCACTAAAGTGCTTTGTCTACGATTTTTTCGAGGTCTAATCCTACAAAATTTGTTCTCTTACTTTAGTGTATGTATGTGATAGTGCTATTTTATTAGGTTAATTACTTCTTCTATTTTACTTTGAATATAATAGTTTAATCTTACACTCTTTTAATATGTTTTTTTTCCTAATGTAATTTGTATACTTGTATTAAATCGAGAGGGCATGGTCATTGGAGGCACAATATTCCCACACAAAGAGATACATAAAACAACGTGGATATCTCCAGATGATAGAACTAGAAACCAGATAGACCATTTTTGTATTAGAAAGCAATACAGAACATCTCTCATGGATGTAAGGGCTTATAGGGGTGCAGATGTCAACAGTGATCACAACCTGTGCATAGGGAAAATAAAACTAAAATTGAAAAGTCAACACAAGAAATCAGTACACAGAAAGATATACATCCACAGCCTACAAGAAGAAAATACTAACATTAATTTCAATCAGGAACTTGCCAATCATTCCAAATCACCCAGTGAAGTTGAGGAGATAGGTATAGATGAGCTATGGAATTCTTACAGCACAGCCATAATCACAGCAGCAAAAGTAAGCGCTGGATTGGAAAAACCAAATAGAAAAGCATGGATATCAGATAAAACATGGAAGTATATACATGAAAGACGAGCAGTCAAATTAAACATGTTGAATGCAAAAGCAGATCATGAAAGAGATTCGGCAAAAGCAAAATACAAAGACATAGACAAGAAAGTAAAAAGTTCAGCTAGAAGGGATAAAAGAGAATACATAGACAATATGGCGAAAGAGGCAGAAAAAGCAGCAAAAACAGGAGACAGCAAAACTTTATATAACATACAAAAGAGGCTAACAGGTACTATTACATCTAAAGAAAGACCAATCCTTAGCAAAACTGGAACACTATTAACATCAAATAAAGACCAAAAGCAAAGATGGGCTGAACACTTCCAAGAAATACTCAATCGACCACACCCAAAAGAATTGTTAAACCTTGAAACTGACTTACCAGCCCCACAACTAAATGTCAATCTAGATGAAATTAAATTGCATGAAATTGAAACAGCAGTGAATTTAATGGCTAACAACAAAGCTGCAGGTGAAGATGAATAACAGCCGAGATGCTAAAAGCTATCAATAGTGACAACATGAGACAACTACAGAGAATGTTTAACAAGATTTGGAAAGAAGAAAAGGTCCTTCTAATTGGAAGAAGGGAATCATTGTTAAAATACCAAAAAAGGGCAACCTTAGTGACTGTAACAACTGGAGAGGAGTAACCTTAATATCAGTTGTGTCAAAAGTATTTTGCAAGGTCATTTTGAATAGACTCAAAGATATAGTGGATACTGCAATGAGAGAAGAACAAGCAGGATTTCGAAAAGGGAGAAGTTGTCTCGACCAGATCTTTACTCTCAGAATAATACTTGAAGAACATATTGAAAAGCAGAAACCATTAATACTGAATTTCATAGATTTTAAGAAGGCATTTGATAGCATACACAGAGATTCATTATGGAGAATTTTATGTCTATATGGAATACCATCTAAAATTGTCAACATCACTAAGGACTTATACAATGGATATGGTTGTGCAGTCAAGACAGAAGAAGGGATGAGTAATGGTTCCAGATTGAAACAGGCGTGAAACAAGGATGTATACTGTCTCCTTTACTTTTTGGGATTACAATAGACTTCATAATGAAAAAATGCTGCACAGGTAACACAGGTATTGACTGGGTACATGGGACCCAACTAGAAGATCTTGATTTTGCTGATGACATAACTCTTATCAGTAATAATGTGAATTCCATGCAAGAAAAAACAGATAGCCTATCTTCACTGGCTAGCAAAATAGGACTTGAAATTAACAAGGACAAAACAAAAATAATGAAAATTCCCATCAATCAAAATGGAAAAATACACATAGAAGGGACAGATATTGAAGAAGTCAATCAATTTGCATACCTTGGCAGCTACATAGACCAGGATGGTGACACTAGAAAGGAAGTTAGGATCAGAATTGCAAAAGCAGCATCAATCTTCAAGAATCTTGAGAACATATGGAATTCAAAAGTTATAAGCACAAGGACCAAGTTAAGACTATTCAATTCAAATGTCATTTATGCATGCGAAAGCTGGAAAACAACTAAAGAAATAGAAAAGAAATTAGACTCTTTTGAAAACAAATGCCTAAGGAAAATACTCGGCATCAAGTGGAATGAATTCAAGAACAATGCAGAGATAAGACAGATGACTGAACAACAACCAGTCTCACGGGTGATGAGGAAAAGGAGATGGACATATGTTGGCCACTTGATGAGAAGAAATGAGCAGAGAATCCCAAAACAAGCTATCAAGTGGAACACAACAGGCCGAAGAAAAAGGGGCAGACCGCGTGAAACTCTGAAGAGAACATTATTAAGAGAGGCCAAGTTAACAGGCATAAAATCCTTTGTTGAGGTTGAAAGACTCGCCGAGGACAGGAAAAATTGGCGAACTACTTTGCGAGCCCTATGTGACGTCTAACGGCACGGGAAGGATATAAGATATATAAGATAAGATTAAATCGAGTGTGTGGGAAGAATGAAAAATGGAGTGATGAAGGGCAGAATGTAAGACGGACCTGCATCCCCAATTCTTTACCCTTTAAAAATAAAGATTATTCATTCATTCAATCATTCACTGTCTGTGTCTGAGTTCTGCTTGATTTATCTTCAAACTTGGCTTTCATGCTATTTCTATTGCCATGTCACTGTCAGTGTAAAATTTCTGCCTAGTTTATCTTCAAACTTGGCTTCCATGCTATTTCTATTATCATGTTGCTGTCTGTGTCCAAGTTCTGCCTGGTTAATCTTCAAACTTGGCTTCCATGCTATCATAAACCCCCTTGAGGTTAAAGGTGTCTTCTGGTCAGTTTGTTGTGTCAAGGTTTAATCTTGTCTGACAGTCACTGTCTGGTCAGTTTGTCATATCAAGGGTTAATCCTGTCTGATGGTCACTGTCTGGTCAGTTTGTCATGTCCAGGGTTAATCCTGTCTGACAGTCACTGTCTGGTCAGTTTGTCATGTCAAGGTTTAATCCTGTTTTGATGGTCATTGTCTGGTCAGTTTGTCACATCAAGGGTTAATCATGTCTGATAGTCAGTCTGGTCAGTGTGTCGCATCAAGGGTTAATCTTGTCTGACGGTCATTGTCTGGTCAATTTGTCATGTCAAGGGTTAATCTTGTCTCATGGTCAATGTTTGATCAGTTTGTTGCATCAAGGGTTAATCCTGTCTGACAGTCATTGTCTGGTTGTTTGTTGTGTCAAAGGTTAATTCTGTCTGACGGTCATTGTCTGGTCAGTTTGCTGCATCAAGGGTTAATCCTCTCTCTCTCTCTCTCTCTCTCTCTCATATGCTTGCTACTGTCAAAGCTTTGTTTCATGCAGGATCACAGCACGTCATAATTTTCAATTCCATTTGTCGAAACAGATCTGAGAAAATCTAGGACTAAACATGCAGAACTTAAGTCTAGCTCTCTTTCTGCACATCCACACCAAGAACCTAAACTCTGCCAGCAGTGCCAGTAACTTAGCGTGTGTGTCTGGCTGAGTTACAGGAATAATATTTAGCATAATAGTTTTGTATATGTCTATCTTTTGTGC
This sequence comes from Achatina immaculata, assembly GCA_009760885.1. NCBI lineage: Eukaryota > Metazoa > Mollusca > Gastropoda > Stylommatophora > Achatinidae > Lissachatina > Lissachatina immaculata. The sequence goes on along the minus strand of CM019691.1, from coordinate 67,187,172 downwards.
AGTGTGTGTTTCTATTATGTTCCGCGGTGTTGCTATACTGAGTGTGATTGTGGTGCATTTGTAATATATGTTTTATTCTGTTTCTTGTATGTTGATCCTGCATAGTTGACATGGTGCTGTCTTTTTGGATCTGTATGCTTCTCTCTGTGTGATGGGTGTCATTTTGTAAATAAGTTTAAATGTAATTTATCTTGCTTTCGGTTTTATATTTATAAGATGGAGGTTTGTAAGTTTCTTTAAATTGAAGAGGGCATATCTTCGACCTCTTTTGATTCTGAGATGTAGCAGGGGTGCTTGGTTTTTGGTTAGATGTTTGTAGATGTAATTTGTTTTATGGTGTAGGAGTGTTTCACTTCCATGGTTGGATTGAATGCAGGTTTTGAAGAATGGTGGTAGTGTACCAAAATGGTGTGGCTGTGAGTTGTTTGGTAGGAGCAGATTTGATAGTCTGAGTCCAATGTAGTAGTGAGCTAGCGTGTGCTGTTTTGAATGTTTGATGATGCGGCCTAGGTGACTGATCCAGAGTGCTTGGATCTTTTTTTGTATGCCCTTGGAGGGCGGTTCCTCTGTGTAGTTTTTCCTGTGTGAGAGTTTTATGTTTGATGCTGTGTATAATGTTTGTGAAGATGAAGCGTCTGATCTGTTGTTGATTTCATGGATTGTCTGTTGTGGACTGCTACACAGATTATTTTTGGGATAATGTAAGTGTTCACTACTATGCTTCTACCAAATATTGCATTAGTTTTTTATCTGTTCATTAGGCACATCAATAACACCAAATACTGAAAATTGTGATGGACCACCAATACTTAAAGGTGAAATTATAGATGCCATCAACACATGAAGAAAGGAAAAGTGACTGGGTCTGATAATATAACAATAAAAGAAATAGAGGCACTAGAGGAGATTGGAATAAAAGTAATAACAAAGTTACTGATGACATTTACAACAGAGATTATATGCCCAGTAACCTGCTTAAATCCATGTTTATAGCACTACCAAAGAAACCAGACGCAAAGGAATGTGATAACCACCGGACTATCAGTCTCTCATGTCACATAACAAAGCTATTTCTGAGAATTATTATGAGAAAAACATGGAAAAAGATAAAAATGAAAATAGCAGATGAAATGTTCGGATTTGTTGAAGGAAGGAGAACACACAATGACATTTATGCTTTACAAACGCTAACAGAAAGAGCTTTAGAAGTACAGAAAGATCTCTACTTATGCTTCATTGATTACGCCAAGGCATTCGACAAGGTGAAACATAATGAAATTATTAAAATGCTTGAAGACATCAATATAGATGGCAAAGACCTGAGGATTGTATGCACATCTATACTATTGAAAACAGAACTGGAAAATATCAACATATAAAACAGGGAGTGCGACAAGGATGTGTAGTATCTCCAGACCTTTTTTCTCTGTACAGTGAGAATATTTTAAGACTGATCATTGGAGAACCAGGTATAAATGTTGGAGGATACAATATTAACAACCTTCGGTATTCTGATGACACAGTACTGATAGCTGAGAACCAACAAAATCTCTTGGATAAAGTTACCAAAGAAAGTGAACAGAAAAGCCTTACTTTGAACATCAAAAAGACAGAGACTATGGTTATATCTAAGAAACAGAATCCACCAAAATGCAGTATAAAATATAAAATTAAATGGAACTATTCTAAAGCAGGTGCAGAAATTCAAATACCTTGGAGCAGTAATAACTTCAGATGGGAAATGTAGAACAGATATTAAGAACAGAATAGACCAAGCAAAGACTACATTTCAGAGAATGAGAACATATTGTGCAACACACTCTTATCAATGAGTGTTAGAAAACGAGTCCTAAAATGCTATATTGAACCTATCTTGTTATATGGAAGTGAATCATGCACAATAGGCAGGTCTGCACAAAAGTCATTGGAAGCAGCAGAAATGTGATTTATTAGAAGAATGTTGTGAATTTCCTGGACAGCAAAAATAACTAATGGAGAATGTTTGAGAAGAGTTGGAGATAGAAAAAAATCTTGTCAAAAAAATTAGAGACAATGTATTTCATAAGACATGCAATGAGAAGAGGGGCATTGAAAATATTATAATAACAGGGAAAATAGAAGGAAGAAGATCAAGAGGAAGACCAAGAGAAATGATACTGGGCAGTCTGATGAGATGCTGTAAGAGGAGATCACCAACTGAGCTAATGGCCTGCATGAAAGATCATGTACTCTGGAGAAGCATAATAGTCAATGCCAGTCGGCACGGCACCTGACAATGATGATGATGACCTGTTCATCATGTCTGTGATTTGTGTTACCAGTTTCTCCCATGTGATGCCATAAAGTTTATGTTGTCTGTGTGAGTGAGGCGAAAGGGGAAGTCTCTTTTGTTCCGCCATTTGCCTATCCTCATTATTACTGATTTCTGTATGTTTAGTTTGGCCCTGCTGGCTTTGCCAAACTCTATGAATATCTCTAGAATGTCCGCTATTGATCTGTCTGTTGGTGGGAAGAAGATAGCGTCTCTGCATATGCAAGCAACTTTCTCTCTCCTGTGCCAGGTATGAATGTTCCCTGGATTGTTGTGTCTTGCCTATCTTCTCTAGAAGTGGTTCTAGAGTGCGTATGTACAGTAAAGGAGAGTGGGGGCAGCCCTGTCTCACAAATCTAGTTAGCCTGAAAGTCTCTGTAAGCATGTGGTTTACTAAGACTTTGCTCTCAGTCTTGGAATAAAGAATATGAATCCATTCTCTAAAGTTGTTCCGCATATTAGAGTAATGTCTTGTGTAAGTAAAAGGGATGGCAACTGCAGTAAAACTGGTTTAAATAAATAAGGTAGACAGAGGTATATGGTGCAGTTTTACAAAGTGAGGGAGGGAGTGAGTAAGGTGAGAAAAAAAACTGAATAGAAAGTATAAGAATGTATAAATGAAAAACATACAACATCCAATATTTCGGCGTTAGCCTTATTCGGGGATACATACACAATGAAATACAAATACGAAGAACTTATCTGAAGTGTTTTCCTTCAAGTGGGAAACAGAAATGTGTGTGGTAGAAGGGAGAAGGAAAAATCACGCTGCCTCCAGACAAAAGATACCCGATAGAGCCAATCATAAAGAAGAGGTAGAGAGAGAGGAGGAGAACAAGTGGGAGAAAGGGGTGGGGAGAAGGCAATAGGAACATGATAGCCGCTAGAGGTGTCAGGGGGGAGGGAGAGGGGGAGGGAAAAGGGGACGCGGATAGATAATGAATGAAGAACATAAATACCTGCAGGGAGAAAATGTGAAACTGGTGAATAGGACAAGACCAATATGTTGGCAGAGAAGAAAATAGGGTGGTGGTAGGGAGAGGTAGCCTAGAGAAAGAAAGTAGAGTTTAAAAAAGGCCAGTGGAAAAATAAAGAAGTTACAGAAAGCTGAAGACATTGTTAATTCCAGCTGGGTGGAGACAGCCAGTCTGGAAAATAAGGCGCTGTTCTAGGACCCTCCGAGATCGTACATCTGTGGAACAAGAGCGGATCGCACTAACAGAAATATCCTGTTTGCCCCTGTGTCAAAAATGTTTAGCCACAGGTGTCCAGGCCCTCTTAGAAATATCACTGAGATGCTGGCGAAATCTATCTCCTAACCGTAAGCCAGTTTCCCCTATGTATTTCAAACCACAACGTTTGCACATGATAACATAAATGACATTTCGTGAAGTACAGGTGAAACCCTCCTGAACTGATAATGTGGACTTAGGGAAGGAGATCTGGCTGGCCTCGACAACAAACGGACGTGTTACATCTACGGCGTCCGCAATGTCTGGTACCATAAAAAGTGTCATTTGTCTTAAGATGACTACAAATTAAAAGGTCCCTGAGGTTCTTGTCCCGTCTGTAGGCCACCAATGGGGGTTCCCCAGAAAGTTCACATGTCTCAGGAGGGGACCTAAGATAGGAAAGAAGAGTTGGTAGAACTCTGCTGTAAGACCATCTGGTCCTAGTGACTTGCCTTTCTGCATTCCTTGTACAGCTTGTGTTAAGTTTTCCTTGTACAGCTAGTGTTAAGTTTTCCTTGTACAGCTAGTGTTAAGTTTGCCTTGTACAGCTTGTGTTAAGTTTTCCTTGTACAGCTTGTGTTAAGTTTTCCTTGTACAGCTTGTGTTAAGTTTGCCTTGTACAGCTTGTGTTAAGTTTTCCTTGTACAGCTAGTGTTAAGTTTGCCTTGTACAGCTTGTGTTAAGTTTTCCTTGTACAGCTTGTGTTAAGTTTTCCAGTGTTAGTGGTTGTTCGAGTACATATTATGTCTGTGTCACACAGTTGTTTAGTGTACTGCATGTATTTGTCTTGTATGTGTGTTTCTGTTTTCTCCTCAGTGTATAGGTTTTTGTAACATTCTCTGAAAGCCTGCACTATGTTTTGTATGTCTGTTTGTTGCCATCTAGGTCTGTTATCTTGCCTACTTGTCTGCTGTGGTGAATGTTTTGTTCTATCCCTAAGTACTGCTTGGTGGGTGTTTCTTGAGTGATAGTGTTGAGCCTGGTCCTCGGTAGGACACCCTGACATCTGTGTTGTTTGTGTTTGTCTAGTTCCTCTCGTAGTGTGAGTAGGTGCGGTGAGTTTTTGTCTATCTGTTTTGTTCGTCTGATTGCTTCTTCAATTATTTTCTCCTGTCTCAGTCTTTCTCTGTGTATTTAGGTTGAGACTGTCTGTGCTCTCTCCCTTATTGTGCTCTTCAGTGTTTACCAAAATGTATAAACTAGGACACAACTGTGTAGTCACTGAGTAATAAAGCTGTTCCTACTTTTTTTTTTTCCTAGTTTATACATTTTGGTTTGAGCTTGTTGGTGAGCGCTTTTGTGAGGATCTTGTAGTCTACGTATTTTGCTTTACTGCAGTGGTTCTGTGGATAGTTATACACTCATACACTAATTATTGTGTGTTACTTCAGCGTTTCCCAGTGTTGCTGAATGTTGTGTGTGGGTATGTCATCTGTGGGTATGTTGTCTGTGAAAGTGTGTTATGTGTTCTACAAAATGTTGGTTTTGGAGAAGTGAACTGTTAAGTTTCCAATGCGGTGATTGTTTGAAAGGTCTATTTGTGTGTGTCGCATTTACTGTTGTGACTAGGGCTTTATGATCTGTGAACTGTAGGGTTTCTATGAGATGCCTGGTTTGTGTTATGTGATGTGTTGAAGGTGCATAAATTCTGTCTAGTTTGGTAGATCTGTTATGGGCATTGTTTTTGTGTGTGGTGTCTCCACCTTGTGGATGTGTGTGCCTATATGTGTCCACTAAACTATGTGTGTCTATTATGTCTTGTAAAATCTCTAGTTGGTTTTTGTCGTCTCTGCATGTTTCAACAATCTGAGCCCTAACTTGGCCTCCTATGATGTATGCACCCGACAGAACACAGTTAAAATCTCCTCCTAGTATAATATTGTGTTCTCTATATGTACAAGCAAATAGGGAGTCCAAGTCCTCATAGAATATTGGCTGATGCATGTGGTTAGGTGGAGCATGTATGTTGACTATGGTGTATGGTTAGGTGGAGTGTGTATGTTGACTATGGTGTATGTATGTGTATCGTTCACTGCCTCTGCTATGGCTATTGTCCCTCTACTATCTCTGCTCATTCTAACAATGTCCCATCTATCTGATGTCTGTACTATTGCTACTCTCAACCCTAAATTTTGTTTAGCCAAGCTAAAACATGAGAATCTAAGGCCTAACTGTCTAGTGATTTATGCTGCGTGTCTGTCTGTCAGTATGTTTGTTTCCTGTATGAGAATGAAATCTGGTTTATGTTTATGTATCAGTGAGACAATGTGGTGTAGTTTTGTACATATGCCTCAAATGTTAATGCTTAAAATTCTAATTTCCTTATTCATTTCTAAACAGTAAAGATTAAAAAACCCGACTTGATCTGTTTAAACAGTGGAAAAAAGATTCTACATACTTTTGGCTTGCAATCCAAGCTGGTGTTGAAACTTGTTGCTGTGTCCTTGTTACTGTTCCATAATTTCGGTACAAAGAATTAACACTAAAATATTTAAAGTTCCTCAGTAAGGAAAGTCCTATTTGCACAGTTTTTGTTTCACAAGAGCTCATTTGTGTCGATAATTAGAGGAGAATCCTCTTCGTCTGAGTGGGCTTCTGGAAGTTGTTGAGCCCAGGAGAGTGGAATTCTGCGGGCCAAGTCACAGTGTCCCTGCTGTCATTCAGAGGGCGGCGCTCCTTGCTTCTTCCTCATTAGTTTTTCTTGTTTCTATTTTTATTGTCTGGTGCCGGGCTGGTCTGTTGTTCTAACTTCTGTCGGCTGTTTCCTCGGGGTACATGGTGATGTTTTTCCTGTCACAACCATGGGGGATATCTGTAACAATTTTCTTTTTCTGCTGTAATCCACTATTAAAAGCCGTCATCTTCAGTTTCTGAAGGTGGCCCTAGGCTGTCCATGGTCAGACCTTTGTTGACAATGTTGGATTGTTTGTCCTTATTGCCTGATGGTTCTTCTATAGACTGCTGCTCCTGGAGATGCCTGGTGGTGTCTTTTGGTCTGGGTTGTTGTTTCTTGGGGCATTTGTTAGCACCAGTGTCTGCGTTAACCATACACCTAGCCACTGTCTTAATAGCACTAAGTCCTCTTTCTGTTTGTTGTATGATGTTGTCAATTTGAATTCAAATTTTCCTTCAAATGTGATGGTTTATTTTTAAAATGTAAACTTTCTATAAGATCAATGCTCACATTTGTTACAACTAATGATTACTTTCTTCTGTTTTCATAAAAGTCAGAAAATACTCTATTTCAAAAAATGAAATAACCATAACAATGATTACTAGAAGAGTACTCTCTCTTATGCAAGAATATTACCTTTTTATTTCTAACTCACTGGGACTCCAGTAGCTATGATTAACAAAGTCATTAATGACTCACAGAGTAATTCATAGCTAACAAAGTCATTAATGAATCATTTAGTAAAGATCTCCTGACCTCTTCTCCTCATACAGTGAAAACATAATGAGAAATATAGAGAACATGCCAGGAATATCAATTGGCAGGTACAACTTTAACAACTTAAGATATGCAGACGACACAGTTCTGATTGCTAAAATGAAGGGGAGCTGCAGGCTCTTCTGGACACTGTGGTTCGTGAAAGTAAAGGTCTCACCCTGAACAAAAAGAAGACTGAAGTGATGGTCATCTCAAAGAAAAGAATACCACCAAAATGTAGCATTACAATCGATGGCACAAATCTGAAACAAGTTGATAGATTCAAGTACTTAGAAATGATTATAACTGATGGGAAATGTCACAATGAAATAAAAAGCAGATGTGCTCAGGCCAAGTCAGCATTCCAGACAGTGAGACACATTTTGTGCAACAGATCCATATCAATGGAAACAAAACTGCAAGTACTTAAATGTTACATCTAGCCAGTTTTGTTTTATGGGTGTGAAGCATGGTCTGTGAATAAGAGAGTGCAGCGAGAAATGGAGGCCATGGAAATGTGGTTTATAAGAAGGATATTAAAGGTACCATCAACAGCCAAGAGAACCAATGAAGAAGTCTTAAGACAGGCTGAAGTTAAAAAGCAAATTATAGCAAAGATCAGAGGCAGACAAGCGAGATTTATAGGACATTTCCTGAGAGTAGGAATATTGGAACACATTGTGGCAAGTGGAAAAAGTGAGGGAAGAAGAGACAGAGGAGGACAGAGAGAGAAGTTACTGGATGGGCTGTCAGTGTGGCTAGGAAGAAAGTCACCGGCGGATCTCATAATCAACGCAAAAGGCAGGGAATTGTGGAGAGAAATGATTACCTATGACACACAGCATGGCACTTAGATAGATGAGCAAATCATGACTAACAAAGTCATTAATGAATCATTGAATAAATCATGACCAACAAAGTCATTAATGAATCATTTAGTAAATCATGACTAATAAAGTCATTAAGAAACTGGAGGTAAATGGGCATCACAAACCTAAAATACTGACAGATCAGAAAAGGTTTCATAATAGTTGTAAGAGCAGATAAAAGTTCTATGATTTGCTGTGTGGATAATTAACTGCCATGAAGATCATGATTTACTTGTGATACATTAAATAAGTCCCAGGCTGCCGCTTCAACAGACTGCAAATTCCAAAAAACTTCCATTTGGAAATCAGGAGGAGATTAGCAAATGCTAAAATGTATCTTACATCTTCTTACATCCTTCCCATGCCGTTAAACATCACATAGGGCTCGCATAGTTGTTTGCCAAGTTGTCCTGTTTTTGGTGAGTTTTTCAACCTCATCAAGTGATGTTATGTCCACTAAACTGGCTTCTCTTAACAATGTCCTCTTTAGAGTTTCATGTGGTCGACCTCTTTTTCTTCGGCCTGTTGTGCTCTACTTGATAGCTTGTTTTGGTAATCTCTGATTGTTTCTTCTCATCACATGGCCTACATATGTCCATCTTCTTTTTCTGATCACCCATGAGACAAGTTGTTGTTTGCTCATCTGTCTTATCTCTGTGTTGTTCTTAAATTCATTCCACTTTATACTGAGTATTTTCCTGAGGCATTTATTTTCAAAATATTCTAATTTCTTGTCTATTTCTTTAGTTGATTTCCAGCTTTCACATGCATAAATTAGAGTGGATATCACATTTGAATTGAAAAATCTTAACTTGGTTTTTGTTATGTATAAAATGTATAAACTTTTTTGTTATGTATAAAATGTATAAATTATTATGTATAAAATGTTATGTATAAAATGTAATGTATAAAATGTTATGTATAAAATGTATAAAATGTTATGTATAAAATGTTATATATAAAATGTATAAACTACAAAAAAGTAGGAACAGCTTTGTTACTTAACGAGTACACACTTATGGTGTTTCTGCACAAAATCACACAGGACGAAGAACTAAAAAGAAGAGATAAAGTATAAATTTACATGAATGCTATATTTTAAAAAGATCAAATAAAATGAATAGCTGTAACTTGTAAGAAGCTGTGGCTTGTTTGACGCTGCGTTCAGATAAAGCTCTGCATCTCATCATCATCATCATCATCATCAGCAGCAGCAGCAGCAGGTGTCGTGCTGACTGGCTTTGACTGTTATGCTTCTCCAGAGTACCCGATCCTTCATGCAGGCCATCAGCTCAGTTGGTGATCTCCTCTCACACCATCCCGTCAGACTGTCCAGTATCACTTCTCTTGGTCTTCCTCTTGCTCTTCTTCCCTCTATGTTTCCTATTGTTATAATACTTTCAATTCCCCCTCTTCTCACTGCATGTCCTATGAAAGTACATTCTCTCTATCTATCTATCTATCTATCTATCTATCTATCTATCTATCTATCTATCTATCTATCTATCTATCTATCTATCTATCTATCTATCTATCTATCTATCTATCTATCTATCATCTATCTATCTATCTATCTATCTATCTCTATCTATCTATCATCTATCTATCTATCTATCTATCTATCTATCTATCTATCTATCTATCTATCTATCTATCTATCTATCTATCTATCTATCTATCTATCTATCTATCTATCTATCTATCTATCTATCTATCTATCTATCTATCTATCTATCTATCTATCTATCTATCTATCTATCTATCTATCTATCTATCTATCTATCTATCTATCTATCTATCTATCTATCTATCTATCTATCTATCTATCTATCTATCTATCTATCTATCTATCTATCTATCTATCTATCTATCTATCTATCTCGTAATCTATCATCTATCTATCTATCTATCTATCTATCTATCTATCTATCTATCTATCTATCTATCTATCTATCTATCTATCTATCTATCTATCTATCTATCTATCTATCTATCTATCTATCTATCTATCTATCTCTATCTATCTATCTCTCTATCTATCTATCTATCTATCTCTCTATCTATCTATCTATCTATCTATCTATAAATCTGTCTCTCTATCTATCTATCTATCTATCTATCTATCTATCTATCATTTTTTTAAATAAAGCGGTTCTTACAATTTTCCTTTTTTATACATTCTGGTATCACAGCTTTACTGCAGTGGCTTCGTGTATAGTTATATACTTATACACTAATTATTGCGTATTAGTAAAAGCTAAATGCGTTTTCAAAAACACAATCCTTGTATCAAAACACACATTTGAAAAAGGTATCATACGCTGCTGCAAAATCTGGTCTCTTATCCCGTTCTGAAACACTGGCGTCGCACAGAACAAAATCAATCAAATGAAAGGAAAGCAAAGGAAAACTAAATATGTGGATATAAGGAACAAGTGCCGCGTTTTCTGTTTTCCCAAAATATTTGGATCTTCTTAATTTGATAACAATTTCTGCGACAATCGATGTCAAGCAGATTACTGAATGTCGATCCAGTGTGGGGACTATAGAAGTTAGAATAAGCTCTGTTCCTTCTTTGTCTCGCTACAGAAGTCCCACCCTGTACACAAGCCCTAGGATTGTTTGGCATGTACTGATCACTTATTTACCGTGGTATGGTTTGATTAGACTGTGCTCTCTTCTCTGGAAATTTCTAATATTCCCTTCTTGGCTTTCTAAAAGTGTAGACATGAGAAACACAAACACAAAGTTTCTGTGATCAGAGCGTACGTGAACAGCCATTGTCGAATATATTTCGGTTGACCGTTGTCATGGTTACAAGAAAAAAACCCTATTTGCGTAAAACACAATGCATTCAATGATCAACGAAAAAAAGGCAACGAAACAACATTCTGTGTTTGTGTAACTGTGGCAAACACCTGCCTGCAAAGAGCTGTCTCAATGTCGAACATGGTGAATATAAATTACACCATATGTTTGAAGATATAAGTGATAGATATGTAACATTCGACCATCATCATTTTGCTCAGTAGCTTATCTCATGAAATATTTAGGCACAGCTTTCAACAGAAGCAACACAGTAAGCGAGGAAATTAAAAGCAGAGTAAAATATGGAATAAAATATAACACCTGTTAAAATCCAAAATCCCATCACAAAACACCGAAATAACAATCTACAAAACTATAATAAGACCAGCCATCATGTATGGGTCAGAAACGTGGAGTACAACAAAGAAAGATGAACAAGAATTGCAGATCTTAGAAAACAAGATCATGAGAAGAATCTTTTGGCCAATAAAGGATATCAGAAGTGGAGAATGGAGAACTAGAAATAATAAAACTGAACAGTTTGTTTAAATCCTAACGAATTATAAATATCTTGAAACTGAACAGACTACGCTGGTTGGGCCAATTAGAAAGAATGGAAGAGAACAGACGAACGGAAATTATGTATGCACAAGAAGAAGAAGAAGAAGAAGAAGAACCTTATCTCATGATCACCCAGCTTCCTAAGTCCTGTCTCATCAATCTTACCAAAATAAATAAACTAGTAAAAAAAAAAAAATGTAGGAACAGCTTTATTAAACAGTAGTGTGACGTTTCGGCGTGAGCCTTAATCATACAAAAACATGCAAGACGAATAAATAGAGAGATGAGATAAAATATAAATTCACATGAATGCTATGTTAAAAAGAAAAAAAAATCAAATAAAATTAATAGAGTTGTAACTTGTAAGAAGCTGTGGCTTGTCTGACGCTGTGGGTCAGAAAAGCACATGGTGGAGTGTAGAGAGTATTTAAATGAAGACTTGAGATGTGTGATAGGCGTGTCGTAACATAGGGTAGTGTGTGGGGAAACTGTGGAGGGGAGAGAGAGAGTGATACAATGGTAATCAAGCTGGGAGAAGGTGAAATGTGTGATTATAGTAGGGGTAGAGGGGTTGTAATGTGATGCTGTGAAGAGGTTCTAAGCTATGTGTAACAAGTGAAAAGGGATTGGAACTTAGTGGGGAGGGATTATGATTGTGGAAGAGGAGAATGTTAGGTGTAGCTGAATAACGAGTTCAAACCATGGGTTCCAGAGTTACCATCCACACCCAGCTTCCAAAACTCCATCCCATCAATCTTACTATGCGCACCCAGCTTCCAAAGCCCTATCCCACCAATCTTACAATCCATACCCAGCTTCCAAAGCCCTGTCCCACCAATCTTACACTCCACACCCATGTTCCAAAGCCCTGTCCCACCAATCTTACAGTCCACACCCATGTTCCAAAGCCCTGTCCCACCGATATTACAGTCCATACCCAGCTTCCTAAGCTGCATCCCACCAATCTTACAGTCCATACCCAGCTTCCAAAGCCCTGTCCCACCAATCTTACAGTCTATACCCAGCTTCCTAAGCTGCATCCCACCAATCTTACAGTCCATACCCAGCTTCCAAAGCCCTGTCCCACCAATCTCCTGGTATATGGTCTGGTTTCTCTTTAGTGACCTATACAATTACTGTATGATTTATATTACACAGACCAAATGTCTGTACAGCAAAACATTCTAGTAAAGCAATAACATTTATAAATGGCTGTCACATAAAACAATAATCTGTATTTGCAAAGATTTTGTCCTGACACCAGGCCTCTGTCCTGCCAGGCCTCTGTCCTGCCAGGCCTCTGCCCTGCCAGGCCTCTGCCCTGCCAGGCCTCTGCCCTGCCAGGCCTCTGCCCTGCCAGGCCTCTGTCCTGCCAGGCCTCTGTCCTGCCAGGCTTCCAGGCTTCACAGAGTTTGTTCAGTTTACTTATGGGTAACCTGCCTATGTACATGACTGATTTTAATATTAAATTTGCATAATCCACCACATTGAACAATATAACATTAAACAATGTAACATCAAACAATGTAACATTAAACAATGTAACATCAAACAATATAACATTAAACAATGTAACATCAAACAATATAACATTAAACAATGTAACATCAAACAATATAACATTAAACAATGTAACATCAAACAATATAACATTAAACAATGTAACATCAAACAATGTAACATTAAACAATGTAACATCAAACAATATAACATTAAACAATGTAACATCAAACAATATAACATTAAACAATGTAACATCAAACAATATAACATTAAACAATGTAACATCAAACAATATAACATTAAACAATGTAACATCAAACAATATAACATTAAACAATGTAACATCAAACAATGTAACATTAAACAATGTAACATCAAACAATATAACATTAAACAATGTAACATCAAACAATATAACATTAAAAAATGTAACATCAAACAATGTAACATTAAACAATATAACATCAAACAATATAACATTAAACAATATAACATTAAACAATATAACATCAAACAATATAACATCAAACAATATAACATTAAACAATGTAACATCAAACAATGTAACATTAAACAATGTAACATCAAACAATATAACATTAAACAATGTAACATCAAACAATATAACATTAAACAATGTAACATCAAACAATGTAACATTAAACAATGTAACAATGATCATGTTGCAATCAGTGACAGATTAATCAATACCCAGACCTCCAGGCTAAACCTAGCAATGCCCACCACATGACCTATACTGTTCATCTCCTGATGAATGGCCTGATTTCCCTCTGTTGTAATCTCTACCATTATGATATGACTTTGTGTTACACGGATTAAATACAACTAATATATCATTACTATCTATCTCCTAGCCACACTGACAGCCCATCCAGTAACTTCTCTCTCTGTCCTCCTCTGTCTCTTCTTCCCTCAATTTTTCCACTTGCCACAATGTGTTCCAATTTTCCTACTCTCAGGAAATGTCCTATAAATCTCGCTTGTCTGCCTCTGATCTTTGCTAAAATTTGCTTTTTAACTTCAGCCTCTCTTAAGACTTCTTCATTGGTTTTCTTGGCTGTTGATGGTACCTTTAATATCCTTCTTATAAACCACATTTCCATGGCCTCCATTTCTCACTGCACTCTCTTATTCACAGACCATGCTTCACACCCATAAAACAAAACTGGCTAGATGTAACATTTAAGTACTTGCAGTTTTGTTTCCATTGATATGGATCTGTTGCACAAGATGTGTCTCATTTTCTGGAATGATGACTTGGCCTGAGCACATCTGCTTTTTATTTCATTGTGACATTTCCCATCAGTTATAATCATTTCTAAGTACTTGAATCTATCAACTTGTTTCAGATTTGTGCCATCAATGGTAATGCTACATTTTGGTGGTATTCTTTTCTTTGAGATGACCATCACTTCAGTCTTCTTTTTGTTCAGGGTGAGACCTTTACTTTTACTTTCATGAACCACAATGTCCAGAAGAGCCTGTAGCTCCCCTTCACTTTTAGCAATCAGAACTGTCATCTGCATATCTTAAGTTGTTAAGGTTGTACCTGCCAATTGATATTCCTGGCATGTTCTCTATATTTCTCATTATGTTTTCACTGTACAAGGAGAAGAAGTCAGTAGATAAAACACATCCTTGTCTCAATCCCAATTTTATGTCTTGGAATGCTCCTATTTGGTTCTCAACCCTCATTCTTGCTGATTGCTGCCAATATATGTTTTTGATAAGTTTCAGATCTTTCTAATCTATGTTGATGTCTTCCAGCATTCTTATAATTTCTGTGTGTATCACTTTATTGAATGCTTTACAGTAGTCTATGAAGCATAAGTATAGATCCATCTTTACTTCTATTGAGCTCTCCATCAATGTTCTCATTATATATATGGCATTACTTCTACCTTTTCCTTTGATGAAGCCGCAATGTTCTTCAGCAATTTCTGGTTTTATTTTGCCCCTGACTCTTCTCATAACATGTTTGGTAACATGGCTCATAAGACTAATGGTTCGATGGTCTTTACATTCAACTGCAGTTTGTTTCTTTGGTAGGGCAATGAAAATTGATTGCAAAAGGTCTGATAGGACACAGTTACTGTTATAGATGTTATTCAGCAATCTGGTAATTATTTCTATGCCAAGCTCTTCTAATTCTTCCAATTCTTCCTTGGTGATTTTATCTGGTCCTGGTGCTTTGTTGCTCATCATGCATTTGATAGGTTCTTCCACTTCTGCTTTTAATATGTGAGGCCCTTCATTATTATTTCGTATATCTATTTCGTTTCTATTGTCCTCATAGAGTTCTCTAAGGTATTCGCTCCATCTTGCCACAGTTTTATCTCTGTCCGTTATTATATGCCCCTCCTTTTACTTCAGGCAACCAGTCATGTGGTATGTCTTTTTGTTTGTTAACTCCTTTATTTGATGGTGTGTCTCTATTTCATTACATTTCTTATTTAGCCACTCCTCTTTAGCTTTACTGCATTTGTGTCTGACTTCTTTATTTATTTTGTCATATTCATCTTTATCTTCCTTAAGACTTCTTCTCCGATCCATTAGTTGCAATATTTCTTCTGTCATCCACCCTGTTTAGTCGATAGATGTTTGCTGAACAGAGTCTTTGAGCATATTCCATTGTTCATCAATCATTTCAATCTTCTCTATAGCATTATATGTATTATGTACTATGGTCCTATATTGTTCTTGTATTGCTTTATCTTTCAGTAACAGCTCTCTATCTAGTTCTTTGTTTTTAGCTGTTACCTTTAACCTCTTTAGCCTGATTCTCACTTTTCCTATGACTGGGATGTGGTCACTGTTGCAGTCTGCACTTGGTCTTGTTTTCACATATATTAGTGAGTTCCTGAATCATCTGTTGATCATAATGTAATCTATCTGGTTATGTATGTTATTATTTGAGCTTTTCCATGTCCATAGTCACCTTGAGTGTCATTGAAACCAAGTATTTCCTATTATCATTTTATTCTTTTCTGCCCACTCAATCAACATTTCTCCTCTTGTATTTCTGATACCTAGTCCATACTTGCCAGTAGCTTCATTGTCTTGTTCAGTCCCTACTTTCGTGTTTAAATCACTTACCACAAAATACATCATTGCCAGTCTTGTACTTTTCAGCACACTTATGACTTATGTAAATAAATATTATATGAAATTTACACATTTATTTATTTTCACATAAACAAGTAAAAAAAAAACAGGCAAAACAACACATGTTTTTTATTTTGCATATAGATCTGTGTCCATTCAATTTGGATTCCTTTTCCATCTTTCTGATAATGATGTCAGTGCAGTTAAAGAGGCAGTAATGTAAGCTGCATGTATGTAAAAAAAATAATCATCATTATGTGTGTTCTTTTAAATGAAGGTTGGCAGTAATGAATCTCCAGTTCCCTCACTCCTTCACCTTGATGATGCACTCAGTCAGGCTGTGTCCTGTCCACTCTTGTATGTTGTCTTCTCATGTACATCTCTACTTACCCTTTGCTCTTTTCCCTGCCATCTTTACTTCTAGTATGATCTTCAGCATATTGTTGTGCCTTTCGATATGGCCAAAGTATTTTGTTTTCTTCATCCTTATTTCTTTGAGAAGTTCACATTGCACTTGGAGCTGTTCTAAAACTTGTGGATTTGTTCTTTTCATTCTCCATGTTGTATGACCTAGTTTTCTGTAGAATCACATTTCTGCTGCGTTAATTTTCTCTCCAGCATTTTTCTTATAGTCCAGGTTTCTGCTCCATACAGTAAAACAGAGTAGATATAGCACTTTACTAATCTCAATTTTGTACTTGTGGATAGATTCCTAGATAACAGGACTGTCTTCATGGTGCTGAATGTATGTTTTGCCATTCCTATTCTTTTCTTTATCTCCATTTCACATCTCCCATCTTCAGTTAGTGTATGCCCCATGTTGCAATAGTTTGTCACTTGTTCCAGTTTCTCCTTGTTTAAAGTTATTTCATATATGGTTTCTGATCTTTCCTGCTGAACAATATTACTTTGGTCTTCTTGATATTGATCTCTAGTACCCATTTATGGCTTGTGTTGCTTATCTTATCTATTAACTTCTGCAGGTTTTGTGAATTCTCTGTATCATCTCCATGCCTTATATTGTTGACAATTCTTCCCCCTATGTTCAGTTATGGTATTTCGTCTGAGTGTTTGCTCCAAGTGCAATGTGAACTTCTCAAAGAAATAAGGATGAAGAAAACAAAATACTTTGGCCATATCGAAAGGCACAACAATATGCTGAAGATCATACTAGAAGTAAAGATGGCAGGGAAAAGAGCAAAGGGTAAGTAGAGATGTAGATGAGAAGACAACATACAAGAGTGGACAGGACACAGCCTGACTGAGTGCATCATCAAGGTGAAGGAGTGAGGGAACTGGAGATTCATTACCGAGAGGCCTATAGGATTGCTGTTTGGGAGGCAAAGTTCCGCAAGGGACATGCAAATGAATGAATGAATGAATGAATGTTTGGAGATGTTCTCTGTGCACAGGTTGAATAGACATGGAAACAGAACACATCCTATTTATGGGTATGTTTGTTAATATCATTATGTCATATTTTACTGGTGCTCCCTGTTCCCAGTAGAGATTTGTTATAATCTGGATGTCTTTCACATCAAGATTGATTTGCTCAAAACATTTTATTGGTTTGTCATGCTTCACTCTGTCGAATGTTTTAGTATAATCTATAAAACAGGCATAATATCTTTCTGAACTTTCATGTGCTTCTCCATCAGCTTTCTTACGCAAAAATTTGTCACTGTTCTGCCTGTAACCAAACTGTTCTTCACTGACTTATTTGTCAGTTTTGTTTGTTGTTCTTTCAAAGATGACTTTTAGTCACATGACTCTTCAGATTTATTGTTCTAAAGTCTGAATAGTCTGAAAAATAAAATCTAATATAAACAATGCATAAATGCATAAATATATATCATCATCATCATCATCATGTGCCGTGCCGACTGGCATTGGCTATTATGCTTCTCCAGAGTATCCGATCCTTCATGCAGACCATCAGCTCAGTTGGTGATCTCCTCTCACACCATCCCGTCAGACTGTCCAGTATCATTTCTCTTGGTCTTCCTCTTGATCTTCTTCCTTCTATTTTTCCTGTTATAATATTTTCAATGCCCCCTCTTCTCATTGCATGTCCTATGAAAGTACATTGTCTCTCTCTTATCTTTTTGACAAGGTTTTTTGTCTCTCCAGCTCTTCTCATACATTCTTCATTAGTTATTTTTGCTGTCCAGGGTTTTCGCAACATTCTTCTAATAAACCACATTTCTGCTGCTTCCAATGATTTTTGTGCAGACTTGCCTATTGTCCATGATTCACTTCCATATAACAAGATAGGTTCAATATAGCATTTTAGTACTCGTTTTCTAACATTCATTGATAAGGATGTGTTATGTTTCTCATTCTCTGAAATGCAGTCCTTGCTTGGCCTATTCTGTTCCTAATTTCTGTTCTGCATTTCCCATCTGAGGTTATTACTGCTCCAAGGTATTTGAATTTCTGCACCTGCTTTAGAATAGTTCCGTTTAATTTAATACTGCATGCTGGTGGATTCTGTTTCTTAGATATAACCATAGTCTCTGTCTTTTTGATGTTCAAAGTAAGGCCTTTCTGTTCACTTTCTTTGGTAACTTTATCCAAGAGATTTTGCAGGTCTTGTTGGTTCTCAGCTATCCGTACTGTGTCGTCAGCATACCGAAGGTTGTTAATATTGTATCCTCCAATTGTTATGCCTGGTTCTGTGATGATCGTTCTTAGAATATTCTCACTGTACAGAGAAAAAAGGTCTGGAGATAGTACACATCCTTGTCGCACCCCTTGTTTTATAGGTTAATATTTTCCAATTCTATTTTCAACTCGAACTGCTGCTTCTTGCTGCCAGTATAGATGTTTTACAATCCTCAGGTCTTTGCCATCTATATTGATGTCTTCAAGCATTTTAATAACGTCATTATGTTTCACCTTGTCAAATGCCATGGTGTAATCAATGAAGCATAAGTAGAGATTTTTCTGTACTTCTAAAGCTCTTTCTGTTAGTGTTCGTAAAGCATAAATGGCATTGTGTGTTCCTTTTCCTTCAACAAATCCAAACTGTTCATCTGCTATTTCCATTTTTATCTTTTTCCTTGTTCTTCTCATAATTATTCTCAGAAGTAGCTTCGTTATGTGACATGAGAGACTGATAGTCCAGTGGTCATCACATTCCTTTGCACCTGGTTTCTTTGGTAGTGCTATAAACGTGGATTTAATCAGGTCACTGGGAATATAACCACTGTTGTAAATGTCATTCAGTAACTTGGTTATTATTTTTATTCCTGTCTCCTCTAGTGCCTCTATTTCTTCTATTGTTATATTATCAGGCCCAGTCATTTTTCCTTTCGTCATGTGTTTGATGGCATCTATGATTTCATCTTCAAGTACTGGTGGTCCCTCACAGTTTTCAGTATCTAGTGTTAATTCTGTTCTTTCTCCTCCATATAGCTCACCGATATACTCTGTCCACCTGTCCACAATGTCTTCTTTTCCCATTAACATTTTACCTTCTTTCGATTTCAGGCATCCTGTGGTATATTTTGTTTTCCTGCCTGTGAGTTCATTAATTCGTTTGTACATGTTTTTGCTGTCTTTAGTATGAGAGTCCTCTATCTGTCTGCACTGCTCATTTAACCACACTTCTTTTTCTTCTCTGCATTTGCGTCTTATTTCTTTATTTATCTTGCTATATTTTTTCTCGTTATTTTTACTCCTCCTCCTCTTGTCCATCAGTCCTAAGATGTCATCTGTCATCCATTTATTTTTAGGGGCTTCTTTTTTTGGTGGTATTATCTCCTTAACAGTTTGGTGGATAGAATCTCTTAACATTTCCCATTGTTCATCTATACTATTTATCTTTGCTATTGCATTATATCTATTTGTTATAATAACTTTGTATTGTTCTCGCAGTTCTTGGTCATTTTTAAGAAGTTCTGTACTCAGTTTGATGTTTCTCACTTTTCTTCCTGCTTTATTTAGTTTTGTTCTAACTTTTCCACAGAGTGGATCATGGTCACTATTGCAGTCAGCTCCTGGCATGGTTTTTGTTGTCAGTAATGCATTGCAGAATCGTTTGTTGATTAATATGTAGTCTATCTGGTTAAAAGTCTTTTTGTCTGGACTGCACCACTTTGCCAGTCTTCGACGATGTTGTTTAAACCAGGTGTTTCCTACAACCATGCTGTGTATTCTTGCCCATTCAATTAATTTATAACTTCTGTCATTCCTCTCCCCCAGTCCATAGTCACCAACGATGTCTGAAGTTCTTCCTTTATCAACTTTAGCATTAAAATCTCCCATGACTATGGTAACTTCATGTGACTTTGTGTGTTTTAGTGCTGTCTCTATGTCATTATAAAATAGCTGTACATCTTCTTCAGAGCTTTCAGATGTTGGAGCGTACACTTGTATAATATTTATATTTATTGGTTGTCCTTTCAGTTGGGCTAGCAGGACTCGGTCCGAGATGTTCAAATATCCTACAATTGTCCTTGCCGTTTGTTCATCAAATATAATTCCTACTCCTTGTTCATGTTTCTCACTTCCTGAATATATTATTGTATATTTATCTGAGTTTATCTTCCCTGCACCTGTCCATCTAACTTCACTCATTCCTAATATGTTGATCTTCATCATTTCCATTTCCATCTTTACATTTTTAAATTTTCCAGCCTGGAATAAAGTTCTAACATTCCATGTTGCTATTTTGAACTTGTTAGTTTTGCCACCAGTAGCTTGATGACGATCTGGCCTCACCTGTGGCTCGTGAGCTGCCCTACCGGATGAGGCTGTTCCAGAGGAACATCCATTAACGTCGTTCATGATGAATTGATTATTCTGTTTAAGCATAACTATTCTTGGGAATTACAACAGTGGTTTCCCGTTGCCTTCTGTCGGTTTGTGTACGGACTCTCCGCTAGCCTTTGGACTCCCTGTCCTACCCACAAGGCAGTGGGAACGAGAGGTTTTAAGACCATTTAAAATATAATCTTAGGCTTTATTTCTTACTAATTAACTCCCCTTTTAAAAAAAATGTTCTTTCTCATTTTATTATTATCGTGAACGACAGTAAAGGATGTTCTTCTGGAACAGCCTCATCCGGTAGGGTAGCTTACGAGCCACAGGTGAGGCTAGATTGTCATCAAGCTATTGGTAGCAAAACTAACAAGATCAGAATAGCAACATGGAATGTTAGAACTCTATTCCAGGCTGGAAAATTATAAAATGCGAAAAGGGAAATGGAAATGATGAAGATAAACATACTAGGAATGAATGAAGTTAGATGGACAGGTGCAGGGAAGATAAACTCAGATAAATATACAATAATATGTTCAGGAGGTTATAAACATGAACAAGGAGTAGAAATAATATTTGACGAGTAAAACAGCAAGGACAGTTGTGGGATATTTAAACATCTTGGACCAAGTCTTACTAGCCCAGCTGAAAAGACGACCAATAAACAAAAATATCATACAAGCGTACACTCCAACAGCCAATATTTCTGAAGAAGATATCATAATCATCATCAGGTGCCGTGCTGACTGGCGTTAGCTATTATGCTTCTCCAGAGTACACGATCTTTCAAGCAGGCCATCAGCTCAGTTGGTGATCTCCTCTCACACCATCTCATCAGACTGTCCAGTATCATTTCTCTTGGTCTTTCCCTGACTCTTCTTCCCTCTATTTTTCCTGTTGTTATAACATTTTCAATTCCCCCTCTTCTCATTGCATGTCCTATGAAAGTACATTGTCTCTCTCTTATCTTTTTGACAAGGTATTTTGTCTCTCCAGCTCTTCTCATATATTCTTTATTGGTTATTTTTGCTGTCCAGAGGATTTGCAACATTCTTCTAATAAACCACATTTCTGCTGCTTCCAATGATTTTTGTGCAGACTTGCCTATTGTCCATGATTCACTTCCATATAACAATATAGATTCAATATAGCATTTTAGTACTCGTTTTCTAACATTCATTGATAAGGATGTGTTGGCTAATATGTTTCTCATTCTCTGAAATGCAGTCTTTGCTTGGGCTGTTCTGTTCCTAATTTCTGTTCTGCATTTCCCATCTGAAGTTGTTATTGCTCCATGGTATATGAATTTCTGCACCTTCTTTAGAATAGTTCCATTCAATTTTATACTGCATGTTGGTGGATTCTGTTTCTTAGACATAACCATAGTCTCTGTCTTTTTGATGTTCAAAGTAAGGCCATTCTGTTCACTTACTTTGGTGACTTTATCCAAGAGATTTTGCAGGTCTTGTTAGTTCTCAGCTATCCGTACTGTGTAGTCAGCATACCAGAGTTTGTTAATATTGTATTCTCCAATTTTTATGCCTGGTTCTGTGATGATTGTTCTTAGAATATTCTCGCTGTACAGAGAAAAAAGGTCTAGAGATAGTACACATCCTTGTCGCATCCCTTGTTTTATAGGTTGATATTTTCCAGTTCTATTTTCCAACTCAAATTGCTGTTTCTTGCTGCCAGTATAGATGTTTTACAATCCTCAGGCCTTTGCCATCTATATTGATGTCTCCAAGCATTTTAATAATTTCATTACATTTCACCTTGTTGAATGCCTTGGTATAATCAATGAAGCATAAGTAGAGATCTTTCTGTACTTCTAATCCATTTATTTTTAGGAGCTTCTTTTTTCGGTGGTATCATCTCCTTAACAGTTTGATGGATAGAATCTCTCAACATTGCTCATTGTTCATCTATACTATCTATCTTTGCTATTGCGTTGTATCTATTTGTTATAATAACTTGTATTGTTCTTGCAGTTCTTGGTCATTTTTAAGGAGTTTGATGTTTCTCACTTTTCTGCATGTTTTCTTTAGCTTTATTCTAATTTTTCCACAGAGTGGGTCATGGTCACTATTGCAGTTGGCTCCTGGCGTGGTTTTTGTTGTCAGTAATGCATTCCGGAATTTTTTGTTGATTAATACGTAGTCCATCTGTTTAAAGGTCTTTTTGTCTGGGTTGCACCACGATGCCAGTCTTCGGGGATGTTGTTTAAACCAGGTGTTTCCTACAACCATGCTGTATATTCTTGCCCATTCAATTAATTTACTACCTCTGTCATTCCTCTCCCTTAGTCCATAGTCACCAACGATGTCTGAAGTTCTTCCTTTACCAACTTTGACATTAAAATCTCCCATGACTATGGTAACTTCATGTGACTTTGTGTGTTTTAGTGCTGTCTCTATGTCATTATAAAATAGCTGTACTTCTTCTTTAGAACTTTCAGATGTTGGAGTGTAAACTTGTATAATATTTATATTTATTGGTTGTCCTTTCAGTTGGACTAGCAGGACTCGGTCCGAGATGTTCAAATATCCTACAATTGTCCTTGGTGTTTGTTCATCAAATATTATTCCTACTCCTTGTTCATGTTTCTCACTTCCTGAATATATTATTGTATATTTATCTGAGTTTATCTTCCCTGCACCTGTCCATCTAACTTCACTCATTCCTAATATGTTGATCTTCATCATTTCCATTTCCTTCTTTACATTTTCTAATTTTCCAGCTTGGAATAAAGTTCTAACGTTCAATGTTACTATTTTGAACTTGTTAGTTTTGCCACAAGTAGCTTGATGATGATCTGGCCTCACCTGTGGCTCATGAGCTGCCTTACCAGACGAGGCTGTTCCAGAGGAACATCCATTAACATCATTCATGACAAATCTATTATTCTGAATAAGCATAATTGTTCTTGGGAGCTACAAAAGTGGTTTCCCATTGCCTTCTTTTGGTTTGTGTACGGACTCTCCGTTAGCCTTTGGACTCCCTGTCCTACCCGCAAGGCAGTTGTGCGAGAGGTTTTAAGGCACCTCTTACCTGTCTGGTATTCCCCTCACTGAGCACCTGAGGCACTTCATAGGAGTAGTAGAGCCACCTACTACTCCACCTCGCTCTCTGAGTCTACCACCAGTTTGTCCGCGCCTGCTTATTTGAGTAAATCCTTATTCACAGGGATCCTCCATATCTGGAGGACTTTCACCATCCGCCACCTGTGACGCGCTGGGTTGGGGATGGTCGCCCCAGCTTGCCCAGATAATCAGCTATTTTATAATCACATAAGACAGCCCTGAAATGCACAAAGTCACATGAGGTTACTTTTGTGATGGGAGATTTTAATGCCAAAGTTGATAAAGGAAGAACTTCAGACATTGTTGGTGAATATGGACTGGGGGAGAGGAATGACAGAGGTAGTAAATTAATTGAGTGGGCAAGAATACATACCATGGTTGTAGGAAACACCTGCTTTAAACAACATCTCCGAAGACTGCACCAAGAAAAAAAGAGTTTTAGTCAGAAAGACTACGTATTAATCAACAAATGATTCTGGAATGCATTACCAACAACAAAAGCCATGCCTGGAGCTGACTGCAATAGTGACCACAATCCACTCTGTGGAAAAATTAAAGCTAAAGAAAGTGTACAGAAAAGTGAGAAATGTCACACTGAATACAAAACTCTTTTAAAAATTAACGAGAACTGCAAGAACAATACAGAGTTATTGTAATAACAGATACAATGCAGTAGCAAAGATAAATAGCACAGATGAACAATGGATAATGTTAAGATATTCCATCCAACAAACTGTTAAGGATATAATACCACTGAAAATAGAAGCCCCCAAGAATAACTGGATGACAGACAACATCTTGAGACTGATGGACAAGAGAGATAGTAGTAAAAATAACCAAGAAAAGTATCTTTTACATTACATCCTTCCTGTGCCATTAAATGTCACATGGGCTCGCATGGTAGTTTGCCAAGTTTTCAAGAAAAATATCTTATATCTTATATCCTTCCTGTGCTGTTAAATGTCACATAGGGCTTGCAAGGTAGTTTGCCAATTTTTCCTGTTTTCAGCGAGCTTTTCAACCTCATCAAGGGATTTTATGCCTGTTAATTTGGCCTCTCTTAACAATGTCCTCTTTAGAGATTCACGTGGTCTGCCTCTTTTTCTTTGACCTGTTGTGTTCTACTTGATAGCTTGTTTTGGGATTCTCTAACTGTTTCTTCTCATCACATGACCAACATATGTCAATCTCCTTTTCCTGATCACCCATGAGACTGGTTGTTGTTCAGTCATCTGTTTTATCTCTGCATTGTTCTTGAATTCGTTCCACTTGATTCCGAGTATTTTCCTTAGGCATTTGTTTTCAAAAGAGTCTATTTCTTGTCTATTTCTTTAGTTGTTTTCTAGCTTTCGCATGCATAAATGAGGGTGGATATTACATTTGAATTGAATAGTCTTAAGAAAAATATAGCAGGATAAAAACAGAAATAAAACACAAATGCAGAGGAGCAAAGGAAATGTGGCTAAATGAACAGTGTAGAGAAGCAAAGGAAGTGTGGTTAAAATGAACAGTGCAGAGAAGCAAAGAAAGTGTGGTTAAATGAACAGTGCAGAGAACAAAGAAAGTGTAGTTAAATGAATAGTGGAGAGAACCAAAGGAAGTATGGTTAAATGAACAGTGCAGACAAAGAGAGGACTCCCATAATAAAGACAACAAAAACATGCACAAACTAATTAGTGAACTCTCAGGCAGGAAGATAAAATATACCACAGGATGTCTGAAAGACAAAAGAAGGTAAAATGTTAATGGGAAAAGAGGACATTGTAGACAGATGGACAGATTACATCTGTGAACTATATGGAGGAGAAAGACAAGAATTAACACCAGATACTGAAAACTGTGATGGACAGTTTACTTGAAGATGAAATCATATATGCCATCAAACACATGAAGAAAGGAAAAGTGACTGGGCCTGATAATATAACAATAGAAGAAATAGAGGCACTAGAGGAGATAGGAATAAAAATAATAACCAAGTTACTGAATGGCATTTACAGTGGCTATATGCCCAGTATACAACATCCGATATTTCGGCGTGAGCCTTTTTCGAGGATTACATACACATATGAGACAAAACAAAAAAAAACACGAAGAACTTACCTTAATGTGGCCTCCTCTAGAAGTAGAAAACAGAGAAGTATGTGTCTTAGAAGGACCACGCGGACCACACAAAGGATACCCGATAGAGCCAATCGTAAAGAAGAGGTGGAGAGAGAGAGGAAGAAAACAAGTGGTAGAAAGGGGTGGGGGGGGGAAGGCAATAGAAACATGATACCCGCCGAAGGAGAAGGTGTCGGGGGGGGGGGAAGGGGACCATCAGCAGGCGCACACTTCAATGGGTGTTGGACAGAAACGGAACACATGGGAATGCCTGGTGTGCGAATATGCCAGTCTTTGAGTAGAAATCTATCGCCTAAATGTCAAACGAAGAAGTTCGTTTCCTCTCACACCATGCGCCCCCTTCCCTCCACCCCCCCACCAACTCTCTCTCTCTCTCTCTCTCACTCACTCACTCACTCACAACTCTCTCTCTCTCACATACTCACAACTCTCTCTCACACACTCACAACTCTCTCTTGCACACTCACAATTCTCTCACCCACACTCACAACTCTCTCACACACTCACAATTCTCTCACACACACTCACAACTCTCTCTCACACACTCACAATTCTCTCACCCACACTCACAACTCTCTCTCACACACTCACAATTCTCTCACACACACTCACAACTCTCTCTCACATACTCATAACTCTTTCATACACACACTCACAACTCTCTCACACACACTCACAACTCTCACACACACTCACAACTCTCTCTCACATACTCATAACTCTTTCATACACACACTCACAACTCTCTCTCACACACACTCACAACTCTTTCACACAAACACTCACAACTCTCTCTCACACACACACTCACAACTCTCTCTCTCTCACAACTTTCTCATTCACACATAACTCTCTCTCTCTCTCTCACACATACTCACAACTCTCTTTCTCTCTCTCTCACTCAATTTTCTCATTCACACTCTCACAATTCTCTCTCTCTCACTCATAACTCTCTCTCTCTCACTCACAACTCTTTCTCTCACACAACACTCTCTCACACACAACTCTCTCTCTCTCTCTCATATACAGCTCTCTCTCACACACACACACTCTCTCTCACACATACATACTTACAACTCTCTCTCACATATTCACAACTCTCATACTCACAACTCTCTCAGCACACGGTCACAAATCTCTCTCACACACACTCACAACTCTCTCTCTCACACGCACACACTCGCAACTCTCTCTCTCTCTCTCACATACTTACAACTCTCTCTCTCACACACCTACAAGTCTTTCTCTCTCACATAACTCTCTCTCTCTCTCTCTCACTCACAACTCTCACACATACACAGTCACAACAGTCTCATACACGGTCACAAGTGTCTCTCATGCACTCACAACTCTCACACACACTCATAACTCTCTCTCCCACACTCTCGCAACTCCCTAACACACATACACTCTCACAATTCTTTCTCACACACTCGCAACTCTCTCATATCCAGCTCTCTGATATCCACACTTACAACTCTCACATACACTCATAACTCTCACACACACTCACAACTTTTTCACACACACAACTCTCTCTCTCTTTCTCACTCCTACAGCTCCCTCTCTCACACACTCACACCTCCACATAATCACACTGATTCACACATACTCATACTCCCACACTACCAAATCCTTTTCTATCCTGTGACAACCAATGAACATTTTTATTTTTAGAGCATCGGGAATTTTTCTTCCCATCCTTGTTGCTACTTCCGGCAGTGTTTCTGTGTCACTTCTGGCCGTACTGCATAGAA
This sequence comes from Achatina immaculata, assembly GCA_009760885.1. Classification (NCBI taxonomy): domain Eukaryota; kingdom Metazoa; phylum Mollusca; class Gastropoda; order Stylommatophora; family Achatinidae; genus Lissachatina; species Lissachatina immaculata. The sequence goes on along the minus strand of CM019691.1, from coordinate 67,159,610 downwards.
AACGAGCTTATTACAGAGAAACATTTTTATTTTTATGTGGTATAATAATTAGTTAATTTATAAATAGATTATACTAATATATGTCCTTGTGAAGTGATGTTCGCTGAACGATAGAGGGGAAATCGACATGTGTCTGTTAAAGATAACGTTGTGTGTGACGATTCCTTGTAGGTAATCGAAATAGGTTGGAGATCATTTCTTCATCATTGAGTTTTGTTAGCTTAATTCAAAGATTAAATATGTGTTAGAATAATGCTTTGTACTCATAATCTTTCGAAGAGCACGCAGAAAACATAAACTAATTATCCAATATTTCGGCAATATACCTTTGTCAAGGACAGCAGAACGTACTAAGAGGTTTGAACTTAGCTGTCAGATTATCCCCCTAGTGTGAAAGTTGGCCATAAAAGGCCTTTGGCATCCCTTTTATTTAAATTTACCAAATGTCAGTGTGGAACATTTGATAGCCATAATAAGTATATGAGTAGTTGGAACTGATAGTCATTATAAGTGTTAGTTGAACTAATTGTCATGATAAATATTAGATAGGTGAACTGATTGTCATGATATATATCATCATCATCATCATGTGCCTTCTCCAGAATGAAGGTTAGTGATAATGAATCTCCAGTTCCTTCACACCCTTGCCTTGATGGTGCACTCATCCAGGCTGTGTCATGTCCATTCTCATTTGTTATCTTCTCATTTACATCTATGTTTTCCTCTTGCTCTTCTTCCTGTCTTCTCGGCATCAAGTGGAATGAATTCAAGAACAATGCAGAGATAAGACAGATGACTGAACAACAATCAGTCTCATGGGTGATCAGGAGAAGGAGATGGACATATATTGGTCACGCGATGAGAAGAAACGATCAGAGAATCCCAAAACAAGCTATCAAGTGGAACACAACAGCCCAAAGAAAAAGAAGCAGACCGCGTGAAACTCTGAAGAGGACATTGTTAAGAGAGGCCAAATTAACAGGCATAAAATCCTTTGATGAGGGTGAAAGACTTGCTGAAGACATGAAAAATTGATGAACTACCTTGCGAGCCCTATGTGACGTTTAACAGCACAGGAAAGATATAAGATATAAGATGGTCTTCTGTATATTGTTATGTCTTTTTATCTGGCTAAAGTATTTTGTTTTCTTGATCTATACTACAAGAACTTAATACTGAAAAAGGTTGGCAAGTAAAGAGGATTAAACAGAGAAAACTTAAATATTTTGGACACATTAAATGACATGATAATATAGAGAAGACCATCTTGGAAGGGTACATAATGGGGAAAAAAAAAGAGAAGAAGACCAAGGCGAAGATAGCTGCAAGACATCGTTGATAACCTGGAAATGGACACATCAGCAGCAGGGCATCTTGTCCACAACCGAGAGGCCTACAGGAGTGCTGTTAGGGAGCCAAAGATACACAAGAGACATACAAATGACTGATCTATATTTCTTTGAGAAGTTCACATTGGACTTTGAGCCACAATATACATAAGATAGCTAATAGGAATGGTGTATGTTCATTTATTTGGTACCCTTCTTGTTATTTGCAGATAAACAGATGCAAGAAAAAAAGTTTGACTATGATGTCCATTGTTGGAAATGAGCTTTTGCTTTCACTGGAGCCAAAGGGAGACAGTTCATTAACTGCTGAAGAGGAGTTGGATCACTATAAGTAATGTGCTTTTCTTGTTCTTCTTCCAGGCATGGGGGTAAAGGGGGGGGGGGGGGACTGCACATTTTTTTCTCACTTGTTTGTTTGAATGTTTTACATCTTTGCTGAAATATCCAGGATGTTCTTATGATAATGGACTATTGTTGTTCTCCTGCAATGTCTGACTTTTTAGTAAGCCCCACCATTATTGATTTTGTATTGTTAATGTCAGTTTGGCTAGGAAGAAAGTCACTGCCGGATCTCATAATCAAGTCTAAAGACGGAGTTGTGGAGAGAAATGGTCACCTACACCACACGGCATGAGACTTGATTGATTGTTAATGTCTGCCTTATTCATCATGTTGTTGTTAATGTCTGCCTTGTTCACCTGACTGTTTTTAATGTCTGCCATGTTCACCATGCTGTTGTTAATGTCTGCCTTGTTCACCATGTTGTTGTTATGTCTGCCTTGTTCACCGTGTTGTCTTGTTCACCTGATTGTTGTTACTGTCTGTCTTGTTCACCATGCTGTTGTTAATGTCAGTCTTGTTCACTTGCTTGTTTGGCACAAGCAGTATCCAGAGAGATCATCATGACAGAGAGGTATGATCATTTCCTGGTTGTAGTAATTTTTTGTGTATCATCCCTTCTAGCACATATTAGTAAGCTATGTCAACTGTTTATTTTGCTTTTGTCCATATGTCATTCTCTTGTTGTTTCTCCTTGAATTTTTTCTCCACTGGTATTTCCAAAAATGTTTTTTTTTTGTTTTGCTTGTCTGATTCTGAAGTTTCTCAGTATGCCTCTTTTCAGTTTCACTTATACATGAATAATTTTTAGGTGTAAGTACAGGGTCCGGCATAAAGCATAGCTCAATTTTAAAAGAAGCATACATGTTTTTGGTAAAAAGTGAAATGAAACTCAGAAAAGTGGGTAATTTTATTATTAGTGACAATCATATTTAGGTTTTGAAAGTTACGCCAGTTAGATGCCCGCCGTTACATTTGATACTTTCAGCCAGGCATCTGGAAAACTCCTGCATAAAAAATAACATGTTCAAAGGGATATTTTGAATGTAGTGTCAGATTCGATTCTTTAGGTCTGCAATTGATTGTGGTCGACTAGCATACACCGTGTTCTTGAGGTACCCCCACAAAATGAAGTCTGCGGCCGATAAATCCAGCGACCTTGCCGGCCAATGAATATCCCCAAATCTGGAAATAAGACGACTGAGAAATACTTGTCGCAGCATGGCCATGGACTGATGGGGTGTGTGGGCAGTTGCTCCATCTTGTTTAAACCATATTAGTCTATTGTTTCTATTGGCACATAATGATCGCTGTTAACACTAAGAGGATGTCCGTCTTCATCTTCAAAAAAATATGGGCCAATGATGCTGAATGATGCAATGCCTTACCACACTGTTACTCATTCACTATAGAGCAGTTTCTCATGCAGTAATTGTGGATTTTCAGCTGACCAGTAACTGAAATTCTGCCTGTTCACACTTCCTGACAACTCAAAATGTGCTTCATCAGATATGAGATTACTGAGCAAATTCGAATTTTCTTCAATGCGTGCTAGAAAATTGGTAGCAAAATCAAGTCTGTTAATTTTATCCAGATCATTCAGTTGCTGCACAAATTGCAACTTGTGAGGGTGGAAATGCAGATGTTTATGAATGATGTGACGTAACGAGTGATACGACATACCAAGTACCAAAGTGTGCCTAACAGCTGATCACCGAGGGCTACGAAGCAATGCATTGCAGACTTCTTGAATTCGTTCAGGTGTCTGTTGAGTTCTTGGATGACCAGTAGACTTGTTATTAAGGCAGTTAGCAGTTTCCTTAACTTTTTTGACCCGCCTCAAAATTATTCTCCAATCGGGAACATTATCACGGGGACACAACTCAAAATGGCAACGAAACTTTCGTTGTACAGAATAGACGATTCTCCACTTTTAAAATAAGTTTCAATGGTGAATGTGTGATGTTGTGTTTGCCAAGAAGCCATTGTTAAAAGTTACCGCTTGTCTGCTGCATCTCTGATGTCATGGTTTTTTTCACACATATTCAGTATCTGCTCACTATGTCAGTTAAATCCAGCTATGCTTTATGTTGGACCCTATATATATATAACAGACAAACAACAATGATGTATGCACAAGAGATGAGAGAAACAAGACCAAGGGATGGAAAGACAACATAGAAGAGGATATAAAAGAAATTGGTGTTAACAAATGGAGAAAGAAGATTAGGAATAGAGAGGAATGGAGGCAGACTTTATCTGCAGCAATGAGCCTTAATGGCTTAGAAAGTTTCAGTTGTTCTAGTACATCTTTATTTGTTTTGTTCCTGCAGTCCTTCATAATCTATATATTTACATTTAAATGGCTTCAATTTTCTTGTTATTTTCCATGTTTATTTTTGTGATTATACCTAATATTTGATAACTTCTGATTTGAATTGCTGTGTTATGTTGTATCTGCATTATCAGTGTGTAATAAGTCATATAGCTACTTTTGTTTAATAAAAACTGTAGTAACTCTGTGTTGTACCACAGGAAGCGCTTCCAGAGTATGAAACTTGTGCTGAGAGAACTCCAGCATCAGCTCATCTCCTACAAGACACGATGTGAAGGGGTTGATGCAGTTGCTCTCTTGTTGAGGGAATCCAAGCAAGAAGTAATCAGATTGACAAAACAAAGAAAATGCCTTGAGACAGCAGTAGCAAATCTACAGAACAGACTTTCATCAAATGGTCTCTCTAGCAGGTAGGGAGAATATGTGTTAAGTTTTAGAGATCTGCCCTTTCTGTAAACAGGTGAGAATATGTGTTGTTAAAAGTTTTAGAGATCTGCCCTTTCTGTAAACAGGTGAGAATATGTGTTGTTAAAAGTTTTAGAGATCTGCTCTTTCTGTAAACAGGTGAGAATATGTGTTGTTAAAAGTTTTAGAGATCTGCCCTTTCTGTAAACAGGTGAGAATATGTGTTGTTAAAAGTTTTAGAGATCTGTCTTTTCATGCACTGGCCATGATGTGTTTCTCTGTCACAGTTTTATTTGAAAGTAGATGGGTGTATGGTTCAATTTTACAAAAAAGATAGAAAGAGTGAGGAAAGTTGGCGGAAACAAGAATGGCAGAAAGTAAGATGAGCATATACAAAGGAGGAATGTACAACAACCCAGTATTTTGGCAGAAGCCTTTTTCAAGGATCATATACAAAAAAACAACACAACAGATAATGCAAAAAATGGATGAAAAATGTAGGCTTTGCTTCTAGTGAGAAAGTTGGGCACAAAATGCACCCAGATAGATGTAGTATAGCATGAAGTGAAAGCCAATGATTGGGTGAGAAATGATCAAAAAGGGTACTATATGGTAAACAGCATGGCATTATGCCACAAATAGCCATAAGCAGTTTTACCAGTTTTGCTGCAGTTGTCATCTCTTTTATGTCTCATGATTTTATTTGTCACTACTGGTTCACTTTACCATGATGTATCATCTGTCACAGTCATCTTTGTCTATGCTAGTTCACTGCTATGATGTATCCTCTATCATAGCCATCCTTGTCCCTTGTTAGTTCACACTGGTGTGATGTTCCATTTGTCCAGTAATCTTTGTACCTGCTAGTTCACTTTGCCATGATGTATTATCTGTCACAGTCATCTCTGACCATACTGATTCATTTTGCCATGATGTATCATCTGTCACAGTCATCTTTGTCTCTCTGGTGCACTTTACCATGATGTGTACCTTTGTCACAGTCATCTTTGTATCATTCTTGTTAAGCTGTGTCTGTTATATATGAGAATAAACTGAAAATTTGTATCTTCTTTTGAATATTCTGATCAACCCTTCACCATTTGGAAGGAGGGACTCAGAACTCTACTTCTACATCACAGCATAGATCAGAGTGGTGATCTGTTAAGCAATTCAGATAGCATGCCATTACTGAGTTTTTCATTACTGAAAAAGTTCTTTACATTAGTATTTTCTGAAGACTGAAACTGTTTTGTGGGATCATTGTGGTGGTATAAGTATGGTGATATACTGAGTAATGAAGTTTGCACTTACAAAGTGGGAAAAGCAAACCTAGGTCTGGGAGACTTGTAACCTTTGTCAGAAATGTTGGAGGAGACAAGTCAGAAAAAAAATTCTCATGTAACCTTGTAGAATTGCTTTCCCACCGAGCCAGATTTTCAAGTGTGGGAACAGAAGTCACATTGGATCAGGTCTGAAGTTATTCTTCAGATGAGGTGGATGAGGAATCATTTTGACGTCTAATTCGTGCATTTTTGCCATAGCGATGATTGATTTCTGAAAAGGTGTGTTGTCTTGAAAGAAAGAGCACTTTTCTGCATGACAGTCTTGGCTGTTTCTGTCTTAGCTCTTCTTTGAAATGATCCAAAAATGTTGTGTAATAGTCTCCTGGTTATTGTTTTGCCTTTCTATCAGAATGATTTCTTGGGAATACCAGAAAACAGTAGCTATCACCTTATCAGAATATAGAGTGGTCTTCGCCTTCTTCAGTGCACTTTAATCATTCCTTGTCCACTGCTTAGACTGCTGCTTACATTCAGATGTGTAGCGGTGGATCCATTTTTCATCCACAGTCACAAATCAACAAAAAGTCCTGCGGATTGTGGTTAAACATCGACAAACACTGTGTTGAAATGTCCTTTCACATGTGTTTTTGGTCAACGGTCAACAATCTAATGAAGGTCATGATCCAGCTTGGCTGTGAATGCTGGGATTGGGGTCAGGGTAGAACAGAAGTCCAGGTGCCTGAACAGATTCACTATCAATCCTAACCACAGAAATGGTTATATTTTTTTTAATAAAACAGTCCAGTTGTTCTCCAGTATTCCAGTACTTCTTTCTTATAAAAATGTACTATCAGTATTTTTCTTACAACTTTATTCCATATTTTATTCATATTTCATAAGCTTACAGTCACACAGTTTTAAAAAATATAATTAGAAACTTTAGAATATCAAACTACATCTAATATAAAAAAAATAATATATAATAAAGGTGTATCTGCACTTTGCTTAAGTTGTTAGTAAAGTATCTGATCTTGACAATTTTCTTTTTTTTTCTTATGATTTTACACACTGTATTGTGGATTGAGAAAATTTTGTTATTTCATTATTATTGGTCAGATTGACTTTTTTAAAAAATATATATATAATGTGCAAAATTGGTTATATTTTCATAAAACAATCAGTTTATTCTCCAGTATTCCATTACTTTTTTTTTTCCTTCTGTGTGAAAGTGTACTTTCAATATTTTATTAACATTTTATTCTGTACTTTATTCACATTTCATGAATGTACAGTCACATAGCTTGAAAAAATATTTTAAACTTTGGAATATCAAACTACATCCAATTTCAAACAAAATAATATATAATAAAGGTGTATCAGCACTTTGCATATGTTGTTCAGGCCATTAACAAAATATATGTTTATTAGAGTAATAAAAAATGCTGAAAAGAATTAAAGATGTGGACAGCCTCACGGATCAAACCGGAGTTGGATGAAGTTAATGGGGACTGCCTCACAGATCAAAGCAGAGTTGGATGAAGTTAATGGGGACTCTGCCTCACAGATCAAAGCAGAGTTGGATGAAGTTAATGGGGACTGCCTCACAGATCAAAGTGGTGTTGGATGAAGTTAATGGGGACTGCCTCACAGATCAAAGCGGTGTTGGATGAAGTTAATGGGGACTCTGCCTCACAGATCAAAGCAGAGTTGGATGAAGTTAATGGGGACTCTGCCTCACAGATCAAAGTGGTGTTGGATGAAGTTAATGGGGACTCTGCCTCACAGATCAAAGCAGAGTTGGATGAAGTTAATGGGGACTCTGCCTCACAGATCAAAGCAGAGTTGGATGAAGTTAATGGGGACTGCCTCACAGATCAAAGTGGTGTTGGATGAAGTTAATGGGGACTGCCTCACAGATCAAAGCGGTGTTGGATGAAGTTAATGGGGACTCTGCCTCACAGATCAAAGCAGAGTTGGATGAAGTTAATGGGCCTGCCTCACAGATCAAAGCAGAGTTGGATGAAGTTAATGGGGACTCTGCCTCACAGATCAAAGCAGAGTTGGATGAAGTTAATGGGGACTCTGCCTCACGGATCAAAGCAGAGTTGGATGAAGTTAATGGGGACTCTGCCTCACAGATCAAAGCAGAGTTGGATGAAGTTAATGGGGACTCTGCCTCACAGATCAAAGCAGAGTTGGATGAAGTTAATGGGGACTCTGCCTCACAGATCAAAGCAGAGTTGGATGAAGTTAATGGGGACTCTGCTCCATCATTGAAGACTGTTTATAAAAACTGCACATGAAAAAGCTGTGTATGGGATGGGTGCTGGATTTGGTGACTGTTTCTGTATTCTGAGACTGGCATCCCCGCACTCCGGGCATTCCCATATGTGCTCTGCCTTCTGTTCCAACACCCACTGAAGTGTGAGCCTACTGATGGAGCCAATCACATACTGATTGTGGATAATGCATGCTAAGCCACTTTGTTCAGAAAAACATTGACTTCCCTCTCCCACCCCCAATTTGATCATCCTCTTGATGTGATTGTTGTCATTCAACCTGATATCGTCCTCCATATGCAGCCTATTCAAGATGGCTCTTGCAGTCTCCTTGTCCATATTTAGGGTGCCCTGAATTGATGCCATGCCTGCCAGCTTGTTTGCTCTCTCATTGCCTATGACTCCCACATGACCTGGGCAGTAGATCCATGTCAGAATGGATAACCAAGAGCCCATAGAAGCTGAACCCACTCCTATGGAATGAATGTCTCTCTATTCTCCCTTATATGTTTTGGGAGTGTGTTACAATGACCCCATGCAACTCATCCTGCTCCACCAACCAAGAAATTGCTTCTGATGCACCTCCACTCTCATGCTGGAAGTGCTGGTTGCATGGGCTCCTGATTTACTGGCAACCATTGTGCCAATGCACATTGTTAAGAGAGGCCAAATTACTAGGCATAAAATCCTTTGATGAGGTTGAAAAGCTCGCTGAAAACAGGAAACTTGAACCATGCGAACCCTATGTGATGTTTTTAATGGCACATGAAAGATGTAAGTGTGCTGATGCATTAGACAACATAGCACCATTCAGTCTCAAATATGAATTCAGTCTGACCAGTGCTAAAGAATTTACAAGGTTTTTTTCAATCCACAACACTCGGCATAAATTTGTAAGAAAAAAGACGAGAAGATTGTTCAGTTCAAAAACTTGACTTTAGAACATGAAAACATTTCACTTTGAAATAACAAACCGCATGTGAATGAATTAAAAGAAAAAACAAATCACTTATGTACTGAGTTCTGTACTGAAAATTCTGGGAAATTATTTCATAATATCGGGTGACACTTCATAATGTAATAGTATTATGACAAATAATTTCTCCATTTCTGAAATAGTTGTTTTTTTAAAAAAAATATCTAATACTTGTTTCTATTTCTCTTTTAGTAATTTAATAACACAGAATGCAGTCTTACTTCTTGGTTTCTCTTTTACTAATTTAATAGCACAGAATGCAGTTTTACTTCTTGGTTTCTCTTTTACTAATTTAATAGCACAGAATGCAGTCTTACTTCTTGGTTTCTCTTTTACCAATTTAATAGCACAGAATGCAGTCTTACTTCTTGGTTTCTCTTTTACTACTTTAATAGCACAGAATGCAGTCTTACTTCTTGGTTTCTCTTTTACTAATTTAATAGCACAGAATGCAGTCTTACTTCTTGGTTTCTCTTTTACTAATTTAATAGCACAGAATGCAGTCTTACTTCTTGGTTTCTCTTTTACTAATCTGATGAGAGTGAAGATGTCTGTCCGATGAGGCAATCAGCAACCCATAGCTGATACGCTAGCGTCAGGGTTAGCGAACCATAGCTGACTAAAACCCTGTCCCACCTCTCCATTGGTACCCCTAGAAATAGGCCTAGCCTCACTAACAGGGAAGGGATTGTCATAGTCCCCTTGGTGGTGGAGTCGCTAAAGAAGCATTGCAGACCCCCTGCTTTTAGCTGTACTCCGGGACTGAAAAAGTAGCTGCCATAACCCGCTCCAGTGTCGATACGATGCTGTTCCTTAACATCTCTACAGCATCGGCTGCAAAGAACAACAGGTCGCAGTTTCATGGAGTTTGTGCAAGTACAAGTTACTAATCTGATAACACAGTTTGCAGTCTTACTTCTTGTCTGTCATTTTAGGATCCATTTGCATTATTAAGGGGTGAGGAGGGGGTGAGGGGGGAAATCAAAGGCTTTGCTGTGACAGGCACATCAGTAATCAAAGGCTTTGCTGTGACAGGCACATCAATAATCAAAAGCTTTGCTGTGACAGGCACATCAATAATCAAAGGCTTTGCTGTGACAGGCACATCAATAATCAAATGCTTTGCTGTGACAGGCACATCAATAATCAAAAGCTTTGCTGTGACAGGCACATCAATAATCAAATGCTTTGCTGTGACAGGCACATCAGTAATCAAAGGCTTTGCTGTGACAGGCACATCATATAACCCCTATATTTCCTAACTCTCAAACAAGTTTTTCAGTAAAGATTTTTAAGGGCATGCTTCTTTTCCATCCAACAGATGCCCGTGAAACCTGGACACTTAACAAAGCAGCTGAGAATTACATAAATTCTTTTGTCGTAGTTTCAGTAGTGATGCTTTGCCAGTGGTGGCATCACTGATTGAATTGTGGCACTACCTCACTTAAAATTTACCTTATGGCACTACCTCACTTAAAATTTACCTTATCAATCAAACAACCCTTGTATTAATGTCAAGCTGTTCTGATTTTTTTTTTTTTAAATTCAGTGAAAGAACATTTTTCAGCTCACTCTAGTACTGTGTTTATTTATTAGAACATTTTCTCAAGTAGTAATTTTACCAGTTTCATCATTCTTATCTTTTTTCTTTTTTCAGTGTAAACATAGAAGAAACAGAACAGTTTATACCAACAACTTCAAAGCAAATTTTAGACAATCTGGCCAGAGAAAATGCTCGGTTGCGAGGTATTCTTAAAAGTCAAGACAGACAGAATGAGAATAATCCATCAGAGGTAGGTTGAGAACTGATGAATTAGCTACATGTAGGGGTTTTAAAATAGAATGATGTCATCATAAGAAGGATTGTTCTGTGAACTATACAATGGTAATATTTTAACAATTGGAAGAACTGAAGATAGATTATCTGACTTATGAATCACTTGTGAGAAAAATGTCACAGAAGTGAACTCTGTCAAGATCTTATGACTCACTTAATGCAGTTATAACAGGTACATCACTTGATGATATTGCTAAACATTACAGCATGTTTGTTGAGCAGTTTTGTATTTAAAATAAGTGTGATGATAACTATAATAAACTTGCTAATAGTGCACCAGAAGCAGATATACATATATAAGTGGTTTGGTTTTATGAAAAAATAGAAAGGTGGCAGAATGAAATAATAAAATGAGCATGTACAGATGAAAAACAAACAGTAATAATTCAATATTTTATCAAAATGCCATTGTCAAGGAAAGCAGTAATGGCAAAACAGCAAATAATACATGCAAAAATTTGGAATTTGGCAAGACTTGAGTCCAGACTGCACCTAGATAAGAACTGTCAGAGAGCCTCATAGAATGAAGGTTAGGCCATACTGCACGTAGATAAGAACTTAATTGTTAGAGATCATGGCACCTAGACAGAGTAAAGTATGTTGAATCTTGTCTGGAAACAAATTGAAAAATATGTTGAGTATCAAGATTGATTTTAATGTCTGTAAAGTTGATTTTAATATCTGTAAGATTGATTTTAATGACTGTAAGGTTGATTTTAATGTCTGTAAGGTTGATTTTAATGTCTGTAAGGTTGATTTTAATGTCTGTAAACTGAACCATTTTATGGCAAAGAAAGGAAAGTTTTAGGCAATAACCAACTGTCAACATTAGAAGACATGCTCACATTTGCTGTGTTTAATGATGGAGGCTCTCAAATATATGATAACGTGCTTGCAGAAAACATGGCTTGGAATAAGTGAACTAATTTTTTTTGTTCTTCATTTCAAAGCAAAATTGAGGGTCTGTAATTTGAATTTATTATTGTACATTTACACTTTGGGGAATGAAGACATTGTCTGATTTGGTAACCCATAGCTGATATGCTAGTGTCAGGGCTGGTGAACCGTAGCTGACTAAGACCCTGTCTCACCTCTCTGTTGGTACCCCTATCCCCCCATAAAGAGGCCTAGCCTGGCTAATGAGTCAGGGAGTGCCATAGTCCTCATGTTGGTGGAGTCTACTAAAGAAGCATTGCACACTCACCCGCTGCTTTTTAGTTGCATTCAGGGACTGAAAAAATAACCTCCATAGCCTGCTTCCCAACTGTCATGATGCTGCGTCTCGGCATTTTTACTGCATGGACTGCATAGAGCATCAGGCCCGCAGTTCACTGGAGGTAGAACAAGATGAGCTTCACTTGTCTAATATAAAATGGTCAGCATTGAAAATTTAAAGTAGAAAGCCTAATAGTGTGTGTTACAATAACAGTTCAAATAAAATAACTAATAAAATGTAAATCACTGATATAAAAGCAAGGAAAACGGCTAAAATGATCATTCAAAGAGCATATCAGAAACTAAAAACTAAAACAGAGAATAAGAATTAGTAATAAAGAATGATATGAAACTTGCATTTCCAAACAGAGAATTATACATTTCCAAGCAAATAATTATAACTGCACATAAATAAACAAACATGTTTATGCATTATATTAACATGAAATACATACAAATAATGACACATAAAAATAAAACAAATTTTAAAATGCAAATAATACAAAATTAGAATTAAGATTCTATCTGCTCAAGTTTTAAGAGGCAAGTTTTAGGTCAAAACAAGGTTCTAAGGACTGCAAACGCGCCTCAAACAGCCTCTGGCAGTCAAGTCCAGCTCCTGGCCTTCCCGTGGCAGAACTGTTTAAACTGACAGGAGAAGGGGCGAGGGCGAATATCTGGCGCCTGAGAACCAGTTACTTAGGGTAGATGAGTGGCACGTTTGGTAGCTCATCTGCCGCTGTTGGCGAGATTTTCAGCTGCCGTGCATGGAGCGTCCCGGCCAATGAAGAAATTTGCAAATGAGGTTGCCACGCAGCATCACTGCGGAAAAGGTGGTAGAAAGGATAAAGCGAAGCAAACAGTCAAATCACGGCACCTCTGGTCTGGAGGTCGGCCACGTCCTGAGTGCAGTCATATCGGGTGAAATGCATGAACCGGCTAGTCCCAGAGGTTAAGACACTGCTGGCGAGACTCTTCAAATGCTGCGCGTGGAGTGAAGCTCCTCCCAGTCAAGGAAGAAATGTGGAAAAGAAATAAAGGTTGCTGTGCGGCGCCGATGGGAAAAGGTGGTGGAAAGTGAAGTTTAACCGGTATGTCCAGTAGTATCGCTACGAGAGCTATACCATGGCACCTCTGCTCTAGAGGCCGGCCACGTCCGAAATACACCTATGCTGGTGAAATATGCTTAAACCGGCACACACCAGGGGTGGAACTTGATGGCTAGACATGTCATGCCACCTCCACTCTAGAGGTCGGTAATGCCTGATATACACCCATACTGGTGAATTTTGCCTAAATCGGCTCATACCAGGGGTGAATCTTGAAGGCTATGCATGTCACAGTACCTCTGCTCTAGAGGTTGGTCTCATCCCAAACACGCCCATACTGGGATAATGCCTAAACCGGCTCAACCCAGGGGTAGAAGTCACTGGTGGCGAGGATTCGTCCTCCTGGACAAAAGCTCCATCCTGGTCACAACTAGGAAGGGTAGTGGCCACGACCGCAAAATGCTGAAGTCGGAGACACTGGACTAGGGAAGTCTAGATAGGCAACCACCTCTCACCCGGCGGGGATGTTTGTGTATCCTAATCACGCTGAGGTTTTCCGGTGAGAAAGTCCAACTCTGGACTGGATGGGCAACCACCTCTCACCCGGCGGTGATACACGGGTATCTCAAAACACGTCTAGGTTTTCCGGTGAGAAAGTCCAACTCTGGCCTGGGTGGGCTACCGCCTCTCACCCAGCGGGGATGCACTGATATCCTAAACACGTCGAGGTCTTCCGGTGAGAAAGTCCAACCCTAGACTAAACTGGTGCAATGAAAATCACGGTGTCATGCAATCCCGCATCTGAGACCCACCAAGAATACAGGCTAAAGCCCTGTAATACTCTGAACCCCTTGTGGTCCTCTCGTGGATCTCATGTGGTCTTTTCGGGGACCACACAGGGGACCACGGGACCTAACGAGGACCACAGGTGTGAATTCAGTAGGATCACAGTGCGGTTTTTGGTGGTAGAAACGAACGAAGAAGAAGAAGAAGAAGGTGAAAACAAGCAGAATTTTAGCGGTCAGCATAATTTTGGTACATTATAATTTACATTTATAAATTGCTTTGTATTTGTAAATTTTTTGCCAAATTTGACATTTATTTTGATATCTGTGTATAGAATTTTTTTTATCATTATAGAGGGTGAAGAGTTGTGTATGACATGAGGAAATTCTAAATTGTAAAGTTGATGGAATTGATAGTTTTGTCACAGTAATTGGTGTATAAGTATACAACTATACACTAAACACTGCAGTAAAGCTGTGATACTAGAATGTATAAAATCGGAAAAAAAAATAAAGCTGCTCCTACTTTTTTCTGATTTTATACATGATAGTTTTGTCAAATCTCTTCAGGATCTGACAAACCTGAAAACATCCGTAGAAAATTTGGAAGCAGAAAACAGCCATTTGAGAGCTCGCGTGCTGGAGATGGAGAAGCTAAGCCTGGCACTTGTTAGCCGACACGAGGAAGCCATCATAAAACTGAGAGATGAGTATGAAACTGAAAACCTGCATCTCAAGCAAAAAATTGACCAGCAACAAGAAGAGCAGAAGTCAAATTTGTGCCAAGCAGAGAAGGCTAGTGATACAGACAGAAATTCTAGGGCGTGTCAGACAGTAGACATAGAGCCCAGTAAAGGAAGAAATGTGGAAAAGAAATAAAGGTTGCTGTGCGGCGCCGATGGGAAAAGGTGGTGGAAAGTGAAGTTTAACCGGTATGTCCAGTAGTATCGCTACGAGAGCTATACCACGGCACCTCTGCTCTAGAGGCCGCCCACATCCGAAATACACCTACACTGGTGAAATATGCTTAAACCGGCACACACCAGGGGTGGAACTTGATGGCTAGACATGTCATGCCACCTCCGCTCTAGAGGTCGGTAATGCCTGATATACACCCATACTGGTGAATTTTGCCTAAATCGGCTCATACCAGGGGTGAATCTTGAAGGCTATGCATGTCACAGTACCCCTGCTCTAGAGGTCGGTCTCATCCCAAACACGCCCATACTGGGATAATGCCTAAACCGGCTCAACCCAGGGGTAGAAGTCACTGGTGGCGAGGATTCGTCCTCCTGGACAAAAGCTCCATCCTGGTCACAACTAGGAAGGGTAGTGGCCACGACCGCAAAATGCTGAAGTCGGAGACACTGGACTAGGGAAGTCTAGATAGGCAACCACCTCTCACCCGGCGGGGATGTTTGTGTATCCTAATCACGCTGAGGTTTTCCGGTGAGAAAGTCCAACTCTGGACTGGATGGGCAACCACCTCTCACCCGGCGGTGATACACGGGTATCTCAAAACACGTCTAGGTTTTCCGGTGAGAAAGTCCAACTCTGGCCTGGGTGGGCTACCGCCTCTCACCCAGCGGGGATGCACTGATATCCTAAACACATCGAGGTCTTCCGGTGAGAAAGTCCAACCCTAGACTAAACTGGTGCAATGAAAATCACGGTGTCACGCAATCCCGCATCTGAGACCCACCAAGAATACAGGCTAAAGCCCTGTGATACTCTGAACCCCTTGTGGTCCTCTCGTGGATCTCATGTGGTCTTTTCGGGGACCACACAGGGGACCACGGGACCTAACGAGGACCACAGGCGTAAATTCAGTAGGATCACAGTGCGGTTTTTGGTGGTAGAAGCGAACGAAGAAGAAGAAGGTCAAAACAAGCAGAATTTTAGCGGTCAGCATAATTTTGGTACATTATAATTTTACATTTATAAATTGCTTTGTATTTGTAAATTTTTTGCCAAATTTGACATTTATTTTGATATCTATGTATAGAATTTTTTTTATCATTATAGAGGGTGAAGAGTTGTGTATGACATGAGGAAATTCTAAATTGTAAAGTTGATGGAATTGATAGTTTTGTCACAATAATTGGTGTATAAGTATACAACTATACACTAAACACTGCAGTAAAGCTGTGATACTAGAATGTATAAAATCGGAAAAAAAAATAAAGCTGCTCCTACTTTTTTCTGATTTTATACATGATAGTTTTGTCAAATCTCTTCAGGATCTGACAAACTTGAAAACATCCGTAGAAAATTTGGAAGCAGAAAACAGCCATTTGAGAGCTCGTGTGCTGGAGATGGAGAAGCTAAGCCTGGCACTTGTTAGCCAACACGAGGAAGCCATCATAAAACTGAGAGATGAGTATGAAACTGAAAACCTGCATCTCAAGCAAAAAATTGACCAGCAACAAGAAGAGCAGAAGTCAAATTTGTGCCAAGCAGAGAAGGCTAGTGATACGGACAGAAATTCTAGGGCGTGTCAGACAGTAGACATAGAGCCCAGTAAAGTGGAAATGGTGAGACAAGCTCTCAAACTCTTGTCTGATCACTGCATGGCTCTTGACATGAGCCTACAGACTGCTCATTTTGCTGCAGACTGCCATGTAGAGAAAGTGTCTGATTCTACAAATAAGGTAAATAATGATTTCTTTCTTGTCCATTCTCTTGCCCTCTGTGTCGTGGCTGTTTTTAATGTTTCAAGTTAGTATTTATGTCATGGCTGTTTTTGTGTTTCAAGTTAGTATTTGTGTCATGGCGGTTTTTGTGTTTCAAGTTAGTATTTGTGTCATGGCTGTTTTTATGTTTCAAGTTAGTATTTGTGTCATGGCTGTTTTTGTGTTTCAAGTTAGTATTTGTGTCTGTGTCATGGCTGTTTTTGTGTTTCAAGTTGGTATTTGTGTCATGGCTGTTTTTGTGTTTCAAGTTAGTATTTGTGTCATGGCTGTTTTTGTGTTTCAGGTTAGTATTTGTGTCTGTGTCATGGCTGTTTTTGTGTTTCAAGTTAGTATTTGTGTCTGTGTCATGGCTGTTTTTGTGTTTCAAGTTAGTATTTGTGTCATGGCTGTTTTTGTGTTTCAAGTTAGTATTTGTGTCATGGCTGTTTTTATGTTTCAAGTTAGTATTTGTGTCATGGCTGTTTTTGTGTTTCAAGTTAGTATTTGTGTCATGGCTGTTTTTGTGTTTCAAGTTGGTATTTGTGTCATGGCTGTTTTTATGTTTCAAGTTAGTATTTGTGTCATGGCTGTTTTTGTGTTTCAAGTTGGTATTTGTGTCATGGCTGTTTTTGTGTTTCAAGTTAGTATTTGTGTCATGGCTGTTTTTGTGTTTCAAGTTAGTATTTGTGTCTGTGTCATGGCTGTTTTTGTGTTTCAAGATAGTATTTGTGTCTGTGTCATGGCTGTTTTTGTGTTTCAAGTTAGAATTTGTGTCATGGCTGTTTTTATGTTTCAAGTTAGTATTTGTGTCATGGCTGTTTTTATGTTTCAAGTTAGTATTTGTGTCATGGCTGTTTTTGTGTTTCAAGTTGGTATTGAAGCAGAAAGATGTCAGCTGTTACTGGAAACTGTTTATGAGGAACTTCTCTGGTGGGTGGCCTAGCTAATTTTTATTAGCAATGTGGCTACACAAAATAACAAGTCATATTTGTTGTGCTAACACAATTTTTAAACAACATCCAAGAAGACTTTACACATGGACATCACCTGATGGGAAAACCAGGAATCAAATAGATTACATTTTAGTGCAAAGAAGGTGGAGATAAAGTATAACATCAGCAAAAACTTTACCAGGTGCTGATTGTGACATGGACCATGAGTTATTAATAGCAGACATGAAGATAAAGATAAAAAAGACAGTTGCAGGACCAAGACCACTTCGCTTTGATCTTACAAAAATACCAGAACATTATGGTATAGAAGTGAAGAACCGTTTCAAAATCCTGATGGCTGCACAGGAGGAGATGACACCAGATGATTTGGCTACGCAGGCCAGAGATACTTAATAACAACAGCTAAGATATGGTTCCAGTAAGGAAAACACAAAAGAATGTATGGATTATAGCAGGCGCACTGTAACTGAAAAAACAATGTAGAGAAATGAAGGTGCAGTGGAAAGTGACAAACAGCAACAAAGAGGAATATAAATCTTTAACAAAGGAAGTATGAAGAAACATAAGAAAAGACAAAAAACAATACATACAAGATTGTTGTGAAAGAATAGGACATCAGAAGTGTGGAAGAGATAGTGAAACGTTTAAAGAAATGAAGACATTGACGAGAAATATCACACCTAAGCTAAATGTAATTTGTGACAAGATGGGGAACACCTTGACAGAGACAGAGGAAATTCTAGAAAGATGGAAGGAATATTGCAGAGGAATGTATGAAACAACTGACTGTGAAAGCAGAAATCAGCAGTGTGAATTATTATTGGAGGAGAAAGAACCCGAACCGACAATTGAAGAAGTTTTATGGGCAATAAAGAATCTGAAAAATGGTAAATTACCAGGATTTGATGAGATAACAGCTGAACTTATTAAAGCAGGAGGAAATGAATGTGCAACAATCTATCATGCACTATGTAAAAAGATACGGCATTCAGGTATTTGGCCAAAAGAATGGAAAAGAACTGTATTCATACCACTACCAAAAAAAAGGTAACCTGATATTATGCACAAACTACAAAACTGTTGCCCTGATTAGTCATGCCAGTAAAATTCTGTTAAAAATCATAATGAGTAAACTTCGTAAGGAAATAGAAGAAGTCAATATGGTCCAAGCTGGTTCCAGGCAAAGAAGAGGATCAAGAGATCATATATTCAATATAAAATTAATAATAGAGAAATGCAGAGTTTAATGTGAATCTATATTTATCCTTTATAGACTACTCAAAGGCATTTGATTGTGTACAACACCAGAAACTTTGGGAAATAATGGAAAAAATGGGATTTCCAACACATTTGATACAATTAACATCACTGCTGTATCTAGGCCAACAGGCAGCAGTAAGAATAAGTGGTGAAACAACAACTTGGTTTGACATAAAACAAGGGGTCCATCAGGTGTGCATATTGTCGCCTTATTTATTTAACTTGTATACTGAAAATATAATGAGGAATGTCAAAGAAGATGTAGACAAAGAATATTACGATGCCATAACAATTGGAAATTATGAAATACCAGAGATTAGATATGCTGATGACACAGTATTACTGTCCACAACACAAAAAGGAATGGAAAAACTAATTATGTCAGTTTGTAAGAACAGCAAAGAGCAAAACCTCTATCTTAATGCGAAGAAAACTAAATTGATGACAACTGACAAAACAAACAAGGCAACTGATATATGTATATTGAGTAAAAATTGGAAGAAGTGGAGAGTTTTGATTATCTTGGATCACTGCTAACTAATAATGGAGATACAGTGAGGGGAATTGAAAGGAGGACAGCTATCGCTCTTCAGAAAGTAAAACAACTAAAGAAGCTGTGGAGAGGAATAGACAGAACTACAAAAATAAGATTTTTAAGGGCATGCATCTTTCCCATGGCAACATATGCTTGTGAGACCCGGACACTTAACAAAACAGCTGAGAAATACATAAATGCCTTTGTATGTAAATGCTACAGAAGAGTTCTTCAAATATAATGGACACAAAAAATAACAAATATATCCATACTACAAGAACTCAGTATTGAAGAAGGCTGGCTAGTAAAGAGGACTAAAGAGAGAAAACTTAAATATTTTGGACACATTAAACGTCATGATAATCTAGAGAAAACCGCCTTGGATGGGTACATAATGAGAAAAAGAAAGACAGGAAGACGAAGGCAAAGATGGCTGCAAGACATCATTGATGATCTGCAAATGGATGCATCAGCAGCAGGCCATCTTGCTGACAATTGAGAGGCCTACAGGAGCGCTGTTAGGGAGGCAAAGTTCCGCAAGGGACATGCAAATGAATGAGGAATGAAATTTGTTGTGCAAGTAATGCTTTTGTGTTAATGGGTCTTTCTCTTGTTCTTTCCATCCTGGTGTCTGATGAAGAAATGTTTGATTGTTGCTTCACTTTGGTTTGTTTCAAGACCTAGTTCCTTCTAGAGGTTTACCATCAAAATAATTTGCCTTCATATGGGTTCACATGTGCAAGACATCGTTGATGATCTGGAAATGGATGCAGCAGCAGCAGGCCATCTTGCTCACAACCGAGAGGCCTACAGGAGTGCTGTTTGGGAGGCAAAGTTCCGCAAGGGACATGCAAAGGAATGAATGAAATGATGAATGGGTTCACATATATAAGTGATTTTGTGTGGTGTGTGTGTGCATTTTTAAAAATTAGACACCAGTTGTAATCCCATGCAACATATACTGACAGAGACTAATCTTGTGTAACATAAGCTGACAGAGACAAATCTTATGTGACATGCTGACAGATAATCATGTGTAACATGCTGACAAAGACTAATCTTGTGTAACACACTGACAGAGACTAATCTTGTGTGACATATGTTGACAGATTAATCACGTGTAACATGTTGACAGAGACTAATCTTATGTAGCTTTTTTTCTAGCAAAGACAGTAGTCATATGTGACACATGCTGAGACCTAGCTGCACATTTTTCACATAATAAATACTGAAGCTTTTGCACTGTTAACTAATATAGTATAGTGTTGTATTGAAATATGAGACAAAGCACTTTAGACATGAGAGAAAGAAGACTGAAAATTTAAAAAAAGAAGGAGAGAGAATAAGAAAAAGTACGATTTGCAAAAATGAAATGATGTGAGTGGGAATATACACACACCTCATATATGATCATAACTATTACACAGCACAACTGTTTTAAACAGATCGGATTGAGAAACCTTTGAAATACAAAATTATGTAGTCTACGGAAACCATGATCTACCATCTTAATTTTGTGCACATAATTATATAATAAAACAGAACAAAAGTGATATTGTCATTTGAACTGTACATTTTTATGCTAGTGTGCATTATAGGAAAAGAAGTAAATGAATAGTTGTGAAACAAAGGTCATTATACACATTAAATTAAATAAATACATTGCCCATTCAAATAAGACCGCTTGTTATGACATACCAATTCTGCAGAAGAGATTTATTAAATAGCAGATTAGAATTTTATAAATTCAACCATATCTAAGAAACTAGAGCTGATGTGGTCTATCCAATGCAATTTTCTGAATCAGAGCCCGAAATAACCCTGGGTACAGAGCTAAAAACCACGGCACCAAGAAAAAAAATTTTTTTGTTGGGCTGTGTAATGAATTTATTCCTTGCCTTACATTTATTCTCTGCATCAGATCAGAAATTATACTGTGTCTTACATGTTTTATTTTAATTTTCCAGATGGAAAAAGTCAGTGAAGCAGCTTATCAAGAGCTAGAACAGAAATATAACCAGGTTAGTATAGTCTGTATTTTCCTTGGAAATAGATCTTACTTTTTTTTATATTTGTTTTCAGACAGAAAATGACTAGCACTGAAAAAGCTCTACAGCTTTTGTTGTTGAACTTTCACTTGATATACGAGGGTTGATTGATAAGTTCTTGGCATAAGGTACAACGGATTATTTCTCAGCATAGTCCCCTTGCAAGTTTATGCACTTAGTCCAGCGATCCTGGATCATATGGGTCCATTCTTTGTAAAAGTCGGCATATTGTGCCAGTAGAAAGTGGTCTACAGCATGAATGACATCATCATCTAAAGCAAATTTGCGACCACTTAGCTCCTTTTTTAATTTGGTAAACAGGTAATAGTCCGAAGGGGCCAAATCTGGGGAATAAGGAGGATGTTCAAGAAGCTGGAAGCTGCATTCATGAATGGCAGCCATTGTCTTGCTGAAAGATGACTCCTCTCGTCAATTTCCCTTGACGCTTTTCCTTCAGTTTGACCTGCAATTGCTTCACAAGATTAGCATACTAGGCCCCGGTGACCGTTCTGCCCTTTTGATGATAGTCTACCAATAGCACACCTTTCCAAAAGATGGAAGCCATCACTTTGCCTGCAGACAGAACCATCCTTGCTTTCTTTGGAGGTGGGGATCCTTGATGTTATCACTGATTTGACTGTTCTTTGGTTTCTGTCTCAAAATGATGAACCCAAGTTTCATCCATAGTCACAAATTGCTGAAGAAACTTTTCACGATCTGCAGAAAAGTGGTCAAGATTATCTCTTGACATGTTGAGACGCTGTCGTTTGTGATCAGCTTCAAGAAGTTTCGGGACTCATCGAGCAAAGATCTTTGTCATTTGAAGATCACTGTGAATAATGGCATGAACATCATGTCATGGATTCTGCCGGTGGTTTCATCTGTGGTTACTGTTCTTGGTCTTCCTGGACGGGGATCATCTTCCAGACTCTCCTTTCTATGTTTGAATTGAGCTGCCCATTTCTTCACTGTGCTGTAAGAAGGGGCACTCTCCTCTATTCTCCACAATATCCTCATGGATCTCCTTTGATGATAAGCCCTTGATGCAGAGGTAGCGAATGACTGCTTGATGAGAAATTTTATACATTTTCTCAATTTCTGCTACCCCTTACCACTTCAGTAGCCTGTAAAAAAAAATTGGTTGCAGTTAATTTCTTGAAACTTGGTGTTTAATCTCACATTAACCTGATCTACAAATGCACCTAATATCAGCTGTGTGTTTCAAGTATTTGTACCTTACACCGAGAACTTATCAGTCAACCTTCGTATATTGTATGAATTTATATCACAGATATCTCAGAATTTTCTGTATGTGGCTACCATTTCTAGAAAGTTTTTTTTTTTTTTCTACAGCAGAAATCTTTAAACTCATTTTGCTTGCTGCAAACAGGTTTTACAAATGAATCACCGCTGGCAAGCTTACAACCACACCAGAGAGCAACAAGTACATGGACTGCAAGCACGGATCAATGAGTTGGAGCTGCAGGATCAGGTGTGAATTTGTTTTATATTTGTTTTCAGACAGAAAATGACTAGCACTGAAAAAGCTCTACAGCTTTTGTTGTTGAACTTTCACTTGATATACGAGGGTTGATTGATAAGTTCTTGGCATAAGGTACAACGGATTATTTCTCAACATAGTCCCCTTGCAAGTTTATGCACTTAGTCCAGCGATCCTGGATCATACGGGTCCATTCTTTGTAAAAGTCGGCATATTGTGCCAGTAGAAAGTGGTCTACAGCATGAATGACATCATCATCTAAAGCAAATTTGCGACCACTTAGCTCCTTTTTTAATTTGGTAAACAGGTAATAGTCCGAAGGGGCCAAATCTGGGGAATAAGGAGGATGTTCAAGAAGCTGGAAGCTGCATTCATGAATGGCAGCCATTGTCTTGCTGAAAGATGACTCCTCTCGTCAATTTCCCTTGACACTTTTCCTTCAGTTTGACCTGCAATTGCTTCACAAGATTAGCATACTAGGCCCCGGTGACCGTTCTGCCCTTTTGATGATAGTCTACCAATAGCACACCTTTCCAAAAGATGGAAGCCATCACTTTGCCTGCAGACAGAACCATCCTTGCTTTCTTTGGAGGTGGGGATCCTTGATGTTATCACTGATTTGACTGTTCTTTGGTTTCTGTCTCAAAATGATGAACCCAAGTTTCATCCATAGTCACAAATTGCTGAAGAAACTTTTCACGATCTGCAGAAAAGTGGTCAAGATTATCTCTTGACATGTTGAGACGCTGTCGTTTGTGATCAGCTTCAAGAAGTTTCGGGACTCATCGAGCAAAGATCTTTGTCATTTGAAGATCACTGTGAATAATGGCATGAACATCATGTCATGGATTCTGCCGGTGGTTTCATCTGTGGTTACTGTTCTTGGTCTTCCTGGACGGGGATCATCTTCCAGACTCTCCTTTCTATGTTTGAATTGAGCTGCCCATTTCTTCACTGTGCTGTAAGAAGGGGCACTCTCCTCTATTCTCCACAATATCCTCATGGATCTCCTTTGATGATAAGCCCTTGATGCAGAGGTAGCGAATGACTGCTTGATGAGAAATTTTATACATTTTCTCAATTTCTGCTACCCCTTACCACTTCAGTAGCCTGTAAAAAAAAATTGGTTGCAGTTAATTTCTTGAAACTTGGTGTTTAATCTCACATTAACCTGATCTACAAATGCACCTAATATCAGCTGTGTGTTTCAAGTATTTGTACCTTACACCGAGAACTTATCAGTCAACCTTCGTATATTGTATGAATTTATATCACAGATATCTCAGAATTTTCTGTATGTGGCTACCATTTCTAGAAAGTTTTTTTTTTTTTTTCTACAGCAGAAATCTTTAAACTCATTTTGCTTGCTGCAAACAGGTTTTACAAATGAATCACCGCTGGCAAGCTTACAACCACACCAGAGAGCAACAAGTACATGGACTGCAAGCACGGATCAATGAGTTGGAGCTGCAGGATCAGGTGTGAATTTGTTGTGTGTTTCTAGACAGAGTGATGCTGGCATTGGACACATTACCTGTGTCTGCTATGTTGTGATGGCATGGGACAAAACTATTAGTCTCTTCTCACTACCTGTGTGTGATGGCATGGGACAAAACTATTAGTCTCTTCTCACTACCTGTGTGTGTTGACATGATACAAAACTATTAGTCTCTTCTCACTATCTCTGTGTGTGTTGACATGATACAAAACTATTAGTCTCTTCTCACTGCCTGTGTGTGATGGCATGGGACAAAACTATTAGTCTCTTCTCACTACCTGTGTGTGTTGACATGATACAAAACTATTAGTCTCTTCTCACTACCTGTGTGTGTGACATGATACAAAACTATTAGTCTCTTCTCACTACCTGTGTGTGTTGACATGATACAAAACTATTAGTCTCTTCTCACTACCTGTGTGTGTTGACATGATACAAAACTATTAGTCTCTTCTCACTACCTGTGTGTGTTGACATGATACAAAATTATTAGTCTCTTCTCACTACCTGTGTGTGATGGCATGGGACAAGACTGTTGATCTCTTGTCACTACCTGTGTGATGATGACATAAAGTGATACAAAAATAGTGCAAGGTTATCATGTATGTTTTGTGATAAGAGACAACCTCATTAAGCATATCAGCATCATTTACTGATTTTGATTTTTACAAACTACTAAAATGTATTGGGAGCATAGCATTAACTCTTTCACTACTGTGTCAAAAAATGCGGACGTTACATTTGTACCAGTGCAGACATTACATTAAGAAGTGGGTGTTGTGATATTTCCAGGGTACCTTTCTAAAAGTCATTCTAACAAACTAAATCTGTGTTCAACATAAATGTATCACATATCAAAATAAGTGGAAGTGAATGAAGATTTTATAAATGCAGTTATTTGTCAAAAAAAAAAAAAAAAAGAGAGAGAGAGAGAGCTGGTGAGAAAAATTGAAAAGTTTGCGATCCATAAAAAAATTTGAGGGGGAGATATGTTGGGTATACATTTCTAAAAGTCATTGTAAAAAACTAAATCTGTGTTCAACATAAGTGTAACACATATCAGAATACATGAAATTGAATGAGGATTTCACAAATGTAGTTATTTATCAAAAGGAAAAAAAAAAGAAGGAAAAAAAAAAGAAAAGATTTTTAAGCACCAAAAAAAATTTTTTTGGACTTAGAAAAAAAAATATATTCTACTTACCATCAGTCTGAATATAATCCAACTGAATATAAATTCTACTTTGGAACATTTTGGTTGAATTCTAAATGAATAACATCTTATATACATTACTTCTTGCCCATACATAAACAGAAACAAGAAGAAGACACGGCATACAACTATCATTACGTACACAGAATGCATGAATAAAAAAGGAATTAATAGTATAAAACTGTCAGTATGTGGTCTGTACACAATATATCATTTACATGATAAAAAGTAAAAAAAAAAAAAAAAGAATTCATCTGTCAATATATACAATACAGGCACAAAAACACTAGTGGCCTGCTGTCCCCAGTCAAGGAATCAGTTACAGAATAAAAATGGTCAGGTTAGACAGAGATGTCAAGGATGGCTCAGACAGTAAATGTAGAAAGCACAGGCAGACGAAGTATTTGTGCTAGAATGCAGTGGTATCATGCTCAGCGTGACTCATGATACTTCTTGAAACATTGCTATGGGCACAGATGAGGTCCGTCTGAGCACTTAGTGCAGTAGTAATAGGTGCGGACTACCTTGCCTTGACTTGTACAGTATACACACTGTCTACGGGTCTCTTTCATGTCAGTCAGGTGATTGCCATTATGGCGTTCTGAGACAGGAGGATGAGCTACTGGTCCCGGTTGCCTGGGAGCAGGCATACTAACTTCAGGAATGAAGCTGCTGCCTGCCAAGGATCTCAAACCTTCAACAAGCTGGTCCTTGAAGAATACCAGAGATTTGTTACTCCTGCCAGGGTTCTCTGAAAGCACATATGAAGTATGAGCATTCACCTGTGTAATTTCAAAAGTCCAAGTGAATATTTTCTTCCATCACTTTATTGTCTTTCTGGAATTCATGCCATAATATGAAGCCTTTTGATCTCTTGTCACTACCTGTGTGATGATGACATAAAGTGATACAAAAATAGTGCAAGGTTATCATGTATGTTTTGTGATAAGAGACAACCTCATTAAGCATATCAGCATCATTTACTGATTTTGATTTTTACAAACTACTAAAATGTATTAGGAGCATAGCATTAACTCTTTCACTACTGTGTCAAAAATGCGGACGTTACATTTGTACCAGTGCAGACATTACATTAAGAAGTGGGTGTTGTGATATTTCCAGGGTACCTTTCTAAAAGTCATTCTAACAAACTAAATCTGTGTTCAACATAAGTGTATCACATATCAAAATAAGTGGAAGTGAATGAAGATTTTATAAATGCAGTTATTTGTCCAAAAAAAAAAAAAAAAAGAGAGAGAGAGAGAGAGAGAGAGAGAGCTGGTGAGAAAAATTGAAAAGTTTGCGATCCATAAAAAATTTGAGGGGGAGATATGTTGGGTATACATTTCTAAAAGTCATTGTAAAAAACTAAATCTGTGTTCAACATAAGTGTAACACATATCAGAATACATGAAATTGAATGAGGATTTCACAAATGTAGTTATTTATCAAAAGGAAAAAAAAAAAAGAAAAGATTTTTAAGCACCAAAAAAAATTTTTTTGGACTTAGAAAAAAAAAAAATATTCTACTTACCATCAGTCTGAATATAATCCAACTGAATATAAATTCTACTTTGGAACATTTTGGTTGAATTCTAAATGAATAACATCTTATATACATTACTTCTTGCCCATACATAAACAGAAACAAGAAGAAGACACGGTATACAACTATCATTACGTACACAGAATGCATGAATAAAAAAGGAATTAATAGTATAAAACTGTCGGTATGTGGTCTGTACACAATATATCATTTACATGATAAAAAGTAAAAAAAAAAAAAAAAGAATTCATCTGTCAATATATACAATACAGGCACAAAAACACTAGTGGCCTGCTGTCCCCAGTCAAGGAATCAGTTACAGAATAAAAATGGTCAGGTTAGACAGAGATGTCAAGGGTGGCTCAGACAGTAAATGTAGAAAGCACAGGCAAACGAAGTATTTGTGCTAGACTGCAGTGGTATCATGCTCAGCGTGACTCATGATACTTCTTGAAACATTACTATGGGCACAGATGAGGTCCGTCTGAGCACTTAGTGCAGTAGTAATAGGTGCGGACTACCTTGCCTTGACTTGTACAGTATACACACTGTCTACAGGTCTCTTTCATGTCAGTCAGGTGATTGCCATTGTGGCGTTCTGAGACAGGAGGATGAGCTACTGGTCCCGGTTGCCTGGGAGCAGGCATACTAACTTCAGGAATGAAGCTGCTGCCTGCCAAGGATCTCAAACCTTCAACAAGCTGGTCCTTGAAGAATACCAGAGATTTGTTACTCCTGCCAGGGTTCTCTGAAAGCACATATGAAGTATGAGCATTCACCTGTGTAATTTCAAAAGTCCAAGTGAATATTTTCTTCCATCACTTTATTGTCTTTCTGGAATTCATGCCATAATATGAAGCCTTTTGGTCAGCTCTGTCACATCCATTCATACACATGTTATATGTGTGAATGATCTCTGGTTTCTGTCTCAAAATGATGAACCCAAGTTTCATCCATAGTCACAAATTGCTGAAGAAACTTTTCATGATCTGCAGAAAAGTGGTCAAGATTATCTCTTGACATGTTGAGACACTGTCGTTTGTGATCAGCTTCAAGAAGTTTCGGGACTCATCGAGCAAAGATCTTTGTCATTTGAAGATCACTGTGAATAATGGCATGAACATCATGTCATGGATTCTGCTGGTGGTTTCATCTGTGGTTACTGTTCTTGGTCTTCCTGGACGGGGATCATCTTCCAGACTCTCCTTTCTATGTTTGAATTGAGCTGCCCATTTCTTCACTGTGCTGTAAGAAGGGGCACTCTCCTCTATTCTCCACAATATCCTCATGGATCTCCTTTGATGATAAGCCCTTGATGCAGAGGTAGCGAATGACTGCTTGATGAGAAATTTTATACATTTTCTCAATTTCTGCTACCCCTTACCACTTCAGTAGCCTGTAAAAAAAAATTGGTTGCAGTTAATTTCTTGAAACTTGGTGTTTAATCTCACATTAACCTGATCTACAAATGCACCTAATATCAACTGTGTGTTTCAAGTATTTGTACCTTACACCGAGAACTTATCAGTCAACCTTCGTATATTGTATGAATTTATATCACAGATATCTCAGAATTTTCTGTAAGTGGCTACCATTTCTAGAAAGTTTTTTTTTTTTTTCTACAGCAGAAATCTTTAAACTCATTTTGCTTGCTGCAAACAGGTTTTACAAATGAATCACCGCTGGCAAGCTTACAACCACACCAGAGAGCAACAAGTACATGGACTGCAAGCACGGATCAATGAGTTGGAGCTGCAGGATCAGGTGTGAATTTGTTGTGTGTTTCTAGACAGAGTGATGCTGGCATTGGACACATTACCTGTGTCTGCTATGTTGTGATGGCATGGGACAAAACTATTAGTCTCTTCTCACTACCTGTGTGTGTTGACATGATACAAAACTATTAGTCTCTTCTCACTACCTGTGTGTGATGGCATGGGACAAAACTATTAGTCTCTTCTCACTACCTGTGTGTGTTGACATGATACAAAACTATTAGTCTCTTCTCACTACCTGTGTGTGATGGCATGATACAAAACTATTAGTCTCTTCTCACTACCTGTGTGTGATGGCATGATACAAAACTATTAGTCTCTTCTCACTACTGTGTCAAAAAATGCGGACGTTACATTTGTACCAGTGCAGACATTACATTAAGAAGTGGGTGTTGTGATATTTCCAGGGTACCTTTCTAAAAGTCATTCTAACAAACTAAATCTGTGTTCAACATAAGTGTATCACATATCAAAATAAGTGGAAGTGAATGAAGATTTTATAAATGCAGTTATTTGTCCAAAAAAAAAAAAAAAAAGAGAGAGAGAGAGAGAGAGAGAGAGAACTGGTGAGAAAAATTGAAAAGTTTGCGATCCATAAAAAAATTTGAGGGGGAGATATGTTGGGTATACATTTCTAAAAGTCATTGTAAAAAACTAAATCTGTGTTCAACATAAGTGTAACACATATCAGAATACATGAAATTGAATGAGGATTTCACAAATGTAGTTATTTATCAAAAGGAAAAAAAAAAAGAAAAGATTTTAAGCACCAAAAAAAATTTTTTGGACTTAGAAAAAAAAAAAATATTCTACTTACCATCAGTCTGAATATAATCCAACTGAATAAATTCTACTTTGGAACATTTTGGTTGAATTCTAAATGAATAACATCTTATATACATTACTTCTTGCCCATACATAAACAGAAACAAGAAGAAGACACGGTATACAACTATCATTACGTACACAGAATGCATGAATAAAAAAGGAATTAATAGTATAAAACTGTCGGTATGTGGTCTGTACACAATATATCATTTACATGATAAAAAGAAAAAAAAAAAAAAAAAGAATTCATCTGTCAATATATACAATACAGGCACAAAAACACTAGTCGCCTGCTGTCCCCAGTCAAGGAATCAGTTACAGAATAAAAATGGTCAGGTTAGACAGAGATGTCAAGGGTGGCTCAGACAGTAAATGTAGAAAGCACAGGCAAACGAAGTATTTGTGCTAGACTGCAGTGGTATCATGCTCAGCGTGACTCATGATACTTCTTGAAACATTACTATGGGCACAGATGAGGTCCGTCTGAGCACTTAGTGCAGTAGTAATAGGTGCGGACTACCTTGCCTTGACTTGTACAGTACACACTGTCTACAGGTCTTTCATGTCAGTCAGGTGATTGCCATTGTGGCGTTCTGAGACAGGAGGATGAGCTACTGGTCCCGGTTGCCTGGGAGCAGGCATACTAACTTCAGGAATGAAGCTGCTGCCTGCCAAGGATCTCAAACCTTCAACAAGCTGGTCCTTGAAGAATACCAGAGATTTGTTACTCCTGCCAGGGTTCTCTGAAAGCACATATGAAGTATGAGCATTCACCTGTGTAATTTCAAAAGTCCAAGTGAATATTTTCTTCCATCACTTTATTGTCTTTCTGGAATTCATGCCATAATATGAAGCCTTTTGGTCAGCTCTGTCACATCCATTCATACACATGTTATATGTGTGAATGATCTCTGGTTTCTGGACCTCTTGCTGTCCTTCCATAAGAGGAATAGTGACAGCTTTTCGGTTTAGGTTGCATGCTCATAGATATCATAGTGGCCATGAACTTGCACATTTCATAGCGGCCATAGGTGTCCATGCAGAAGCTTTACTACCATCAGCTGCTGTGCTAAGTTGCATTTATGTTGGATATGAGACTGTCAATAATATCAGTTGTGAATAGTGCAAGGAAAAACCCCAGCGGTGTCCGGTCACGGCCAGCATCTAACAGAATACCACTGCCAGGATCACTGCTGCTAGGAGTTCCTAGCTCTTCATTCACCTGTGCTTCTCTGCAGTTATAAACTGGATTGTTATTTGCTGTCTGAGCCAGAGAAACACTAGTTATAGGTTGTTTCACAGGTGGAGGACATGTCCTGTTAGTCTGTTGAGCTAGAGAGCTAGAACTAGTTGGAGGGGGGGGGGGTTGTCAGAGTCACTTTCACTATCAGAGTCACTATCGCTGCCAGATGAAGAAACTACAGGTTCCTTTGAAGGTCCCTTATCACCAGAAGTTATGTCCTTTCCGTCACCTGTGATCTTAAATAAATTTAAAGCTGCCTGTGCACTATCTCTAACAGGCCTACCACTGCCTGAATAACATGCAGTCACATTGGTCGATTCAGTGGGTGTGTCCATTTTTTTATCGGTCTCGAAAAAAACGCCTAGAAAACACAGAAAGAACACTTGAAACTGCAATGTCTATCTTCACACAATGTAGGCAGAAGTTAAGGCAAATTTTGACATGTGCAGATACTGTTAAATGAAAAGTTACTTTCACTTGTGAACAATACAAAACATGAAAGTCTTTTAGGGTGGCCTGGGTGTCAACTATAAACCGGAACTCGACCAATAGGATGGCATGGAAGTGTGAGAGTTAATCTTCAGAATGCTGCTAGACACAGTTTTATATCTTTATTTTGTTTTCTTTTAAAACCAGTGTCTGCTGTGTGTAAGAACTGAAGACTCCATTATCCTATGTCAGCTTTATAAGTTTTTTTACTGGTTTGATTACTTAAAGCTTCATTAAAAGTGGCAAATGTCTATAGTACTGTAGTAATATAAAGACATTACTCATCTGTGAGCATGAATTTGAAGCAGAAATATGATATTTGTGAATTTTCCTAAGCATCAGAATCAAAAAATTTCTCCTGGGTGACTTGTACACTTCTTTGTATTTCAGTTTTTGTCTACGATGTGGCCACCTTTCACAAGTTTGGTACAGAAACTTCCTTGAGGATACAGCTGTCATGCATTCTTATTATATGTCCTAATTCCCAACCATCTTGATCTTCTGCTGCTTTGTATTGATGGAAACTCAGCACACTGCAGAAGCTCACAGTTGGTTATTCTTTCTTGTCAGTTGATGTTCATTATTTTGTGCAAGGTTATCATGTATGTTTTGTGATAAGAGACAACCTCATTAAGCATATCAGCATCATTTACTGATTTTGATTTTTACAAACTACTAAAATGTATTAGGAGCATAGCATTAACTCTTTCACTACTGTGTCAAAAAATGCGGACGTTACATTTGTACCAGTGCAGACATTACATTAAGAAGTGGGTGTTGTGATATTTCCAGGGTACCTTTCTAAAAGTCATTCTAACAAACTAAATCTGTGTTCAACATAAGTGTATCACATATCAAAATAAGTGGAAGTGAATGAAGATTTTATAAATGCAGTTATTTGTCCAAAAAAAAAAAAAAAAGAGAGAGAGAGAGAGAGAGAGAGAGAACTGGTGAGAAAAATTGAAAAGTTTGCGATCCATAAAAAAATTTGAGGGGGAGATATGTTGGGTATACATTTCTAAAAGTCATTGTAAAAAACTAAATCTGTGTTCAACATAAGTGTAACACATATCAGAATACATGAAATTGAATGAGGATTTCACAAATGTAGTTATTTATCAAAAGGAAAAAAAAAAAGAAAAGATTTTTAAGCACCAAAAAAAATTTTTTTGGACTTAGAAAAAAAAAAATATTCTACTTACCATCAGTCTGAATATAATCCAACTGAATATAAATTCTACTTTGGAACATTTTGGTTGAATTCTAAATGAATAACATCTTATATACATTACTTCTTGCCCATACATAAACAGAAACAAGAAGAAGACACGGTATACAACTATCATTACGTACACAGAATGCATGAATAAAAAAGGAATTAATAGTATAAAACTGTCGGTATGTGGTCTGTACACAATATATCATTTACATGATAAAAAAGTAAAAAAAAAAAAAAAGAATTCATCTGTCAATATATACAATACAGGCACAAAAACACTAGTCGCCTGCTGTCCCCAGTCAAGGAATCAGTTACAGAATAAAAATGGTCAGGTTAGACAGAGATGTCAAGGGTGGCTCAGACAGTAAATGTAGAAAGCACAGGCAAACGAAGTATTTGTGCTAGACTGCAGTGGTATCATGCTCAGCGTGACTCATGATACTTCTTGAAACATTACTATGGGCACAGATGAGGTCCGTCTGAGCACTTAGTGCAGTAGTAATAGGTGCGGACTACCTTGCCTTGACTTGTACAGTATACACACTGTCTACAGGTCTCTTTCATGTCAGTCAGGTGATTGCCATTGTGGCGTTCTGAGACAGGAGGATGAGCTACTGGTCCCGGTTGCCTGGGAGCAGGCATACTAACTTCAGGAATGAAGCTGCTGCCTGCCAAGGATCTCAAACCTTCAACAAGCTGGTCCTTGAAGAATACCAGAGATTTGTTACTCCTGCCAGGGTTCTCTGAAAGCACATATGAAGTATGAGCATTCACCTGTGTAATTTCAAAAGTCCAAGTGAATATTTTCTTCCATCACTTTATTGTCTTTCTGGAATTCATGCCATAATATGAAGCCTTTTGGTCAGCTCTGTCACATCCATTCATACACATGTTATATGTGTGAATGATCTCTGGTTTCTGGACCTCTTGCTGTCCTTCCATAAGAGAATAGTGACAGCTTTTCCATGTGTTGTAACCACATGGACAGGTACCATCATCTGACATGGTAAATAGGCTTCTTTGCCTTTTTGTTTGTCCAGGAAACAGAGAATCTTACCATCATCTCTGACATAGTAAATAAGCTTCTTTGTCTTTTTGTTTGTCCAGGAAACAGAGAATCTTACCATCATCTCTGACATAGTAAATAGGCTGATTCTCCTCAACTTTCTGAGTCTTCAGATGTCCAGGAAAGCCACTGTGATTGATGTTCAAGGTCCCAGTGTAACTGTGACCTTTCGATAGCAGATATTCAACCAGAGGAAGACTGGTATAATACCTGTCTGCAAAAATATGATGACAAGCCTTCACTGTCTGCAAAAATATGATGACAAGCCTTCACTGTCTGCAAAAATATGATGACAAGCCTTCACTGTCTGCAAAAATATGATGACAAGCTTTCACTGTCTGCAAAAATATGATGACGTTACATTTGTACCAGTGCAGACATTACATTAAGAAGTGGGTGTTGTGATATTTCCAGGGTACCTTTCTAAAAGTCATTCTAACAAACTAAATCTGTGTTCAACATAAGTGTAACACATATCAGAATACATGAAATTGAATGAGGATTTCACAAATGTAGTTATTTATCAAAAGGAAAAAAAAAAAGAGAGAGAGAGAGAGAGAGAGAGAGAGAACTGGTGAGAAAAATTGAAAAGTTTGCGATCCATAAAAAAATTTGAGGGGGAGATATGTTGGGTATACATTTCTAAAAGTCATTCTAACAAACTAAATCTGTGTTCAACATAAGTGTAACACATATCAGAATACATGAAATTGAATGAGGATTTCACAAATGTAGTTATTTATCAAAAGGAAAAAAAAAAAGAAAAGATTTTTAAGCACCAAAAAAAATTTTTTTGGACTTAGAAAAAAAAAATATTCTACTTACCATCAGTCTGAATATAATCCAACTGAATATAAATTCTACTTTGGAACATTTTGGTTGAATTCTAAATGAATAACATCTTATATACATTACTTCTTGCCCATACATAAACAGAAACAAGAAGAAGACACGGTATACAACTATCATTACGTACACAGAATGCATGAATAAAAAAGGAATTAATAGTATAAAACTGTCGGTATGTGGTCTGTACACAATATATCATTTACATGATAAAAAGTAAAAAAAAAAAAAGAATTCATCTGTCAATATATACAATACAGGCACAAAAACACTAGTCGCCTGCTGTCCCCAGTCAAGGAATCAGTTACAGAATAAAAATGGTCAGGTTAGACAGAGATGTCAAGGGTGGCTCAGACAGTAAATGTAGAAAGCACAGGCAAACGAAGTATTTGTGCTAGACTGCAGTGGTATCATGCTCAGCGTGACTCATGATACTTCTTGAAACATTACTATGGGCACAGATGAGGTCCGTCTGAGCACTTAGTGCAGTAGTAATAGGTGCGGACTACCTTGCCTTGACTTGTACAGTATACACACTGTCTACAGGTCTCTTTCATGTCAGTCAGGTGATTGCCATTGTGGCGTTCTGAGACAGGAGGATGAGCTACTGGTCCCGGTTGCCTGGGAGCAGGCATACTAACTTCAGGAATGAAGCTGCTGCCTGCCAAGGATCTCAAACCTTCAACAAGCTGGTCCTTGAAGAATACCAGAGATTTGTTACTCCTGCCAGGGTTCTCTGAAAGCACATATGAAGTATGAGCATTCACCTGTGTAATTTCAAAAGTCCAAGTGAATATTTTCTTCCATCACTTTATTGTCTTTCTGGAATTCATGCCATAATATGAAGCCTTTTGGTCAGCTCTGTCACATCCATTCATACACATGTTATATGTGTGAATGATCTCTGGTTTCTGGACCTCTTGCTGTCCTTCCATAAGAGGAATAGTGACAGCTTTTCCATGTGTTGTAACCACATGGACAGGTACCATCATCTGACATGGTAAACAGGCTTCTTTGTCTTTTTGTTTGTCCAGGAAACAGAGAATCTTACCATCATCTCTGACATAGTAAATAAGCTTCTTTGCCTTTTTGTTTGTCCAGGAAACACAGAGAATCTTACCATCATCTCTGACATAGTAAATAGGCTGATTCTCCTCAACTTTCTGAGTCTTCAGATCTCCAGGAAAGCCACTGTGATTGATGTTCAAGGTCCCAGTGTAACTGTGACCTTTCGATAGCAGATATTCAACCAGAGGAAGACTGGTATAATACCTGTCTGCAAAAATATGATGACAAGCCTTCACTGTCTTGCAAAAATATGATGACAAGCCTTCAATGTCTGCAAAAATATGATGACAAGCCTTCACTGTCTGCAAAAATATGATGACATGCCTTCACTGTCTGCAAAAATATGATGACAAGCCTTCACTGGCTGCAAAAATATGATGACAAGCCTTCACTGGCTACAAAAATATGATGACAAGCCTTCACTGGCTGCAAAAATATGATGATAAGCCTTCACTGTCTGCAAAAATATGATGACAAGCCTTCACTGTCTGCAAAAATGTGATGACAAGCCTTCACTGGCTACAAAAATATGATGACAAGCCTTCACTGTCTGCAAAAATATGATGACAAGCCTTCACTGGCTACAAAAATATGATGACAAGCCTTCACTGGCTACAAAAATATGATGACAAGCCTTCACTGGCTACAAAAATATGATGATAAGCCTTCACTGTCTGCAAAAATATGATGACAAGCCTTCATTGGCTACAAAGATGTGTGAAAAGCTTTCACAGCTTGACTTGGACTGTCAGCAGTGGCAGGGTCATAGGAGGTTTGCTTCCCAAAATATATCGCCAGGTTGAACACATAACCTGTGATGGAGTCACAGAGACCAGATGTCTTGATGTGATATTTGGCAGGCTTGCTAGCATTATATTGTTTGTGACACCAGCGTCTCTTGTAACCAATTACCATTTCATCAACACTTAGGTCTTTGAAAGGGTAAAAGGCTACCTGAAAAGATGCCAACAGCATTTGGACAGAAGGTTCAGTTTTGGCTTAACCTTCACTATCAACTTCACTGGCATGCAGCATAGTGCTTTATATAATCTGAAATTAATTCCTAGCAAACATCTGGCTAAAAAATGGTGTGTGCAGATGGCCTGTGGTCCTCCAATAGTCACTGATTTTCGGTTTAGGTTGCATGCTCATAGATATCATAGTGGCCATGAACTTGCACATTTCATAGCGGCCAATAGGTGTCCATGCAGAAGCTTTACTACCATCAGCTGCTGTGCTAAGTTGCATTTATGTTGGATATGAGACTGTCAATAATATCAGTTGTGAATAGTGCAAGGAAAAACCCCAGCGGTGTCCGGTCACGGCCAGCATCTAACAGAATACCACTGCCAGGATCACTGCTGCTAGGAGTTCCTAGCTCTTCATTCACCTGTGCTTCTCTGCAGTTATAAACTGGATTGTTATTGCTGTCTGAGCCAGAGAAACACTAGTTATAGGTTGTTTCACAGGTGGAGGACATGTCCTGTTAGTCTGTTGAGCTAGAGAGCTAGAACTAGTTGGAGGGGGGGGGGTTGTCAGAGTCACTTTCACTATCAGAGTCACTATCGCTGCCAGATGAAGAAACTACAGGTTCCTTTGAAGGTCCCTTATCACCAGAAGTTATGTCCTTTCCGTCACCTGTGATCTTAAATAAATTTAAAGCTGCCTGTGCACTATCTCTAACAGGCCTACCACTGCCTGAATAACATGCAGTCACATTGGTCGATTCAGTGGGTGTGTCCATTTTTTTTATCGGTCTCGAAAAAAACGCCTAGAAAACACAGAAAGAACACTTGAAACTGCAATGTCTATCTTCACACAATGTAGGCAGAAGTTAAGGCAAATTTTGACATGTGCAGATACTGTTAAATGAAAAGTTACTTTCACTTGTGAACAATACAAAACATGAAAGTCTTTTAGGGTGGCCTGGGTGTCAACTATAAACCGGAACTCGACCAATAGGATGGCATGGAAGTGTGAGAGTTAATCTTCAGAATGCTGCTAGACACAGTTTTATATCTTTATTTTGTTTTCTTTTAAAACCAGTGTCTGCTGTGTGTAAGAACTGAAGACTCCATTATCCTATGTCAGCTTTATAAGTTTTTTTACTGGTTTGATTACTTAAAGCTTCATTAAAAGTGGCAAATGTCTATAGTACTGTAGTAATATAAAGACATTACTCATCTGTGAGCATGAATTTGAAGCAGAAATATGATATTTGTGAATTTTCCTAAGCATCAGAATCAAAAAATTTCTCCTGGGTGACTTGTACACTTCTTTGTATTTCAGTTTTTGTCTACGATGTGGCCACCTTTCACAAGTTTGGTACAGAAACTTCCTTGAGGATACAGCTGTCATGCATTCTTATTATATGTCCTAATTCACCTGTGCTTCTCTGCAGTTATAAACTGGATTGTTATTTGCTGTCTGAGCCAGAGAAACACTAGTTATAGGTTGTTTCACAGGTGGAGGACATGTCCTGTTAGTCTGTTGAGCTAGAGAGCTAGAACTAGTTGGAGGGGGGGGGGGTTGTCAGAGTCACTTTCACTATCAGAGTCACTATCGCTGCCAGATGAAGAAACTACAGGTTCCTTTGAAGGTCCCTTATCACCAGAAGTTATGTCCTTTCCGTCACCTGTGATCTTAAATAAATTTAAAGCTGCCTGTGCACTATCTCTAACAGGCCTACCACTGCCTGAATAACATGCAGTCACATTGGTCGATTCAGTGGGTGTGTCCATTTTTTTTATCGGTCTCGAAAAAAACGCCTAGAAAACACAGAAAGAACACTTGAAACTGCAATGTCTATCTTCACACAATGTAGGCA
The DNA here is from genome assembly GCA_009760885.1 of Achatina immaculata. Lineage (NCBI taxonomy): Eukaryota > Metazoa > Mollusca > Gastropoda > Stylommatophora > Achatinidae > Lissachatina > Lissachatina immaculata. Next base: position 67,121,171 of record CM019691.1, on the reverse strand, counting down.
GAAGTTAAGGCAAATTTTGACATGTGCAGATACTGTTAAATGAAAAGTTACTTTCACTTGTGAACAATACAAAACATGAAAGTCTTTTAGGGTGGCCTGGGTGTCAACTATAAACCGGAACTCGACCAATAGGATGGCATGGAAGTGTGAGAGTTAATCTTCAGAATGCTGCTAGACACAGTTTTATATCTTTATTTTGTTTTCTTTTAAAACCAGTGTCTGCTGTGTGTAAGAACTGAAGACTCCATTATCCTATGTCAGCTTTATAAGTTTTTTTACTGGTTTGATTACTTAAAGCTTCATTAAAAGTGGCAAATGTCTATAGTACTGTAGTAATATAAAGACATTACTCATCTGTGAGCATGAATTTGAAGCAGAAATATGATATTTGTGAATTTTCCTAAGCATCAGAATCAAAAAATTTCTCCTGGGTGACTTGTACACTTCTTTGTATTTCAGTTTTTGTCTACGATGTGGCCACCTTTCACAAGTTTGGTACAGAAACTTCCTTGAGGATACAGCTGTCATGCATTCTTATTATATGTCCTAATTCCCAACCATCTTGATCTTCTGCTGCTTTGTATTGATGGAAACTCAGCACACTGCAGAAGCTCACAGTTGGTTATTCTTTCTTGTCAGTTGATGTTCATTATTTTGTGCAAGCAGTGAAAGATGGAAGCTGTTCATTTCTTTCTCATATTTTGGTTTTCTTTCCCACATTTCAAATCCACGTAAAAGTGTTCAAAGCAGATAGGTCTGATGGATTTGTCTTCAGTGTTGATCTATTTTTGTTCCTTGCCAACTTCTGTAATTTGCCAAATATGGTAGCTGTCTTTCCCATTGATTTTTTTGTTGTTGATTTCTTTGTCTAGAGAGAACATGGAAGCAACTAAATGTTAGAGAACATGAACTCTTTATATTCCCTGACAAGAGAGATGAAGGTTCCACGGCCATGCTAAATTTGTAGTGCCATTATCCAGAAAATGTTCTGACAGCAGCCTCATAACTGGATCAGGTGTCGTGGTTCATTACAGATGTTCACTTCTCTCTCAACTGAGATTTTTGTATAATCTTCACTGATATTGGTTGTTTCTATCCATTCCTTATTAAACAGAATGTAGTAATATGTTCAACAGCTGTTGAAGAAGTAAACCAATTTGCATATCTTGTCAGCTACATAGACCAGGATCTCTCTCTCTCTCTGAACCTTAAGTGCCCAGGGCACATGGGGCTTCTGCAAGGGTTTTCCACAAATGCCTGTCCTTCGCCTTTTTTTCTGCTCTTGCCCAGGTGAGCCCTCTATTGCTCAACATCCTTTCTGTTGTTCTTCTCCATGTCTCTTTTGGTCTACCCTGATAAGCCTTCACTGTCTGCAAAAATATGATGACAAGCCTTCACTGGCTACAAAAATATGATGACAAGCCTTCACTGTCTGCAAAAATATGATGACAAGCCTTCACTGGCTACAAAAATATGATGACAAGCCTTCACTGGCTACAAAAATATGATGACAAGCCTTCACTGGCTACAAAAATATGATGATAAGCCTTCACTGTCTGCAAAAATATGATGACAAGCCTTCACTGGCTACAAAAATATGATGACAAGCCTTCACTGTCTGCAAAAATATGATGACAAGCCTTCATTGGCTACAAAAATATGATGACAAGCCTTCACTGGCTACAAAAATATGATGACAAGCCTTCACTGGCTACAAAAATATGATGATAAGCCTTCACTGGCTACAAAAATATGATGACAAGCCTTCACTGGCTACAAAAATATGATGACAAGCCTTCACTGGCTACAAAAATATGATGACAAGCCTTCATTGGCTGCAAAAATATGATGACAAGCCTTCACTGGCTGCAAAAATATGATGACAAGCCTTCATTGGCTGCAAAGATGTGTGAAAAGCTTTCACAGCTTGACTTGGACTGTCAGCAGTGGCAGGGTCATAGGAGGTTTACTTCCCAAAATATATCAGAAGGTTGAACACATAACCTGTGATGGAGTCACAGAGACCAGATGTCTTGATGTGATATTTGGCAGGCTTGCTAGCATTATATTGTTTGTGACACCAGCATCTCTTGTAACCAATTACCATTTCATCAACACTTAGGTCTTTGAAAGGGTAAAAGGCTACCTGAAAAGATGCCAACAGCATTTGGACAGAAGGTTCAGTTTTGGCTTAACCTTCACTATCAACTTCACTGGCATGCAGCATAGTGCTTTATATAATCTGAAATTAATTCCTAGCAAACATCTGGCTAAAAAATGGTGTGTGCAGATGGCCTGTGGTCCTCCAATAGTCACTGATTTTCGGTTTAGGTTGCATGCTCATAGATATCATAGTGGCCATGAACTTGCACATTTCATGGCAGCCAGTAGATGCCCATGCAGAAGCTTTACTACCATCAGCTGCTGTGCTAAGTTGCATTTATGCTGGATATGAGACTGTCAATAATATCAGTTGTGAATAGTGCAAGGAAAAACCCCAGCGGTGTCCGGTCACGGCCAGCATCTAACAGAATACCTCTGCCAGGATCACTGCTGCTAGGAGTTCCTAGCTCTTCATTCACCTGTACTTCTCTGCAGTTATAAACTGGATTGTTATTTGCTGTCTGAGCCAGAGAAACACTAGTTATAGGTTGTTTCACAGGTGGAGGACATGTCCTGTTAGTCTGTTGAGCTAGAGAGCTAGAACTAGTTGGAGGGGGGGGGGGTTGTCAGAGTCACTTTCACTATCAGAGTCACTATCGCTGCCAGATGAAGAAACTACAGGTTCCTTTGAAGATCCCTTATCACCAGAAGTTATGTCCTTTCCGTCACCTGTGATCTTAAATAAATTTAAAGCTGCCTGTGCACTATCTCTAACAGGCCTACCACTGCCTGAATAACATGCATTCACATTGGTCGATTCAGTGGGTGTGTCCATTTTTTTTATCGGTCTCGAAAAAAACGCCTAGAAAACACAGAAAGAACACTTGAAACTGCAATGTCTATCTTCACACAATGTGGGCAGAAGTTAAGGCAAATTTTGACATGTGCAGATACTGTTAAATGAAAAGTTACTTTCACTTGTGAACAATACAAAACATGAAAGTCTTTTAGGGTGGCCTGGGTGTCAACTATAAACCGGAACTCGACCAATAGGATGGCATGGAAGTGTAAGAGTTAATCTTCAGAATGCTGCTAGACACAGTTTTATATCTTTATTTTGTTTTCTTTTAAAACCAATGTCTGCTGTGTGTAAGAACTGAAGACTCCATTAACCTATGTCAGCTTTATAAGTTTTTTTACTGGTTTGATTACTTAAAGCTTCATTAAAAGTGGCAAATGTCTATAGTACTGTAGTAATATAAAGACATTACTCATCTGTGAGCATGAATTTGAAGCAGAAATATGATATTTGTGAATTTTCCTAAGCATCAGAATCAAAAAATTTCTCCTGGGTGACTTGTAAACTTCTTTGTATTTCAGTTTTTGTCTACGATGTGGCCATCTTTCACAAGTTTGCTACAGAAACTTCCTTGAGGATACAGCTGTCATGCATTCTTATTATATGTCCTAATTCCCAACCATCTTGATCTTCTGCTGCTTTGTATTGATGGAAACTCAGCACACTGCAGAAGCTCAGAGTTGGTTATTCTTTCTTGTCAGTTGATGTTCATTATTTTGTGCAAGCATTGAAAGATGGAAGCTGTTCATTTCTTTCTCATACTTTGGTTTTCTTGCCCACATTTCAAATCCACGTAAAAGTGTTCAAAGCAGACAGGTCTGATGGATTTGTCTTCAGTGTTTATCTATTTTTGTTCCTTGCCAACTTCTGTAATTTGCCAAATATGGTAGCTGTCTTTCCCATTGATTTTTTTGTTGTTGATTTCTTTGTCTAGAGAGAACATGGAAGCAACTAAATGTTAAAGAACATGAACTCTTTATATTCCTTGACAAGAGAGATGAAGGTTCCACGGCCATGCTAAATTTGTAGTGCCATTATCCAGAAAATGCTCTGACAGCAGCCTCATAACTGGATCAGGTGTCGTGGTTCATTACAGATGTTCACTTCTCTCTCAACTGAGATTTTTGTATAATCTTCACTGATATTGGTTGTTTCTATCCATTCCTTATTAAATAGAATGTAGTAATATGTTCAACAGCTGTTGAAGAAGTAAACCAATTTGCATATCTTGTCAGCTACATAGACCAGGATCTCTCTCTCTCTCTCTGAACCTTAAGTGCCCAGGGCACATGGGGCTTCTGCAAGGGTTTTCCACAAATGCCTGTCCTTCGCCTTTTTTTCTGCTCTTGCCCAGGTGAGCCCTCTATTGCTCAACATCCTTTCTGTTGTTCTTCTCCATGTCTCTTTTGGTCTACCCTTATTTCTGTTCCCCTGTGGTGTCCATCTTAGTGCTGTTTTTGGTAGTGAGTTGTCAGTCATTTGGAGCACATGTCCCAACCATCGCCAGCGTAGACCAGGATGGTGACACCAAAAAGGAAGTTAGAATTCGTATTGCAAAAGCAGCATTGACATTCAAGAATCTTGAGAGCATATGGCATTCAAAAGTTATAAGCACAAAAACCAAGTTAAGATTATTGAATTCAGATGTATGAAGTTCATGCCGAAAGTCATGAGCAAAAATTGTTTAAAACTCTGAATTTATAGATAGAAAAAGTATAAATGTATCACCTTAACTGCATCCTTTGCACTTCATGTGGAGGTCACATGACATCAACATCATGTGTCACATGACCACGCAGAGCATAAACAAAATGGCGGGTGCTGAAGTTTCGTTTCGTCAACATGCTGTTATTGAGTTCCTCGTTAAAGAGGAAATTCCCGGTTCTGAAATTCACCAACAACTTCAATTTGCTTATGGAGATGTTTGTATGGGTGCTGGCAGTGTTAGGAGGTGAGTGAAACATTTCAAAGATGGAAACACGAGCATCCAAGATATGCCTTGCAGCTGTCGCCCTCAAACTGCCTCCACTGAACGCAACGTGGACAGGGTTGATTACATCATTAAAGAAGACAGACGTATCACAGTATCTGAAATCGCTTAAAATCTTGGAATGGGACACAGTGCAGTACAGGAAATTATTGAAACCCAAGGTTATAGAAAAATTTGTGCCTGCTGAGTCAGACAGGAGAAAACGTCCAGAAAGCAGTGCGTCTGTGTCGTCTGTCAGCTGGAACAGAATTCTACCGGGAGGCTATTTTCAAACTTGCAGAGCGATGGGAAAACTTAAATATTTTGAACACATTAAACATTATGATAATCTAGAGAAGACCGTCTTGGAAGGGTACATAATGGGAAAAAGAAAGAGAGGAAGACCAAGGTGAAGATGGCTGCAAGACATCATTGATTATCTGCAAATGGATGCATCAGCAGCAGGCCATCTTGCTCGCAGCCGTGAGGCCTACTGGAGTGTTGTTAGGGAGGCAAAGTTCTGCAAGGGACGTGCAAATGAATGAATGAATGAAGAGAAATGGAATAAAATGTATGCAGAGAAATGAAAATTTTTTTGAAAAGTGAAGAAAAGGATGCAATTTAAGGTGATACATTTCTGTTTTCTCTATCTATAAAAAAAATTTTTCCGCATGACTTTCAGTATGACACTCATAATATCCACCCTCATTTATGCATGTGAAAGCTGGAAAACAACTAAAGAAATAGACAAAAAATTTGACTCTTTTGAAAACAAATGCCTAAGGAAAATACTTGGTATAAAGTGGAACGAATTCAAGAACAACACAGAAATAAGACAGATGAGCAAACAACCTGTCTCATGAGTGATCAGAAAAAGAAGATGGACATATGTTGATCATGTGCTGAGAAGAAACAATCAGATAATCCCAAAACAAGCTAACAAGTGGAACACAAAAGGTCAAAGAAAAAGAGATAAACCACGTGAAACTCTAAAAGGATGTTGTTAAGAGAGGCCTTGATGAGGTTGAAAAGCTCGCTGAAAACAGGAAATCTTGGCAAGCTACCATGCCAGCCCTGTGTGACTTTTAACGCCATGGGAAGGATGTAAGATGTAAGTAATATGTTACATCAATATTTAAATATAATATATCAGTGCTTCTGTATGCAACATCTGTTGTTTAAATCAGCTACATTATATTTAAATCTTCACCAAAATGAAACATTCTTACCTTTCAGAAAGAAGAAGGACTTAGAAGTATAATTGATGCTAAAGAGCTTGAAAATCATAATTTGAGACGAGAGATAGTTAGCCTTACTCAGGAAGCTAACAAACTACGATCTCAGCCACAGTATGATATGAGCATTGTTGAGATCCTGAAACAGCAGATTCAAGTCTGTACAGAAGATTTCAACACAGAACGAAAAGATCGAGAACAAGCAGTAAACAGAGCCAAACAGTTACAAGATGAAATCAACAAGTTAAGTAATGAGGTAGGCTGTTTGAAAATTGACGTTATAATATATACTTGTCATATTATATTTGAAACTTGTCATGTCATGATAATAAAATAAGTTATTTCATAATAATTGATTTTAGATATTTCAATGATAACATATTATGGCAATAATTTAAAAATATCTTTTAACCTGTGTTCTTTGTAATTGCTTATAAATTGTGTTGTGCATCTGTATGGAGCTGTATTCAGAAAACTGCAGAGTGGCCAATCTCTTGTGTTTTAGCTAAGTCTTAGATTCATTCATTCATTCATTTGCATGTCCCTTGCGGAACTTTGCCTCCCAAACAGCACTCCTGTAGGCCTCTCGGTTTTGAGCAAGATGGCCTGCTGCTGCTGCGTCCATTTGCAGATCGTCAACGATTTCTTGCAGCCATCTTCGTTTTGGTCTTCCTCTTTTTCTTTTTCCCATTATGTATCCTTCCAATATGGTCTTCTCTAAATTATCATGATGTTTAATGTGTCCAAAATATTTAAGTTTTCTCTCTTTAATCCTCTTTACTAGCCAGCCTTCTTCAATATTAAGCTCTTGTAGTATAGATATATTTGTTATTTTGTGTGTCCACGATATTTGGAGAACTCTTCTGTAGCATTTACATTCAAAGGCATTTATGTGTTTCTCAGCTGTTTTGTTAAGTGTCCAGGTCTCATAGGCATATGTTGCGATGGGAAAGATGCATGACCTTAAAAATCTGATTTTTGTAGTTCTGTCTGCTCTTCTCCACAGATTCTTTATTTGTTTTACTTTCTGAAGAGCAATAGATGTCCTCCTTTTAATTTCCCTCATTGTATCTCCAATATTAGTTAGCAGTGATCCAAGATATTCAAAACTCTCCACTTCTTCCAATTTTTCCTCATTGATACATATTTCAGCTGCCTTGTTTGTTTTGTCAGTTGTCATCAATTTAGTTTTCTTCGCATTAAGATAGAGGTTCTGCTCTTCGCTGTTCTTACGGACTGACATAATTAGTTTTTCCAAGTCTTAGATAGATTTTATAAATGAATACTTTGATTTCTGTAAACTAGGTAAAAAAAATTCAGTACAGTCGAACCCACTTAATATCACATCGCTTTATGTCACTACCTAGATATTGTCACATAAATTTGTATCCCCAACCAACTCCCATAAGTAATTAATGGGCTTTACTCCTGTTAATATCACCCTGCTTATAGTCACAAATTGGTTAATGTCACGGTCTTGTTGCACTGGAAGAGCCCACTTTGTATCAGAAACTGGGCGAGTACAAGCTATAAACATCTCACGAAGCGTTATCAGCTTGCGGCTCATCAAAGAAGGGGCCAGCCATTTGATTATCAAGTTTGTGCCGCATCAACCTTTTGAACATGTTGGCATCAAAACTCAGGTGGTGTGAATGATGTGAATGGTGTGAAACATTTGGTGTGAATGAAAGGCTTACCGTGGGCACCCTTTCATCATTAAAATCTGGCTTCTTTTGGGTCATTGTCTTTATGACATTAACGTGGGCGGTGTTAAGTTGGCAGTGTGAGTTGATGGTTGGTCAGACTTGAATAGTGTGGGCATCAAAACTCAGGTAGTGTGATTGAAGGGCTTACTGTGGCCGCCCTTTCATGATTAAAATCTGGCTTCTTTCGGGTCATTGTCTTTATGATATTGATGTGGGCGGCATTAAGTTGGCAACGTGAGTTAATAGTTGGTCAGACTCAAATAGTGCAGTAAAAGCAAGGTAGACAGCAATGCTGAGGATAGTGCTGATGATGTCAGTGAGTCCGTCATAGACCAGACGCCTATCAAAACTGTTTCTTGCACTCAGTCTGTCAGCGCGTTTGAGGCTGTGCACTCGTTCATTTACAGTATGCCTGACGTGATGCAGGACGTGCTGTATCATGTTTAAATAAGTTTTTTTTTTTTTATTAATAGACCAGTTATCACTACACAATGAAAAATCACGTATTTTTAAAGTACTACTGCTGACAAGTCAGATGCTGCTTGATTATAGTGTTTTCTATATTGTAAGACTAAGACTTACTGTATTTTGTGATTAGTGCATATTGTGTCCGATGATGATAGCTTTGGCTGTTTGTTATGTGTTTAATGTAGCAAATATGGGACAGATGGACAAACACTCACACACTTGCTTGGCCCATTTAAATCCCTTGTAATGGACCTTGCTTAATGTCAGCATATTTTGACGTCCCTACGATGCGACATTAAACGGGTTTGACTGTATTGCATAGAATATCACACAAAACATTCATGAAACATAGTTCTTGCTCTATCAGCAGAAATAACTGACTGAGACTCAATCATTACTGCATGGAGCTTAAACTAAGATGAAATCCTGCTATATGACTGAGGCTAGGTTTTTTCATGACCAGTCAGAACATGTGTCATGTGACTAGTCAGAACATGTGTTGTGTGACCAGTCAGAACATGTGTTGTGTGATCAGTCAGAACATGTGTTGTGTGATCAGTCAGAACATGTGTTGTGTGATCACTCAGAACATGTGTTGTGTGACTAGTCAGAACATGTGTTGTGTGACTAGTCAGAACATGTGTTGTGTGATCAGTCAGAACACGTGTTGTGTGATCAGTCAGAACATGTGTTGTGTGATCAGTCAGAACATGTGTTATGTGATCAGTCAGAACATGTGTTGTGTGACTAGTCAGAACATGTGTTGTGGGATCAGTCAGAACACATGTTGTGGGATCAGTCAGAACACGTGTTGTGTGACTAGTCAGAACATGTGTTGTGTGATCAGTCAGAACATGTGTTGTGTGACTAGTCAGAACATGTGTTGTGTGATCAGTCAGAACACGTGTTGTGTGATCAGTCAGAACACGTGTTGTGTGATCAGTCAGAACATGTGTTGTGTGATCAGTCAGAACACGTGTTGTGTGATCAGTCAGAGCATGTGTTGGGTGACCAGTCAGAACACGTGTTGTGTGATCAGTCAGAACATGTGTTGTATGACCAAACCAGAACATGTGTTGTGTGATCAGTCAGAACATGTGTTGTGTGATCAGTCAGAACACGTGTTGTGTGATCAGTCAGAGCATGTGTTGGGTGACCAGTCAGAACACGTGTTGTGTGATCAGTCAGAACATGTGTTGTATGACCAAACCAGAACATGTGTTGTGTGATCAGTCAGAACATGTGTTGTATGACCAAACCAGAACATGTGTTGTGTGACCAGCCAGAACATATGTTGTGGTACAGCTGAGTATCACTAATTTGAAATAATTGGAACCAAAACTGCTTTTGATTTTAGACTTTTCCATGACCAAAATTGTTTTAGATTTTAGAATTTTCCAGGACCAGAAATGTTTTAGATTTCAAACTTTTCCAGGACCAATAATTGTTTTAGATTTTAGACTTCTGGGACCAAAATTGTTTTAGATTTTTTTAGGCTTTTCCTAGACCAAAAATTGTTTTAGATTTTAGACTTTTCCAGATTTAGAATTCATGAATTTGTAAAGTTAAAGAGAAGTGTACAAAAAAGGATGGAAAAAATTAAGAAAAATTTATTTTTATTTGACATGAAGAAAAGAACAGCACAGTGAAGAAATGACAGCTCAATTCAGACATGGAAGGAAGAGTCTGGAAGATGATCCCTGTCCAGGAAGACCAAGAATGCTAACCACCGGTGAAACCACCGGCAGAATCCATGACATGATAATGGAGGATTGATGACTAACTGAGCGGTACATTGCTACTGAGTTGAGCATCTCCCAGGAACGTGTTCATGCCATTATTCACAATGATCTTCAAATGACAAAGGTTTCTGCTCGATGGGTCCCGAAACTTCTTGATGCTGATCACAAACGACAGTGTCTCAACATGTCAAGTGACAATCTTGGCAATTTTTCTGCAGATCCTGAAAAGTTTCTTCAGCAATTTGTGACTATGGATGAAACTTGGTTTCATCATTTTGAATCAGAAACCAAAGAACAGTCAAATCAGTGGAAACATCATGGATCCCCACCTCCAAAGAAAGCAAGTGTGGTTCTGTCTGCAAACAAAGTGATGGCTTCCATCTTTTGGGATTCAGAAGGTGTGCTATTGGTAGACTATCATCAAAAGGGCAGAACAGTCACTGGGGCCTATTACGCTAATCCAGTGAAGCAACTGCGGGTCAAATTGAAGGAAAGCGTCGACGGAAATTGACAAGAGGAGTCATCTTTCAGACAATGCTCTATTTCACAAGTCGGCAGTGGCAGTGGCTGCCTTTCATGAGTGCGGCTTCCAGCTTCTTGAACATCCTCCTTATTCCCCAGATTTGGCCCCTTTGGACTATTACCTGTTTACCAAACTCAAAAAGGAGCTAAGTGGTCGCAGATTTGCTTCAGATGATGTCATTCATGCTGTAGACCACTTTCTACTGGCACAAGATGCTGACTTTTACAAAGAAGGGATCTGTATGCTCTAGGATCGCTGGGCTTAGTGCATAAACTTGCAAGGGGTGCACAATAAATAGTGTATAAGTATATAACTATACACGAAGCACTGCAGTAAAGCTGTGATACCAGAATGTATAAACATGCACTATGATTGAAGTATAGTACCTCTCCACTAAGCTCCACCCCTTCTTACTTATCAAACCTCCTCACAGCATCACTTTGCAACCCCTCTTCCCCAATCATCTGTTTCAACTTCTCCTAGCTAGGTCAACATTGTATCACTCTCTCTACCCTCCCCGGTTCCCCATCCACCACCCCCAGTTACAACCCACCGACCACATATTTAAACAGTCTCCACATTCTACTAAATCCATTCCTGACACACACCACCAGACAAGTCACACTTTACAATTTGCAGCTAAGTACTCTTTTAAAAATTTTTTTTTTCTTTTCTTTTCAGTAGTATTCATGTGAATCTATACTTTATCTCCTTTCTCTATTTCTTCGTCCTGTATGTTTTTGTATGATTAAGGCTCACGTTGAAACGTCACAACTTTGTAATCGTTAAGTAATAAAGCTGCTCCTACTTTTTCCTAGTTTATACAAACTTGCAAGGGGACTGTTGAGAAATAACGCAAAAAAGCTGTCCACAAATAATCTGTTGTACTTTATGCCGAGAACTTATCAATCACCCCTCATATATACATGTATGCCATGCTGGTTTCCTTTATATATGTTGTATGCCATGCTGGTTTCATTATTTTTGTATGTTCTATGCCGTGCTGGTTTCCTGATATATATACACGCACACACAAACACACGTATGCCCTGCTGGTTTCCTGATATATATACACACACACACAAACACACGTATGCTGTGCTGGTTTCCTGATATATATACACATTGTATGCCATGCTGGTTCATTATTTTTGTATGTTCTATGCCGTGCTGGTTTCCTGATATATATACACGCACACACACAAACACACGTATGCCCTGCTGGTTTCCTGATATATATACACACACACACAAACACACGTATGCTGTGCTGGTTTCCTGATATATATACACGCACACACAAACACACGTATGCTGTGCTGGTTTCCTGATATATATACACATTGTATGCCATGCTGGTTTCATTATTTTTGTATGTTCTATGCCGTGCTGGTTTCCTGATATATATACACGCACACACACACAAACACACGTATGCCCTGCTGGTTTCCTGATATATATACACATTGTATGCCATGCTGAATAGTGTTGGAGATCATTCTTCTCCATTCTGTGTCCCTAATCAGTTCATATGCTTTTCTTTTTCTGTGCTACTTGGACAAGGTATTTTTCTCTTGGCCTCCATGTCCTTTTTTTTTCATTTGAATTTTCCAGTCATTACCAATCTGTCTTCTCATGGAATGTCCAAATCTGGGCTCTCTTATAATTTTAACCAGTTTTTGTTGTTCTGAAACTTCTCTAAGGACCTCTTCATTTGTTTTTCTGTCTGTAGAGGGTATTTGCTTGATTCTTTCTCCAAAACACATATTTGTTGCTTCCAGTTTCTTTATCATCTGTTCATTAATTGTCCAAGTTTTGCAACTACAAGGGGTGTTCAGAAAGTAATGCACCACATCATTTTTTTTCAGCTAATAATGAAGATAGAAGCATGACATTTTGTAGACTTTAAATATGGCATGTGCCGATTGTGTGAACCAAATTGCACCGCAACCGGCCAAAGAATATGGCTGCCCTAACCATTGAAATGGAGCTTGTTAGCAACTTGTGATATAAGCAACAAATTGTGATAGAATTCCTTGTTGCAGAGAAGGAAACTGTTGTGAACGTTCACAAGCATCTATGTGATGTGTATGGAAGTTTTGCTGTCAACAGGAGTACATTCAGTCACTGGGTTCAGAGTCAAAGAATCAGTAAGTGAAGTTAAGAAGTTGCATGATCAGCCGCATTGCGGACATCCTGCCACAGCCACCAAGGTAGAAATGTTGAAATATGCTGAGGGCATTATTCTTACTGATAGGCGTACCACTACTCAGCCTTATAGCTGTCAGTCAGCAATGGTAGTGCAAATGCAGTTATAAAAGCTCTCAGATTTCTTAAGGTTTGCACAAGATGGATTCTTCGAAGTCTCATAAATGAACATCAGTTGCAAAGGAAAGCATTTTCTTCTGAATTGTTGGACCGTTTCAATGCTGAGGGAGAGAACTTTTTGGCTAAGATCATAACAGGTGATGAAACCTGGGCACATCATTTTGAACCTGAGACAAAAAGACAGTCAGTGGAGTGGCATCATCTGCAATCACCATGAAGAAAGATATTCAAGACAACTCCTTCAGCTGGAAAGGTCATGATCACTGTCTTTTGGGACATTGAAGGTGTGATTTTTGTTTTTAGTTATTCCAAGAGGAGAGACAATCAGTTCGCAAGCTTACATTGAAAAAACTCAACGTTTTCGCAGAGTTCGGCTGCACAAGAATCCAACAGACCTGCTTCTCCTTCACGACAGTATGCTCCCTCACACGTCTGGCAACACAGGAATCACAAAATTAGGTTGGACTGTACTACCCCATCCACCCTATAGTCCTGATTTGGCACCCTCTGATTTCCATCTGTGTGGTCCACTTAAAGATGCACTCCGAGAGGTAAGATTTGAAGATGATGAAAGAGTGATTCATGCAGCAAAGAAATGGCCACATAATCAAGAGAAAATCTGGTAAAGGCTAGGAATACATGCACTTGTTTCCTGCTGGTGTAAAACCGTACAAGTTGATGAGGATCATGTTGAATAACACCAATGTTTACAAGATGTATCTGTGTGTATTGTGTATAAATTTCATGCTTTTTGAATAAATGGCTCCTGAGAAAAATGATGTGGTGCATTACTTTCTGAACACCCCTCATATATTGCAGTAGTGACCCAATAGAGCACTGTAATATGTTTTCCTCACTTTCAGGGACATCATCATATTTATTAATACATTTTTTGTGTCATGAAGCCTTCTCTGTTTGTGATTTGATTTCATTTATGCACTGCCATCATCTGTTAGTGTTGTTCTGAGGGAACTGAATTTATTTATCAGTTTCCTTAAGCTTTCATCTTTTGATATTGCTGTGCTGTACAGTCATTTCAGGGTGCGTTGCATGTTTTTTGCTCATTTTTAAACATTTTCTTTCTTACAGAATGGCATTTTAAGGAAAACAATTGATGAAATGCGGAGACTGAAAGGCACATCCGAGGTTAGTAGACTGGTAAATGAGCACATGCACAAGTAGGCATCTGTCTGTCTTGTTAACTCTTTGTGTACTCTAGGTTTTTCCCTGAAATGACGAGTGGTCATCTCAGTGGGGTAAATTTCATAAAGTTGAATGGGATGGTTGTCACATTTAGAAATCTAAAAGGCATAGTCTGAATCGTAGTATGACATATTATACATTAATTTAAACAGGAAAAGTTGTATATTGTTTTTCTAATAAAATTGTTGGTATTTTATTAGTATGTAACAGAAAAAAAGAGCTAAGAACGGAGAAGAAAAAAATGGAAAATTATGATGAAAAATTTTGTGACTTACCCCTCAAGTAATCTGCTTTTCATGTATCCAGTATATCCAAAGTGAATAAAATTTTACACAAACACCATTTCCTCACAGAAAATATACACTAATTATTCTTATCTTCTTATATCTTATATCCTTCCCATGCCGTTAGACGTCACATAGGGCTCGCAAAGTAGTTCGCCAATTTTTCCTGTCTTCGGCGAGTCTTTCAACCTCAACAAAGGATTTTATGCCTGTTAACTTGCCCTCTCTTAATAATGTCCTCTTCAGAGTTTCACGCGGTCTGCCCCTTTTTCTTCGGCCTGTTGTGTTCCACTTGATAGCTTGTTTTGGGATTCTCTGATCATTTCTTCTCATCAAGTGACCAACATATGTCCATCTCCTTTTCCTGATCACCCGTGAGACTGGTTGTTGTTCAGTCATCTGTCTTATCTCTGCATTGTTCTTGAATTCATTCCACTTGATGCCAAGTATTTTCCTTAGGCATTTGTTTTCAAAAGAGTCTAATTTCTTTTCTATTTCTTTAGTTGTTTTCCAGCTTTCGCATGCATAAATGAGGGTGGATATTACATTTGAATTGAATAGTCTTAACTTGGTTTTTGTGCTTATAACTTTGGAATTCCATATGTTCTCAAGATTCTTGAAGATTGATGCTGCTTTTGCAATTCTGATCCTAACTTCCTTTCTAGTGTCATCATCCTGGTCTATGTAGCTGCCAAGGTATGCAGATTGATTGACTTCTTCAATATCTGTCCCTTCTATGTGTATTTTTCCATTTTGATTGATGGGAATTTTCATTATTTTTGTTTTGTCCTTGTTAATTTCAAGTCCTATTTTGCTAGCCAGTGAAGATAGGCTATCTGTTTTTTCTTGCATGGAATTCACATTATTACTGATAAGAGTTATGTCATCAGCAAAATCAAGATCTTCTAGTTGGGTCCCATGTACCCAGTCAATACCTGTGTTACCTGTGCAGCATTTTGTCATTATGAAGTCTATTGTAATCCCAAAAAGTAAAGGAGACAGTATACATCCTTGTTTCACGCCTGTTTCAATCTGGAACCATTCACTCATCCCCTCTTCTGTCTTGACTGTACAAACATATCCATTGTATAAGTCCTTAATGATGTTGACAATTTTAGATGGTATTCCATATAGACTTAAAATTCTCCATAATGAATCTCTGTGTATGCTGTCAAATGCCTTCTTAAAATCTATGAAATTCAGTATTAATGGTTTCTGCTTTTCAATATGTTCTTCAAGTATTATTCTGAGAGTAAAGATCTGGTCGAGACAGCTTCTCCCTTTTCGAAATCCTGCTTGTTCTTCTCTCATTGCAGTATCCACTATATCTTTGAGTCTATTCAAAATGACCTTGGAAAATACTTTTGACACAACTGATATTAAGGTTACTCCTCTCCAGTTGTTACAGTCACTAAGGTTGCCCTTTTTTGGTATTTTAACAATGATTCCCTTCTTCCAATTAGAAGGGACCTTTTCTTCTTTCCAAATCTTGTTAAACATTCTCTGTAGTTGTCTCATGTTGTCACTATTGATAGCTTTTAGCATCTCGGCTGTTATTTCATCTTCACCTGCAGCTTTGTTGTTAGCCATTAAATTCACTGCTGTTTCAATTTCATGCAATTTAATTTCATCTAGATTGACATTTAGTTGTGGGGCTGGTAAGTCAGTTTCAAGGTTTAACAATTCTTTTGGGTGTGGTCGATTGAGTATTTCTTGGAAGTGTTCAGCCCATCTTTGCTTTTGGTCTTTATTTGATGTTAATAGTGTTCCAGTTTTGCTAAGGATTGGTCTTTCTTTAGATGTAATAGTACCTGTTAGCCTCTTTTGTATGTTATATAAAGTTTTGCTGTCTCCTGTTTTTGCTGCTTTTTCTGCCTCTTTCGCCATATTGTCTATGTATTCTCTTTTATCCCTTCTAGCTGAACTTTTTACTTTCTTGTCTATGTCTTTGTATTTTGCTTTTGCCGAATCTCTTTCATGATCTGCTTTTGCATTCAACATGTTTAATTTGACTGCTCGTCTTTCATGTATATACTTCCATGTTTTATCTGATATCCATGCTTTTCTATTTGGTTTTTCCAATCCAGCACTTACTTTTGCTGCTGTGATTATGGCTGTGCTGTAAGAATTCCATAACTCATCTATACCTATCTCCTCAACTTCACTGGGTGTTTTGGAATGATTGGCAAGTTCCTGATTGAAATTAATGAAACTAATTATTCATTTACAGTTAATTTACAGTCTACAATACATGAATAACATGAAAACACCAGTGGGTGGCAGCCTATAAGCTTAGAAACACATTTTAAAACTTTTCAACATGACTCTCAATTTTCACCACGCGGGACCTCGTGTAAATGCTATAACATATCAGAAGGAAGTGAAACGACTGGTTTGGCCAGGTTTTAAGCAAGTTTGATTAAATTCACATTTAGTGACCAACCCCACATTGTGCGTTTCCAAGAAAAAAGAAGACCCCTTAATCCATGCACAGCGCGTCCAAAAGTATAAAAAGAGTTAATTGACATAGTCTCTCTGTCCTATCATTTTTTTACTCCTGTATATCACATTTTGTCATCTTTTTTACCCTGTGTTACCAAGAAGTTCACAGTTACAGAGAGAATCTGCACAACAGCATGTTTATATTCATCTTGCTGGCAGAACAGTTCAGGTAGTAAACATACGGCAAGAAATCCTTGTATTAAAATCTGTTTATATAATATAAATGTAAGGAGATGCTTTTATGGGTTTTCAGTTGTTATCAAGTTGGAAATGAGAAGATTTGTAGACAACAAAATGTTAGAACTGAATATGTGTGATTAGTCTCGGGAAATTGTAGACGATGCACTTTAGACACGAGAAAAAATATACATTGTAAGAAAATGACTATGAGTTTAATCTGAGCTTAGAGGACAACATAGTATTAATTAGTGCATGCTACTAGAGGACATCATATTATTAATTAGTGCATGCCACTAGAGGACATCATATTTTAGTGCATGCCACCAGAGAACACCATATTATTAATTAGTGCATGCTACTAGAGGACACCATATTATTAATTAGTGCATGCCACTAGAGGACACCATATTATTAATTAGTGCATGCTACTAGAGGACACCATATTATTAATTAGTGCATGCTACTAGAGGACACCATATTATTAATTAGTGCATGCCACCAGAGAACACCATATTATTAATTAGCGCATGCCACTAGAGGACACCATATTATTAATTAGTGCATGCTACTAGAGAACACCATATTATTAATTAGTGCATGCCACTAGAGGACACCATATTATTAATTAGTGCATGCCACTAGAGGGCATCATATTATTAATTAGTGCATGCCACCAGAGAACACCATATTATTAATTAGTGCATGCCACTAGAGGATACCATATTTTAGTGCATGCCACCAGAGAACACCATATTATTAATTAGTGTGTGCCATTAGAGGACACCTTAATATTAATTAGTGCATGCCATTAGAGGACACCTTATTAATTAGTGCATGCCATTAGAGGACACCTTATTATTAATTATTGCATGCCATTAGAGGACACCTTATTATTAATTAGTGCATGCCATTAGAGGACTCCATATTATTAATTAGTGCATTACACTAGAGGATAGCATATAGTTAATTAGTGCATTACACTAGAGGACACCATATTAATTAGTGCATTACACTAGAGGATAGCATATAGTTAATTAGTGCGTTACACTAGAGGACACCATATTAATAAATAGTACATTACACTAGAGGACAACACATGGTTAATTAGTGCATTAGAGGACAGCATATAGTTAATTAGTGCATTACACTAGAGGACACCATATTAATAATTAGTGCATTACACTAGAGGACAGCACATGTTTAATTAGTGCATTAGAGGACAGTATAAAGTTAATTAGTGCATTAGAGGACAGTATAAAGTTAATTAGTGCATTAGAGGACAGCATATAGTTAATTAGTGCATTAGAGGACAGCATAAAGTTAATTAGTGCATTAGAGGACAGCATGAAGTTAATTAGTGCATTAGAGGACAGTATATAGTTAATTAGTGCATTAGAGGACATCATATTATTAATTAGTGCATGCTACTGAAGGAGTGCTGCTGCTTCTTGAGCGTTCAAGTTCTTGGTCATGCTGAATCAGAAGCCTAGACACCAGGATGATGGCCCACAGTCTCTTCCAGGTCCTCCCGGCAGCCCCATAGCTTCTCTGTTAGGTTCAGGCAGCAGTCCCCTAGCTTCTCTGTTAGGTTCAGGCGGCAGCCCCATAGCTTCTCTGTTAGGTTCAGGCGGCAGTCCCATAGCTTCTCTGTTAGGTTCAGGCGGCAGCCCCATAGCTTCTCTGTTAGGTTCAGGCGGCAGCCCCATAGCTTCTCTGTTAGGTTCAGGCGGCAGCCACATAGCTTCTCTGTTAGGTTCAGGCGGCAGCCACATAGCTTCTCTGTTAGGTTCAGGCGGCAGCCACATAGCTTCTCTGTTAGGTTCAGGCGGCAGCCCCATAGCTTCTCTGTTAGGTTCAGGCGGCAGCCCCATAGCTTCTCTGTTAGGTTCAGGCGGCAGCCCCATAGCTTCTCTGTTAGGTTCAGGCGGCAGCCCCATAGCTTCTCTGTTAGGTTCAGGCGGCAGCCCCATAGCTTCTCTGTTAGGTTCAGGCGGCAGTCCCATAGCTTCTCTGTTAGGTTCAGGCGGCAGTCCCATAGCTTCTCTGTTAGGTTCAGGCGGCAGTCCCATAGCTTCTTTTTTAGGTTTAGGCGGCAGCCCCATAGCTTCTCTGTTAGGTTCAGGCGGCAGCCCCATAGCTTCTCTGTTAGGTTCAGGTGGCAGCCCCATAGTTCTTTTTTAGGTTTAGGCGGCAGCCCCATAGCTTCTTTGTTATGTTCAGGCCCTGTGGCCATGTCTGGTTCTGTAGATCTGTACAAATTTGGCACTGTTGGAGAACATGTTCTGGAGTCTGCAGGGGCGTTCATCTGTGTGTGAAGGAGAACATGTTCTGGAGTCTACAGGGGCGTTCATCTGTGTGTGAGGGAGAACATGTTCTGGAATCTACAGGGGCATTCATCTGTGTATCTCAGGGCTGTGAGAAGTAATCTGCAGTCAATGAAGGGGGCTATCTTTGTTGGTCTTTGTCTGAACTCTGGTATCTCAGGGCTGTGAAGAGTGCTGTTGATTCAGCCCTGTAGGTGGAGGATGTTTTGCCAGTTGGGAAGGCACAGGAACCTCTTTCCCATCACTGTGATGTATGAAGAAGCCACTTTCTTCGTTTTTGACCACATCTTCAGATGATCCATCTGTATACACGTGGGTCCACTCGTGTGGATTATACTTGTCTATTATTTCTTGTGAGAGGACTTTCAGTTGTTATGGGCACTGAGTGTTCTTGTTCTGTATTCCTGGGATCGCAGTTCTTACTGAGACACTGTCCTCCCAAGAGGTGTTCTCTGCATAGGTGTCAGTGGTTCTGTTCTCTGCGTAGGTGTCAGTGGTTCTGTTCTCTGCGTAGGTGTCAGTGGTTCTGTTCTCTGCGTAGGTGTCAGTGGTTCTGTTCTCTGCATAGGTGTCAGTGGCTCTGTTCTCTGCATAGGTGTCAGTGGTTCTGTTCTCTGCATAGGTGTCAGTGGTTCTGGTCTCTGCGTAGGTGTCAGTGGTTCTGTTCTCTGCGTAGGTGTCAGTGGTTCTGTTCTCTGCATAGGTGTCAGTGGTTCTGTTCTCTGCGTAGGTGTCAGTGGTTCTGTTCTCTGCGTAGGTGTCAGTGGTTCTGTTCTCTGCATAGGTGTCAGTGGTTCTGTTCTCTGCGTAGGTGTCAGTGGTTCTGTTTCCTCTTGGCAGCTTGGTAGGTGCTCTTTGCGGTATTGATGCAGGTTTTTTTAGATGTAACTGAAGATATCTCTTTTTAGACAGTATTTTAGTGGTTGTTGAAGCTTTCTGTGCATATGATGGCTTCTTAGGCGTAGAAGTTTCTCGATGTGAACAAGTACTTTCTCGTCTCGTCTCTCTTCGAAGGAGTGAGTTCTAGCAGAAGGACAACATATTATTTATTGGTGAATGCCACCTCAAGACAACATATTATTAATTAGCATATTTGCATACTACTAGAAGACAGCATATTATTAATTAGTGCAACTGCAAGCCACTAGAGGACAGACTAGTTTTAATTATTGCATGCTACTGAAGGATAATGTATTGTTAATTAATGTTAGAGAATGAGATAAACAGATGAATGTTCTTTTATTTATTTTTTTTTCTATTAAAACTGGTCTTTATTGTCTCTTGTCCAGCATGATAAACGTGATAACCAGATATGGACAAAGCCTGTCCGGAAACACACTTCTCCATCTAGGGGTGGACAATTGAGAATTCCGTTTTCTCCATCATCAGGAACACCAGCATCTTCATTGTCTCCATCACCATCACCAGTACCCATGTCATATTCATCCACCTCATCTGCCACCGACAGATCCTCATTTTATCCACCGAGTTCACAAGACAGTATGAACAGTTTCCAGGGTCCGGCCAGAGTTGGAGGGAACAGGCAACAGTCTGGATATGATGGATGGAAAAGCCGGGGCCCTCAAGAGAGCCCTCCTGCCTCTGGCAAAGGTGCCAGTGTTTCAATGCCAGCTGTGAGCATACGCACTGAAAGATCATCTGAAACAAAGAATGGACAAACAGATTTAATTTGTCCCAAGTGTAGTAAAGAATTCACGGAAGATCAGCAATCACAACTTCTTAGTCACATGAATAGCTGCACTGATTAGTTTTCTTGTCAGTCTTCATGAAAATGGCGGTGGGCTTCCAAGAAACTTCTCGTGAAACACTGGCTTTTTATGTACAGATTTTTGGCTATAAGCGTATATAAAACTACATTTATAAATCTACACAAAGCACTGCAGTAAAACTGTGATAACAGAATGTTAAAACTGTTGAAAATACAAGTGGGAACAGTTTTATTAATTAATGAGCACACAACTGTGACATTTCAGTTTACACCTTAATCATACAAAAACATAGTGGACAAGAAATGAGAAAAGAAAAGAATATATAAAGCTGAAATAATTGTAACAATGGGAGATTTCAATACCAAAGTAGGAAACCAAACAGGAGAATGAATGAATGATCTTTATTTTTAAAGAATTGGCCATGCAGGGCTGTCTTACATTTGCCCTTCATCACTCCATCTTTCATTCTTCCCACACACTCGATTTAGTACAAGTATACAAATTACATTAGGAACAAAAAAAACATGTCAAAAGAGTGTAAGATTAAACTATTACATTCAAAGTAAAAGAGAAGAAGTAATTAACCTAATAAAATAGCTCTCACACACACATACACGCATACTTGTACATAAACAAAAATACATTGTCAGTACAGATCTTCTAAAAGATATTGTTAGAAATTATTTTAATGTTTGTTACAAACAAACATTAAAATAATTTCTAACAATATCTAACAAGTTACTTTTCGAACTATGTCACTTTAGTATTTGATGGTTTGAGAGATTGCTGATTATTCTATGGAGGCATATAATTACAAGCAGGTAATTAATGAAACAGGTTTGAGTTAAAGGATGAAGTATTACTAATGGATTTTAAATGGTAGGGGAGGGTGTTGAGCTGTACTGCAGAGTATGCAAGGCTTTTCTTGTACAGATCAATCCTGAGTTTAGGAAGAAAACAGTTTTTTAAATGCTGGCTTTGTTTAGTGTTATACATAAACAGTAACCACAAGTAAGGCGGAGCATTGTGCGACAGAATTCTGTGAACAAACTTAACTTTGTTAAAAGTGACTATATTTGAGGGGTAGAATTTTGAGTTGTTTGTGCTGATCTACAGTCTGTACTGAATGTTTTTCACAAATCAGATTTAATGCTCATTCGTGAAGTGAGTGGGGCCCTTTTGTATTTGAGACTGAGCATCCATCCCAGATTGTGGAACAGTAATCTAAGTGTGTGATATGTAGTATATCTTTCTTGTGTCTTTGTCAATAAAGTGTTTATTTTGGCTAGTTGGTAAACTTTCTGTGCAGTCAAGTTTGTTAGGTTATGTACATGAGAATTCCATGTTAAATGCTGATCAATGATGAGTCCTAGAGTTTTATGATCATGAACATTTTCTATTGCCTTAGTCCCAGCACAAAGCTGTAGTGAAGTTTCTGTTGCATTCTGCAGTTTCTGTCTTGTAGTGATGATCGTGGATTTTGTTTTGTTGGTGTTTATCAACATACCATTTTTATTACTCCATTTAATCAAACTGTTTATATCATTTTGGAGCATTGTCTGTAAGTTATTGATGTCACAGTCACTGTTGTAAATAGTACAGTCATCAGCAAAAAGATCACATGAAGAGTGCTTAAAATGTAGTTGTAAATTGTTAATATAGATAGCAAAGAGAAGAGAACCAAGAATAGAGGCTTGAGGAATACCAGTATCAACCACAGAAGAGTCAGATATCTTGTTTCTAAAGCAAACTACTTGTTTTCTACCTGAGAGAAAAGATGTAATAAATTTTGTTAGTTCAGGGTGTAATCTATGACTTCCAGCTTTTTTGCAAGAATTTCATGATCAGTCATTTCAAAGGCTTTCTTGAAATCAACAAAGACAGCACCACACAATTTGTCATCATTTATATTAGACAGCCAGCTTTCTGTCATTTTAGTTAATGCTGTGTGGCAGGAGTGATTTGGTGTAAAACTTGACTGACTGTCTATTAGTAGATTGTTTTCTTGCATGTGGAGCAGTGTTAACTTTTGTATATGTTTTTCAAGAGGTTTAGATAATGATGACAAAATGAATATAGGTCTATAGTTTGAGAGGTCACTAGTCTGTCCAGATTTAAAAATAGTTTAAACACTTTGGTGAGTTTAAAAACGTCAGAGAAATAATGTTTGTCAGTGCACAAATTGTATATGTATGTTAGTGTGTCTGTGATAACCGGTGCAGCGTAGCGTAGTATCTTATCACACTTGAGATCAAGTGATAGAAGGTTATGGTCATGGAAAGCATAATGAAAGAGAAGATGAACTGGTCAGAGAGACAAAAAAGCCACACTACAATCTTTGGCACTACCTGGTACCAGCAACACCAGCAGAGGCTGTGTACCTGAAAAAGGTCAGACAATAAGACCCAAAACCAGATAGATATTATTTTTATTAATAGAAGATTCAGAAATGCTCCTCACCTAAAGTAGTCCTTGGAAGAAATAAGAAAAGAAGAGAAAATACAAATTACATTGACGATATATAAAAATGGAAAAAAAAATAAACAAAGAAGGGAGCACTTGGCAGTGACTTTTAAGAAGCTGTGTCTGAGAGTGTAAAGTGTGATGTCAGTCTGACCGGTTGGTGGTAAAGAGAGGGTGGGGAAAGGAGAGAAAGGGATGCAATGGTTTGTCAATCAGAGAAAAGGATGGATGTAATAGATGAATGTAGTTGAGGTAAGGGTTTGTAATCTAGTAAAGGTGAAGGTCCTAGAACAACCTTTATCAAACTTTTTGCTCCTATGGAGCTCTTAGAATAAATGTGTTTTTAATCCCAATGGAAGCCTTGCATTTAAATATTTCCACTGCTCAATTTTTACATCATATGATTCCCCCCCCCCCCCCCCACCCCTTCCAGATGTCATCTTGCCACTGTTGCCCCCCTGCATCATAAAATGTGCTACTTCTAATAAAGTCTCTAATGTAGACAAAAAATATGTTTGTCCTGTAGGTTGCCACTGAAAATAGGAATAATAAATGTAAATCAGGTACAGCTTGCAGTATATGGCATGTGCTAGTTTGTTTGTGTTTGTTATGTAGAACTGTCACCCTACTTATTTAACTGCTATACTGAAAATGTAATGAGGAATGTTAGAGAAGATGTAGACAAAGAATATTACCATGCCATAACACTTGGAGGTTATGAAATACCTGAGATTAGATATGCTGATGACACAGTGTTACTGTGGACAACACAAAAAGGAATGGAAAAACTAATTATGTCAGTCCGTAAGAACAGCGAAGAGCAAAACCTCTATCTTAATGCAAAGAAAACTAAATTGATGACAACTGACAAAACACACAAGGCAGCTGAAATATGTATCAATGAGGAAAAAACTGGAAGAAGTGTTGAGTTTTGAATATCTTGGATCACTACTAACTAATAATGGAGATACAATGAGGGAAATTAAAAGGATGACACCTATCGTTCTTCAGAAAGTAAAACAAATAAAGAATCTGTGGAGAGGAGCAGACAGAACCACAAAAATAAGATTTTTAAGGGCATGCATCTTTCCCATGGCAACATATACCTGTGAGACCTGGACACTTAACAAAACAGCTGAGAAACACATAAATGCCTTTGAATGTAAATGCTACAGAAGAGTTCTTCAAATATCATGGACACAAAAAAGAATAAATATATCCATACTACAAGAACTTAATATTGAAGAAGGCTGGCTAGTAAAGAGGATTAAAGAGAGAAAACTTAAATATTTTGGACACATTAAACGTCATGATAATTTAGAGAAGACCATATTGGAAGGATACATAATGGGAAAAAGAAAGAGAGGAAGACCAATACGAAGATGGTTGCAAGACATCGTTGACGATCTGCAAATGGATGCATCAGCAGCAGGCCATCTTGCTCACAACCAATAGGCCTACAGGGGTGCTGTTTGGGAGGCAAAGTTCTGCAAGGGACATGCAAATGAATGAATGAATGAAAGAACTAAAAATGGCTTTTTAACCAACCTATCTTGGATAAAAACAATAGCATGGAGCTAAGTGTCGTGAGAAGTGCCTAGGAGGGATTTGTGTCAATCACTTGGAGATTGGTCACAGAACCAAGTTTGAGAAAATCTGTCCTAGAATGTCAGTGGCTGATGAGGAAAGAATACACGAAAACTTAGGGGGGAGGGAATACAAGTGTGGAGATAGGAAAAGTTAAGTAACTGAATTTAGAGTTCAATCTGAGTAGTTGCAGTGTCCCATATTCCTGTATGTAGTAGTTATTAAGCGCCAGGTGGCTTCTGTTATCAGAGTGACATTGTTTAATGGCTGTTCTAGGAAACAGATTTGCCTTTGTGGTTGGAGCCATTGAAATGATCAGAGGCTGGCTTGGAAACATGCCGGGAGGTGTAATAAAAATGTTTCTGCATGCAGACACCTAATCTGAGACAAGTCGCCTGTCCTTGATGTAAAGACACTCAGCTTGGGATGTTAGACTACTAAACAGCTGTCCTTGATGTAAAGACAATCAGCTTTGAGTGAGAGACCACCAAATAGCTGTCCTTGATGTAAAGACACTCAGCTTGGGATGTTAGACCACTAAACAGCTCTCCTTGATGTAAAGACTATCACCTTGGGATGTTAGACCACTAAACAGCTCTCCTTGATGTAAAGACAATCAGCTTGGGATGGTAGGCCACTAAACAGCTGTCCTTGCTGTAAAGACAATCAGCTTGGGATGTTAGATCACTAAACAGCTGTCCTTGATGTAAAGACAATCACCTTGGAGTGAGAGACCACTAAACATCTGTCCTTGATGTAAAGACAATCAGCTTGGGATGTTAGACCACTAAACAGCTGTCCTTGATGTAAAGACAATCAGCTTGGGATGATAGGCCACTAAACAGCTGTCCTTGATGTAAAGACAATAAGCTTTTAGTGAGAGACCACTAAACAGCTGTCCTTGATGTAAAGACAATCAGCTTAGGATGGTAGGCCACTAAACAGCTGTCCTTGATGTAAAGACAATCAGCTTGGGATGGTAGGCCACTAAACAGCTGTCCTTGATGTAAATACAGTAAGCTTGGGATGGTAGGTCACTAGCTGTCCTTGATGTAAAGACAATCAGCTTGGGATGTTAGACCACTAAACAGCTGTCCTTGATGTAAAGACAATCACCTTGGGATGGTAGGCCACTAAACAGCTGTCCTTGATGTAAAGACAATAAGCTTGGAGTGAGAGACCACTAAACAGCTGTCCTTGATGTAAAGACAATAAGCTTGGAGTGAGAGACCACTAAACAGCTGTCCTTGATGTAAAGACAATAAGCTTGGAGTGAGAGACCACTAAACAGCTGTCCTTCATGTAAAGACAATAAGCTTGGAGTGAGAGACCACTAAACAGCTGTCCTTGATGTAAAGACAATCAGCTTGGTATGGTAGGCCACTAGCTCTCCTTGGTGTAAAGACAATCAGCTTGGTATGGTAGGCCACTAAACAGCTATCCTTGATGTAAAGACAACCACGTTGGAGTGAGAAACCATGAAATAGCTGTCCTTGATGTAAAGACAATCAGCTTGGGTTGTTAGACCACTAAACAGCTGTCCTTGATGTGACAAGAGTCATTTGTGATGGAAGATCACCTTCATTAATCAGCTCTGTGATGAATTTCCACTATGTCATTGAATGAATGACATCATTTTTCTGGTGAGCATAGAATTTGTTATTATTGAGTTTAGACATTTCTTTATTGATATATAAATCTTTTTTTTTTCCAGACCACAAGTTTCAGTATTTTTTTTTTAATTTAAAATCTTAAAATTACTTTAGGAGCCTAGTTCAGAATAAATCAGACAGTAAGTCTGTCTGGAAATCAATTAAGATTCTTGCAAACAAGAGAAAACAGTCTGACTTGCAGAGTTATAATCATGTGCCTACTTATGAAGAGTTCAGCAATCACTTCAGAGAATAAGTCAGTATCTTAAAGTCTTCACTACCGACCCTACTTGTGACATAAGCAAATTAAATAAATTTTTAGGTAGCAAATGTGCAAATCTAAAGCAACCCAGTATTCCTTTCATGTCAGTTAGTAAAGTTTACAATTATCTTTCATCTTTAAAGAACAACAACACAGCAGGATTTGATGAAATTAGCAACAAGATATTACACTACTCAGCCCCAGTAATTACAGATACACTAACATACATTTACAATCAGTCCATTGCACATCGTCATTTTCCTGAGGCTTTTAAAATTGCAAAAACATATCCCCTTTTTAAATCTTGTTGCAGAAAAATCCCTCAAGCTATAGGCCAAACTATCAACTTTGTCAAAACCCCTAGAAAAAAAAACAACCTTACAACACATGCAAGAAAATGATTTGTTGACTGTCAGTCGGGTTTTAGGCCAAAACTTTCCTGCCACACAGCTCTCATGAAAATGACAGAATGCTGGTTATCTATTATAAATGATGATAAATTATGTGGTGTTATCTTTGTTGACTTTAAAAAACCATTTGACATGATTGATCATGAAATCCTAGTTAGAAAGCTTCAGATTTATAAATTACACCCTGACTTGACA
This sequence comes from Achatina immaculata, assembly GCA_009760885.1. Classification (NCBI taxonomy): domain Eukaryota; kingdom Metazoa; phylum Mollusca; class Gastropoda; order Stylommatophora; family Achatinidae; genus Lissachatina; species Lissachatina immaculata. Next base: position 67,093,446 of record CM019691.1, on the reverse strand, counting down.
AAATTTGTTATATCTTTTCTTTCCAACAGACAACAGGTAATTTGCCTCAAAAAAGTCAGTTCATCTTGGTTGATAATGGCGTTCCACATGGAACTCTCCTTTTTACCATCTACATCAACGATCTTCCACTTCATCTCAAAAAATCATCTGGTGACCGTTTTGCTGATGACTGCACAGTTTACACTAGTGACAATGACTGTATTAACCTTGAGTCAACTCTTCAAATTGAAACAAACAGTCTAATTAACTGGAGCAACAACAACAGAATGCTCATAAACACCAGCAAAACAAAATCCATGCTCATTACAACAAGACAAATTAACAAATTCACCAACAACAACACTACAGCTCCATGCTGGAACTTCACAGATAGAGAATGTTAGTGAACATAAAACTCTAGATCTCATGACTGACCACCATCTCAGCTGGAATCATCATGTAGACAATCTAACTAAACTCACTGAACAAAAAGTTTACCAGTTTATTAAAATTAAACATTTTCTTGACATAGACACCAGAAAAATATATTACATATCACAAATACAAACACACGTGGACTACTGTTCCACAGTCTGGGATGGGTGTTCCATGTCAAACATGAAAAGATTTTACTCACTTCAAAAATGAGCAGTAAAGCTTATAGATGACAAACATGCAGCACATATTACAAATAAGGGCAAACATCTTGATATTCTACCCCTCAAGAAGAGATTTCTTTTCAACAAGGCCAAGTTAATTCAAAAAATTCTACTGCACAATGCTGTACCCTATCTGTGGTCATTGTTCAAATCCAACCCAAAACACAGTCAACACTTAAACAGTAGTATTCTCCCAAAACCAAGGCTTGACATGTTTAAAAAAGCTTCTCTTACTCAGCTGCCAACCTTTGGAATGCCCTACCAACTCAAATAAAACTTATAAGTAATATTCGTTCTCATAACTCCAAACTTTGTCAACATCTGTTTGATATGGACTATATGCCTCCCTAAGCATAGTCTAAAGTATGGCTTGATTGTTGCGATTTTTTTTTTTTACTGCTTTTCTATAAATTTGTTAGTTTTGAATGAATGTAAGAAAGCAAATTTATGTCATGTTGTTGCATAAATCAGAGTGTGGAGTGTATGGACAAGAGATAAGTTAATTATGTAATCATTTGATTGCTTCTTCATGATTATTATGCTCATTAACAAATGCTGAATGACTGTGACTGAGTGAAAGCTGTATGATGGAGGGCAGAATGGTAGATGGGCCTGCATGCCCAATTCTTAACCCTTTGAAAATAAAGTATGTTCGTTCATTCGTTTTATCAGCTGTTTTTATCACTATGTCCTTTCAGTGTCCAAGTTTAGACAGGATTCTGCCTGAGTGAGATGGAAGTTTAGACAGGATTCTGCCTGAGTGAGATGGAAGTTTAGACAGGATTCTGCCTGAGTGAGATGGAAGTTTAGACAGGATTCTGCCTGAGTGAGATGCAAGTTTAGACAGGATTCTGCCTGAGTGAGATGCAAGTTTAGACAGGATTCTGCCTGAGTGAGATGGAAATGTCCAAAAACTCTGACCACTCAGACTTGACAAATGTTGTATTGTTCTCCATTCCCCACCCCCTCTTTACTATCAACCAATCAAATTTAGCATCACACCCCTCAGGTCTTCATTTAAACATTCACAATACTTCACCACATGCACTCTCAGATGGAGCTTTTCACAAATCACAGCAAAGTGTTTCCTTTTTTGTTTCTATTTATTTTTTGTTATATATCATTGATGTGAATTTATATTTTCTCTTCTTCTCCTATTTCTTCATCTTGTATGTTTTTATGTGTTTAAAGTGTAAAGAGAAATATGACAACCATATGCTCATTAATGTGCAAGGCTGCTCCTACTTTTAAACAATCCAGCTGTTTATGAATTCTCTGCAGGTTTGTTTTTTAAGGGGAAAAAAAACAAAACAAAACAAATCAGTGTTTGAGGCATTTAACATAACATTCCCATGGAAAACATTTGTCTGCAGCAGTGTTTCCCACCCCCTTTCTCCCAGGCCACATCCTCAGCGCCCCCTCTGTGTACTGCTCATACAGTGACTAACTAGGATATCCTCAGCCCCCCCCCCTCTATGTACTACTCATACAGTGACTAACTAGGATATCCTCAGCCCCCCCCTCTATGTACTACTCATACAGTGACTAACTAGGATATCCTCAGCCCCCCCCCCCCTATGTACTACTCATACAGTGACTAACTAGGATATCCTCAGCCCCCCCCCCCCTCTATGTACTACTCATACAATGACTAACTAGGATATCCTCAGCCCCCCCCCCTCTATGTACTACTCATACAATGACTAACTAGGATATCCTCAGCGCCCCCTCTATGTACTACTCATACAATGACTAACTAGGATATCCTCAGCGCCCCCTCTGTGTACTACTCATACAATGACTAACTAAGCTCATTAAATCAGTCAAGGTTCCTCAGATGACACGATCTTACTTGGATAACTGTGGCAATTCTAGAGCTAATACATGCTTACCAAGCTCCGACCTTCGTGGAAAGAGCGCTTTTATTAGTTCAAAACCAATCGTCGTTGCCCTTCGCGGGGCGTGGCGTCCCAACTGGCGACTCTGGATAACTTTGTGCTGATCGCATGGTCTTCTGTGCCGGCGACGCATCTTTCAAATGTCTGCCCTATCAAATGTCGATGGTACGTGACATGCCTACAATGTTTGTAATGGGTAACGGGGAATAAGGGTTGAATTCCGGAGAGGGAGCATGAGAAACGGCTACCACATCCAAGGAAGGCAGCAGGCACGCAACTTACCCACTCCCGGCACGGGGAGGTAGTGACGAAAAATAACAATACGGGACTCTTTCAAGGCCCCGTAATTGGAATGAGTAAAAAACCCTTTAAAGAGGATCTGTTGGAGGGCAAGTCTGGTGCCAGCAGCCGCGGTTATTCCAGCATATATTAAAGTTGTTGCAGTTAAAAAGCTTGTAGTTGGATCTCAGGAGCAGGCGGGCGGTCCGGCTAGCGCCTGTTCACTGCCCATTGTCTCCTGCCCTACCGTCGACCGGCTCTGTCCTGTGGGTGCTCTTCGCTGAGTGTCCCGGGTGGCCGGCACGTTTACCTTGAAAACACTAGAGTGTTCAAAGCGTTACTTTGAAAACACTAGAGTGTTCAAAGCAGGTCCCAGCTGCTTGAATAATGGTGCATGGAATAATGGAATAAGACCTCGGTTCTGTTTTGTTGGTTTTTGGAACTGGAGGTAATGATTAACAGGGACAAATGGGGGCATTCGTATTGCGGCGTTAGAGGTGAAGTTCTTGGATCGCTGCAAGAGGAGCTACTGCGAAAGCATTTGTCAGTCATAAACGATGCCGACTAGTGATCCACAGGAGTTTCTTCAATGACTCTGCGGGCAGCTTCCGGGAAACCAGAGTTTTTGGGTTCCGGGGAAAGTATGGTTGCAAAGCTGAAATTTAAAGGAATTGACCTGCTGTTGGCTAGATTCTACGGCTGCCGTGCGAGGGCTGAAACTCCTCCCGGCCAATGAAAAAAAATTCGATTAGGGTTGCTGCGCGGCGCCGCCATGGAAAAGGCGATGGAAAGGCTTAAGTGAAGTTAAATAGGTATGGCCAGTAGTCTCACAGTGAGGGCTACCTATATCATGGTACCTCTGCTCTAGAGACCAGCATTCCTATAAACACCGAAACTGGTATAATGTGCCTAAACCAGCTCAACCTAGGGGTGAAACCCACTAGTGACGAGGATTCGTCCTCCTCGACAAAAGCTCCATCCTGGTTCTACCAGAAAGGGTAATGGCCACGACCACAAAATGCTGAAGTTGGAGATGCTGGACCAGTGCAGCCTTATATAGACAACCTCCTCTCACCTCTCTCTCCCTCTCTCTCTCTCTGAACCTTAATTGCCCAGGGCACATGGGGCTTCTGCAAGGGTTTTCCACAAATGCCTGTCCTTCGCCTTTTTTTCTGCTCTTGCCCAGGTGAGCCCTCTATTGTTCAACATCCTTTCTGTTGTTCTTCTCCATGTCTCTTTTGGTCTACCCTTACTTCTGTTCCCCTGTGGTGCCCATCTTAGTGCTATTTTTGGTAGTGTGTTGTCAGTCATTCGGAGCACATGTCCCAACCATCGCCAGCGTCTTTCTTCAATAACTGTTGCCATTGGCTTCATCTGCATTTCTGCCAACAAGATGTTATTTGTTATGGTGTTTGGCCAAAATATTTTTCTTATTCTTCATAAACATTTAGTCTGGAAAGAATTCAACTCTCACCTGACAGGGATATATTCATATTCAAACCACATCAAGGTTTTCCGGTGAGTAAAGTCAAACTCGCGGCTGAACTGGTGGAACGAAAACCACAGTGTCACGCAATGCCGCTTCTGTAACTCACTGAGAATATAGGCCCAAGTCTCATGATGCTCTGAGCCTCCATCCTAAATGAGACTATCGCAAGAACCACAGGAGCAAATTCAGTAGGATCACGGGGCGATCTTAATGGTAGAAGCGAGCGAATAAGAAAAAGAACTGTATGAAGAAGTATATTTATAGCTCACCTACTGTGTTATTTTCTCACACTTTAATGTGGTGGATGAGTTTCATGTAGGAACTGAAATTTCTCAATATCAGGTTAATGTTTCTTTATTACATCACAAATTGCACAGACCTTATTGTTTCTTTATTATTACATTACACATTGCACCAATCTTAGTGTCTTTTTATTACATTACACATTGCACAGACCTTAGTGTTTCTTTATCACATTACACATTGCACAGACCTCAGTGTTTTTTTTATTCATCACATTATAGAGTACACAAGCATGAGTGTTTCTTTATAATTATTGCATTACACATTGCACATGCATTAGTGCTTATCTATTATCACATTACGCAGTGCCCAAGCTCAATGTTTTCAACTACTGATTAAAATATTTAAGAACCATTGTTACTCACAAATTATATTTTATCAAAAGCTGAATATTAGGAACAGCCTGGCATTATATTTTCTATAAAGATGAAGCAAGCTTGCTATATGGTAGCAACAATCTGGATAGGTTTCTTTATTGTAAAAAACGAACTAGATTTCTGTGTATGTAATCAACAATCAAGCCGTCTTGCTATACCATCTGTGTATATAATCAACAATCAAGCCATTTGCTATATCATAGAAGCAATCAAGACAGAGCTCTTTATTATAGATACAATCAAGACAGCTTGATATATTAGGAAAAAAAAATCAAGACAGATTTGTTTGCTACAGAAACAATTCAGGCAGCTTGATATGATATGGAAACCAACAGCACATTACAATAATCTGTGCTCTTGTGACTGAAGAGAATGTGTTTCTAAATACAGTCAGTATTACACAAAAACATGGAGTTTCATCTGACAGGTCAAGCACATCTTTCTATTACCACAGTATTGTATACATTTGCACATTTGGCTGTGAAACACAAGACTTTGTATGCAGTGTAGAAAGTCAAAGGCTTGACTGATTGATTGATCAATGTACACAGGTCATTCCTGTATCTGCTCTGCTGCTTATTCCTACAACCCAAAGGAAAGCGTATATAGTGTTTGTCCCTTTCTCACATTGTTCATCGCTTCTGTCCACAGAAGGAACTTACTTCTTCTCTTACCTTACCTCACCCCATTTCCTTCATTCTGCTGGTGCAGGGGTTATTCTCCCACTCTCTGCACAATCTGTTTGGGAAATCAACAGCTGGAAATGTAAACCTAAACATAAGTTCTGGATGGAAGAATGCTGATGTAAGAATGCTCATTCTTACATATCCTCAGGCTTCCCTTTTCAACTTTAGTAGATTTTTCAGAACAAAATCCTTCCACTGATAAACACAGTGGGAAAAGGCATAAAGTGTATTTAGTATACAGAAGACAAGGATAAAGAGACTGAAACTTGAACAAAAGCATGGTTTGCTGCTCAGTTATGTCAGTGAAGTATTGAATAAATAAGCAATCAGAGGTGTTCTTGACGTTTAGAAGCTGACAAACAGCTGACAGCTAATATCTAACTGATATCTACTGTAGCTGATATCTGATATCTAGTGTAGCTGATATCTACTGTAGCTGATAACTAACTGCTGTAAAGCTGTCTCTTTTAAAATAACTGTACTCTAGACACTCTAATGCAGCAATCAAATACTCTAAAAACCTTATCAACAGCAGAAACACATGACAAAATATACTGAAAGCCAGCCTGTAGTGTCATCTGTGTAACTTTCTCCACATTCATACTCTCTGTGTACTAAGTTCTACTCTTTCCTCACCTGTAACTTATATTCCAGAACCCCATCATTGCACTAGATTACAAACCTTTTACTCCATTGTCTCCCAGGCTTGTTTGGGCTACCATCCCCTTTTCTCTGAGGCCACACCCACCCTCTTATGTACTATTGTACAATGACATATTAAACTAGGATATGCCTTATACAGAACCACAAAAATAAGATTTTTAAGGGCATGTATCTTTCCCATCACAACATATGCCTGTGAGACCTGGACACTTAACAAAACAGCTGAGAAACACATAAATGCCTTTGAATGTAAATGCTATAGAAGAGTTCTCCAAATATCGTGGACACAAAAAAGAACAAATATATCTATACTACAAGAGCTTAATATTGAAGAAGGCTGGCTAGTAAAGAGGATTAAAGAGAGAAAACTTAAATATTTTGGACACATTAAACGTCATGATAATTTAGGGAAGACCGTATTGGAAGGATACATAATGGGAAAAAGAAAAAGAGGAAGACCGAAACGAAGATGGCTGCAAGTCATCGTTGATGATCTGGAAATGGATGCATCAGCAGCAGGCCATCTTGCTTACAACCGAGAGGCCTACAGGAGTGCTGTTTGGGAGGCAAAGTTCCGCAAGGGACATGCAAAGGAATGAATGAATGAATGCCTTATACAATATGACAGTATACTGATCCCTGAAGGTAGAGAGTAGCTAACCCAGTTTGGCATTTAAAAGTTGGGTTTTAACACTTATCTCCCATAGATTTCATGACTAATAGTGACAATTTCTTTCCCCCTTTTTGGTTGCAGCGTGTATTTGGTGCTGGCCATGGAGCGTGGGAAAAAGCAGCATCGGAAAAGCAGTCCGGGAGGCCAGCATGGGAAAAATGGGATTTCAGGATTGCCTGGGTACAGTTATGGTACAAATACTACACAGGATTAGGAGGAAAAAATGATGTGTTAGTAAGTTTAGAGTAGAATGTAGCTTAGTGTAGGGACCTAGCTTGTGTTTTTAGTTGTCGTCAGTAAGTAGTTGTAGTTTAAGATAGTATGTCTAGATTGTGATAGGATTTCCACATAACATTGAATATTTGTTGTCGTGTTTGGATTTGTTACTGCCTTTGTTTCAACTCATTGCCATCTTGTCGCCATTTTGCACCAATAAAACCATCATGATCTATGAAGCTGCTGCTTGTGTTTGCCACTGAGTGAAAGCTGATCCTGGAAGAGAGCCTCTGTCAGCGAATAGTAAACAGATACCACTAGCCTACAAATATCGGGCATAAATAGGTAGGCAGTAGTACAGTGTATAACTAAATCTACGAATTCTACCAATATATAAGTGTATACCAAATACACTACCTACTACCCTAAATGGCAACCCGATACTACTTTAACAACTAAAAACTTAAGCTAGCAAACCAAAATATGAAGTACATTTATAACTCACCTTCTGCTTTATTTTCTAAACTTTTAATGTGATGAATGAGTTTCATGTAGGGATTCAAGTTTTTCAATATCAGGTTGAAAAGTGCAAAGAAGGAAATTAGGAGCACATTTATAACTCAACTACTGCATAATCTTCTCAGCTTTTAATTTGATGGATGAGTTTCATGTAGGGAGACAAGTTTCTCAATATCAAGTTAAAAAGTGCTAAGAAGGAATGTAATGCTGCCTTTGTCTGCTGTTTCACTTTCCCTCAACTCCTGTCCAAGCTCTTCTACTGTCCCTTTTCTTTGCTGCTTTCCTGCTGACCCCTTTTCTTTCACTGCCTCCCCTGGTCAGGGCTGTCTTAGATGCATCAGGGGCCCCTAGACAAAGTAATAATAAAATAAAATAAACTACCTGCATCCATGCACGCACAGCATACCCACCATATACACTCACAGATTTCCATGGGCTGGTTGGCCCCATGCACTTGAGGTCCCTGGGCAGTGCCAAAGTGGGGCCATACATTAAGACATCACTGCCCCTAGTCCCTTCTAACATCCACAGGGGAGGGGGTGTTATCATTCCCTTTAGGAAACATTACACGCATGAATCGAGGGATATAGTACCTTGACCGAAGCCTCATCGTCCGCATGATTTTTAGTTGGTTTCGGGGGAGGGGGAATATATATTGAAACATTGGCTTGCATCAGATTAGATAGAGGCAATGGTCGTGTGATGTCCTGTTTAGTTGTGCTTATGGATGTGCTGTAAATTCCTGTGTATTATGGTGATTGTTAGTTGTATTCTGTCTGTACCTACCTCATGTGGTGTAGATTATGTAGCTATGCAGTCAGTTGTGATGTAGGGTTTGTGTCATTCCATGTAAGAAGATAATTTGTGTCTGATTTCATTGTGATTTTCTCTGTTGATTGGATTGGTAACATGTATTCTTTTGTATTATGCTTTTTCATGTAGATTGGCCATGTGTTTGCATCAATGCAGATGCTGTTGGTGTAGATAATGGTAGGAATGGCTGCGGAGATGAAAGTGCACATATAGTCGTGGTGGATGCCACAGGCAGGGCCAAGTGAGCTGAGGGCCCCAGCCACATAGAGTAACAACGTAAATATTGCAGACCTGAGAAGTTTCATTATTAAATGATATTATGTTTGATCTAATTTGCCTTTTCACTGATTTTTCCTCACATTGTTTTGCCTTTATCGATGAATAATGTCTTAATGCCATGTTAATTGTCAGTGCCGGTTGTTTGTGGTTGTTGGGTTCATTGTGAGATTAAAATTGTTGTATTATTGAATTCAGGCTTCGTGATCTGTACTGCGTGTCAATGTATTGTTGTGTTCATTGAATGCTTGAAGATTTAGGCAAAATTAGCATACAATATAGCAAGGAGGGGAGAACCTGGGTTGGCGGTCATGATGGGGGAGCTAGACTGGCCTCGAGTACGGAAATACATTTCCAAAAGAAATGTTGGTCTGTAAACCATCTTGAGAAAATATTCCTCCCACTAGTTACAAAAATGTAAACTTGCACCATCAAGTTCTACAAAACACTGCTCTACCCAGTCATATTCATCTATTCCACTCACCCTTTTCTCTGTTAGATTACCATTGCATCCTTCTCCTCACCTTTCTACTTTCTCTGCCTCTTCTGTATTACCAATCTATCACACCTCACAAGTCTTCATTTAAACATTCACAGTACATTAAATCTCCTGCATAAATCACTGGCAGTAATAAAAGGTTGTCATATTAAACGTAGTAGTTCATAGATGGCTGAGAATGAAACATCTGTTAGTGCTGTGTGTGTTGTGGAGGATATTAGAAAAAGTACAGAGTAGACAGAAGTGATAGATGATACCAACAGGCTCACCAGAGTAGACAGAAGTGATAGATGATACCAACAGGCTCACTAGAGTAGATAGAAGTGACAGATGATACCAACAGCCTCACCAGAGTAGACAGAAGTGACAGATGATACCAACAGGCTCACCAGAGTAGATAGAAGTGACAGATGATACCAACAGGCTCACCAGAGTAGATAGAAGTGACAGATGATACCAACAGGCTCACCAGAGTAGATAGGCTAAAGAGGTTAAAGGTAGCAGCTAAAAACAAAGAACTAGATAGAGAGCTGTTAGTGAAAGATAAGGCAATACAAGAACAATATAGGACCATAGTACATAATAGGTATAATGTTATAGAGAAGATTGAAATGATTGATGAACAATGGAATATGCTTAAAGACTATTCAGCAAACATCTATCGAAATCCTACCTCCAAATAAACGACACGCTAAACAGGGGTGGATGACAGAAGAAATTTTGCAACTAATGGATCGGAGAAGAAGTCTTAAGGAAGATAAAGATGAATATGACAAAATAAATAAAGAAATAAGACACAAATGCAATAAAGCTAAAGAAGAGTGGCTAAATAAGAAATGTAATGAAGTAGAGACACACCATCATGGAAACACAAGAGATATGTACAAACAAATAAAGGAGTTAACAAACAAAAGGGCATACCACAAGACTGGTTGCCTAAGTCAAAGAAGGGGCATACAGTAATGGACAGAGATGAAATAATGGCACGATAATGTGAATACATTAGAGAACTCTATGAGGAAAACAGAGGTTAAATAGATGTATGAAATAATAATGAAGGGCCTCCCATATTAAAAGCAGAAGTGGAAGAAGCCATCAAACACATAATGAACAACAAAGCACCAGGACCAGATAAAATTACCAAGGATGAATTGGAAGCATTAGGAGAGCTTGGCATAGAAATAATTACCAGAGTGCTGAATAGCATCTATAATTGTAACCATGTCCCATCAGACCTTTTACAATCAGTTTTCATTGCCCTACTAAAAAAACAAGGTGCAGTTGAATGTGAAGACCATCGAACCATTAGTCTTATGAGCCATGTTACCAAAATCCTGCTTCGTATTGTCATGAGAAGAGTCAGGGGCAAAATAAAACCAGAAATCGCTGAAGAACAGTGCGGCTTTGTCAAAGGAAAAGGCACAAGTAATGCCATATATATATATTGAGAACATTGATGGAAAGATCAACAGAAGTAAAGACAGATCTATACTTATGCTTCACAGACTACTGTAAAGCATTCAATAAGGTGAGACTTCATTATTTTTGTTTTATCCTTGTTAATTTCACGTCCTATTTTACTAGCTAATGAAAACAGGGTATATGTTTTTTCTTGCACTGATTTCACATTGTCACTGATAAGAGTTATGTCATCTGCATAATCAAGATCTTCCAGTTGGGTCTCATGTACCCAATCAAAGCCCATGTTACCTGTGCAGCATTTTTTCATTATGAGGTTTATGGCAATTCCAAAAAGCAAGGGAGATCATATACATCCTTGTTTCACACCTGTTTTAATCTGGAACCATTCACTCATTCCTTCTTCTGTGTTGACTGCACAAACATATTCATTGTAGAGGTCTCTAATGATGCTGACAATCTTAGATGGTATTTCAAACATATCATTGTAGAGGTCTCTAATGATGTTGACAATCTTAAATGGTATTCCATATATTCTTAAAATTCTCCACAGTGAATCTGTGTGTATGCTATCAAATGCCTTTTTAAAGTCTATGAAGTTCAGGATTAATGTTTTTTGCTTTTCGATATGTTCTTCAAGTATTATTCTTAGAGTAAAGATCTGATCAGGACAGTGTCTCCCTTTTCAAAATCCTGCCTGATCTTCTCTCATTAAAGCATCCACTATATTTTAATTCTGTTCAGAATAACTTTGCAAAATACTTTTGACACAACTGATAGTAAGGTTACTTCTCTCCGGTTATTGCAATCACTAAGGTTCCCTTTTTTTTTATATTTTAACACCGATTCCTTTTTTTCCCATTTAGAAGGGACCTTTTCTTCTTTCCAAACTTTATTAAACATTCTCTGTAGTTGGTTCATGTTGTTACTGTTAATAGCTTTTAACATTTCAGCTGTTATTTCATCTTCACCTGCAGCTTTGTTGTTAGTCATTAGATTTGCTGCTGTTTCAATTTCATGCAATGTAATTTCATCTAGGTTGACATTTAGCTGTGGGATTGGTAAGTCATTTTAAAGGTCTATCAGTTCTTTTGGATGTGGTCCAAGTATTTCTTGGAAGTGTTCAGCCCATCTTTGCTTTTGGTCTTTACTTGATGTTAATAGTGTGCCAGTTTTGCTAATTATTGGTCTTTCTTTGGATGCAATAGTACCTGTTAGCATCTTTTGTGTGTTATATATGGGTTTGTTATCTCCTGTTTTTCCTGCCTTCTCTGCATCTTTCACCATATTGTCCATATATTCTCTTTTATCCCTTCTAGCTGAACTTTCTACTTTATTGTCCAGTGCTTTGTATGCTGCTTTTGCAAATCTCTTCCAAGATCTGTCTTTACATTCAACATGCTAATGACATCACATATTTTCACAGACAAATTTGGAACCATGTTCACACACATAATTGTTTAAACAGTATGGGAACAACATTGTATTTTTATAATACAATGAATGCATAAAAATGAGTCCTAAAATCCTATATTGAACCTATCTTGTTATATGGAAGTGAATTATGGACAATAGGCAGGTCTGCACAAAATCGTTGGAAGCACTAGAAATGTGGTTCATTAGAAGCATGTTGCGAATTCCTTGGACAGCAAAAATAACTAATGAAGAATGTATGAGAAGAGCTGGAGAGACAAAACAAATCTTGTCAAAAAAAATAAGAGAGACTGATTGATTGATCTTTATTTCAAAAGGGGGAAAAATTGGTCAAGCAGGCCCGCCTGACATTCTGCACTTTATCATACATCTTTCACTCTATTCCAGACATTCTACAAATATGCTGTTCATGTAACAAACATAATTAACATTGAAGCTGAGAGACATAAAATAAAATATAACATTTACGTTTCGCTTTTAAACATTCACTCAGTACAGAAGTAACTACATACATTATAAATGACTATCTACTGAACAAAAATTTCTGGACTATTCAGAATAAACAATTACAGTAACTGTATCCGGTGTCTGCAAGAACAGTCTAAATTAAATTTTAAGTTTTATAATTCATGAAGGCATGTAGTCGACATCAAATAGATATTGGGAAAGTTTGTAGTTGTAGGAAGGAGTATAATTTGTATTTTTTATACAGGATGGGAGGGTATTCTACAGATAAGCAGCGAATAACTAAAGCTTTTCTTGTAAAGATCAAGCCTAGGTTTTGGTAGACATGTTGTTCAAGCGTTGTCTGCACTTTGGGCTAAATTTAAACAGGTTCCATAGATAAGGTGGGGCATGCCGTGAAAGAATTTGATGTACCAACTTGGCTGTGTTGAAGAGGAACCTGTTCTTAAGAGGCAGCATTTTGATACGTTTGTGCTGGTTAGTTGTTTGTGCTTGATCTTTGTCACTAATAAGCTTTACTGCTTGCTTTTGGAGTGAGCAAAGCCTCAAATTACTTTCATAGGACATGCAATGAGAAAAGGGGGCATTGAAAATATTATAATAACAGTAAAAATAGAAAGAAAAAGATCCAGAGGAAGACCAAGAGAAATGATACTGGACAGTCTGATGAGATGGTGTGAGAGGAGATTACCAACTGAGCTGATGGCCTGCATGAAGGATCGTGTACTCTGGAGAAGCATAATAGCCAATGGCAGTCGACATGGCACCTGATGATGATGGCTAATTTGGATGCTCGTCTTTCATGTATGGAAACTATATTTTCACCCTGTAGACTTTGACTGTTTATCTTTCTGAGTGTTGCTTTCTTGTGTTTTGGCTTTTCAGTTTGGGTCTTATTTTCCCTGTACACAGATTGTGATCACTGTTGACGTCTGCACCCCTATATGCTCTTACATTTATCAGAGATGTTCTGAATTGCTTTCTAATACAAAAATGATCTGATTTCTGGTTGTATCATCTGGAGATATCGATGTTGTTTTATGTATTTCTTTGTGTGTCCTCTGTTGAGACATAATTAAATTAATCTTTCTCCACTCTGCTTTACCGCATCAATCCCTTCCTTCGCCATTGCTTTTTCCACGTTGGTGTTATCTTTTCCTACCTTAGTGTTGAAGTCCCCCATGGCAACTAAGATGTCGTGTTTAGATGACTTTGTTAATGTTGGAAGGATACATAATTGGAAAAAGAAGGAGAGTAAGACCAAGGGGAAGATGGCTCCAAGACATCGTTGATAATCTACAAATGCTACTGCATCCGTAGCAGGGCATCTTGCTTACAACCAAGAGGCCTAAAGGAGAGCTGTTTGGGAAGCGAAGTTCCACAAGGGATTAGTAAACGATTGATATGCTTATAGCCAAACGCTATTCGTGTGCAACTTTTGGATTAGGACATCGCGTCAACTGTGGACAACCATGATCGCCAACGCCTGCCGGTGAGGCAACTGCTGGTGATAACTGTCAGGTGTTATAGCACATACGAGACTGGGGTACAGAAAATGTGCTGGATGGATGGATGGATGGACGGATAATAAACCTGTTCCTATTTTTTTCTTAGTTTATACATTTACATAGATAGATAGATCTTATATGCATAACGAATCCTATTTTCACGCAAGTTTTTTTATCGCTATGTACACACACAAAACAACTTCGTGGTCCCAGCCGGGAAATAGAAAGTAAGAAACACTTTGGCGCATTTAGAAACAAGATAATATTTCAAGGATGCCTCAAGCCAAGAGAAGTTATAATTGTGACGACAGTGGTGTAGCGGCAGTGAAAATGAATTCATTCGTTGCACACAAACGACATTCAGGCTTTGTGGAAGGCAGCATCGTTCGCATCAAACTGATCAAGTTTTTGTAAGTTCTAAGTCTAAAATCTGGTTTGTATAGTTTTCCAGTCAAATGTAGCCTTTTCGTGTTACCTTTTCGTGTTGCCTTTTCGTGTTGTCTTTTCGTGTTGTCTTTTCGTGTTGTCTTTTCGTGTTACCTTTTCGTGTAGCCTTTTCGTGTTGTCTTCTCCCTCATATATCTTTCAGTGGGGACAAACAGACGTCATGTTAGGGCTGGCGATTTGTTTCATATAATGGGATAGTTCAGGTTTCTGTAATTTCCTCCAGTCTTAATATATATATACTGAGACAAAGTTGTGATCATTTGTAGGGTTTGGTAAATCATTATTTCTTTTCAATTTATTTCTTCAATAACTTTCATTCAGCAACCAGAATATGGGAAAAATAAAACATAAACGATAAATTAAATGGACAAATAAACTTGTAAATTGGATTCTGAAGCACAAGTTCACTTTTTAAAAATGTTTAGGAAAAGGTTAATTGTGAATTCATCCTACAGTCTCTCTTTTATTCATTAGCTCAGCTTGTAAAGGCAAGAGTTGATGGTGATAAAGTTGAGATTTTACAAATCTCATTTCTTCTTATTTCTCCATAGCTGGCCCCAATACAGGGAAAAGTTTTACGACCGTGCAGAGATATGTAGAGACTAATACTAAGATGTGATGTAGAGACTAATACTAAGATGTGATGTAGAGACTAATACTAAGATGTGATGTAGAGACTAATACTAAGATGTGATGTAGAGACTAATACTAAGATGTGATGTAGAGACTAATACTGAGATATGATGTAGAGACTAATACTAAGATGTGATGTAGAGACTAATACTAAGATGTGATGTAGAGACTAATACTAAGATGTGATGTAGAGACTAATACTAAGATGTGATGTAGAGATTAATACTAAGATGTGATGTAGAGACTAATACTAAGATGTGATGTAGAGACTAATACTAAGATGTGATGTAGAGACTAATACTAAGATGTGATGTAGAGACTAATACTAAGATGTGATGTAGAGACTAATACTGAGATATGATGTAGAGACTAATACTGAGATATGATGTAGAGACTAATACTGAGATATGATGTAGAGATTAATACTGAGATATGATGTAGAGACTAATACTAAATAGAGACCAATACTAAGATATGATGTAGAGACTAATACCGAGATGTGATGCAGAGACTAATACTGAGATGTGATGCAGAGACTAATACTGAGGTGTGATGCAGAGACTAATAATGAGATACGATGTAGAGACTAATACTAAGATATGATGTAGAGACTAATACTGAGATATGATATAGAGACTAATACTGATTGATTGATTGATCTTTATTTCAGAAAGGTTAAGAATTGGTTACGCAGGCCCGCCTGACATTCTGCACTTTATCATACATCTTTCACTCTATTCCAGACATTCTACAAATATGCTGTTCATGTAACAAACATAATTAACATTGAAGCTGAGAGACATAAAGTAAAATATAACATTTACGTTTCGCTCTTAAACATTCAATCAGTACAGAAGTAACTACATACATTATAAATGACTATCTACTGAACAAAAATTTCTGGACTATTCAGAATAAACAATTACAGTAACTGTATTCGGTGTCTGTAAGAGCAGTCTAAATTAACTTTTAAGTTTTATAATTCATGAAGGCATGTAGTCGACATCAAATAGATATTGGGAAAGTTTGTAGTTGTAGGAAGGAGTATAATCTGTATTTTTTATACAGGATGGGAGGGTATTCTAAAGATGAGCAGTGAATAACTAAAGCTTTTCTTGTAAAGATCAAGCCTAGGTTTTGGTAGACATGTTGTTCAAGCGTTGTCTGCACTTTGGGCTAAATTTAAACAGGTTCCATAGATAAGGCGGGGCATGCCGTGAAAGAATTTGATGTACCAACTTGGCTTTGTTGAAGAAGAGCATGTTCTGAAGAGATAGTATTTTGATACATTTGTTCTGGTTAGTTGTTTGTGCTTGATCTTTATCACTAATAAGCTTTACTGCTCGCTTTTGGAGTGAGTAAAGCTTCTTGTTATATGATACTGAGCAATCATCCCAGATTGTTGAGCAGTAGTCTAAATGTGTTTGTATATGTGATATGTTGTATGTCTTCTTTGTATCTTGATCAATGAAGTGCTTAATTTTGGCTAACTGGTATACTTTTTGTGCAATGAGTTTTGTTAGAACTTGAACATGAGAGTTCCAGGTCAGATGTTGGTCAATATAAGACCTAATGTTTTGTGTTCGCTAACATTTTCTATCTGTGATGTTTCCATGCTGAGCCGAAGTTTTGTTTTTGTTGCTTTTTGTAGTTTCTGTCTTTTGAGCATTGATTTTGTTTTATTGGTATTTATAATCATGCCATTATTTTTGCTCCATCTGATTAAATTGTATAACTCGACCTGAAGAGTTGATTCTAGATTAATACAATTGCAGTCACTGGTGTAGACTGTGCAATTATCGGCAAAAAGGTCACAAGAAGAGTATTTAAGATGAAGTGGAAGATCACTGATATAGATAGCAAAGAGCAACGGGCCTAGAATAGAACCTTGAGGAACAACTATAGCATAATTTGACAGAGAATTGTTGAAGAATACTACCTGTTGTCTGTCTGAAAGAAATGATGCAATTAATTTTATTAGATCAGGATGCAGTTTATAAGTCTTTATTTTTCTTACAAGAATATCATGGTCAGTCATATCAAGTGCTTTTTTAAAGTCAACAAAGATGGCACCACATAATCTGTTGTCATTTATGTTTACTAACCAGTTTTCTGTCATTTTGGTAAGAGCTGTGTGGCAGGAATGATTGGGTCTAAAGCCTGACTGACTGTCTATGAGTAAATTGTTCTCTTGCATATGTTGTAGAGTTATTCTGTGTATGTGTTTTTCGAGGGGTTTTGATAATGACGATAATATGGATATTGGTCTGTAGTTGGTAAGATTGTTGGATGAGCCAGATTTAAAGCGAGGATACACCTTAGCAGTTTTAAAAGCCTCAGGGAAATAACATTTTGCAATGCACTGGTTGTAAATATATGTTAGTGTATGTGAAATGACAGGTGCAGCGTAACGTAAGATCTTATTACTAACATCATCAAGCCCAGCTGTATTGTTGTTTTTTTAGTAACACACAATAATTAATGTATAAGTATATAACTATACATGAAGCACTGCAGTAAAGCTGTGATACCAGAATGCATAAAATAGGAAAAAGCAGGAGCAGCTTTATTACTTAATGATTACAAAGTTGTGACGTTTCGGCGTGAGCCTTAATCATACAAAAACATACAGGATGAAGAAATAGAGAGAGGAGATAAAGTATAGATTCACATGAATATTATTTTTTTTAAAAATGTGTGTGTGTTTTTTTTTTTTTTTTTTAATAATATTCATGTGAATCTATACTTAATCTCCTCTCTCTGTTTCTTCATCCTGTATGTTTTTGTATGATTAAGGCTTACACTGAAACATCACAACTTTGTAATCATTAAGTAATAAAGCTGCTCCTACTTTTTCCTATTTTATACATTCTGTTGTTTCTTTAAGGTTAAGAGATAACTGGACTTCACTGACTGTTAAGAATGGAGTGCATAACTGTTTAAAATCAGTACATCTGCTGTCCAGGAATGTTTGTAGTTCATATAAGTCGCATACAGGAGCTGGTGTTGATGATTTAAGAATGTTGATTTCTTCTCTGAAATGTTTACTGAGATGTGATGTAGAGACTAATACTGAGATATGATGTAGAGACTAATACTGAGATATGATGTAGAGACTAATACTGATATATGATGTAGAGACTGCAGTGTAAAGTTTAAAGCTGAGATGTGGTGTAGAGACTAATGCTGAGATATGATGTAGAAATGACTGTGCTAATTGTCCTGATATTAATTTTTTCTGATATGTGTTTGTCTTTATGTTTACTGTCCTGATATTTTCTTGTTCTACTGGTCACACTTTGTGTCTAAAATATCCTGATGTTATTTGTCTCAGTATTTACATGACTTCAGGAGCTCCTTCTGTAAAAGGGCATACAAAATAATAAATAAAGGATGTTCTCTATGTGGAATCTGTATAAATATTTTTATTTCCTTTCAGAACATATGATTCAGTTGAGTTCAAGACAGGTTCATATTTGAATGTCATCATTGGACCAAATGGCACAGGAAAGTCAGCTATAGTCTGTGCTATTTGTCTTGGACTGGCAGGCAAAGTGAGCTCACTGGGTCGTGCATCAGAGTTAAGGGATTTTATAAAATATGGTGCTCACAAAGCCGTTATTGAGATTGAGCTGTAAGTTTTTTCCTCATTTATTCATCTTAATATATAAAATATGGGTGCTCACAAAGCTGTTATTGAGATTGAGCTGTAAGTTTTTTCCTCATTTATTCATCTTAATATATAAAACATGGTGCTCACAAAGCCGTTATTGAGATTGAGTTGGACGTTTTTGTTCATTGTAATATATAAAATCAAGATGTTCAGTTAGACTAGCAGTTACATTACTTTATTAAATTTCATGAAAATTGTGCGAGTCTAATCATTTTGCCCCAGAAGAGACTTAGTCATTTTTTGCAATGATTTTTGTAACGTTTTCTTTGTCAGATCTTATAATTTGTCAAATTTTTGAGTCTAATCTAAGTGCCATGCCGCGTGGCATAGGCAGTCATTTCTCTACACAATTCCCTGTCTTTTGTGTTGATTATGAGATCTGGCGGTGACTTTCTTCCTAGCCACACTATAAATAACTTCTCTCTCTGTCTCTTCTTCCCTCAATTTTTCCAGTTGCCACAGTGTGTGTTCTAATTTTCCTCTTCTCAGGAAATGTCCTATAAATCTCACTTGTCTGCCTCTGATCTTTGCTATAATTTGCTTCTTAACTTCAGCCTCTCTTAAGACTTCGTCATTGGTTTTCTTGGCTGTCCATAATACCTTCAGCATCCTTCTTATAAGCCATATTTCCATGACTTCCATTTCTTGCTGTACTCTCTTATTCATGGACCATGCTTCACACCCATAAAACAAAATTGGCTTGATGTAACATTTAAATACTGAGAATCTTGTTTCCATTGATACGGATCTGTTGCACAAGATGTGTCTCATTGTCTGGAATGCTGACTTGGCCTGAGCATGTCTGGTTTTTATTTCGTTGTGACATTTCCCATCAGTTGTTATAATCGTTCCTTAGTACTTGAATCTATCAACTTGTTTCAGATTTGTGCCATCGATGGTAATGCTACATTTTGGTGGTATTCTTTTCTTTGAGATGACCATCACTTCAGTCTTCGTTTTGTTCAGGGTGAGACCTTTACTTTTACTTTCATGAACCACGATGTCCAGAAGAGCCTGTAGCTCCTCTTCACTTCAAGCAGTCAGAACTGTGTCGTCTGCATATTTTAAGTTGTTACGGTTGTACTCGCCAAGTGATATCCTGACATGTTCTCTATATTTCTCATTATGTTTTCACTGTACAAGGAGAAGAAGTCAGGAGATAAAACACATCCTTGTCTCAATCCCAATTTTATGTCTTGGAATGCTCCTATTTGGTTCTCAACCCTCATTCTTGCTGATTGCTGCCAATATATGTTTTTGATGAGTTTCAGATCTTTCCCATCTATGTTGATGTCTTCCAGCATTCTTATAATTTCTGTGTGTCTCACTTTATCAAATGCTTTATAATAGTCTATGAAGCATGATTATAGGTCTGTCTTTACTTCTGTTGATCTCTCCATCAGTGTTCTCATTATATATTTATCATTACTTCTACCTTTTCCTTCGATGAAGCCGCACTGTTCTTCAGCAATTTTTGGTTTTATTTTGGCCCTGAATCTTCTCATAGCAATACTTTTTGAGACATATGTCAAAGTATCATGAGTAGTTAATGAGGTTACTAACAGCAAATTTCAAAACAAACACTATTTATCATATAAGCATATATATCATATAATCATCTCATTTATCATATTTCTGTCAGTCTCAGTAGCTGACTTTTCTTTTTGTTTTGTGCATTGCAAAAAAAAAAACCATCATGAGTGAGCCTGGTTTGATGTGATGGATTTCTTTTTTTTGTTTATTTTGACATTTTTTTTTTATTTACTGAGCTGAATATATACATATATATTTTGAAAGATTTATTTTAATGTAATTTGAGGGAGTTTCCCAGTCTGCTTTTGAAAAAAAAAAGTGGGAACTGAATATCCCATGGTTTCAGAGATCGAAATGAGTGATTCACATGAGTTGTTAATGATTGATTTTATTGTGTTTGTTTTTTTTTTTTTTTAACTGTGAATCAGATTTAACTGCTTGACATTTTGTGATACTGAAGAAATGAATTGCTTTAAAATATAAATTATCTTCTACATTTAATTTGTTTATTTATTAATGTGAATCAGGTGTAACTTTACTACATAAGCCTCCAGTGTTACAGTAAAACTGTACTACATAAGCTTCCAGTGTTACAGTAAAACTTTACTACATAAGCTTCCAGTGTTACAGTAAAACTTTACTACATAAGCTTCCAGTGTTACAGTAAAACTTTACTACATAAGCTTCCAGTGTTACAGTAAAACTTTACTACATAAGCTTCCAGTGTTACAGTAAAACTTTACTACATAAGCCTCCAGTGTTACAGTAAAACTGTACTACATAAGCTTCCAGTGTTACAGTAAAACTTTACTACATAAGCTTCCAGTGTTACAGTAAAACTGTACTACATAAGCTTCCAGTGTTACAGTAAAACTTTACTACATAAGTCTCCAGTGTTACAGTAAAACTTTACTACATAAGCTTCCAGTGTTACAGTAAAACTTTACTACATAAGCCTCCAGTGTTACAGTAAAACTGTACTACATAAGTCTCCAGTGTTACAGTAAAACTTTACTACATAAGCCTCCAGTGTTACAGTAAAACTTTACTACATAAGTCTCCAGTGTTACAGTAAAACTTTACTACATAAGCTTCCAGTGTTACAGTAAAACTTTACTACATAAGCCTCCAGTGTTACAGTAAAACTGTACTACATAAGCTTCCAGTGTTACAGTAAAACTTTACTGCATAAGCTTCCAGTGTTACAGTAAAACTTTACTACATAAGTCTCCAGTGTTACAGTAAAACTGTACTACATAAGCTTCCAGTGTTACAGTAAAACTTTACTACATAAGCCTCCAGTGTTACAGTAAAACTGTACTACATAAGCTTCCAGTGTTACAGTAAAACTGTTCTACATAAGCTTCCAGTGTTACAGTAAAACTGTACTACATAAGCCTCCAGTGTTACAGTAAAACTGTACTACATAAGCTTCCAGTGTTACAGTAAAACTGTACTACATAAGCCTCCAGTGTTACAGTAAAACTTTACTACATAAGCCTCCAGTGTTACAGTAAAACTGTACTACATAAGCTTCCAGTGTTACAGTAAAACTGTACTACATAAGTCTCCAGTGTTACAGTAAAACTGTACTACATAAGCCTCCAGTGTTACAGTAAAACTGTTCTACATAAGCTTCCAGTGTTACAGTAAAACTGTACTACATAAGCCTCCAGTGTTACAGTAAAACTGTTCTACATAAGCTTCCAGTGTTACAGTAAAAGATCATCATTTGTTTTTTTATTATTGTTTATAAGAATTTGCATAAGATTTAGCAATGCCATATGGATGTAAAAACTGGTTTGCAGATTTTGAATTGTGAGCATCTGTTCATAAAGTAAAAAAAAAATCTTCGTAATACTGTTGTGTGTAAGTTATGCTTCCAGCTAATAATATTTCTTAGCGGGCAGCCCTGCTAGGTCAGAGTGTACAACATCAAAGCAGCTGAAGGTTAATAGAATGTAAATGTAAAAAATAAAGAGCTTGTGATGTTTCTGAAGTGTGATACTGTTGCTTATGTTCTACAGCTTTGCAGTGTTTCACATAACTATATAATCACATATATCAGATAACTATACTCAAGGAAAAAACTAAATGTGGAATGAATGTGCTCAGGTGATGACTGAAATAAAATTTGGCACACATTTTGTTTGATTATCCAATAGCAGATAAAATTATAACTTTCAGGCCAGTCACATGTCACAAAAAAGTGAAAAAAACTCACCTAACGTGGCTCACCACCCCAAGAAAAGAAAATCAGGGTTTCAGTATCGTGTGTGTCCTCCTCGGGCAGTTATCACTTCTTGATGCTGCCTTCTCATCGAACCAGTGATACATTGTATCAGTTGTTGAGGCATGTTATTCCATTCTTCTTGCAATGCTTGGGCTAATTCTTGGTGGTTTCCAGGATGATTGTGTTGTCTTTGCAACCTGCAGTCCAGTTCATCCCAGATGTGCTCGATAGGTGACAGGTCCTGTGAAACTGCTGGCCATGGAAAGACAGTAATTTGATGCTGTTGAAAGTGGTCCCTGACCACTCGTGTGACATGTGGACGAGCGTTATCCTGCTGCACTATCACGCCTTGTCCATTAGCATCCAGAAAAGGCTTTACGTGGCATGTAATGATTTTGTCCCTATATCGTAAACCTGTAAGGTTGCCATTGAGGAAGACTAGGTTTGTTCGACCAGCATAGGAAATTCCTCCCCAAACCATTACACTGCCTCCTCTCCTCCTAACCACCTCTAGCACAGTTATTCACAAAGTGTTCTCCTCTTCACCTGTACACTAAAGCATGTCCATCATGGTCTTGCAGACAGAATCTGGACTCATCATTGAATAGGATCCATCTCCATTGATGATAGGGCCATTCTACATGGTGCCTGACCCAGATCAAGCGGATTTGTCTGTGGCAAACTGTCAGTACTGGTCTAACTGCAGGCCTATGAGGTAAGAGATTTACCTCTCTGAGTCTGTTCCGCACTGTCCTGTCCGACACGTTTTAAACCTGGAATGCTGCTGGCAGTCCATGTTGCCTGGAGAAACTTGTTACAAAGGTGCATGAGGTGGATGTAGGGGTCTTGTGCAAGGGTGGTAACTCGTGGTATGCCGCTTCTATGGCGGTCAGCAACGGAACCGTTTTGGTTAAAATGACTTTGAAGGCGTGATATTGTGTTTCTGTGAACATTAAAATGTTGAGATACTGCTGCTACTGTTGATCCAGCAATTAACATCCCAACAGCTATTTCTCGTTGATGTTTATTCAGTCTTGGCATGATGAAAAAAGATATTTATGTTGGAATTCCACTACTCCTTTCTTCAACGATTATGTGAAGAGATCTCTGAGAATAGAATTACACACTTACCCTCATTTTATCCATGGTCAGTAACCAATCATGGATCACTGCATGTGATTTCACTGGAGCTGTGGTTATCTCCCCATGAATAGTGCCATCAACTTTGTGCAGCACGGGGAAGTGGACAACACTCAGACAAAACTTCGTGCCAAATTTGATTTCATTTCACTCATGACAACATGATTGGTGTGCTTGACACCACTGCACACTTACTTTTTTCCGTGAGTATATATATATCGCATACTTAATTTGATTGTGTCTGTGCCATGATGTGTGCTTATAATTTGTGTCTGTTATATGCAGATGCACAGAGCTTGTGACTAACATGATGTCTTGTATAATTTTATGGTGGCTGAAACTTACATATATTGTAAATGTAGATATGTTGATGAAATTGTAAATAATTTGTCATTTACTTCATCAGGTTTAACCCATATGATGAGAGCAACTACATCATTCGCAGGGAGATTACAAACAACAACAGCTCCAGCTGGTGGCGTAATGGACTTCAGACAACACTCAAATCAGTACTGATAGAGATTAATATTACAGGATATCATTTCTAACAGACTGATAAGCATGCTCATCTTTTAGTAGGCCTGAATGATTTGTTTAGAAAAAAGTTTTGTGAGCATTAGTTTCTGTGTGAGTGACTCAGTAGTCGTTTGTCTGAGTGTGACTCAACAATTAGAATCTTTTGAAAACAAATGCCTAAGGAAAATACTTGGTATAAAGTGGAATGAATTCAAGAACAATGCAGAGATAAGACAGATGAGCAAACAACAGCCTGTCTCATGGGTGATCAGAAAAATAAGATGGACATATGTAGGCCATGTGATGAGAAGAAACAATCAGAGAATACCAAAACAAGCTATCAAGTGGAGCACAACAGGCCGAAGAAAAAGAGGTCGACCACGTGGAACTAGGACATTGTTAAGAGAAGCCAGTTTAGTGAGTATAACATCCCTTGATGAAGTAGAACGACTCGCTGAGAACACGAAAAACTTGGCAAACAACTATGCGAGCCCTATGTGACATTTAACAGCACGGGAAGGATGTAAGATGTAAGACTCAACATTAGGGTTTCTGTGTGAGCGACTCAATAGCCATTTGTCTGAGTGTGACTAAACATTAGGGTTTCTGTGTGTTTGGCTCAGTAGTCATTTTTTCTAAGTGTGACTCAACATTAGGGTTTCTGTGTGAGTGACTTTATACTGGAATGTCTGAATGTGAGTGACTGACAGTGGAGTGTCTGGATGTGAGTGATTAAATACTGAAGTGTCTGGATGTGAATGATTAAATACTGAAGTGTCTGGTTGTGATTGATTAAATACTAAAGTTTCTGGATTGAATGATTAAATGCTGAAGTGTCTGGATTGAATTAATAAATACTGAAGTGTCTGGATGTAACTGATTAAACACTGAAGTGTCTGGATGTAACTAATTAAACACTGGAGTGTCTGGTTGTAACTGATTAAACACTGAAGTGTCTGGATGTAAATGATTAAACACTGAAGTGTCTGGATGTAACTAATTAAACACTGAAGTGTCTGTATGTAAATGATTAAACACTGAAGTGTCTGGATGTAAATGATTAAACACTGAAGTGTCTGGATGTAACTAATTAAACACTGAAGTGTCTGTATGTAAATGATTAAACACTGAAGTGTCTGGATGTAAATGATTAAACACTGGAGTGTCTGGATGGTCTGGATGTGTGTGACTCAACATTAAGATGTCTTTATAATGAGATAAAGTGAGGTCTGATCAATCATTTAAAAAAAAATAATAATCATGAAGGCAAGAGCAATAGTGGTGGATCAGAGACAGTGAAGCAATTCAGTTGAGTAACTTGCC
This sequence comes from Achatina immaculata, assembly GCA_009760885.1. Taxonomy (NCBI): domain Eukaryota; kingdom Metazoa; phylum Mollusca; class Gastropoda; order Stylommatophora; family Achatinidae; genus Lissachatina; species Lissachatina immaculata. The sequence continues at coordinate 67,067,793 of CM019691.1, read as the reverse complement.
ACATCTTACACAGCACAATGATCTGTGATATAAACTATTGAGTAACTTGCCACATCTTACACAGCACAGTGATCTGTGATATAAACTATTGAGTAACTTGCCATATCTTACACAGCACAATCATTTGTGATCTAAACTATAATAAATTTGAGAAAATGGAGTTTATTTTAAAGCTTTCTTTTTAATTGTTTTTTTTTAAAGGAATCATTCTTTATTTTAGATGTGTGGGATGTTGTCTTACATTTTAGGCATGTAGTTGTGGGCAGATATTTGTAACAAAATCTGATCAAATGTTTCTTGTTGTTGTGAAAAGATTGAAGAGCTGGTAACACGGCTGAACATCCAAGTAGGCAATCTGTGCCAGTTTCTGCCTCAGGAGAAAGTAGCAGACTTTGCTCGCATGTCTCCGCAAGATCTGCTTGAAAATACAGAAAAATCTGTGAGTATTTTCTTAGCCATCATTATTATCATCCTCATGTCTCTTGTCTTGCTCCTTAACAGGGTATTGTTTAAACTTTCATGTCTGTTGTCTTGCTCCTTAACAGGGTATTGTTTAAACTTTAATGTCTGTTGTCTTGCTCCTTAACAGGGTATTGTTTAAACTTTAATGTCTTGCTCCTTAACAGGGTATTGTTTAAACTTTAATGTCTATTGTCTTGCTCCTTAACAGGGTATTGTTTAAACTTTCATGTCTATTGTCTTGCTCCTTAACAGGGTATTGTTTAAACTTTAATGTCTGTTGTCTTGCTCCTTAACAGGGTATTGTTTAAACTTTAATGTCTGTTGTCTTGCTCCTTAACAGGGTATTGTTTAAACTTTAATGTCTGTTGTCTACATTATTTCTGTAACTCTTGAAGTGCAAGGAAATCTGAGGTTAAGATCTGTGTTATATATATTTTATTTGACAGGAGTCAAGATTATCATCTTGTGAAACATGTTTTTTTTTAAAAATAGGGAAATCAAGATTATGTTGTGAAACATAAATTATTATACAGGAATTAAGAATATCATCATATGCACCATATATTTTCTATACGTGAATCAAGATTACCACATTCCTAATATCCCACATCTCAGGTTGGGAGATCAAATACTTATGAACTTCATCAAACTCTGAAGTCAGGTCGGCAGACTGCTCGAAAGCTAGAGCAGGAAGTGAACACATTAAAAAAAGACTTGGATCAAGAAAAACAAAAAAATGCTCGGCTTGAACAGGATGTCCAGTCGTACAAAGAGAGGAAGACTTTCACGGAGAAAGTTGAGATCCTGAAGATAAAGAGACCTTGGCTGGTTAGTTTGTTGTTGAGCCATGTCTGTGTCTGTAATTTGTTGGTCAAGTTTGTTGTTGAGCCAAGTCTGTGTCTGTAATTTGTTGGTCAAGTTTGTTGTTGAGCCAAGTCTGTGTCTGTAATTTGTTGGTCAAGTTTGTTGTTGAGCTAAGTCTGTGTCTGTAATTTGTTGGTCAAGTTTGTTGTTGAGCACAAGTCTGTGTCTGTAATTTGTTGGTCAAGTTTGTTGTTGAGCCAAGTCTGTGTCTGTAATTTGTTGGTCAAGTTTGTTGTTGAGCCAAGTCTGTGTCTGTAATTTGTTGGTCAAGTTTGTTGTTGACCACAAGTCTGTGTCTGTAATTTGTTGGTCAAGTTTGTTGTTGAGCACAAGTCTGTGTCTGTAATTTGTTGGTCAAGTTTGTTGTTGAGCACAAGTCTGTGTCTGTAATTTGTTGGTCAAGTTTGTTGTTGAGCACAAGTCTGTGTCTGTAATTTGTTGGTCAAGTTTGTTGTTGAGCACAAGTCTGTGTCTGTAATTTGTTGGTCAAGTTTGTTGTTGAGCACAAGTCTGTGTCTGTAATTTGTTGGTCAAGTTTGTTGTTGAGCCAAGTCTGTGTCTGTAATTTGTTGGTCAAGTGTTTAGCTGTAACAAGTTTGTTGTTGAGCCAAGTCTGTGTCTGTAATTTGTTGGTCAAGTGTTTAGCTGTAACAAGTTTGTTGTTGAGTCAAGTCTGTGTCTGTAATTTGTTGGTCAAGTGTTTAGCTGTAACAAGTTTGTTGTTGAGCCAAGTCTGTGTCTGTAATTTGTTGGTCAAGTGTTTAGCTGTAACAAGTTTGTTGTTGAGCCAAGTCTGTGTCTGTAATTTGTTGGTCAAGTGTTTAGCTGTAACAAGTTTGTTGCTCAGCACAAGTCTGTGACTGTAATTTGTTGGTCAAGTTTGTTGTTGAGCACAAGTCTGTGACTGTAATTTGTTGGTCAAGTGTTTAGCTGTAACAAGTTTGTTGTTGAGCACAAGTCTGTGACTGTAATTTGTTGGTCAAGTGTTTAGCTGTAACAAGTTTTTTGTTGAGCACAAGTCTGTCACTGTAATTTGTTGGTCAAGTGTTTAGCTGTAACAAGTTTGTTGTTGAGCCAAGTCTGTGACTGTAATTTGTTGGTCAAGTGTTTAGCTGTAACAAGTTTGTTGTTGAGCCAAGTCTGTGTCTGTAATTTGTGGTCAAGTGTTAGCTGTAACAAGTTTGTTGTTGAGCCAAGTCTGTGTCTGTAATTTGTTGGTCAAGTGTTTAGCTGTAACAAGTTTGTTGTTGAGCACAAGTCTGTGTCTGTAATTTGTTGGTCAAGTGTTTAGCTGTAACAAGTTTGTTGTTGAGCCAAGTCTGTGTCTGTAATTTGTTGGTCAAGTGTTTAGCTGTAACAAGTTTGTTGTTGAGCCAAGTCTGTGTCTGTAATTTGTTGGTCAAGTGTTTAGCTGTAACAAGTTTTTTGTTGAGCACAAGTCTGTGACTGTAATTGTTGGTCAAGTGTTTAGCTGTAACAAGTTTGTTGTTGAGCACAAGTCTGTGTCTGTAATTTGTTGGTCAAGTTTGTTGTTGAGCACAAGTCTGTGTCTGTAATTTGTTGGTCAAGTGTTTAGCTGTAACAAGTTTGTTGTTGAGCACAAGTCTGTGACTGTAATTTGTTGGTCAAGTGTTTAGCTGTAACAAGTTTGTTGTTGAGCACAAGTCTGTGACTGTAATTTGTTGGTCAAGTTTGTTGTTGAGCACAAGTCTGTGACTGTAATTTGTTGGTCAAGTTTTTTGTTGAATACAAGTCTGTGACTGTAATTTGTTGGTCAAGTTTGTTGTTGAGCCAAATCTGTGACTGTAATTTGTTGGTCAAGTGTTTAGCTGTATAAAGTTTGTTGTTGAGCCAAGTCTGTGTCTGTAATTTGTTGGTCAAGTGTTTAGCTGTAACAAGTTTGTTGTTGAGCCAAGTCTGTGTCTGTAATTTGTTGGTCAAGTGTTTAGCTGTAACAAGTTTGTTGTTGAGCACAAGTCTGTGACTGTAATTTGTTGGTCAAGTTTGTTGTTGAGCACAAGTCTGTGACTGTAATTTGTTGGTCAAGTGTTTAGCTGTAACAAGTTTATTGTTGAGCACAAGTCTGTGTTTGTAATTTGTTGGTCAAGTGTTTAGCTGTAACAAGTTTGTTGTTGAGCACAAGTCTGTGACTGTAATTTGTTGGTCAAGTGTTTAGCTGTAACAAGTTTGTTGTTGAGCACAAGTCTGTGACTGTAATTTGTTGGTCAAGTTTGTTGTTGAGCACAAGTCTGTGACTGTAATTTGTTGGTCAAGTTTGTTGTTGAGCACAAGTCTGTGTCTGTAATTTGTTGGTCAAGTTTGTTGTTGAGCACAAGTCTGTGACTGTAATTTGTTGGTCAAGTTTGTTGTTGAGCACAAGTCTGTGTCTGTAATTTGTTGGTCAAGTTTGTTGTTGAGCACAAGTCTGTGACTGTAATTTGTTGGTCAAGTTTGTTGTTGAGCACAAGTCTGTGACTGTAATTTGTTGGTCAAGTTTGTTGTTGAGCCAAGTCTGTGACTGTAATTTGTTGGTCAAGTTTGTTGTTGAGCCAAGTCTGTGACTGTAATTTGTTGGTCAAGTTTGTTGTTGAGCACAAGCCTGTGACTGTAATTTGTTGGTCAAGTTTGTTGTTGAGCCAAGTCTGTGACTGTAATTTGTTGGTCAAGTTTGTTGTTGAGCCAAGTCTGTGACTGTAATTTGTTGGTCAAATGTTTAGCTATAACAAGTTTTTTGTTGAGCACAAGTCTGTCACTGTAATTTGTTGGTCAAGTGTTTAGCTGTAACAGGTTTGTTGTTGAGCACAAGTCTTTGACTATAATTTGTTGGTGCATGGTTGTAACTGATTTTTTTAGTTGGTCAAGTGTATAGTTGTAACACATTTTTTGTTGATCAAGACTTCAGCTATAACTTATTTCTTTTAAACAAGTCTCTAACTGTAACATATTTATGATTGAGCAAGTAATAATAACTTTTTATTTGTTGTCAAGCAAGTGTATAAGCAAATATGACTATAACTTATTATTTGTTGTTAAGCAAGTGTGACTATAGCTTATTATTTGTTGTTAAGCAGGTGTGACTATAACTTATTATTTGTTGTTAAGCAGGTGTGACTATAACTTATTATTTGTTGTTAAGCAGGTGTGACTATAACTTATTATTTGTTGTTAAGCAAGTGTGACTATAACTTATTATTTGTTGTTAAGCAAGTGTGACTATAGCTTATTATTTGCTCTTAAGCAGGTATGACTATAGCTTATTATTTGTTGTTAAGCAGGTGTGACTATATCTTATTATTTGCTGTTAAGCAAGTGTGACTATATCTTATTATTTTTTGTAATCAAGTGTGACTATAGCTTATTATTTGCTGTTAAGCAGGTGTGACTATAGCTTATTATTTGTTGTTAAGCAAGTGTGACTATAACTTATTATTTGTTGTTAAGCTGGTGTGACTATATCTTATTATTTGCTGTTAAGCAAGTGTGACTATAACTTATTATTTGTTGTTAAGCAAGTGTGACTATAGCTTATTTTTTGTTGTTAAGCAAGTGTGACTGTAACTTATTATTTGTTGTTAAGCAAGTGTGACTATAACTTGTTAGTAAGTATGAAGACAGCTTCAGTTTTGTAGAGGTTACCCTAAATTTATTGATGTCGCTATAGAATTTAAAGTAAATTTATGGATGTCGTGAAGTAAAATATACAGTTATTATATCTTATATCCTTCACGTGCCGTTAAACATCATATAGGGCATGCAAGGTAGTTCGCCAATTTTTCCTGTCTTCAGCAAGTCTTTCAACCTCATGAAGGGATTTTATGCCTATTAATTTGGCCTCTCTTTAGAGTTTCACATGGTTTGTCTCTTTTTCTTTGGCCTGTTGTATTCCATTTTATAGCTTGTTTTGGGAATCTCTGACAGTTTCTTCTCATCACGTGACCAACATATGTCCATCTCATTTTCCTGATCACCCATAAGACTGGTTGTTGTTCAGTCATCTGTCTTATCTCTGCATTGTTCTTGAATTCATTCCACTTGATGCCAAGTATTTTCATTAGGCATTTGTTTTCAAAAGAGTCTAATTTCTTGTCTGTTTCTTTATTTGTTTTCCAGCTTTTACATGCATAAATGAGGGTGGATATTACATTTGAATTGAATAGTCTTAACTTGGTTTTTGTGGTTATAACTTTTGAATGCCATATGTTCTCAAGATTCTTGAAGATCGATGGTGCTTTTGCAATTCTAATTCTAACTTCCTTTCTTTTATTATAGTTTATGGTAAATTTATTCATATTCATTATTTGTATAGAGATTTGGACTGGAAAGCAATATTTACTTCTGTGAACTGAAAACAATAACAAAATTTGTTGTGTTTTTAAATGGTATTTAAGGCTATATTTGACTGATGTTTCAATTGACCAGGAGTATGACAGGCTGAAGGCTCAGTTTGAGAGAGCAAAAATAGAAAGAGATAAAAAATCTGACATACTAAAGAAGGAGTCAAAGCAGATCAGTCCTTTAGAGACAGAGCATCAGAACTTGAAGGGCCGTAAAGATGATTTAGAGAAGGCTACCAGAGAAATGGTAAGATTAATAATTTAGACAAGGCCACCAGAGGAAATGGTAAGATTAATAATTTAGACAAAACCACCAGAGAAATGGTAAGATTAATAATTTAGACAAAGCCACCAGAGAAATGGTAAGATTAATATTTTAAATTATTGTTTTAAACAAAGCTATTAGAAAGTTGATACAATTAACAATTTAGACAAGACTACCAGAGAAATGTTAGGGAGCAAAGTTCTGCGAGGGACATGATTGACCAGAGAAATGTTAGGGAGGCAAAGTTCTGTGAGGGACATGATTGACCAGAGAAATGTTAGGGAGCAAAGTTCTGTGAGGGACATGATTGACCAGAGAAATGTTAGGGAGGCAAAGTTCTGTGAGGGACATGATTGACCAGAGAAATGTTAGGGAGGCAAAGTTCTGCGAGGGACATGACTGACCAGAGAAATGTTAGGGAGGCAAAGTTCTGTGAGGGACATGATGACCAGAGAAATGTTAGGGAGGCAAGTTCTGTGAGGGACATGATTGACCAGAGAAATGTTAGGGAGGCAAAGTTCTGTGAGGGACATGATTGACCAGAGAAATGTTAGGGAGGCAAAGTTCTGCGAGGGACATGACTGACCAGAGAAATGTTAGGGAGGCAAAGTTCTGTGAGGGACATGATTGACCAGAGAAATGTTAGGGAGGCAAAGTTCTGTGAGGGACATGATTGACCAGAGAAATGTTAGGGAGGCAAAGTTCTGTGAGGGACATGATTGACCAGAGAAATGTTAGGGAGGCAAAGTTCTGTGAGGGACATGATTGACCAGAGAAATGTTAGGGAGGCAAAGTTCTGTGAGGGACATGATTGACCAGAGAAATGTTAGGGAGGCAAAGTTCTGCGAGGGACATGACTGACCAGAGAAATGTTAGGGAGGCAAAGTTCTGCGAGGGACATGATTGACCAGGGAAATAGTAACCCCTTTAGTGTTCTCTCTGAGCTATCGCACATTGACATGTTGCTCATACAGCGTTCTCTCTGAACTATCACACGTTGACATGTTGTCTCTCTGAGCTATCGCATGTTGACATGTTGCTCATACAGTGTTCTCTCTGAGCTATCGCACATTGACATGTTGAGCATTCTCTCTGAGCTATTGCACATTGACATGTTGCTCATACAGCATTCACCCCAAGTTAGCTGGCCAGTTATACACAGATGTACTTTCATAGTGTTATTCTTGAGTTTTCTCACTCTGTTGTAAACTGGCTGGCGGCCTGTTTATCAGATATCATGGGAGGCTGCAGTTGTTCAACAACCGGGCCATGGTAAATGTAGCAGTGTTGTGATGTGCTACACACACTGAGAGCCATGGTAAATGTAGCAGTGTTGTGATGTGCTGCACACACTGAGAACAGTAATTTATGGAGGTGTACAGTTCAGTTTTACACAAGGGTAGAAAGAGTGAGGAAAGTGGACAGAAACAAGAATGGCAGGAAGCAAGATGAGTACATATAAATGAAGAACATACAATAATTCAGTATTTCAGCAAAAGCGTTTGTCAAGGATCACAAACAAAAACAATACAACAGATTTAAAAAAAAAAAAGAAAAATAGATGAAAAGTATAGACATCTTTTGATCTCCTCATAGTAAGAAAGATGGGCACAAAATGCACTCAGATAGACATAATAGAACACTTAGTGAAAGCCAGCGATTTGCTGAGAAATGATGTAAAGGAATAATCACAAAGGATACCATATGGTGCAATGGTACCAGAAAATTGGTAATATTAGTAATTTAGACAGTGGTACCAGAAAATTGGTAATATTAGTAATTTAGACGGTGGTACCAGAAAATTGGTAATATTAGTAATTTAGACAGTGGTACCAAAAAAAAATGTTAATTTTAACGATTTAGACAAAATTGTTATATTTTTACATCACTGTACAAAATGTGACATGTCTCTTTTATATTTTCACATTAGTTTTTGGAGTAAAGCTGAAAGTGACAGATCTGCCCAGAATGATGATAGTTCTTGTCATCCTCATTTGTTTTCTTGTTTCTAACAACTGTTGCTGACTTTTGTTTTCTTATTTCTAACTGACCACAACTGTTTCTGACTTTTGTTTTCTTGTTAATACTGATCACAACTGTTTCTGACTTTTATTTTCTTGTTTTTAACTGATCACAACTGTTTCTGACTTTTGTTTTCTTGTTTCTAACTGACCACAACTGTTGCTGACTTTTGTTTTCTTGTTTCTAACTGACCACAGTTGGTTCTTAATTTTAGTTTCTTGTTTCTAACTGACCACAACTGTTTCTGACTTTTGTGTTCTTGTTTCTAATTGACCACAACTGTTGCTGACTTTTAGTTTCTTGTTTCTAACTGATCACAACTGTTTTTGACTTTTGTTTTCTTGCTTCTAGCTGACCACAACTGTTTCTGACTTTTGTTTTCTTGTTTCTAACTGACCACAACTGTTGGTGACTTGTGTTATTGTTTCTAACTGATCACAGCTGTTGCTAACTTTTGTTTTCTTGTTTCTAACTGACCACAGTTGTTGCTAACTTTTAGTTTCTTGTTTCTAACTGACCACAACTGTTTTTGACTTTTGTTTACTTGTTTCTAACTGACCACAGTTGTTGCTAACTTTTAGTTTCTTGTTTCTAACTGACCACAGTTGTTGCAAACTTTTAGTTTCTTGTTTCTAACTGACCACAACTGTTTTTGACTTTTGTTTTCTTGTTTCTGACTGACCACAGTTGTTGCTAACTTTTAGTTTCTTGTTTCTAACTGACCACAACTGTTTCTGACTTTTGTTTTCTTGTTTCTAACTGACCACAGTTTGTTGCTAACTTTTAGTTTCTTGTTTCTAACTGACCACAACTGTTTCTGACTTTTGTTTTCTTGTTTCTAACTGACCTCAACTGTTGGTGACTTGTGTTCTTGTTTATAGCTGACCACAACTGTTGCTAACATTTGTTTTCTTGTTTCTAACTGACCACAACTGTTGCTGACTTTTGTGTTCTTGTTTATAGCTGACCACAACTGTTGTTAACATTTGTTTTCTTGTTTCTAACTGACCACAACTGTTGCTGACTTTTGTGTTCTTGTTTATAGTTGACCACAACTGTTGCTAACATTTGTTTTCTTTTGTTCTAATTGACCACAATTGTTGCTAACTTTTAGTTTCTTGTTTCTAACTGACCACAACTGTTTCTGACTTTTGTTTTCTTGTTTCTAACTGACCACAACTGTTTCTAACTTTTGTTTTCTTGTTTATAACTGACCACAACTGTTGCTGACTTTTGTTTTCTTGTTGCTAAGTGACCACAACTGTTGTTGTCTTATGTTTTCTTGTTTCTAACTGACCACAACTGTTTCTGACTTTTGTTTTCTTGTTAATACTGATCACAACTGTTTCTGACTTTTGTTTTCTTGTTTCTAACTGACCACAACTGTTTCTAACTTTTGTTTTCTTGTTTCTAAGTGACCACAACTGTTGCTAACATTTGTTTTCTTGTTTCTGGCTGACTGCAGCTATTGCTGACCTTGCTGGTTTCTTATGAAATATAAATGTGAATTCTTTTTTTTTCTCAGTCGCAAAGTATTCAGTCAAAAGCGAGAGAGTTGAAAAAACATAGCGACTTGATGATAACAGCCAGTGACAAGGTAAATATCTTCTTGTCTACATATCTTGAAATCTGCAGTAAAACATATTATATTAGGTATTATAAGCTGATGTAAAAAAAATTTACTGTTTATAAAATGAGTGTGAAAATAGTTCATAAACATACAAGCAGCAATAAATGTGTGACAACAAGAAAAATATTGTCTAGAAATTATTTATGTGAAAATTAAAGCTTATTTAGTCAGATTTTTCATCGTTTTATCAGCCACTGCTTGTATTCTTCATGTGCATCAGTCTGATTGCTGAAGAGGTGGTCACGATGAGTTGCTGGCTTCTCATATAATTTGCCTACAGCTGAAACTTGCAGTGACCATTTTTGTACGTGTTCATAAATCAAACAGTGTGATGCAGGTGCTAACCTCTGCCACACGTGTACAATCTTTTGTGCTTATCACTTGTTGTGTTGTATACAAATTAGACACATTGTAAAGTTTTATTACTTCCTGTGTTGTATAGACACATTGTAAAGTTTTATCACTTGTTGTGTTGTGTACAAGTTATAAAGAGTGTGAAGTTTATCAGTAGCTACAGTGGCTTCTGCTAACTTTCCTTTGATATTTTATTTTTGAGAAAAGGATTCACTTTCATGGGCTTGAAGTTATTTTTGTATTTAATTGTATGAAAGCCATCTTAAACAATGTCAGATGGGCTCATGCAATTCTCTACACATCGAAAATAAAGTATAGACCCTTGTGAGGCAGAATTCTGAAGAATAAGTTATGAAATATTTTCATGATTCTTTTTTTCCAGATAGATGAGGCAAAGAATGAATTTGATTTGAAGATGAAAGAAGAGGAATCTAGAGATAAAAGGTAGTCTTCAGTTTATTTCTTTTTTTTTTTTTCCTGGATTTCTGTCACAGAGAGATTTATTTATAGCTTTTCAGGACGCTTATATTCTCTTTCACAAGTTCTCTCTCATACTTATTTTCTCTTCCACAAGTTCTCTCTCATACTTATTTTCTCTTCCACAATTTCTCTCTCATACTTATTTTCTCTTCCACAAGTTCTCTCTCATACTTATTTTCTCTTTCACAAGTTCTCTCTCATACTTATTTTCTCTTCCACAAGTTCTCTCTCCTAGTCCTCTCTCCAAAAGCATTGTTACTGGTTCAGAGCCTACCTTCTCTGCAGACAAGGGCATAACTGCTTCAGAGCCTGTCATCTCTGCCAGACAGGAGCATGATTGCTTCAGAGCCTACCTTCTCTGCCAGACAGGAGCATGACTTCTTTGTACGCATTGTCTGCCTATATCTGCAGTCCTGTCTCTTGAATAAATTTCACTTTATCATCTAATTCATGTATGGAACTGTATAGCTTATCTTCTTTGGTGGTTTTACAGGGCCAGTAATAACTTCTCAATGTCTCGTAGTTGATGCAGTTTTGGAGGATATGTTCCACAGTTTGGGGCACTTGGGCACATGTACAAAGAGTAGTAGTACCAACCATAAACTTTGTATACATATGACTTCGGAGTCAGCTTTGTCCTGTTCGGAGACGGAAAATGATGACTTGTTCCTTTCTATTAGTATGTGATAGTCATCATGTGATGGTGTTTGTGGCTTCCTGTAGGTTTTTATCATGCTTTTCTTCTGATTATAGGTGATCGGTATGACTGGTTGCTCCATTTCAGTGCCCCCTTTGGCCAGATGGTCAGCTTTCTCATTGCCTGGTATCCCACAGTGGGAGGGAATCCACTGCAAGGTGACTCTGTGTTGTGAGCCAGTTTTTGACAAGGCATCCTTAACTCTTTCCGTGCGTATGGTCGAATTTTCGACACTTCTGGTGGTCCCCAGCGTGCGTATGGTCGAAAATTCGACATTGTTTGTTCCATTAAAACAAGCGGTGTAACATTTACATTGTACTTATTTTGTCCGCGATTCCGGTGACACTTTCAAAATGGAGATTGCGTGCCTAGTTACGAGCGATGCCGAGCGAGAACAAGGACACGAAGCATGGAAATTTTTCAATTTTTGATGATGTAGATAGGGGTATGGACATAGCCTATGGCCACCCCGCTGCTCTTGAATGTTTTCTAAGTAGATTTAGACATATTTAGACAACTGGGGAAGTAGTTAGGAGGTTATTCCAGACATTCATTCAGCGGAAATGCAATACGGAGTCACAATACGAGATCGACAAGTAGATCTACACATCTTAGATGGTAAGTAGCGCGAATCTAGACCTAGCCGATGGTGAGCTGGCCACAATCAGTGTCTAAAAACATCACATTACTTCTTTTTTCCTAAAAAACTCTGCATTTCTGAAATTTTCATTCATTTAGCTACACTTTGACACATATTATATATACGGAAGTACATGGAAATACTGTTTTCCATTCCATTTTACAACTAGACCCCCTTACAGTCAAGTCCCACGTTTTTCTCCCGCATGCCATGACACGTCCGTGTTTTTCCTCCCGCACGGGAAGAGTTAAGGTCTGGTAGTTTGTTGCACTGAAGAGCTTCCAGTACTTATCTTGCATCTGTGAGAATTACTACGGGGCATGTAACAATTCTGGAGTCTGATAGTTTTTCAATCGCAGCAGTAATTGCCCTAACTTCTGCATCATAGTTGTTGCAGTATTTTCCAGTGGGTATGGAAATCTTGTCAGTGTTGTTGTTTGGATATTCAATAAGTGGTCCTGCCCCTCCATTCTTTATGGCACTGTGTGCAGATCCGTCTGTATACACACGTATCCAGGTGTCACATGGATATTTGTCATCCAGCACACTAAGTGTGGCTGTTGATCTTACAAGACTGCTCTGCATCTCACCATTCTGCACACCTTTCACTTCAGTCTGAATAGTTATTTGTGTATAATCTGCTTCTTTCCATTGTGTATGCTCTGGTACAGATGATAATGGAGTGACTACTGTTGGAAAGTCTGGTATCAGCTTATGTATATGCTTGGCCTGGTGAATGAAGCTGCTTCTTTTAAGCCGTCTTATTGCCAAGTTATTGAATCTCTCCTTCAGGGGATGGCTTACAGAGCGGAGGAATTTCTCTCCCAAGGTCATGACCTTTATGTCTCTACGTTCTTTTATATCTTGAACACCAATTATTTACTGCATTTCTACGACTGTTGTGGACCTCGTGGCACCTGTGATAATCCGTAGTGACTGATTTTATACCTTGTCTAGATTATGCAACGTAGTGTTTGATGCTGTGCACCAAGATGTTGAGCCATATTCTAAATGTGGTAGAATACTTTGCTGATATACATTCTTGAGGATTCTTTCATTAGCTCCCCATGTGGTTATACTCAATTTTCTTAATATGGCTAGTTTTCTTCTGGCTTTTGCTTCTGCACTGCTGATGTGTTGCTTCCAGTTCAGTTTTGAGTCAAGAGCCTGTCACATATTCATCTGTACACCACATGACCAGATCATCTGCATACAGTGCCGCTTTGATTCCATAGGGAAGTTCCTTGACCAAGTCATTAACGAATTCCCGCTTCCGAGACCCACCAAGAATACAGGCTAAAGCACTGTGATACTCTGAACCCCTTGTGGTCCTTTCGTGGATCTCGTGTGGTCTATTTTGGACCACACAGGGGACCACGGGACCTAACGAGGACCACAGGCGTGAATTCAGTAGGTTCACAGTGCGGTTTTTGGTGGTAGAAGTGAACGAAGAAGAAGAAGAAGAAGATTAACGAATACCAGGAATAGTGTAAGTGAAGGTAATCCTCCTTGTGGTACACCGTGTTGTAGAAGTACTTTCTAGCTTTTGTGACCATCCATTACTATTCTAGCTCTTCTATTGTGTAAACAGGACATTATCCAGTTGTACAGTCTCCCATTCACATTGCAGTGTCTTAGTTTTCACAGCAGACCTTTTTTCCATACTTTATCAAAGGCTTTCCTCAGGTCTATCCATGCTGCTACTACAAGGTTTTTGTCTTGGAATGTGTCCTCAATCTTTTGAGAGAGATAGGTCACTTGATCTTCTGTACTGTAGTACTGTCTAAATCCTGCTTGTTATGGAACAAGGTTTTCACTTTCAAGGTACCATTTTAGCTTCAGGTCAATGTTACGTTCCATTGTTTTGCAGTGGATATGGAAATCTTGTCAGTGTTGTTGTTTGGATATTCAATAAGTGGTCCTGCCCCTCCATTCTTTATGGCACTGTGTGCAGATCCGTCTGTATACACACGTATCCAGGTGTCACATGGATATTTGTCATCCAGCACACTAAGTGTGGCTGTTGATCTTACAAGACTGCTCTGCGTCTCACCATTCTGCACACCTTTCACTTCAGTCTGAATAGTTATTTGTGTATAATCTGCTTCTTTCCATTGTGTATGCTCTGGTACAGATGATAATGGAGTGACTACTGTTGAAAAGTCTGGTATCAGCTTATGCATATGTTTGGCCTGGTGAATGAAGCTGGTTCTTTTAAGCCGTCTTATTGCCAAGTTATTGAATCTCTCCTTCAGGGGATGGCTTACAGAGCGGAGGAATTTCTCTCCCAAGGTCATGACCTTTATGTCTCTACGTTCTTTTATATCTTGAACACCAATTATTTACTCCATTTCTACTACTGTTGTGGACCTCATGGCACCTGTGATAATCCGTAGTGACTGATTTTGTACCTTGTCTAGATTATGCAACGTAGTGTTTGATGCTGTGCACCAAGATGTTGAGCCATATTCTAAATGTGATAGAATACTTTGCTGATATACATTCTTGAGGATTCTTTCATTAGCTCCCCATGTAGTTATACTCAATTTTCTTAATATGGCTAGTTTTCTTCTGGCTTTTGCTTCTGCACTGCTGATGTGTTGCTTCCAGTTCAGTTTTGAGTCAAGAGCCTGTCACATATTCATCTGCATACAGTGCCGCTTTGATTCCATAGGGAAGTTCCTTGACCAAGTCATTAACGAATGCCAGGAATAGTGTAAGTGAAGGTAATCCTCCTTGTGGTACACCATGTTGTAGAAGTACTTTCTAGCTTTTGTGACCATCCATTACTATTCTAGCTCTTCTATTGTGTAAACAGGACATTATCCAGTTGTACAGTCTCCCATTCACATTGCAGTGTCTTAGTTTTCACAGCAGACCTTTTTTCCATACTTTATCAAAGGCTTTCCTCAGGTCTATCCATGCTGCTAGTACAAGGTTTTTGTCTTGGAATGTGTCCTCAATCTTTTGAGAGAGATAGGTCACTTGATCTTCTGTACTGTAGTACTGTCTAAATCCTGCTTGTTATTGAACAAGGTTTTCACTTTCAAGGTACCATTTTAGCTTCAGGTCAATGATACGTTCCATTGTTTTGCATAGGCAGCTAGTGAGATTGATTGGCCTGTAGCTGGAGGCTCTATTGCTGTTTTTCCCTGGCTTTAGCAGTGGTACCATGCTTGCTTCCTTCCAGATTTGAGGTAACTTACCTGTGCTCCAGCACATATTGAAAATATCCAACAGTCTTTCCCAATGCTGCCATTCCCAGGTTCTTGATCATTTCATTGGACACTCCATCTGGTCCTGGTGATTTCCTTGGTTTCAGTTTACTGACTGCTAGGTCTAACTCGCTGCATGTGGTTGGTCCATCCATGACCTCCAGTGTTCTGCCTTGTTCCTCTTCTTTCTGTGGGTCAGTGCACCCGGTATGCTCTTTCTCTGGATGATATCAATGGTGCAGTCTTGTGCAAACATGCGAGCAAAGTGATCTGCTTTCTGCTTACCTGTAAGAGTTTTCCTATCCTCTATTAGTGTAATCTTTGTACTTCTTCCAGTGCTCTCATTGTTTAACTGTTTGATTAGTTTCCACAGTTTCCTTCCATCCTTTTCAAAGTTTAGGGACTCTGTTTTCTCTCTCCAGCTTTCCTGTCTGACTTGCAGCTTGGCTGTCTGAAATTTGACCTTTGCATGTTGGTAGTTGTTGTGGTGTTCTTGGCACGGCCTATTTTCTGCTTGCTTTCGAGCTGTTTCCACGTCATCATGGAATTTCCCCAGCTCACTAGACCAGTATGGTTTATAGTCCTTACGAGCTCCTCTGGGAATGGTTTCACGGGCGGCCTGAAGGATACAAGCATTGAATTCCTTCACTATGCTGTTAATATCCTTACCTTCTATGGACAGCTGTCCCACCAGGATACCTGTACGATGTCTGTACATTGTCCAGTTTGCTTTTTTATAGTTACATCTGGGGAGAAGGCTTATGGTGTTAAGGAGTTCATTTTCTATTGTCAGGAAGACTGGTTGATGGTCGCTACCTCCAAGTTGTTTTCCAACTTTGAGTGTAATGTTCCACTTCAGGTCTGGAGAGTGGAATGCCAGATCTAGTGTTGAGGTTGTATGCCAAGCCCTTGAGTAAAATGTTGGGGGGTACATTAGCTGGTTGATCAGGAGAAGTCCATTATCATCCTGCCAGCTCTCAACTTCCTCTCCTCTCTTGTCTATGTGGTCATAGCCCCAGCTCTGGGAATGGCTGTTAAAATCTCCCTGATTTTTGTGATGCGCTTTTTGGCTGGGTAACTCCGACTTCAGCAACTTTCCTTGCTAGGCAGACTGTGGTCTTGCTCGGATTGCCATGAAGACATTGGTGTAGGCTGGCTTGGCCAAAACTTTGTTTTCCAGCCTCTGGTGGCTGCACTTAAGCCCCTTCTCTGGATGATATCAATGGTGCAGTCTTGTGCAAACATGCGAGCAAAGTGATCTGCTTTCTGCTTACCTGTAAGAGTTTTCCTATCCTCTATTAGTGTAATCTTTGTACTTCTTCCAGTGCTCTCATTGTTTAACTGTTTGATTAGTTTCCACAGTTTCCTTCCATCCTTTTCAAAGTTTAGGGACTCTGTTTTCTCTCTCCAGCTTTCCTGTCTGACTTGCAGCTTGGCTGTCTGAAATTTGACCTTTGCATGTTGGTAGTTGTTGTGGTGTTCTTGGCACGGCCTATTTTCTGCTTGCTTTCGAGCTGTTTCCACGTCATCATGGAATTTCCCCAGCTCACTAGACCAGTATGGTTTATAGTCCTTACGAGCTCCTCTGGGAATGGTTTCACGGGCGGCCTGAAGGATACAAGCATTGAATTCCTTCACTATGCTGTTAATATCCTTACCTTCTATGGACAGCTGTCCCACCAGGATACCTGTACGATGTCTGTACATTGTCCAGTTTGCTTTTTTATAGTTACATCTGGGGAGAAGGCTTATGGTGTTAAGGAGTTCATTTTCTATTGTCAGGAAGACTGGTCGATGGTCGCTACCTCCAAGTTGTTTTCCAACTTTGAGTGTAATGTTCCACTTGAGGTCTGGAGAGTGGAATGCCAGATCTAGTGTTGAGGTTGTATGCCAAGCCCTTGAGTAAAATGTTGGGGGGTACATTAGCTGGTTGATCAGGAGAAGTCCATTATCATCCTGCCAGCTCTCAACTTCCTCTCCTCTCTTGTCTATGTGGTCATAGCCCCAGCTCTGGGAATGGCTGTTAAAATCTCCCTGATTTTTGTGATGCGCTTTTTGGCTGGGTAACTCCGACTTCAGCAACTTTCCTTGCTAGGCAGACTGTGGTCTTGCTCGGATTGCCATGAAGACATTGGTGTAGGCTGGCTTGGCCAAAACTTTGTTTTACAGCCTCTGGTGGCTGCACTTAAGCCCCTTCTCCATGTCAGATCTAGCATGTAACGCTGATTGGCCAGACAACTTTGAGACAGTTCCACAGAGACACTCTGACTTTGAGATGAGGAACCCGATGAGTGCCTCAATGATATCCATTTCCCACCACCTGTAGTCAGCTGCCTCTGTTTTGTTTACATTATTCTAATAGCCATTGTTGTAAAGACCAATAGGTTTGTCATGTCCTGGATTCATTGGTTTCACACCAGATTTTCCTCATCTCCGCCTGCGCTCTCCATGTCCCAATCCATCCACCAACCTGACATTACATTTTACAAAAATAACAATTACAATTATTGTTGGCTGCCATAGGTTTCTGAGCTACAGGAGTAGGTCAGAGTTTTTAAGCAAATAGATCTATGTTCCCTGTCTCACAAAGGCTAAATTAAGATAATTGTATTCTTAACACAGTTGTTCCCAGGGGAAGAAGCATGACTGCTTCAGAGCCTGTCTTCTCTCTCCAGCTTTCCTGTCTGACTTGCAGCTTGGCTGTCTGAAATTTGACCTTTGCATGTTGGTAGTTGTTGTGGTGTTCTTGGCACGGCCTATTTTCTGCTTGCTTTCGAGCTGTTTCCACGTCATCATGGAATTTCCCCAGCTCACTAGACCAGTATGGTTTATAGTCCTTACGAGCTCCTCTGGGAATGGTTTCACGGGCGGCCTGAAGGATACAAGCATTGAATTCCTTCACTATGCTGTTAATATCCTTACCTTCTATGGACAGCTGTCCCACCAGGATACCTGTACGATGTCTGTACATTGTCCAGTTTGCTTTTTTATAGTTACATCTGGGGAGAAGGCTTATGGTGTTAAGGAGTTCATTTTCTATTGTCAGGAAGACTGGTCGATGGTCGCTACCTCCAAGTTGTTTTCCAACTTTGAGTGTAATGTTCCACTTGAGGTCTGGAGAGTGGAATGCCAGATCTAGTGTTGAGGTTGTATGCCAAGCCCTTGAGTAAAATGTTGGGGGGTACATTAGCTGGTTGATCAGGAGAAGTCCATTATCATCCTGCCAGCTCTCAACTTCCTCTCCTCTCTTGTCTATGTGGTCATAGCCCCAGCTCTGGGAATGGCTGTTAAAATCTCCCTGATTTTTGTGATGCGCTTTTTGGCTGGGTAACTCCGACTTCAGCAACTTTCCTTGCTAGGCAGACTGTGGTCTTGCTCGGATTGCCATGAAGACATTGGTGTAGGCTGGCTTGGCCAAAACTTTGTTTTACAGCCTCTGGTGGCTGCACTTAAGCCCCTTCTCCATGTCAGATCTAGCATGTAACGCTGATTGGCCAGACAGCTTTGAGACAGTTCCACAGAGACACTCTGACTTTGAGATGAGGAACCCGATGAGCGCCTCTATCCATTTCCCACCACCTGTAGTCAGCTGCCTCTGTTTTGTTTACATTATTCTAATAGCCATTGTTGTAAAGACCAATAGGTTTGTCATGTCCTGGATTCATTGGTTTCACACCAGATTTTCCTCATCTCCGCCTGCGCTCTCCATGTCCCAATCCATCCACCAACCTGACATTACATTTTACAAAAATAACAATTACAATTATTGTTGGCTGCCATAGGTTTCTGAGCTACAGGAGTAGGTCAGAGTTTTTAAGCAAATAGATCTATGTTCCCTGTCTCACAAAGGCTAAATTAAGATAATTGTATTCTTAACACAGTTGTTCCCAGGGGAAGAAGCATGACTGCTTCAGAGCCTGTCTTCTCTGCCAGACAGGATCATGACTGCTTCAGAGCCTGTCTTCTCTGCCAGACAGGAGCATGACTGCTTCAGAGCCTGTCTTCTCTGCCAGACAGGAGCATGACTGCTTCAGAACCTACCTTCTCTGCCAGACAGGAGCATGACTGCTTCAGAGCCTATCTTCTCTGCCAGACAGGAGCATGACTGCTTCAGAGCCTGTCTTCTCTGCCAGACAGGAGCATGACTGCTTCAGACCCTGTCTTCTCTGCCAGACAGGAGCATGATTGCTTCAGAGCCTATCTTCTCTGCCAGACAGGAGCATGACTGCTTCAGACCCTGTCTTCTCTGCCAGACAGGAGCATGATTGCTTCAGAGCCTGTCTTCTCTGCCAGACAGGAGCATGATTGCTTCAGAGCCTGTCTTCTCTGCCAGACAGGAGCATGACTGCTTCAGAGCCTATCTTCTCTGCCAGACAGGAGCATGATTGCTTCAGACCCTGTCTTCTCTGCCAGACAGGAGCATGACTGCTTCAGACCCTGTCTTCTCTGCCAGACAGGAGCATGACTGCTTCAGAGCCTATCTTCTCTGCCAGACAGGAGCATGATTGCTTCAGAGCCTATCTTTTCTGCCAGACAGGAGCATGATTGCTTCAGAGCCTATCTTTTCTGCCAGACAGGAGCATGACTGCTTCAGAGCCTGTCTTCTCTGCCAGACAGGAGCATGATTGCTTCAGAGCCTGTCTTCTCTGCCAGACAGGAGCATGACTGCTTCAGAGCCTGTCTTCTCTGCCAGACAGGAGCATGACTGCTTCAGAGCCTGTCTTCTCTGCCAGACAGGAGCATGATTGCTTCAGAGCCTATCTTCTCTGCCAGACAGGAGCATGATTGCTTCAGAGCCTATCTTCTCTGCCAGACAGGAGCATGACTGCTTCAGAGCCTGTCTTCTCTGCCAGACAGGAGCATGATTGCTTCAGAGCCTATCTTCTCTGCCAGACAGGAGCATGATTGCTTCAGAGCCTATCTTCTCTGCCAGACAGGAGCATGATTGCTTCAGAGCCTATCTTCTTGACATAGGCAGTTAATAAAAAAGTGACTTTACTATCCCCTGTATTGAATTCTTCAGCTGCGTAGTAGTTTGATGTTCATTAATGTGCACGACTATGAGAGTGATGTTCATTAATGTGCACGACTATGAGAGTAACTTTGTTACAAGTAAGGAGTTATTTCCTATATTGAGTGTGTTGGTTAGATAGCTGAAGTGCCTTCCTGTTTATATTTCATTTCAAATGCTGTTATTCTCTTTTCTAGTGATTTGTTAAGTGTCCATGTTTCATAACCATATGTTGCCACTGGGAAGATGTAAGGTCTTAGTACCTTGCCACATACTCTTCATTTGTGCTAGTTTCTGTGATGCAGCTGCAGTTCTTCTTTTGATTTCCACTGCCAGTTGTCATTGGTGGAGGTGACTGAACCTAGATATTCAAATTTATTTACATTTTCAAGCTCTTGATGGTCCAATGTAATTTTGGTTATAATAATATAGAGTTGTGATTTATATATTAATAATATAGAGTTGTGATTTATATATTAGTAATATAGAGTTGTGATTTATATATTAATAATATAGAGTTGTGATTTATATATTAATAATATAGAGTTGTGATTTATATATTAGTAATATAGAGTTGTGATTTATATATTAGTAATATAGAGGGGCCGGCTAGCGTAGTGGTTAGAGCACTCGTCTAGCAACCAAATGGTCGAGGGTTCGAATCCCCAGCTGAGCGGGATTTTTTTCCGACCAGTACGGCCCTGAGGTCGACCCAGCCTCATAAAATGGGTACCAGAGAAAATCTGGGAAGTAAAGGCAGCGAGGAAAGGAACTGGTCACCCTACCTCATACGCTGATGACCCAGCATAATGAGGTCTCTAACGCTTCACCCCCTACGGCATTTGAAATGCTATGGGACTATCTTTACTTTTTAATATAGAGTTGTGATTTATATATTAATGATTGAAGAAGTTGTAACTGACACTGTCTTTTAATTCTAGATCTTGAATGAGCTGATGCTTGCACGAATCACTGATCATCTGTATCTTTTATATGATGAATAGTTGTTGTGGCCACAACCACATTGTCTTTCTCCATTGTCACTTTTTATTTATGAATACATTACTATGTCTTCTCTTTGTTCACTTCACAAGTTCAGAATGTCACTCCACGTGATACCGTATGGTTCGTCACAAGACTGAAATCTTAACACACAGTCACTATAAAATTCAGATGGTTCATTCCAGAATCAAATTATCTTACATATTATCCTTCCCGTGCCGTTAAATGTCACATAGGGCTCGCACAGTTGTTTGCTAAGTTTTCCTGTTTTCAGTGAGTTTTTCCAACTTCATCAAGGGATGTTAATGCCCACTAAACTGGCTTCTCTTAACAGTGTCCTCTTTAGAGTTTCATGTGGTCGATCTCTTTTTTTTTTCAGCCTGTTGTGCTGCACTTGATAGCTTGTTTTGGTATTCTCTGATTGTTTCTTCTCATCACATGTCCTACATATGTCCATCTTATTTTTCTGATCACCCATGAGACAGGTTGTTGTTTGCTTATCTGTCTTATCTCTGCATTGTTCTTGAATTCGTTCCACTTTATACCAAGTATTTTCCTTAGGCGTTTGTTTTCAAAAGAGTCTAATTGTTGAGTCACACTCACAGAAACCTTAATATTGAGTCACACTCAAACGACTACTGAGTCACTCACACAGAAACTAATTTCTTGTCTATTTCTTTAGTTGATTTCCAGCTTTCGCATGCATAAATGAGGGTGGATATCACATTTGAATTGAATAATCTTAACTTGGTTTTTATGTTTATAACTTTTGAATTCAATATGTTCTCAAGATTTTTGAAGGACAATGCTGCTTTTGCAGTTAATTCTAACTTCCTTCCTGGTGTCACCATCCTGGTCTATGTAGCTGCCAAGGTATGCAAATTGGTTTACTTCATCAACAGCTGTTCCTTCTACATATATTTTTCCTTCGTGATTAATGAGAAGTTTCATTATTTTTGTTTTGTCTTTGTTAATTTCAAGACCTATTTTGCTAGCCAGTGAAGACAGAGTATCTGTTTTCTCCTGCATCGATTACACATTGTCATTTACTGTTCAATGGTGGGTGGAATTGGAGAGCAGCCGACAGGTAATGTTGGTTATGGTCACCATTCTATAATGGTAGGCAGATGATCTCAATGTAGGGACAATGCCCACAATCACTAACTAGTACAGTCACTGCCCGGAAGGAAAGCAATGGTAAACTATCTTCTGGAAATATACCAAGAAACCCAAACAGCAACATGGAAGGTCAGATAGGAAAAAGATCTGGTGGTGAGTCCCCCAGACCAGATAGATCTAATTTTAACACTGGGGAAAAGTGTGAGACAGAGGTCAGTACTAGTAATTGTGGTGATGGACAAAATCCTGATGGTGTTATTAAGGAAAACCGCTGCATCAAACTAAAAAGAAAAATAAGAGTAGGAACATGGAATGTAAGAAGTATGTATGAGGGAAAGTATCAAATAATAAGTGACGAGATGAAAAGAACGGGGATACATATTTTGGGAATCTGCGAACATCGATGGAAAGGATCAGGACACTTCAAGAGCAAGAATGATAATATCTTTATATACTCTGGTGGAGAATTAGGAGGAAAGAATGGAGTGGCTTTTTACTTGGACAAATTAACATCTAAAGCCTTACTGGATTACAGTCCAGTAAGTGATAGAATCCTCACTATCAGACTTAAGGGCACTCCTAGAAATGTGAGAATTATCCAGATATATGCGCCTACATCAGCAGCAGAAGAAGAGGAGGTAGAAGAGTTTTATAACACTGCAAATGATGATAGACTAGGTATGGAAAAATGATATTGTATTAATAATTTTAATGCAAGGATTGGTACAGAAGGAGCAGAAGACGAAGGATATGTTTTGGGGAAATTTAACGTTCTTCTTCTTTCTTCTTCAGTTTTCTGAGCCATTAAGGCTTATTGCTGCAGATAAGTTTGCCTTCATTCCTCTCTATTCCTAATCTCTATCAAGTTGGTGACACCAATTGCTTTTATATCCTTTTTTATGTTGTCTTTCCATCTCTATAGTTAGTATAGGACATAGGATAGAGGCAGATGAGAATCTAATGGCAGTTTGCATGGAAAATGAGCTAATGATCGCTAACACATTTTTTAGACAATATCCAAGAAGACCTTACACATGGTCATCACCTGATGGGAAAACCAAGAAACAAATAGATTACATTTTAGTGCAAAGAAGGTGGAGATAAGTTTAATATCAGCAAAAACTTTATCAGGTGCCGATTGTGACACGGACCATGAGTTATTAATAGCAGACATGAAGATAAAGATAAAAAAGACAGTTGGGGGATCAAGACCACTCCACTTTGATCTTACAAAAATACCAGAACAATACAGTATAGAAGTGAAGAACCATTTTAAAATCCTGATGGCTGTACAGGAGGAGATGACACCAGATGAATTCTCTACGCAGGCCAGAGATATCTTAATAACAACAGCTAAAGACATAGTTCCAGTAAAGAAAACACAGAAGAATGGATACAGCAGCCACATTAGAACTAATAAAACAAAGTAGAGAAATGAAGACGAAATGGAAAGTGACAAACAACAACAAAGAGAAATATAAATCTTTAACAAAAGAAATAAGAAGAAACATAAGAAAAGACAGAAAAAACAATACATAAAAGGTTGTTGTGAAAGGATAGATGGACATCAGAAGTGTGGAAGAGATAGTGAAATGTTTAAAGAAATGAAGACATTGACGAAAAGTGTCACACCTAAGTTAAATGTATTTTGTGACGAGATGGTGAAGACCTTGACAGAGACAGAGGAAATTCTAGAAAGATGGAAGGAATATTGCAGACGAATGTATCAAACAATTTGACTGTGAAAGCAGAGATCAATAGTGTGAATTATTAATGGAGGAGAAAGAACCCGAACTGACAATTGAAGAAGTTTTATGGGCAATAAAGAATCTGAAAAATGGTAAATCACCAGGATGTGTTGAGATAACAGCTGAACTTATTAACGCAGGAGGAAAGGAATGTGCAACAATCTATCATGCACTATGTAAAAAAGATATGCCATTTAGATATTTGGCCAAAAGAATAGAAAGAACTGTGTTCATACCACTGCCAAAAAAAGGTAACTTGAAATTATGCACAAACTACAGAACCATTGCCCTGATTAATCATACCAGTAAAATTCTCTTAAAAATCATAATAGGTAGACTTCGTAAGTGGAAGTTGTTTGCTGCTGCTGTCATACAACAGGCGAAAGTTGTTTGCTGCAGCTGTCATACAACAGGTGGAAGTTGTTTGCTGCTGCTGTCATACAACAGGTGGAAGTTGATTGCTGTTGCTGTCATACAACAGTTTAAAGTTCTTCATTCTCTGAGTTCATTCAGGACTCTTCAGCAGTTTTCAGACTTCTCTTGGAAGAAGTTTTGCTGTTTGAGGAATGTTTCTTATAGCAAAGCTATGTGTACACTTTCTTTGTTTAATAAGGTCCACAAAGTCTCTTCTTGTTTTTCAGTCCACATACATTTATTTGTAAAAGTTTAATAAGTTATGTTGGGATTTTGAGTTACACCACTGGTAGCAGATTTAGCACTGCCAGCCTGGGCATCTGCTGGACAGCATGGGCCTTTTACAAGGTGACACCTGAGCTTGTATATTCTTGGTTTGATTAATGATTTTCGTATGATTTGGGAGTGTTCTGCAACAAACTCTCATGGCAGATGGAACCCCTGCTAAAGAGGTCTAAAGGCTTGTCATGCCCTGTCTCTGTTCTGACCCACTTCATTTCTGCTGGTAAGTCGTTTGTTCTTGTTTTCAGCCAAACTGTGATCAGATACATCTCAGAAGGCATTCCCTGCCACCTATTGTTGTTCAACATAAGGCACGTCTACCATGATTTGTTGCAGTAGTTATATGGCATGTCTGCCTATTTTTATCAAAGTATTGCTCCTCTAGATATGCCATATTTAGCCTGGTTTCAAGGAACCAGTTGACAAGGTCATCTTAGGATGGTGGTACATGATGGTTTTCAGATAGAGGTTCTTCTAAGTCCTTGCTTAGAGCGAGGACTACTTACCCATCATGCTTCTTCACATCATATCTTCTTCCACAAGGACTTGGATCCCATTTGTAGTTGAAGAATTGTCTTTGACAGTCAAAGCAAGCCACATGTGAGTACATTTACAAATGATTAACAGTGAGTTAAGCAAAAGCAGAACGCCACATGAAAGTTTATCCACGTACGTACATTCCAGCTGAAATGAACAACAAAAAAATATTTTAAAAAACCACAGTTATAATTTATAATGAATCCATGTTCTGAAATATTTATTTGATTAACAGGACCTCAACTACCATTGTATTCACATGTTGTAGATGGAAGATATGTTTTGTTTTAGATTGAATGACTTGAGAGAGCAAATGAAAGCCCTAGAGAACAGTTTAGCTCACATGGAAGGAGCTAATGCAGCAACAACTGCTGTAAGTAACTTTGTTTTTGTCTCACTTGAGATTGTCATTGGTAGGGTACATTCACAAGATGTATCATTGTCTGCATGTGTTAATAATCAAATGTTTTCATGCCGTAGCATGATTTCTATGTGAGGGTCAGAGTTGAAGTATGACATGCTTATCTGTAGTATATGGTGATAAAAGTAGTCACTTTACTTATCAGAACAGGAATATATCTTCTGACATATCTTCAGCATGCAGTATATGAGTGAACATATAAGAAATGTGGGACATCACTTTCACTGAAATTTGGCTAAAAAGTGATGCATAATATCACTCTTATTGAACTACAACAAACAAAAAAAGTGATGTATAATATCACTCTTATTTAACTACAAAAAAGTAATGTATGATATCACTCTTATTGAACTACAATTTTTAAAAAAGTGATGTATAACATCACTCTTATTGAACTGCAACAAAAAAGTGATGTCAGTATGACTTACTAAAATATGGTCCTAAAAGAAAATTGCTGGATGAGGGCTGTTCACAAAGTTTTAGGACTTTATTTTTTTTGGGGGGATTCTCTGATCATTTCTTCTCATCAAGTGACCAACATATGTCCATCTCATTTTCCTGATCACTCATAAAACTGGTTGTTGTTCAGTCATCTGTCTTATCTCTGCATTGTTCTTGAATTTGTTCCACTTGATGCCAAGTATTTTCATTAGGCATTTGTTTTCAAAAGAGTCTGATTTCTTGTCTATTTCTTAGTTGTTTTCCAGCTTTCGCATGCATAAATGAGGGTAGATATTACATTTGAATTGAATAGTCTTAACTTGGTTTTTGTGGTTATAACTTTTGTATTCCATATGTTCTCAAGATTCTTGAAGATCGATGCTGCTTTTGCGATTCTGATTCTAACTTCCTTTCTGGTGTCACAATCCTGGTCTATGTAGCTGCCAAGGTATGCAAATTGATTGACTTCTTCAATATCTGTCCATTTTATATGTATTTTTCCATTTTGATTAATGGGAATTTTCATTATTTTTGTTTTGTCCTTGTTAATTTCAAGTCCTATTTTGCTAGCTAGTGAAGACAGCCTATCTGTTTTTTTCTTGCATGGAATTCACATTGTTACTGATAAGAGTTATGTCATCAGCAAAATCAAGATCTTCTAGTTGGGTCCTATGTACCCAGTCAATACCTCTGTTACCTGTGCAGCATTTTTTCATTATGAAGTCTATTGTAATTCCAAAAAGCAAAGGAAACAGTATACATCCTTGTTTCACACCTGTTTCAATCTGGAACCATTCACTCACCCTTCTTCTGTCTTGACTGCACAAACGTATCCATTGTAGAAGTCCTTAATGATGTTGACAATTTTAGATGGTATTCCATATAGACTTAACATTCTCCATAATGAATCTCTGTGTATGCTATCAAATGCCTTTTTAACACTTTGTGGACCACAGTTATTTACCCTGAAAAACCCCCAGTTCCCAGCCATTTTTCTGAAAAATGAGCTTAGAAAAACATGCATATCTCTACTCATCATTGAGATAAATTAATCCAGGTTAGTAGACAGACTCCCAAGACCTTCTAGTACTTCTTGAGTGTGTGATATCTTGTGAAACAATTATCTGGATGCATTGGGACTTGACAACTTTTACAAATAAATTTTGTTTCACTCTTTTTCTCATTGACCAAGCACACTCTGCACTTCCTAGATGATGCTTTTTTAGTGCCTTCATCCTCAGGCTTCACCAGGACATGATCCTTTACTATTCCAGATAATCATTGTTGTGCATTGTTGATGTCATGCAGACAAGTCTTTTGTCTTTCCTTCATCAGTCGAAAGTTGCTGTTTCGGTTTATACAACTCTTGAAATTTAGGCAAGAAATAATCCACCAGAGGTTTTATTTTGCTAATTCTACCTGTTTCTGGAAGTGTCTGAGAATTGTCAGAGAAATGCAGAAGTGTCAGGAGATGATCAAATTTAGCTCTGCTCATTGTTTATGAAAATACTGATGTTTCAAGAAGAAAAATATTGATGTTTCCAGTGTGGCTTCCTAGTCTGGCCCATCAAAATGATCAATCAAAAGAATCTGTTCATGTCTGAACGTGTTATATTTTCAGACAAAAAGGCAGTAGGTTTGTTCATATGTTGGGTCTGTGCAGGGTATACATTTTCATGATGAGCTAACAGTTTAAAAAAATCATTGCCAAACATTGTACTGAAAATTTCCTCTTATGCTGTCTGGTGTGTTTACATTCACTGACACACCAGGATTTCCTAGAACTTTTTCAAGAACTGGTGTAGAATAAATGTTGCTCCACACACCTATATCACTGCTAACTATATCACATGAAAAATGTGAAATATTTACTGTTGGAGCATCATATCCTAACAATGAATCACAATCTCTGCTAATCGAACTTACACTCTGTGACACAGCAACCCCGTGCTTTGTAATCATATTTTTAATCCGATCGCCATCGCAGAAATCACTTTGAAACACATCAACTTCATTACTAGAATCATTAAACAGTGATTTTTAGTCATCACTGGGGTAGTCTGACAAAAAAATCAGAGCATAATTCATTGTAAATTGCAGTGTCATCGAGAGAAGCGTGCTCCACCATTTCTACAAAATGTCGACTTGGCGAGATCTCATAAACACGTGTTCCCGACAGCTAAAACCATGAGATTTCTATTTTTTTTTATGACATTCTGCATTGGAATGACATCAGCTTTTTTTTCTGGATCATACTTATACACTCAGCTTTCATTACCAGTGGCTGTTGATGGCATGAAGTTCAGATCATTTTGGGGTCGCTCTTGGAGATAGTGCAAACTGACATGCAATCTCCCTTTTGTATTGTAATCAGAACATGGAGCATTAGTTTTGCTGACACACATCTCATACTCAGATCTGTGCTTAGAATTTTATAGCAGGTAGCAGCTGCTATTCCTTTGTCCTGTGCTACTTCTCTGACTGTTAGACGTTGGTTACTATGAATGATTTCTTGTGTACATGCCATGGTCTCATCAGTGTGGAGGATCTTGCCAAGGTGGTGGTCATCTTCAGATGATCAGCATCCACTTCTGAAGTGGGAAAAACCACTTAAATGTCTTTGATCACTTTAGACAGGACTCAGCAAAATCTGACTGTTCATTTCATTCATTCATTTGCATGTCCCTTGTGGAACTTTGCCTCCCAAACAGCACTCCTGTAGGCCTCTCGGTTGTGAGCAAGATGGCCTGCTGCTGCGGCATCCATTTGCAGATCATCAACGATGTCTTGCAGCCATCTTCGCTTTGGTCTTCCTCTTTTTCTTTTTCCCATTATGTATCCTTCCAATACATCTTCTCTAAATTATCATGATGTTTAATGTGTCCAAAATATGTAAGTTTTCTCTCTTTAATCCTCTTTACTAGCCAGCCTTCTTCAATATTAAGCTCTTGTAGTATAGATATATTTGTTCTTTTTTGTGTTCATGATATTTGGAGAACTCTTCTGTAGCATTTACATTCAAAGGCATTTATGTGTTTCTCAGCTGTTTTGTTAAGTGTCCAGGTCTCACAGCCATATGTTGCGATGGGAAAGATGCATGCCCTTAAAAATCTTATTTTTGTAGTTCTGTCTGCTCCTCTCCACAGATTCTTTATTTGTTTTACTTTCTGAAGAGCGACAGATGTCCTCCTTTTAATATCCCTCAATGTATCTGACTGTAGGATTTCATGAGTCTCAGCACCACCAGTTTTCCTAAGGTGAATGCAGAAGTCAGTGTACGCACGCTGTTGAATGTTCTCATCTATGTTGAAATGCCCTGGGACCTGCAGGTATGCATTCACTTGGAGGCTTGTGCAGTGCAAATTACTGCAGATAATGAGTTGATATTTTCTGTGCACACTCAGGAATGATTACTACAACTTCCGCCAGGGCACCACTTTGCTGTGTATTATGCTTTCCTGGGAAAAAAAAATTCAGCCCCAGAACTGCCCTCGCATAATATTCATTGAAATATGGCTAAGGAGTGACGTGTAATTTCACTCTTTCTGAATTACAACTAAAAAGTGATGTGTAATATCATTATCACTGAATTAAACTAAAAGTGATGTATAATATCACTATCACTGAATTACAACTAAAAGTGATGTGTAATATCACTCTCACTGAACTACAACTAAAAATGATGTGTAATATCACTCTTACTGAATTATAACTAAAAAGTCATGTGTAATATCACTATCACTGAATTACAACTAAAAATGATGTGTAATATCACTCTCGCTGAATTACAACTAAAAATGATGTCTAATATCACTCGTACTGAATTATAACTAAAAAGTCATGTGTAATATCATTCTCACTGATTTACAACTAAAAATGATGTGTAATATCACTTTTACTGAATTATATCTAAAAAGTCATGTGTATATCACTCTCGCTGAATTACAACTAAAAATGATGTCTAATATCACTCTCACTGAATTACAGCTAAAAATGATGTGTAATATCATTCTCACTGAATTATAACTAAAAGGGGTGATGTGTAATATCATTCTCACTGAATTATATCTAAAAAGTGATGTGTAATATCACTCTTATTAGTCTTCTAAGAAGAATAGAACAATTTACTCATAGACAGTTAGTCAGGCTTTAGATCCAATCATTCTTGCCACACAGCTCTAACCAAAATGACAGAAAACTGGTTAGTAAACATAAATGATGACAGACTATGTGGTGCCATATTTGTTGACTTCAAAAAGGCATTTGATATGATTAACATGATATTCTTGTAAAAAGAAAAAAAAAGACTTATAGACTGCACCTCACCTAATAAAATTAATTGCATCATTTCTTTCGGACAGACAACAGGTAGTATTCTTCAACAATTCTCTATCAAATTCTGATATAGTTGACACAGGTGTTCAGCAAGGTTCTATTCTAGGCCTGTTACTCTTTGCTATATATATCAGTGATCTTCCACTTCATCTTAAACACTCTTCTTGTGACCTTTTTGCTGATGATTGCAGTCTACACCAGTGACTATGACTATTAATCTGGAATCAACTCTTCAGGTCGAGCTAAACAATCTAATTAGATGTAGCAACAACAATAGCATGGTTATAAGTACTGATAAAACAAAATCAATGGTCATAACAACAAGACAGAAACAACAGAACACGATAAAAACAACACTCTGTACTGAATCATCACAGATTGAAAATGTTAGCGAGTACAAAACAGAGCCAGCAGACTATAGGTGGCGGGGAATGGATATTGTCAAGGCACTCATCGGATTCTTCATCCAAAAATCGGAGTGTCTCTGTGGAACTGTCTCAAAGCCGTCTGGCCAGCCAGCGTTGCAGTCTGGATCTGACCTGGAGAAGGAGCTTAAGTACAGCCACCAGAGGCTGGAAAACAAAGTTTTGGCCAGTCCAGCCTACACCACTGTCTTCATGGCAGTCCGAACAAGACCATAGTTTGCCCTAGCAAGGAAAGATGCTTGAATCGGAGGTACCCAGCCAAAAGGCGCACCACAAAAAATTAGGATACCGCACATCATCGCCAGTGCGTATGAAGACTGATTAATTGATTGATCTTTATTTCAAAAGGGCTAATACCATTCACAGTACACTGCTTGAGAATGACCAGCTGTCAGCTGGCATTGCAAACTAGACAAGACTGCCCACCTCTTGATAAAGAAGACAGACTGACCACAAAGAGAAGAGAGTTTTGATGCCCACATGTTCAAAAGACTGATGTGACATGTACTCAGTGATCAAATGGCTGGCCCCATCTTTGATGAGTTGTGAAACTAAGTCTTTGTGAGATGTTTATAGCTCAGTTTGTGATACAAAATGATGTCCTTAACTCCTCTGGGTGCAAAAATATGTTGACATTAAACGATTTGTGCCAGTAAGTGAGATGATATTAACCAGAGTAAAGCCCATTAATTACTTATAGAGTTGGCTGGGGATACAAATCTGTCAATATCTGGGTTATGGACATAAAGTGATGTTATATGAAGTGGGTTTGACTGTATATTAGGTCAGACAATTAAGTAATGAGACTGATTTTATTATGGCCAAGACAAAAATGCCATGAGGCAACCTTCATCTATGATCTGACAACTTTTCATCGCCACACGATAAGCAGATGATAAACAAGCCACCATTTTGTTGACCTAGTTAGAGGTGCATTGTCACGTAATCAGCGTGGAGCGAAAAGCTAACATTAAATTCTGTTTAAAACTCGGAAAAAGCGCCATTGAGACAGTTTAATTGATGCGACAGGTTTATGGGATAATTGTTTATCTTGTGCACAGATATTCAGGTGGTATTCACGATTCAAAAGTGGTGTGCAAAATGCAGCTAGACATGGACGCCCAATTTCTGTTTGTAATGAGGAACTCATTGCGCAAGTCAGAGAAGAGCGGATACAAGAAGATTGTTGTTTGATTGTGAGGATGATGGCAGATGAATTTGGTGTTAACCGAGAGACCATTTGTAAAATATTAGTGGAAGATTTGGGCAAGAAAAAAATTATTTGCCGGTTTGTATCACATGCGTTGTCTGATGACCAAAAACATCAGCATGTCGAGTACGCAAAAGACATCGTGTCACAGAAATAAACATTTCTTAAATTTGATTGTTGCAGAGGATGAAACATGGATTTTCCACTATGATCCCATAACTAAACACCACAGTGCTCACTGGAAGTCATCATCATCACCAAAAGGCAAAAAATTTTGTCATTAAAAGTGAAGACAATGTTGGTATGCTTCTACGACAGCAAAGGAGTTATTCACAGAGAATTTATTCCAAAGGGACAGATTGTCATTGCTAAAGTTTATTTAAGTATTTTGAAATGCCTATTGAAAAGGATTCTCTGAGTCCAACCCAAGTATTCAACACCTGCCAGTTTTTTCATTCTTCATGATAATGCACCAGCTCACCAGGCGGTAGTTGTACAGGAATTTGTGTGTTTTCAACCATCCACCCTATTCCCCAGATCTGTCTCCCTGTGATTATTTTCTATTCCTAGAATTAAAGTTATCATTGAAAGGATGCTTCTTTGATGATACTGATGATATCCAAAGGGCCGTAACATCGAGTTTAAGGGCCATACCAACAGATGAACTACAGAGGTCGTTCCAGTGTTTGTTAGATCGTGGCACTCACTGTATCAGTGCACAAAGGGCTTACTTTGAATAAAATACAGATTATATTTTCAGCTGTTATTTTTTATGGAATTAGTCTCATTACTTAATTGTCAAACCTTGTATTTATCTGCATTTTATATTTTAAATTATGTATCCACATTTCATATTTAATTATTCATACTCGTTGTAAATTTTAACAGAGACATCTGCAGAAAGTCAGTGATGACCTGAGTAATGTGAACAGCCAATTGACATCTGTGCAGTCAAGTGGAGAAAGACTTCAACGTGAAATTAATAATATCAAAGTTGATATCAGAGGTAACCAAAGACTTCAGCTTATCTCTGTTGTAGAGAGAGAAAAAAAATTCTAGAAAAATGACCAGAATATTTTCCAATTTCTTTGCATGCTCCTGTTTCCAGGCAGGTAAGTCTCGGTGTATTTCCAGTAGGGGTGAGTTCTTCAAGAAATCTGCTTCTTGGTTTTATCATAAGAATTCAGGTGAGTCACTTAATTACCGCCCGCCCCAGCTTTCTGCCCATATTTCTGTATGCTTATTCTGTTAGTTATTGAAAATACACACTTGCAATTACAGTGAGATTTTACAAGGTTTTCGTACTGAGAAAGAAAATAGAAGAAACCCTGCAAATGTAATCTCTGTACAAGAGAAGGAGAAAATATTCTCAGCTGAAGCTTTTCAAGGACATTTAGGGATCACTGCAGTCAATGTAGTGCAGTCCAGAAGTCCATTCTATGCCCAGATTTGTTTTAAATATGCTTCCATTGAAAAATTGAGTCCGTAAAAACTGAACAAAATGCTAGACTTGAGACTAATATTGTTTAAATATTTACTGATTACATTAAAAATAGTTGCAATTGAGAATATTGTCACAATGAAATGTTATCCTAGATGACATATGTCTTAATATTGCTCAGTGTTCTGTTTCATATAATGGGATATTGAAGCTTTTAGTAAAGCAAAAGAAGAAAGTCACATGATAATGAAGGTCAGTGAGTGAAGCTGTGCGGGAAATATGGCCAAATATTTGTTCTCTGTACCTATTTTGCACTTTCATTTTATCCTTTTTTTGTAAGTAAAAAGTAATAAACAATAAAATGTGACTGATTAAAAGAATTTGCTAATTTTTAGCATCCTCGTACATGCTGCGACATGCAGCGGAGCATATATGAGACTGTCCTGATTGCAGTGATGCTGGAGTCTGATTTTGGCCCTTTGAAGCTTTGATTAGAAAATGTTATAATTATTCTTTTTGCAGTCATTAATGTTCACTGCTGTCTTGTAACAAAATTGGTATTTTTACATCTTATCTTACATCCTTCCCATGCATAGGGCTTGCATGGTAGTTTGCCAGGTTTTCCTGTTTTTGGCGAGCTTTTCAACCTTATCAAGGTATTTTATGCCTGCTAAACTGGCCTCTCTTAATAATGTCCTCTTTAGAGTTTCACGCTGTCAGTCTCTTTTTTTTCGGCCTGCTGTGTTCCACTTGATAGCTTGTTTTGGGATTCTCTGATCGTTTCTTATCACGTGACCAACATATGTCCATCACCTTTTCCTGATCACCCATGAGACTGCTTGTTATTCAGTCATCTGTCTTATCTCTGCATTGTTCTTGAATTCATTCCACTTGATGCCAAGTATTTTCCTTAGGCATTTGTTTTCAAAAGAGTTTAATTTTTTGTCTGTTTCTTTAGTTGTTTTCAGCTTTCACATGCATAAATGAGGGTGGATATTACATTTGAATTGAATAGTCTTAATTTGGTTTTTGTGCTTATAATGCCATATGTTCTCAAGATTCTTGAAAATCAATGTTGCTTTTGCAATTCTAATTCTAACTTCCTTTCTGGTGTCGCCATCCTGGTCTGTGTAGCTGCTGAGGTATGCAAATTGGTTTACTTCTTCAGCAGCTGTTCCTTCTGTGCATATTTTTACTTCTTGAGTAATGAGAAGTTTTATTTTTGTTTTTTTCCATGTTAATTTCAAGTCCTATTTTACTAGCCAGTGAAGATGGCATCTGTTTTTTTCTTGCTTCGATTTCACATTGTCACCGGTAAGAGTTATGTTATCTGCAAAATTAAAATCTTGCAGTTGGGTCTCATGTACTTAATCAGTGCCAGTTTTACATGTGCAACATCTTTTCATTATGAAGTCTATGGGAATTCCAAAAAGCAAGGGAGGTAATATACATCCTTGTTTCACGCCTGTTTCAATCTTGAACCATTCGCTCATTCCTTCTTCCATGTTGACTGCACAGACATGTCCATTGTAGAAGTCCTTAATGGTGTGACAGTTTTAGATTGTATTCCTCAATGAATCTCTGTGAATGCTATCAAATGCAGTTAAAAAAAATTTTTTTTTTTTTTTTGACTTACCTTCACCTGTTTCTCATTTTTCCCAAACACTGATATTTGGGTTTGAAACATTCCATTTTTGTTTTTTGTTTTTTTTTTTGCAGATTATGAAAGTCAGGTTCAAAAAATTCAAGATGTCAACAACAGACGTCTGGAAACATTGAAGAATTTGCATGCACACACATATGAAGCTGTTGTATGGCTGAGGGCTAACAAAAATATCTTCAAACGCACGATTCATGAGCCAATGATTATTTCTGTCAGTTCTTTTAAAAAAATATATTAATATTTAAATGTCTGTGAAGTTGGTTTATCGTGCATTCCTTGGACTGGTTATATGTTTGTGTATCATGGTTTCTGAATGATGAACTTCTTGGACTGGTTATATGTTTGTGTATCATAGTTTCTGAATGATGAACTTCTTGGACTGGTTGTATGTTTGTGTATCATGGTTTCTGAATGATGAACTTTTAGGACTGGTTATATATTTGTGTATCATGGTTTCTGAATGGTGAACTTCTTCAACTGACTGTATGTTTATGTACCATGGTTTTTGAATGGCAAACTTCTTGAACTGGTTGTATGTTTGTGTATCATGGTTTCTGAATGGCGAACTTTTTGGACTGGTTGTATATTTGTGTATCATGGATTCTGAATGGCGAACTTCTTGGACTGGTTGTATAATTGTGTATCATGGTTTCTGAATGGTGAACTTCTTCAACTGACTGTATGTTTATGTATCATGGTTTTTGAATGGCAAACTTCTTGAACTGGTTGTATGTTTGTGTATCATGGTTTTTGAATGGCGAACTTCTTGAACTGGTTGTATGTTTGTGTATCATGGTTTCAGAGTGGCAAACTTCTTAGACTGATTGTAGCTAGGAGGACATGAACAGTAACAACAGCAGTAAAATTGAATAATGCTGTAAAGACGGATAAAGGTCTGTGCCACGGTATCATAACAAAGAGAAGATCAAGGAAGGGAGAGAACAAGAATAAAATCCAAACATTTAGGCACACAACTTCATCAATGGCAACAGAACGAGCAAAGCAGGTGGAAATTACTTATGAAACATTGGACATGTTCACGCAAGTGGCCTATGCTCTGCTCTGCTCCAGCCAACAAACACTGAACATGTTCATACACTGGACATATTCACACATTGGATATATTCACACACTGGATGTGTTCACACAGGTGATATCTACTCTGCTCCAGACAGAGCTCTTGACACAAGGTCCAGACAGAGCTCTTGACACAGGCTCCAGACAGAGCTCTTGACACAGGCTCCAGACAGAGCTCTTGACACAGGGTCCAGACAGAGCTCTTGACACAGGCTCCAGACAGAGCTCTTGACACAGTCTCCAGACAGAGCTCTTGACACAGGGTCCAGACAGAGCTCTTGACACAGGCTCCAGACAGAGCTCTTGACACAGGCTCCAGACAGAGCTCTTGACACAAGGTCCAGACAGAGCTCTTGACACAGGGTCCAGACAGAGCTCTTGACACAAGGTCCAGACAGAGCTCTTGACACAGGCTCCAGACAGAGCTCTTGACACAGGGTCCAGACAGAGCTCTTGACACAGGCTCCAGACAGAGCTCTTGACACAGGCTCCAGACAGAGCTCTTGACACAGGCTCCAGACAGAGCTCTTGACACAGGCTCCAGACAGAGCTCTTGACACAGGGTCCAGACAGAGCTCTTGACACAGGGTCCAGACAGAGCTCTTGACACAGGTTCCAGACAGAGCTCTTGACAGGCTCCAGACAGAGCTCTTGACACAGGGTCCAGACAGAGCTCTTGACACAGGGTCCAGACAGAGCTCTTGACAGTCTCCAGACAGAGCTCAAGTTGTAATTTAGCAGTTGATGTTGTAGAATGTGTTTCCTGACTTCTCATACATTCATTTCAGTTAAATGTGAGAAATCCTGCTGATGCCCGCTTAGTAGAGGCTCACATCTCTTTCAATGACCTGAGATCTTTCGTATGTGAAGATTCTGATGATCTAGATCTGTTCATGAAGAAAGTGAAAAATGAACTGAAGCTGAGGGTGAACACTGTGCGAGCACCGTTGGAACCAGCAAGTTCATTCCAGTCTAATCGTCCCATTATTTATTACAAGTGAGTAGATGAGAATATATTTCTTTCATTACTTATTGCAGGTGAATAGCATGTACATCTTATCATTGAAGATAAATAGGCTGGACCAAATATTCTGACAAATAAATTAGAAAAAACTTTTCAACATGTACAGCCTATCATTTATTATATGCTGAAAAATTGTAGACAAAAAAAAAATTTATATTACAGCTGCAGAGATATATGCACTTTATTATCAGTCACAGTTTAGATGAGCATTTTGCGTGAGTATTAATTACAAGTTTTGTTAATGTGGTTGCATAATAGTTACATGATCTTTTCAGACCACTCTCACTTTTTGTGGGGTTTTATACTTCAGAAAGTATGGGTTTGAGCACTACCTTCAGAGTTTGTTTACCTGCCCCGAGCCAGTTATGCGCTTCCTGTGCCTGCAGTACAAAGTTCATCTGATTCCAGTTGGTTCTCGTCTTATTCGAGAAAACATTCAGCGAATTTTAACAGAGTGTCCAGAGCTGACAAACTTTTACACTCCAGATGTGCAGGTTAGAGCAGATCACAGCATTTTGCAGTTTTATGATGAAGCTAAATAAAAAAAATTGCCATTGTAAGAAGAAATGGAACTTGAATTATCAGGAACAGCAAAAGCAAAACAATTTTTTTTTATTTTGTACTGGTTAAAAATCATAAATATATAAAACAAGGAAACAGTTGTCAGTCAGGTACAGGTAGGAAGAAGAGGTCAGTTGGGTACAGGTAGAAAGAAGAGGTCAGTCAGGTACAGGTAGAAAGAAGAGGTCAGTCAGGTACAGGTAGAAAGAAGAGGTCAGTCAGGTACAGGTAGAAGTGGCCTATGCTCTGCTCTGCTCCAGCCAACAAACACTGAACATGTTCATACACTGGACATATTCACACATTGGATATATTCACACACTGGATGTGTTCACACAGGTGATATCTACTCTGCTCCAGACAGAGCTCTTGACACAAGGTCCAGACAGAGCTCTTGACACAGGCTCCAGACAGAGCTCTTGACACAGGCTCCAGACAGAGCTCTTGACACAGTCTCCAGACAGAGCTCTTGACACAGTCTCCAAACAGAGCTCTTGACACAGGGTCCAGACAGAGCTCTTGACACAGGCTCCAGACAGAGCTCTTGACACAGGCTCCAGACAGAGCTCTTGACACAGGCTCCAGACAGAGCTCTTGACACAGGCTCCAGACAGAGCTCTTGACACAGGCTCCAGACAGAGCTCTTGACACAGTCTCCAGACAGAGCTCTTGACACAGTCTCCAGACAGAGCTCTTGACACAGTCTCCAGACAGAGCTCTTGACACAGGGTCCAGACAGAGCTCTTGACACAGGCTCCAGACAGAGCTCTTGACACAGGGTCCAGACAGAGCTCTTGACACAGGGTCCAGACAGAACTCTTGACACAGGGTCCAGACAGAGCTCTTGACAGTCTCCAGACAGAGCTCAAGTTGTAATTTAGCAGTTGATGTTGTAGAATGTGTTTCCTGACTTCTCATACATTCATTTCAGTTAAATGTGAGAAATCCTGCTGATGCCCGCTTAGTAGAGGCTCACATCTCTTTCAATGACCTGAGATCTTTCGTATGTGAAGATTCTGATGATCTAGATCTGTTCATGAAGAAAGTGAAAAATGAACTGAAGCTGAGGGTGAACACTGTGCGAGCACCGTTGGAACCAGCAAGTTCATTCCAGTCTAATCGTCCCATTATTTATTACAAGTGAGTAGATGAGAATATATTTCTTTCATTACTTATTGCAGGTGAATAGCATGTACATCTTATCATTGAAGATAAATAGGCTGGACCAAATATTCTGACAAATAAATTAGAAAAAACTTTTCAACATGTACAGCCTATCATTTATTATATGCTGAAAAATTGTAGACAAAAAAAAAAATTATATTACAGCTGCAGAGATATATGCACTTTATTATCAGTCACAGTTTAGATGAGCATTTTGCGTGAGTATTAATTACAAGTTTTGTTAATGTGGTTGCATAATAGTTACATGATCTTTACAGACCACTCTCACTTTTTGTGGGGTTTTATACTTCAGAAAGTATGGGTTTGAGCACTACCTTCAGAGTTTGTTTACCTGCCCCGAGCCAGTTATGCGCTTCCTGTGCCTGCAGTACAAAGTTCATCTGATTCCAGTTGGTTCTCGTCTTATTCGGGAAAACATTCAGCGAATTTTAACAGAGTGTCCAGAGCTGACAAACTTTTACACTCCAGATGTGCAGGTTAGAGCAGATCACAGCATTTTGCAGTTTTATGATGAAGCTAAATAAAAAAAATTGCCATTGTAAGAAGAAATGGAACTTGAATTATCAGGAACAGCAAAAGCAAAACAATTTTTTTTTATTTTGTACTGGTTAAAAATCATAAATATATAAAACAAGGAAACAGTTGTCAGTCAGGTACAGGTAGGAAGAAGAGGTCAGTTGGGTACAGGTAGAAAGAAGAGGTCAGTCAGGTACAGGTAGAAAGAAGAGGTCAGTCAGGTACAGGTAGAAAGAAGAGGTCAGTCAGGTACAGGTAGAAAGAAGAGGTCAGTCAGGTACAGGTAGAAAGAAGAGGTCAGTCAGGTACAGGTAGAAAGAAGAGGTCAGTCGGGTACAGGTAGAAAGAAGAGGTCAGTCAGGTACAGGTAGGAAGAAGAGGTCAGTCAGGTACAGGTAGGAAGAAGAGGTCAGTTGGGTACAGGTAGAAAGAAGAGGTCAGTCAGGTACAGGTAGAAAGAGAGGTCAGTCAGGTACAGGTAGAAAGAAGAGGTCAGTCAGGTACAGGTAGAAAGAAGAGGTCAGTCGGGTACAGGTAGAAAGAAGAGGTCAGTCAGGTACAGGTAGAAAGAAGAGGTCAGTCGGGTACAGGTAGAAAGAAGAGGTCAGTTCGGGTACAGGTAGAAAGAAGAGGTCAGTTGGGTACAGGTAGAAAGAAGAGGTCAGTTGGGTACAGGTAGAAAGAAGAGGTCAGTTGGGTACAGGTAGAAAGAAGAGGTCAGTTGGGTACAGGTAGAAAGAAGAGGTCAGTTGGGTACAGGTAGAAAGAAGAGGTCAGTTGGGTACAGGTAGAAAGAAGAGGTCAGTTGGGTACAGGTAGAAAGAAGA
Organism: Achatina immaculata; assembly: GCA_009760885.1. Taxonomy (NCBI): domain Eukaryota; kingdom Metazoa; phylum Mollusca; class Gastropoda; order Stylommatophora; family Achatinidae; genus Lissachatina; species Lissachatina immaculata. Next base: position 67,027,591 of record CM019691.1, on the reverse strand, counting down.
GGTCAGTTGGGTACAGGTAGAAAGAAGAGGTCAGTTGGGTACAGGTAGAAAGAAGAGGTCAGTCGGGTACAGGTAGAAAGAAGAGGTCAGTCAGGTACAGGTAGAAAGAAGAGGTCAGTCGGGTACAGGTAGAAAGAAGAGGTCAGTCGGGTACAGGTAGAAAGAAGAGGTCAGTCAGGTACAGGTAGAAAGAAGAGGTCAGTCAGGTACAGGTAGAAAGAAGAGGTCAGTTGGGTACAGGTAGAAAGAAGAGGTCAGTCGGGTACAGGTAGAAAGAAGAGGTCAGTTGGGTACAGGTAGGAAGAAGAGGTCAGTTGGGTACAGGTAGAAAGAAGAGGCTTTTCTTTGTATCTCCCAGATAAAACAGCAGTTTAGTGCCTGCCAGATAATTACAAGTTTAGTGCTTGCTTCTTCATGTTTACGTTAAACCAATGTTTAGTGCCTGCCAGGTAATTACAAGTTTAGTGCTTGCTTCTTCATGTTTACGTTAAAACAATGTTTAGTGCCTGCCAGATAATTACAAGTTTAGTGCTTGCTTCTTCATGTTTACGTTAAACCAATGTTTAGTGCCTGCCAGGTAATTACAAGTTTACTGCTTTGCTTCTTTATGTGCACTAGTTAAACAAATGTTTAGTGCCTGCTTTTTTTTGTATACTCCTGCTGACCGGCACTGACTATTATGCTTCTCCAGAGTACCCAATCCTTCACACACACCATTAGCTCAGTTGGAGGTCTCTTCTCACACAATCTTATCAGACTGTCCAGTATCATTTCTCTCGGTCTTCCCCTTTCTCTTCTTCCCTCTGTTTTTCCTGTTAAAATATTTTCAGTGCTTCCTCTTGTCATTGCATGTCCTATGAAAGTACATTCTCTCTCTCTCTCTCTCTGAACCTTAAGTGCCCAGGGCACATGAGGCTTCTGCAAGGGTTTTCCGCAAATGCCTGTCCTTTGCCTTTTTTTTCTGCTCTTGCCTATGTGAGCCCTCTGTTGCACAACATCCTTTCTGTTGTTCTTCTCCATGTCTCTTTTGGTCTACCCTTACGTCTGTTCCCCTGTGGATGAAAGTACATTGTCTCTCTCTTATTTTTTTGTCTCTCCATCTCTTCTCATTCATTCTTCATTCGTTATCTTCGCTGTCCAGGGAATTCGCAACATTCTTCTAGTAAACGATATTTCTACTGCTTCCATTGATTTTTGTGCAGACTTGCCTATTGTCCATGATTACTTCCATATAATAAGATAGGTTCAGTATAGCATTTTAGGACTCACTTTCTAACATTCATTGATAGGATGTGTTGCATATGTTCTCATCCTCTGAAATGCAGTCTTTGCTTGGTCTGTTCTGTTCATAATTTCTAATTTCTCATCTGAAGTTATTACATATTACATCCTTCCCGTGGTGTTAAACGTCACATAGGGCTTGATTTGCTAGTTTGCCAAGTTTTCCTATTTTCAGCAAGGTTTTCAACCTCATCAAGGGATGTTATGCCCATTAAAACTGGCCTCTCTTAACAATGCCGGCTGATTTTGTTGTGAGTTTCCGTAACAGTTGCTTTTTTTTCTTCATCTAGAGTCGCTTATAGATGGGTCTCAGGATAAAGTTGTTAGCCTTATGCCCAACATAATAAGTTATTACTGCTCCAAGGTATTTAAATTTCTGCACTTGATTTAGAATAGTTCCATTTAATTTTATACTGCATTTTGGTGGATTCTGTTTCTTAGATATAACCATGGTCTCTGTCTTTTTGATGTTCAGAGTAAGGCCTTTCTGTTCACTTTCTTTGGCGACTTTATCCAAGAGATTTTGGAGGTCTTGTTGGTTCTCAGCTATCAGTACTGTGTTGTCAGCATACCGAAGGTTGTTAATATTGTATCCTCAGACTTTTATACCTGGTTCTATAATGATCATTCTTAGAATACTCCCACTGTACAGAGAAAAAAAGCCTGGATGTAGTACACATCCCTGTTGTACTCCTTATTTTATTGGTTGATATTTTCCAGTTTTATTTTCAGCTCGAATCGCTGGTTCCTGCAGCCAGTATAGATGTTTTACAATTCTCAGGTCTTTGCCGTCTGTGTTTATGTTTTCAAGCATTTTAATAATCTTATCGTGCTTCACCTTGTTGAATGCCTTGCCGTAAGTAGAGATCTTTCTGCACTTCCAAAACTTTTTCTGTTGTGTTCACAAGGCATAAATGGCATTGTGTGTTCCCTTTCTTTCGTCAGATCTGAACTATTCATCTGCTGTTTCCATTTTTATCTTTTTCCTTGTTTTTGTTCATAATAGTTCTCCAAAGGAGACTTGGAGAAGAATAACAGAGATGATGTTGAGCAATAGAGGGCTCACTTGAGCAAGAGCGGGAAAAAAGGCAAAGGACAGGTGTTTGTGGAAAACCCTTGTGGAAGCTCCATGTGCCTTGGGCACTTAGGACTCAGAGAGAGAGCTCTCAGAAGTAGCTTTGTTATGTGACATGCACCTGGTTTCTTTTGTAGTGCTATAAATGTGGATTTAAGCAGGTCGCTGGGTAAATAATCACTGTTGTAAATGTCAATCAGTAACTTGGTTATTATTCGTATTCCTAGCACCTCATCTGTGATTTCATCTTCAAGTATTGGTTGCCCATCACAGTTTTCAATATCTGGTAGTAATTCTGGCCTTTCTCTTCCATATAGCTCACCTATGTTTCTGTCCACCTGGTCTTTAAATTTTTCCACAAAGTGAATCATGATCGCTATTGCATTCAGCTCTTGGCATGTTTTTTGTTGTCGTTAATGTATTTCGGAATTGTTTATTGATTAATATGTAGTCTGTTCGACTAAAAGTCTTTTTTTGTCTGGGCTGCTTCACGTTGCCAGTCTTCGGAGATGTTTAAACCAGGTGTTTCCTACAACCATGCTATGTATTCTTGCCCATTCAATTAGTTTACTACCTCTGCCATTCCTCTCCCCCAGTCCATAGTCACCGACGATGTCTGAAGTTCTTCCTTTACCAGCTTTGGCATTAAAATCTCCCATGACTATAGTAAGTTCATGTGACTTTGTGTGCTTTAGGGCTGTTTCTGTGTCATTATAAAATAGCTGTACAGAACTTTCAGATGTTGGAGCATACACTTGTATAATATTTATGTTCATTGGTCGTCCTTTCAGTTGGGCTAGCAGGACTTGGTCCGAGATGTTTAATTCTTTCCGTGCTGGAGGAAGAAACACAGACGTGTCATTGCGTGCGGGTGTAAAACGCGGGTCTTGTCTGTAAGGGGGTCTAGTTGTAAAATGGGATGGAAAACAGTATTTCCATTTACTTCCGTATACGTAATATGTGTCAAAGTGTAGCTAAATGAATGAAAATTTCAGAAATGCAGAGTTTTTTAGGAAAAAAGAAGTAATGTGATGTTTTTAGACACTGAATGTGGCCAGCTCACCATCGGCTAGGTCTAGATTCGCGCTACTTACCCCTATTTACCATCTAAGATGTGTAGATCTACTTATCGATCTCGTATTGTGACTCCGTATGGCATTTTCGCTGAATGAATGTCTGAAATAACCTCCTAACTACTCCTAACTACTTTTCCGGTCATCTAAATATGTCTAAATCTACTTAGAAAACACTCAAGAGCAGCGGGGTGGCAATAGGCTATGTACATACCCCTATCTACATCGTCAAAAATTGAAAAATTTCCATGCTTCTCGTCCTTTTTCTCGCTCGGCATCGCTCGTAACTAGGCACGCATTCTCCATTTTGAAACGGAATCGCGGACGAAATCCGTACAATATAAATGTTGCACCGCCTGTTTTAATGGAACAATGATTGTCGAATTTTCGACCATACGCACGCACAGGACCATCCGGAAGTGTCGAAAATTCGACCATACGCACGGAAAGAGTTAAATATCCCACAGCTGTCCTTGGTGTTTGCTCGTCAAATATTATTCCTAATCCTCATTCATATTATTTATCAGAGTTTATCTTCCTTGCACCTGTCCATTACTCATTCCTAGTACGTTGATCTTCATCCTTTCCATTTTCCTTTTACATTTTCTAATTTTTCCAGCCTGGAATAGAGTGCTAACATTCCTTGTTGCTATTTTGATCTTGTTAGTAGTCTCACCAGTAGCTCAATGACAATCTGGCCTCACCTGTTAGCTTGTGAGCTGGCCTGCTGGACGAGGCTGTTCTAGAGGAACTTCCATTAGTATCAATCATAATGAATCTATAAGTGTAACCATTCCTGGGAGCTGGTTTCCTGTTGGTTTTTGTACGGACTCTCCGCTAGCCTTTGGACTCCCTGTCCTGCCCGCATGGCAGCAGGAGCGAGAGGTTTTAAGGCGCCTGGTATTCCCTTCACTTAGCACATGAGGCACTTTATAGGAGTAGTGGTGCCATCTACCACCCCACCTCGCTCTCTGAGACTACAGCCAGTTGGTTCGTGCCTGCTTATTTAATAGAAATGTCTATTTATAACTTTTAAGGCACCACTGAAACAGTTTTCACTCTACCTGGCGCCAACTAAAAATGGTTTTCTCTGGTTTGATCATTAACTACTTGTGGAGTACAGTTTGAACTTATAAATTTCTTCTTGTTGTTGGTGTTCTAACAATCACCTAATTTTCTATATTATACACTGAGAAAATACAACAAGACACCCAGGCTTCTAACTCCACAACATATATACAATTACAACAGCTTAACATAACTTGGCAGTCTTTCAACCAAACAACTGGTCAACAATGAGAATTCCAACAAAGCCAATTGGTGTAATATATCATCAGACAACACACATTTATTAATGTACAAAATGAGGGTGAAATCATGAATGATGGATACATCGCCATCAGGCTGAACAAGTATTACAGTAACAGTACCCGGCGTGAGCGAACTCTACGCCATATGGGCAAAAACCTTACAATGTCAATACACATAAAAATCATACTTACAACATTCCACCCAAAACCTCAGCCATCACAAGAATAACTAAATCATCCCACTAACTACCAACAAATTGCCACTGCTAGAAACTCTTCCTAAACGAGATTCCATCTACATCAAAACTACTGTTGTCTACAAAACACAAGTAAGGCTTCTGCTACAACAAACAAGTAAGGCTCTCTCTACCACATTCTAGAGTCAGTCACACAACCTTTCTCTGACACATTCTGACCAAAGACTAACTTTCTCAGCCCATGCATACCTCCCGCTCAACTCAAACACGTGACTTCGAATTTTCTCGAACCACGTGCTCGGCACACGTTCATGAGTTGTGGTCTCCCAGACCACAACTACAGGGCTATACACAATACACTCTGTACAGAATTGCTATTCTGTTACACTTATATGGGTAAACTCTTATTGACAGAGATCTTCCATATCTGGAAGACTTTCACCATCCGCCACCTGTGACAGGAATGGTGGCCCCAGTATATGCTTCATATAAACAAAAGTTTAGTGCCCGCTCCTTCATGTGCACCAGATAAACAAAAGTTGGTACATTTTCCAGTGTTTTTCTTTATTTAAATTTGGCATATGATTCATTCATATCCAATGGGATGTGGTAAAGTTGCAGTCTCCTCATGGGCCCCATCTTTTGTGTCTGCATTTTTGATGTGTGTTGTGCCTCACATTTTCCATGTTTCATTTTGTGAGCTTGTTATCTGTGCAGTATACCCACACTTTCAGACTTTGCAGAGATAGACATTCTGACAGCACTTGTGATTCCTTTTTGATTTTATATATGATTTGAAGTAGCACCTCTTCAGCCTCAATATCATTTTAGTGAACAATGTACAGAGGGCTAGGTCAAGCAAGTACAGAGTGTGTGGGATGGTTGCCATGTTGTTTTCTGAAAAACTGCATCATCCCCAGGAAGGTGTGGGTGGATGTGTTGCTCCATGGTTCTGATCTTTTTTTTAACCACACATCTTCTCTTAACTTTTTTACCACATATCTTCTCTTAACTTTTTTACCACATATCTTCTCTTAACTTTTTTACCACACATCTCTTAACTTTTTTACCACACATCTTCTTTTAACAAGCAGCTAAAAATCTGCCTATGTCAGTTTTATTGACTATGAGAAGGCTTTCGACAGCGTCGACAGACAGACCCTATGGAAGCTGTTGAGACACTACGGAGTACCGGAGAAGATTACCACCATCATTAAAAACTCCTATGAAGGGATGACATGTAGAGTAATCCATGGACAACAACTAACAGATGCCTTTCAAGTTAACACCGGAGTGAGACAGGGATGCCTGCTGTCACCATTTCTATTTATCCTGGCCATAGACTGGATTATGAGAAAATCAACAGAATATAGGAGAAATGGTATTCAGTGGACACTCTGGACTCAAGTTGACGACCTAGACTTTGCTGACGACCTGGCACTTCTCTCCCAGACTAAGCAACAGATGCAAGAGAAAACCATATTAGTGGCAGAAAATTCCTCAAGACTAGGCCTTACCATCCACAAGGGAAAGAGTAAAGTTCTTAGAGTAAATGAGGTCAACGAAATGCCCATTATATTGGAAGGAGAGGAGCTGGAAGAGGTTGAAAAGTTTACTTATCTGGGAAGTGTGATAGACAAGCAGGGAGGAACAGAAGCTGATGTAAAAGCAAGAATGGGCAAGGCAAGAGTAAAATTCCATCAGATGAAGAAAATATGGGGAACTTCAGCCTTGTCAATTAAATTGAAGATCAGAATATTTAACACCATGATAAAGCCCATTCTGCTATACGGTTCAGAAACTTGGAGAACTACTGTTACGATCATGAAACGAATCCAGACATTTATTAACACATGCCTTAGAAGGATTCTACAAATACGATGGCCAGATACCATAAGTAACCAAGAACTGCAACAGCGAACAGGCCAGCAACCAGTGGAAGACGACATCCTACGAAGAAGATGGGAATGGATCGGACACACCCTACGGAAATCCACATCCAGCACCACAAGGCAAGCCCTAACATGGAACCCACAGGGTAAAAGGAGGAGAGGGAGACCAAGGAACTCCTGGCTCCGAAGTCTGGACACGGACATCAAAATAATGAACCAGACATGGAGACAGTTGGAAAGAGTGGCCCAGGACCGAACTGCCTGGCGAGCTCTTGTTGGCGGCCTATGCTCCACGAGGGGTCAGAGGCATAGATAGATAGATAGATAGATAGAAAAATCTGCCAGTAAAAGTCAGAATTCACTGTACTGCCAGGAGGAACAAACTCTCTATGAATGATGCCTGCGACATAAAAAAAAAACCAGTTGGCAAGCTTTTTTGTTTCAGTGTGGTGGTGGATCTGTTTTCTGACTGTCAGACTTGAATAAAAGACTGGAATGAAGACTGAATCTTTCACAGGATGTGTCTCTGCTTAAACTATTGTTGTCTTGTTACTTTCACTTGTTGCTATTTTACAAATGCTTGGATGTTGTGCCAAGTTTGCAAAATCTGTAACACCAGGCTCCCCACAACACTACAGCAGAACACCAAGTAATAACTACAACATTGAAACCTGCAATCAGTCAACTTCAACATTTAACATTCCATGAGAAACTAAAGAAAGCTGTTGCCTTAAAAATACTGAACACCACATCTATTAATGAGTAAAGTGATAGATGATATTATGAGGATGGAAACGTAGCCCATCAGGCTGGAAAGACAAATACAGTGACAATTCCCGGAGTGAAATGAATATTCCCATGTGGGAAGAAACCTTACAATTTACTTGCAACAAAAAAAGACATACTCACAAAGATTCCAACAGAAAAGTCTCCTCTAACAACAAAGTCTTCAAACTGTCTCAAAACTAACCACTTCATCTTAACCTAAACTGGCTCTACCAAAAACTGTTACTACTGAAAAATTATCCAAAACAAGACATTCTCATAACCAAAACATAGTAATGCTATCCAAAACAAGTAAGACTCCCTCTCTAACCTAATCTTGAGTGGTATTTATACCTACTCAGTTTTCATGCCACAAGCTTATCTCAAGAACCTTGCATATGCCTTTAATTAAGTTACCTTTTAAACAAGGGTATTCACTCTATTAATTGTTTCCTGAGTACCAGTACTGCTTATCTCCCATCAGTTATGAGAATACTATCAAAGTGGTCCTGCCATGCCCTTTTTGATATTGGTGACACCAAGCTCTTCCATTGTGACAATGGTTGTTTTGTCTCTGGATCAGTGCTGTAAACCCAGATTTTATCACCCGAGATGAGGCTAGATATGAAAGCTGAGTTGTCGTTAGCCATCTGATGAAACTCAAGACACCTTGTGATCAAGTATGAAGAGCCTGGGACACACTTTGCAGCAACTCAGTGCATGCTCAAGTTTTTTCCATGAGGATATTCTGGCGGATTGAAACTGATTCCAGCTATATGAGAGAGCTGATAGATTGTTCAGCAACAGTCTTTGTTGATGAGTTCACAGATTTTTTGTGTGCATTTTCTGGCATTTTGCAGTGACTGTTGCCCTGAATGCTCATCATCATAACACTCAAGCAGCCTGAAACATTTATGCAATTCAGAAACCTGTATACAGCCTAAAGAATGTTCATGATAGAAACCTGTGTACAACCTAAAGAATGTTCATGATAGAAACCTGTGTACAACCTAAAGAATGTTCATGATAGAAACCTGTGTACAACCTAAAGAATGTTCATGATAGAAACCTGTGTACAACCTAAAGAATGTTCATGATAGAAACCTGTGTACAACCTAAAGAATGTTCATGATAGAAACCTGTGTACAACCTGAAGAATATTCATGATAGAAACCTGTGTACAACCTGAAGAATGTTCATGATAGAAACCTGTGTACAACCTAAAGAATGTTCATGATAGAAACCTGTGTACAACCTGAAGAATATTCATGATAGAAACCTGTGTACAACCTGAAGAATGTTCATGATAGAAACCTGTGTACAACCTAAAGAATGTTCATGATAGAAACCTGTGTGCAACCTAAAGAATGTTCATGATAGAAACCTATGTACAACCTAAAGAATATTCGTGATAGCCTGAAAAAGCATTTCAAGAGTTTCAGTAGCAGACTTGCCAAGATTCATGCAGAATTTAATGCAGGCATGTTGCTTGAATTTGTCAGCCATTGTAACAATTGCAGAAAGTCATGAGAAAGCTCGAGATTAGTGACCTTTTTCTGATACCACCTTGTAAATAACATCTAATATTGGTGTGATTTAGCTTTAGATAGTATATGTGAATGCAGTAAATATCAGCAGTAATATTGGTTTGATCTAGCTTTATCTGGTGACTTAATTTTTTGATGATTACAATAATGTAATTTATTGGCCATAAAAATGGTATATTTAAAAGTACTGTGATGTTTTGGCAGTAATCTCTGCCTACCTCTGTTCCATTAGTACCACTTACTGCAGTTGTCCTCATTTCTTCACAGTACGTCATTAAACATTCCAAGTACAATAAAAGTGTGTCCTCACGCAATTCTGCCCTGAGGTAAGTTTTGTATTGGGTCAGTAGTATTACATTAAGGTGAGTTTTGTATTGGGCCAATAGTATTACATTAAGGTAAGTTTTGTATGGGTCAACAGTATTACATTAAGGTAAGTTTTGTTTTGGGTCAATAGAATTACGTTAAGGTAAGTTTTGTATTGGGTCAACAGTATTACATTAAGGTAGTTTTTGTATTGTGTCAGTAGCATTACATTAAGGTAGGTTGTATCAGTTATATACACTGTATAGGTATTCATGTATATAAAATATATACAGGTACACACTAAGTATTGCAGTAAAACTGTTTTAACAAAATGTTAAAGACTATTTACAACAAATGGAAAAGGCTTTATCCATTAACAAGCACACATTTGAATGTTTTGGTTTATGCCTCAGTCATATAAAAACATAAAGGAAAAAAAATAGGAAAAGAAGAGAAAACATAAATTCACATCAACAACAAATAAAAATGGAAAAAAAAACATGTAGCACTTAGCTGCAACTTTAAAAAAACTGCATCTGAGAGTGCATGTGGTGAAATATTACATATGTGATGTGTGATGCCAGTCTGTCTTATTGGTAGTTAAGAGGGGGTAGTGAAAGGAAAGAGAAAGGGATATAATGGTTGTCAGGCTGAGAAAAGAGTGGATGGAGTAGATAAATGTGACTGGCTTTGTAAAAGGTCTTAGAGTATCAATTACAGGTGAGGAAAGAGTACATAAGAACTTAGTAGGGAGGGAATGTGATTGTGGAGAAAGGAAAGATTAAGTATAGCTGAATTTTGAGTTGAAACCAGTGATTGTGGTAGGATTTGGTGAAAGAGGTATTGTACTTGTATGAATTCCCTGTAACTGTGAGCTGTTGTTCTTTGTAGCCGATGCTGTAGAGATGTTGAGGCGCAGCATCGTATTGGTGTGGGAGCGGGTTATGGAGCTACTTCTTCAGTCCCAGAATACAATTAAAAGCAGGGGGTGTGCAGTGCTTCTTTAGCAGACTCCAACCACCACCATGGGGACTAGGAGATCCCTGCTCTGTTAGCCAGACTAGGCCTGTTACTGGGAATACCACGAAAAGGTGGAACAGGGTCTTGGTCAGCTATGGTTCACTAACCCTGATGCTGGCTTATCAGATATGGGTCGCTGATTGCCTCATTAGATAAGCATCCCCACCCCCCCCCCCCCCCCCCACCCCAAAGAGGTACAATTGTACCTGCCTTTCATCTTGCATGAAATACTTTCCAAAATACCACTTTTATCATTACAGCATTTGGTACTTTTTTTTAAATGTAAAATTAAACACACTTTACAAACATCAGTGGAAAGTAAATGTTTGTGTGAATTTCTTTTATTACCTTATTTGTGATGAGATTTATTCTTTACAAAATGCTCACATGCTGACCCAAAGTCAAAATTGGCTGATCCTCCTTACAAATTGAACACCATCATACTGCTGGCTTGATTATCCTCCAACCAATGTCACCGGATGCTTTTAAGTAGGTTTGTGATAATATAAACCGGTTATGGTAACCGACGATCTCTAAAAGTTTAAGTTTTTCTTTCTTTTTTTTTTTAATCGGTAATTTATTGGTAATTACCGGATAATGCGATCAGCGATTTAAACCATATGGCTCCAGTGTCCCATTTTTCTTTAGACCCATATTGTAGGAGGGTGATGTTTGAATGTCACCAGTGTCCACTGATGAATTCAAGGTGCTCTCAAGTTTAGGAGAGTGATGTTTGAATGTCACCAGTGTCCAGTGGTGAATTCAAGGTGCTCTCAAGTTTAGGAGGGTGATGTTTGAATGTCACCAGTGTCCAGTGATGAATTCAAGGTGCTCTCAAGTTTAGGAGAGTGATGTTTGACTATGGCACTTTAGTTTTCAGATTATGAGTTATGCCACATTATGAACAGTTTATAATATTCATGTGGTGTAAATATATTTCGTACAGATATATGTGTACCTGTCACCCATTATACTTTCTCATTGATCAGAGATCCTCGTGCACTTGCTGACTCGACAAGTGTTGAAAGAGAGCAAGAACTTAGTGCCACCATTAAGGTTTGTGTAGTTTATTCTTGTATGAAATATACAGATATGCCAGTTTTCACAATATCACTATGTACATAATATCACTACATACATAACCTCTCACATTTGTTAATAATTCAAAGGTTGTTGGTAGAATTTTTCAAGAACTGGCAAAAGTAACATACAAAGAATTAAAGTGAAAAGTTCAGACCGAAGAGATAAGAGAAAATACATGGACAATATGGTGAAAGAGGCAGAGAGAGCAGCAGTGACAGGACACAGCAAAACTTTACAATCTACAAAAGAGGGTGACAGACACTTTCACACCTAGATGGGGACCAGTCATTAACAAAAACGCCATCTCAAGTAATGACCAAAAGCTACAATGGGCCAAATGCATCCAATAAATTTTTAATCTCCCACACCCCAGACAACTGATTAATTTTGAATCAGACACACCAGCCCCACAACTACATGTGATGTGTGATGCCAGTCTGTCTTATTGGTAGTTAAGAGGGGGTAGTGAAAGGAAAGAGAAAGGGATATAATGGTTGTCAGGCTGAGAAAAGAGTGGATGGAGTAGATAAATGTGACTGGCTTTGTAAAAGGTCTTAGAGTATCAATTACAGGTGAGGAAAGAGTACATAAGAACTTAGTAGGGAGGGAATGTGATTGTGGAGAAAGGAAAGATTAAGTATAGCTGAATTTTGAGTTGAAACCAGTGATTGTGGTAGGATTTGGTGAAAGAGGTATTGTACTTGTATGAATTCCCTGTAACTGTGAGCTGTTGTTCTTTGTAGCCGATGCTGTAGAGATGTTGAGGCGCAGCATCGTATTGGTGTGGGAGCGGGTTATGGAGCTACTTCTTCAGTCCCAGAATACAATTAAAAGCAGGGGGTGTGCAGTGCTTCTTTAGCAGACTCCACCACCATGGGGACTAGGAGATCCCTGCTCTGTTAGCCAGACTAGGCCTGTTACTGGGAATACCACGAAAAGGTGGAACAGGGTCTTGGTCAGCTATGGTTCACTAACCCTGATGCTGGCTTATCAGATATGGGTCGCTGATTGCCTCATTAGATAAGCATCCCCACCCCCCCCCCCCCCCCCCACCCCAAAGAGGTACAATTGTACCTGCCTTTCATCTTGCATGAAATACTTTCCAAAATACCACTTTTATCATTACAGCATTTGGTACTTTTTTTTAAATGTAAAATTAAACACACTTTACAAACATCAGTGGAAAGTAAATGTTTGTGTGAATTTCTTTTATTACCTTATTTGTGATGAGATTTATTCTTTACAAAATGCTCACATGCTGACCCAAAGTCAAAATTGGCTGATCCTCCTTACAAATTGAACACCATCATACTGCTGGCTTGATTATCCTCCAACCAATGTCACCGGATGCTTTTAAGTAGGTTTGTGATAATATAAACCGGTTATGGTAACCGACGATCTCTAAAAGTTTAAGTTTTTCTTTCTTTTTTTTTTTAATCGGTAATTTATTGGTAATTACCGGATAATGCGATCAGCGATTTAAACCATATGGCTCCAGTGTCCCATTTTTCTTTAGACCCATATTGTAGGAGGGTGATGTTTGAATGTCACCAGTGTCCACTGATGAATTCAAGGTGCTCTCAAGTTTAGGAGAGTGATGTTTGAATGTCACCAGTGTCCAGTGGTGAATTCAAGGTGCTCTCAAGTTTAGGAGGGTGATGTTTGAATGTCACCAGTGTCCAGTGATGAATTCAAGGTGCTCTCAAGTTTAGGAGAGTGATGTTTGACTATGGCACTTTAGTTTTCAGATTATGAGTTATGCCACATTATGAACAGTTTATAATATTCATGTGGTGTAAATATATTCGTACAGATATATGTGTACCTGTCACCCATTATACTTTCTCATTGATCAGAGATCCTCGTGCACTTGCTGACTCGACAAGTGTTGAAAGAGAGCAAGAACTTAGTGCCACCATTAAGGTTTGTGTAGTTTATTCTTGTATGAAATATACAGATATGCCAGTTTTCACAATATCACTATGTACATAATATCACTACATACATAACCTCTCACATTTGTTAATAATTCAAAGGTTGTTGGTAGAATTTTTCAAGAACTGGCAAAAGTAACATACAAAGAATTAAAGTGAAAAGTTCAGACCGAAGAGATAAGAGAAAATACATGGACAATATGGTGAAAGAGGCAGAGAGAGCAGCAGTGACAGGACACAGCAAAACTTTACAATCTACAAAAGAGGATGACAGACACTTTCACACCTAGATGGGGACCAGTCATTAACAAAAACGCCATCTCAAGTAATGACCAAAAGCTACAATGGGCCAAATGCATCCAATAAATTTTTAATCTCCCACACCCCAGACAACTGATTAATTTTGAATCAGACACACCAGCCCCACAACTACACCTCAGATACACCAGCCCCACAACTACATCTCAGATACACCAGCCCCACAACTACATCTCAGATACACCAGCCCCACAACTACACCTCAGATACACCAGCCCCACAACTACACCTCAGATACATCAGCCCCACAACTATACCTCAGATACACCAGCCCCACAACTATACCTCAGATACATCAGCCCCACAACTACACCTCAGATACATCAGCCCCACAACTACACCTCAGATACACTAGCCCCACAACTACACCTCAGATACATCAGCCCCACAACTACACCTCAGATACACTAGCCCCACAACTACACCTCAGATACACTAGCCCCGCAACTACATCTCAGATACATCAGCCCTGCAACTAAACATCTCAGATACACCAGCCATACAACTGAATATCTCAGAAACACCAGCCCCACAACTACATCTCAGATACACCAGCCCCACAACCACACCTCAGATACACCAGCCCCACAACTACACATCTCAGATACATCAGCCATACAACTGAATATCTCAGAAACACCAGCCCCACAACTACATCTCAGATACACCAGCCCCACAACCACACCTCAGATACACCAGCCCCACAACTACACATCTCAGATACACCAGCCCCACAACCACACCTCAGATACACCAGCCCCACAACTACACATCTCAGATACACCAGCCATACAACTGAATATCTCAGAAACACCAGCCCCACAACTACATCTCAGATACACCAGCCCCACAACCACACCTCAGATACACCAGCCCCACAACTACATCTCAGACACACCAGCCCCACAACCACACATCAGATACACCAGCCCCACAACCACACCTCAGATACACCAGCCCCACAACTACATCTCAGATACACCAGCCCCACAACTAAACATCTCAGATACACCAGCCATACAACTGAATATCTCAGAAACACCAGCCCCACAACTACATCTCAGATACACCAGCCCTACAACTACACCTCAGATACACCATCCCCACAACTACACATCTCAGATACATCAGCCATACAACTAAACATCTCAGATACACCGGCCCTACAACTGAACATCTCAGATACACCAGCACCACAACTACACCTCAGAAACACCAGCCCCACAACTAAACATCTCAGATACATCAGCCCTACAACTAAACATCTCAGATACACCAGCCCCACAACTACATCTCAGATACACCAGCCCTACAACTACACCTCAGATACACCATCCCCACAACTACACCTCAGATACACCATCCCCACAACTACACATCTCAGATACATCAGCCCTACAACTAAACATCTCAGATACACCAGCCCTACAACTGAACATCTCAGATACACCAGCACCACAACTACACCTCAGATACACCAGCCCTACAACTACACCTCAGATACACCATCCCCACAACTACACCTCAGATACATCAGCCATACAACTAAACATCTCAGATACACCGGCCCTACAACTGAACATCTCAGATACACCAGCACCACAACTACACCTCAGAAACACCAGCCCCACAACTAAACATCTCAGATACATCAGCCCTACAACTGAACATCTCAGATACACCAGCCCCACAACTACATCTCAGATACACCAGCCCTACAACTACACCTCAGATACACCATCCCCACAACTACACATCTCAGATACACCATCCCCACAACTACACATCTCAGATACATCAGCCCTACAACTAAACATCTCAGATACACCAGCCCTGCAACTGAACATCTCAGAAACACCAGCACCACAACTACACCTCAGATACACCAGCACCACAACTACACATCTCAGATACATCAGCCCTACAACTAAACACCAGCCCCACAACTAAACATCTCAGATACACTAGCCCTACAACTAAACACCAGCCCCACAACTAAACATCTCAGATACACTAGCCCCACAACTAAACATCTCAGATACACCAGCCCTACAACTAAACACCAGCAACACAACTAAACATCTCAGATACACCAGCCCCACAACTAAACATCTCAGATACACTAGCCCTACAAGTAAACACCAGCCCCACAACTAAACATCTCAGATACACCAGCCCCACAACTAAACATCTCAGATACACCAGCCCCACAACTAAACATCTCAGATACACCAGCCCCACAACTAAACATCTCAGATACACCAGCCCCACAACTAAACATCTCAGATACACCAGCCCCACAACTAAACATCTCAGATACACCAGCCCCACAACTAAACATCTCAGATACACCAGCCCCACAACTAAACACCAGCCCCACAACTAAACATCTCAGATACACCAGCCCCACAACTAAACACCAGCCCCACAACTAAACATCTCAGATACACCAGCCCCACAACTAAACACCAGCCCCGCAACTAAACACCAGCCCCACAACTAAACACCATCCCCACAACTAAACACCATCCCCACAACTAAACACCAGCCCCACAACTAAACACCAGCCCCACAACTAAACACCAGCCCTACAACTAAACATCAGTTTGGACGAAATCACCCTGAGTGAAGTAGAAGCAGCAGTGAAGCTCATGGCTAACAACAAGGCCACAAGAGAAGAAGAGATAACAGCTAACAACAAGGCCACAAGAGAAGAAGAGATAACAGCTAAAGACAACTGACAGTCACAACTTAGGCCACAAGAGAAGATGAGATAACAGCTAAAGACAACTGACAGTCACACAGCTAAAGACAACTGACAGTCACAACTTAGGCCACAAGAGAAGATGAGATAACAGCTAAAGACAACTGACAGTCACAACTTAGGCCACAAGAGAAGATGAGATAACAGCTAAAGACAACTGACAGTCACAACTTAGGCCACAAGAGAAGAAGAGATAACAGCTAAAGACAACCGACAGTCACACAGCTAAAGACAACTGACAGTCACAACTTAGGCCACAAGAGAAGAAGAGATAACAGCTAAAGACAACTGACAGTCACAACTTAGGCCACAAGAGAAGATGAGATAACAGCTAAAGACAACTGACAGTCACAACTTAGGCCACAAGAGAAGATGAGATAACAGCTAAAGACAACTGACAGTCACAACTTAGGCCACAAGAGAAGATGAGATAACAGCTAAAGACAACTGACAGTCACAACTTAGGCCACAAGAGAAGATGAGATAACAACTAAAGACAACTGACAGTCACAACTTAGGCCACAAGAGAAGATGAGATAACAGCTAAAGACAACCGACAGTCACACAGCTAAAGACAACCGACAGTCACACAGCTAAAGACAACCAACAGTCACACAGCTAAAGACAACCGACAGTCACACAGCTAAAGACAACCGACAGTCACACAGCTAAAGACAACCGACAGTCACACAGCTAAAGACAACCGACAGTCACACAGCTAAAGACAACTGACAGTCACACAGCTAAAGACAACCGACAGTCACACAGCTAAAGACAACCGACAGTCACACAGCTAAAGACAACCGACAGTCACACAGCTAAAGACAACCGACAGTCACAACTTAGGCCACCTAGAATGTTTAATAAAATCTGGAAAGGAGAAAAAGTTCCTTTAAGGTGGAAAAAGGCATTATTGTTAAAACTAAAAAAAAAAAAAATGTCAGTTAAGTGCAATAATTGGAGAGAGGTATCACTTACCTTAAAAGTATTCTGTAAAATCATTATGAAAAGAATCAAAGACCTGATGGATTCTGTAATGTGAGAAGAGCAAGCAGAGTCTAGAAAAGGAAGAGGCTGTATTGATCAAATTTTCACTCTGAGTTATTCTGAGGAACACATGGAAGTGCTAAAACCTTTTATCTTGAACTTCATTGATTTTAAAAAAGCATTTGATAGTACTAGAAAATAACAACCAATAAAACAGTGAGTGTGACAGGGATGTGTACTGTCTCCAGACCTTTTTTTCTCTGTACATCTAGAATATTCCAAGAACGATCATTGCAGAATCAAGTATAAAAGTTATATACAATATTATTGAGAATACAAAACAACATTCGGTATGCTGAGACCTTTACATTTACTTTCACAAACCACGATGTCCAGAAGATCCTGTAGCTCCCCTTTACTTTTATCAATCAGAACTGTGTCGTCTGCATATCTTAACCGTAACAATTTAGGATATGCAGATGATACAGTTCTGATTGCTAAAAGTGAATGGGAGCTACAGGCTCTTCTGGACGTCGTGGTTTGTGAAAGTAGAAGTAAAGGTCTCAGCCTAAATAAAAAGAAGACTGAAGTGATGGTCATCTCAAAGAAAAGAATACCATCAAAATGTAGCATTACCATCGATGGCACAGTATTGAAACAAGTTGATAGATTCAAGTACTTAGGAACAATTATAACAGCTGATGGGAAATGTCACACTGAAATAAAAAGCAGATGTACTCAGGCCAAATCAACATTCCAGAAAATGAGAAACATCTTGTGCAACAGATCCATATCAATAGAAACAAGATTCTGAGTACTTAAATGTTATATCAAGCCAATTTTGTTTTATGGATGTGAACCATGGTCCATGAATAAGAGAGTGCAGTGAGAAATGGAGGCCATGGAAATGTGATTCATAAGAAGGATGTTGAAGGTACCATGGACAGCTAAGAAAACCAATAAAGAAGTCTTAAGAGAGGCTGGAGTTAAAAGGCAAATTACAGCAAAGATCAGAGGCAGACAAGCGAGATTTGTAGGGCATTTTCTGAGAAGAGGAAAATATTGGAACACATTGTGGCAAGTGGAAAAATTGAGGGAAGAAGAGACAGATTAAGACAGAGAGAGAAGCTACTGGATGGGCTGTCAGTGTGGCTAGGAAGAAAGTCACCAGCGGATCTCATAATCAAGTGTAAAAGTTATATACAATATTATTGAGAATACAAAACAACATTCGGTATGCTGAGACCTTTACATTTACTTTCACAAACCACGATGTCCAGAAGATCCTGTAGCTCCCCTTTACTTTTATCAATCAGAACTGTGTCGTCTGCATATCTTAACCGTAACAATTTAGGATATGCAGATGATACAGTTCTGATTGCTAAAAGTGAATGGGAGCTACAGGCTCTTCTGGACGTCGTGGTTTGTGAAAGTAGAAGTAAAGGTCTCAGCCTAAATAAAAAGAAGACTGAAGTGATGGTCATCTCAAAGAAAAGAATACCATCAAAATGTAGCATTACCATCGATGGCACAGTATTGAAACAAGTTGATAGATTCAAGTACTTAGGAACAATTATAACAGCTGATGGGAAATGTCACACTGAAATAAAAAGCAGATGTACTCAGGCCAAATCAACATTCCAGAAAATGAGAAACATCTTGTGCAACAGATCCATATCAATAGAAACAAGATTCTGAGTACTTAAATGTTATATCAAGCCAATTTTGTTTTATGGATGTGAACCATGGTCCATGAATAAGAGAGTGCAGTGAGAAATGGAGGCCATGGAAATGTGATTCATAAGAAGGATGTTGAAGGTACCATGGACAGCTAAGAAAACCAATAAAGAAGTCTTAAGAGAGGCTGGAGTTAAAAGGCAAATTACAGCAAAGATCAGAGGCAGACAAGCGAGATTTGTAGGGCATTTTCTGAGAAGAGGAAAATATTGGAACACATTGTGGCAAGTGGAAAAATTGAGGGAAGAAGAGACAGATTAAGACAGAGAGAGAAGCTACTGGATGGGCTGTCAGTGTGGCTAGGAAGAAAGTCACCAGCGGATCTCATAATCAAGTGTAAAGACAGGGAATTGTGGAGAAAAAAGATCGCCTATGCCACACGGCACTTGATTGATTGATTGGTATGCTGACGACACAGTACTGATAGCTGAGAACCAACAAGACCTGCAAAATTTCTTGGATAAAGTCGCCAAAGAAAGTGAACAGAAAGGCCTTACTTTGAACATAAAAAAGACAGAGACTATGGTTATATCTAAGAAACGGAATCCACCAACATGCAGTATAAAATTAAATAGAACTATTCTAAAGCAGGTGCAGAAATTCAAATACCTTGGAGCAGTAATAACTTCAGATGGGAAATGCAGAACAGAAATTAGGAACAGAATAGACCAAGCAAAGACTGCATTTCAGAGAATGAGAAACATATTAGCCAACACATCTTTATCAATGAATGTTAGAAAACAAGTCCTAAAATGCTATATTGAACCTATCTTGTTATATGGAAGTGAATCATGGTCCATGAATAAGAGAGTACAGCGAGAAATGGAGACCATGGAAATGTGATTCATAAGAAGGATGTTGAAGGTACCATGGACAGCTAAGAAAACCAATAAAGAAGTCTTAAGAGAGGCTGGAGTTAAAAGGCAAATTACAGCAAAGATCAGAGGCAGACAAGCGAGATTTGTAGGGCATTTTCTGAGAAGAGGAAAATATTGGAACACATTGTGGCAAGTGGAAAAATTGAGGGAAGAAGAGACAGATTAAGACAGAGAGAGAAGCTACTGGATGGGCTGTCAGTGTGGCTAGGAAGAAAGTCACCAGCGGATCTCATAATCAAGTCTAAAGACAGGGAATTGTGGAGAAAAAAAGATCGCCTATGCCACACGGCACTTGATTGATTGATTGGTATGCTGACGTCACAGTACTGATAGCTGAGAACCAACAAGACCTGCAAAATTTCTTGGATAAAGTCGCCAAAGAAAGTGAACAGAAAGGCCTTACTTTGAACATCAAAAAGACAGAGACTATGGTTATATCTAAGAAACGGAATCCACCAACATGCAGTATAAAATTAAATAGAACTATTCTAAAGCAGGTGCAGAAATTCAAATACCTTGGAGCAGTAATAACTTCAGATAGGAAATGCAGAACAGAAATTAGGAACAGAATAGACCAAGCAAAGACTGCATTTCAGAGAATGAGAAACATATTAGCCAACACATCTTTATCAATGAATGTTAGAAAACTAGTCCTAAAATGCTATATTGAACCTATCTTGTTATATGGAAGTGAATCATGGATGGTAGGCAGGTCTGCAGAAAAATCATTGGAAGCAGCAGAAATGTGGTTTATTAGAAGAATGTTGCGAATCTCCTGGACAGCAAAAATAACTAATGAAGAATGTATGAGAAGAGCTGGAGAGACAAAAAAAATCTTGTCAAAAAAATAAGAGAGAGACAATGTACTTTCATAGGACATGCAATGACAAGAGGGGGCATTGAACTGTTATAACAGGAAAAATAGAAGGAAGAAGAGCCAGGGGAAGACCAAGAGAAATGATACTGGACAGTCTGACAGGATGATATGAGAGGAGATCACCAACTGAGCTGATGGGCTGCATGAAGGATCGTGTAATCTGGAGAAGCATAATAGCCAACGCCAGTCGGCACGGCACCTGATGATGATGATGATGATTTGATAGTATACATGTAGACTCATGTGGAACAATCTGAAACAGTATGAAATACCAACAGAAATCACCAGCATCATAAGAGACGTGTACGGTGGCTATGTTTGCATAGTCAGCACAGGGGATGGATTGAGTGAATGGTTTCAGATAGAATCGTGCCTGAAACAAGGATGCATCCCATCCCTCTTGCTGTTTGGAGTTGCCATTGGCTTCATAGTAAGAAAATGCTGTACTGGTAATACAGGCATTGAATGGGTACTGGGGACTTTGACAGAATACCTTGATTTTGTGGATGACATAGTGCTTAATGTGGAAGTGATGACATAGTGCTTAATGTGGAAGTGATGACATAGTGCTTAATGTGGAAGTGATGACATAGTGCTTAATGTGGAAGTGATGACATAGTGCTTAATGTGGAAGTGATGCAAGAAAATACAAATGCCCTGCACCCAATGGCTAGCAGAATAGGACTGGAGATGAAGGAAAAGATGAAAATAATGTAAAAACTAATTGCACAAGAGGAAAAGATATATTTGGAAGGAACTGCGATAGAAGAAATAGATCATTCTGTATATCTCAGAAGTTACATAGATCAGGAAGGGGACATGAGAAAAGAAGGTCGAATCAGAATAGCAAGGGCAGCACTGGTCTTTAAGAACCTTGAGAAAATATGGAAATCAAAACTTTAAGTGCAAGAGCAAAGCTTAGGATATTCAACTGGTATACAATATCCATCCTTACATAATTATGTGGAATCTGGAAATTAAGCAAAGAAATGGGGAGCAAAGTTAATGCATTTGAAAATGGATGTGTAAGTAAAATACTTTGTCTACAATGGAACGAATTCAAGACTAAAACAGAAGTAAGAGAAATGAGCATGGTGCAGACAGTCTCAGCAGTGATCAAGAAATGAAGATGGGCATATGTGGGTCACATGATGAGAAGAATCATCATCATCAGGTGGCATTCCGACTGGCGTTGGCTATTATGCTTCTCCAGACTACACGATCCTTCAGGCAGGATGAGAAGAAACAGAATCACAAAGCAAACCATCAAATGAGAAACATCTGCAGAAAAGAAAAGAGGCCAATCTTGAGAGGCCTTGAATACCAGAGAGGCTAAAATGATAGGCATCAAATCCCTTGATGAGGTTGAGAAGCTGGCTGATAACAAGAGACTAATGACGAGACAACTTTGAACCCAGTGTGACATGTGACAGCACGGAAAGGATGTAAGATTACCACATCTAAAGTGAGTGGTTTTTCTCAAGAGCCATGGGACCAATTTTTTCACAGAAAATTTTACAACTCAAATTTCACAGTAAACTTTAGAGGTAACTCAATTCTTCCACAGTAAATTTTAGAGGTAACTCAATTCTTTCACAGTAAATTTTAGAGGTAACTCAATTCTTCCACAGTAAATTTTAGAGGTAACTCGATTCTTTCACAGTAAATTTTAGAGGTAACTCAGTTCTTTCACAGTAAATTTTAGAGGTAACTCAATTCTTCCACAGTAAATTTTAGAGGTAACTCAATTCTTCCACAGTAAATTTTAGAGGTAACTCAGTTCTTTCACATTAAATTTTAGAGGTAACTCGATTCTTTCACAGTAAATTTTAGAGGTAACTCAATTCTTCCACAGTAAATTTTAGAGGTAACTCAGTTCTTTCACAGTAAATTTTAGAGGTAACTCAATTCTTCCACAGTAAATTTTAGAGGTAACTCAATTCTTTCACAGTAAATTTTAGAGGTAACTCGATTCTTTCACAGTAAATTTTAGAGGTAACTCAATTCTTTCACAGTAAATTTTAGAGGTAACTCGATTCTTTCACAGTAAATTTTAGAGGTAACTTGATTCTTTCACAGTAAATTTTAGAGGTAACTTGATTCTTTCACAGTAAATTTTAGAGGTAACTTGATTCTTTCACAGTAAACATTACAAGTAAAGGGGGGAAAACCCCAGAAAAACATTTATGCTCATTAGCAGAGATCTTCTGCTTCAAAACACCTTTTTTATTATTTTTATTATTGTTATTATGTAAGAGAAACAAGATTTTTTGTTCATCCCAGGAAGCAGGAGCACAGCAGAGAGTAAAGGAAGGAGAATACAGAGAGTTACAGAAGAAATCTGAGGAACTTATGCTTCAAATAAATGGGCTGAGAGAAGAGAAGGTAATGTTTGAGCATTTGTGAGCATAAGTACTTCTAAACAGTACTTCATCAAGTACTTGTAAACAGTGGTGTGAAGACTCACTTCATCAAGTATAGGGTCTGGTATAAAGCATAACTGGAAAATAAATAATCGATATACGTGTTTTTGGTAAAAAAAAGTGAAATGAAACACAGAAAAGTATCTTTATTATTACTGACAATCTTACTTAGGTTTTGAAAATTACACCGGTTAGATGACTGCCATTACGTCTGATACATTAAGCCAGACATCCGGAAAATTCTTCATAACACGATTTAACATGTTCAAAGGGATATTTTGAATGCAGCGTCGGATTCAGTCTTTTAGGTCTGCAACTGACTGTGGTCAACTAGCGTACACCGTTTTCTTGAGATACCCCCACAAAAAGAAGTCTGCGACCGATAAATCTGGTGACCTTGCCGGCCAATGAATATCCCCAAATCTGGAAATAAGATGACCGGGAAATGCTTGTCACAGCATGGCCATGGACTGACGGGCTGTGTGGGCAGTTGCTCCATCTTATTGAAACAATATAAGTCTCCTATTTCTATTGGCCAAGTCTGGAATGAAGTATTAAGTTAGTATCTGCACATAAAGATCACTATTAACATTAAGAGGATGCCAGGTGCCAAAGCGTTCCTAACATCTGATCGTCAAGGGCTACTCAGCAATGCGATGCGGACTTCTTGAATTCGTTCAGGTGTCTGTTGAGTTCTTGGACAACCAGTAGACTTGTTATTAAGGCATTTAGCAGTTTCCTTAAATTTTTTGACCCAGCTCAAAATTGTTTTGCCCTCTTAACGGGAACATTATTACGGGGATGCAACTCAAAATGGCAACGAAACGATTCTCCACTTTTAAAATAAGTTTCAACAGTGAATGTGTGGTGTTGTGTTTGCCAAGAAGCCATTGTTAAAAATGACCATTTGTCTGCTTCATCTCTGATGTCATGTTTATTTTTTCACATGTATTCAGTTTCTGCGCACTATGTCAGTTAAATCCAGCTATGCTTTATGCCAGACTCTGTACTTATAAACAGTGGTGTGAAGACTAACTTCATCAAGTACTTATAAACAGTGGTGTGAAGACTAACTTCATCAAGTACTTATAAACAGTAGTGTGAAGACTAACTTCATCAAGTACTTACTTCTTATCATCAAAGTCATTAGTCATCATCACTTCTTATCATCAGAGTCATCACAGTCATATCACCATCACTGAGGCCAAGAGTAAAGCAGTCTGACAGTTGTACCAGTTAAACTTTAGTCTTATTTCTAATTTGACTTAAGCAGTATTAGAAAACTGTTTGACCTGTAAGATTTGTACAAATTAAACCTTAGTCCAGCTGTTTGAGCTACAACAGTACAGTCATGCATTGAGTTAAAATCATTTGTAGTTGCAGCTTAAGGAACATTTAGAGACTGTATCCATGAATTTATAAACATTTGCTTTACATACACTTTATACACTATAAATTAACCCCGATACGAAAAGGAGATGAACAAACAGTTGTAATTGTCAAATGGTGACACTTGAATAGTTTCTGGGTATAAGTGAAACTAATGATATAAATGTGCACAAAGCCACTGTGACAGAGCTGTAATAACAAGATGTTCAGACTATTTAAAACAACAATAGAAGCAGTTTTAATGATCTGAAGATCATTTGGTGACTAGAGATTGAATGCTTCTGGGTGTGTGTACATTTTTGTGTATTATGGAAAAGTTATTATGTAATTTCCACACAGTTACTGTTCTAATTTGTGATTTGCTTCATATTCATCTTGTAACGTGTTGTAGTAGTGAATGTACTTGCTTTTTTACCTTCCCACATAGTGACCAACCTAAGGCTGGACACTCCGGTAGCAAATGAGGATATATTTTGGTGCAGGACTGTATTATTAAACTGAGCTGTAGTTGACTGCACTGATGTTTTCTCTACAGAGGTGCCTAATATAATGCTGTTTAATATGTAACTGACTGTACCGATGTTTTCTCTACAGAGGTGCCTAATATAAAGCTGTTTAATATGTAACTGACTGTACCGATGTTTTCTCTACAGAGGTGCCTAATATAAAGCTGTTTAATATGTAACTGACTGTACCGATGTTTTCTCTACAGAGGTGCCTAATATAAAGCTGTTTAATATGTAAATGACTGTACCGATGTTTTCTCTACAGAGGTGCCTAATATAAAGCTGTTTAATATGTAACTGACTACCGATGTTTTCTCTACAGAGGTGCCTAATATAAAGCTGTTTAATATGTAACCGACTGTACTGATGTTTTCTCTACAGAGATGCCTAATATAAAGCTGTTTAATATGTAACCGACTGTACTGATGTTTTCTCTACAGAGATACCTAATATAAAGCTGTTTAATATGTAACTGGCTGTATTCTCTAAGAGATGCCTAGTATAAAACTTTGAGATGTAACTGAGTGTACTGGTGTTTTCTCTACAGAGATGCCTAATATAAAACTTTTTGAGATGTAACTGAGTGTACTGGTGTTTTCTTTACAGAGATGCCTAATATAAAACTGTTTGAGATGTAACTGAGTATACTGGTGTTTTCTTTACAGAGATGCCTAATATAAAACTGTTTGAGATGTAACTGACTGTACTGGTGTTTTCTTTACAGAGATGCCTAATATAAAACTGTTTGAGATGTAACTGAGTATACTGGTGTTTTCTCTACAGAGATGCCTAATATAAAACTGTTTGAGATGTAACTGACTGTACTGGTGTTTTCTTTACAGAGATGCCTAATATAAAACTGTATGAGATGTAACTGACTGTACTGGTGTTTTCTCTACAGAGATGCCTAATGAAACAAAAAGAAGAAATAAAAAGTTTGAGGAACCAAATTACAACAAAAGAGCAGAGGTATTGTATTTCATTAAGTCATTCTCTCTAAAGAAAACTTTTCCCACCATGTAAAATCTACATTTTTATCATTTCTGCTTGTGAAGTTTTATATATGCTTAATTTAGAAAATTTTTCTTATTATTCATGCAAATTATTTACTTAAAAACACGTTTATATTTTAAAAAAAAACATTTTTGTAATGTTTGTGCGAAAAAATGGCTGTCACTGTCACCTAGCTAGACCTTGTACTGCATTCACAATGCATCAAAAACTGGTCAATGTTCTCTGTCACCTCACTTTAAACTAGAGCTTGATGTAGTCCATCACTTTAGTGATAAACTAGAATTTGATCTTTTCCATCACTTTAGTGATAAAATAGAATTTAATGTAGTCCATCACTTTAGTAATAAACTAGAATTTGATCTTTTCCATCACTTTAGTGACAAAATAGAATTGAATGTATTCTATCACTTGAATGACAGTCTAGAGCAGGGGTCAGCACTGTGCCAAATTCATGTTGCAGAGTCACTCAGCATGCCTGTCAAAGTCACTCAGCATGCCTGTCAAAGTCACTCAGCATGACTGTCAAAGTCACTCAGCATGCCTGTCAGAGTCACTCAGCATGCCTGTCAGAGTCACTCAGCATGCCTGTCAAAGTCACTCAGCATGCCTGTCAAAGTCACTCAGCATGCCTGTCAAAGTCACTCAGCATGCCTGTCAAACTCACCCACCCTAACCCCACTGTATTTTTAGATACAACAACCACTAAAACATATATATATATATATATATATATATATCACAGCCTTCAACAGAAGAGAAAAAAAAGGAATCGTTGTTAAAATACCCAAAAAAAGGCAACCTTAGCAACTGCAATAACTGGAAAGGAGTAACCTTACTATCAATTGTGTTAAAAGAATTTTGCAAAGTTATTCTGAATACAATTAAAGATATAGTGGATACTGCAGTGAGAAAACAAGCAGGATTTTGAAAACGGAGAAGCTGTTTCGATCAGATCTTTCATCATCATTATCATTGCCTTTCATTCCCTTGAGAGCATAGGCCATGGATAAAGGCTCTCCAGTCATCCATTTTCTTGGAATTATTCTCTGCTTCCTTCCATGTGCATCCCTTGTCTCTGAGCACTGTCATAATTTCTCTTCACCAGTTAAGTCTGGGTCTTCCTCATTTTCTATTTCCTTGAGGATTCCAAACCTTAAGGACATTCTCGTCCACAGCTACTTGAAGTGGAGCTTTACATGTGTTGGTACCAGAAAATGTAACCACCCCCGCTGTGTTATCTGCCCTATAGTCTAGAAAATGCAAACGATCACCTTTCCCAAAACTATCCTCACTCTTCATGAGGGAATCACATGCGAGTCCCGTAATGTGATATATGTTATCGTATGCAAAAGATGCAGGATAATGTATATTGGTAAGGAGATTACCGGAGCCTGTATATTGACCTCAGATTAGGGGACCGCATGCAGAAACATCTGTACGATATCACCCAGCATGCTTCAAAACCAGTCCCAAATCATTTCAGTGGCCCCAACCACAGAGGCAAATCTGATTTTCTGGTAACAGCCATCAAACAGTGTCACACAGATGACACAAGCTGCCTAGCACTTGAGAACCGCTACATTCAGGATTATGGGACGCTGGAACCACACGAGTTAGACTCTATTCAGCTACACCTAACATTCTCCTCTTCAACAATTATAATCCATCTCTACTAAGCTCCACTCACTTGTTACACACAGTTCAGAACCTCCTCGCAGTATCATATTACAACCCCTCCACCCTAACTATAATCATCTATTTCATCTTCTCCTAACATTGTACCACACTCTCTCCCCTCCACGGTTTTCACACCCACCACCCCCAATTACGACCCACCGACCACACATCACAAGTCTCCATTTAAACAGTCTCTGTGCCCTGTAATGCTCATTTCTGACACACAGCATCGAATAAGCCACGTCTTACAGCTAAGTGCTCTATTCATTATTAATTTTTCTTTTTTTAATAGCATTCACGTGAATCTGTATCTCCTCTCTCTATTTCTTTGTCCTGTATGTTTTTGTATGATTAAGGCTCACGCCGAAACGTCACAACTTTGTAATCGTTAAGTAATAAAGCTGCTCCTACTTTTTTCCTATTTTATACATTCTGGTATCACAGCTTTACTGCAGTGCTTCGTGTATAGTTGTATACTTATACACTAATTATTGTGTATCATCAAACATTAGTTCATGAATGTTTGTATCATTTGTTGTATTGTCTTGGTCATAACCCAAGTCTTCGAACCATGTAGCAGGACAGTCTTTACATTTGTATTGAAAAGCCTAAGTTTGGTTCTTGTTTTGATGTTCTTAGATGACCATATTTTGTTAAGTTGGATAAATGCTGTCCTGGCCTTGGTTATTCTAGCTTTAACATCCTTTTCCATTCCCCGGTATTTATCCACCATGCAGCCTAAATATGTGAAATACTCTACTTCTTCAATTGGCATTCCCTCAACTACCATGAGGCTATTGCTTGCACTTTTACTTTTCTTTATCTTTGTTTTTTGCCTGTTAATATATAGTCCCAGTTTACCAGAACTTTACTCAAAAAAAAAAAACCCATTAATCCTGAACTTCATAGACTTTAAAAAGGCATTTGATAGCATACACAGAGATTCATTATGGAGAATTTTAAGTCTATATGGAATACCATCTAAAATTGTCAACATCATTAAGGACTTCTACAATGGATATGTTTGTGCAGTCAAGACAGAAGAAGGGTGAGTGAATGGTTCCAGATTGAAACAAGTGTGAAACAAGGATGTATACTGTTTCCTTTGCTTTTTGGAATTACGATAGACTTCATAATGAAAAAATGCTGCACAGGTAACACAGCTATTGACTGGGTACATGGGACCCAACTAGAAGGTCTTGATTTTGCTGATGACATGGAGAAGAACAACAGAAAGGATGTTGAGCAATAGAGGGCTCACCTGGGCAAGAGCAGAAAAAAAGGCGAAAGACAGGCATTTGTGGAAAACCCTTGTGGAAGCCCCATGTGCCCTGGGCACTTAAGGTTCAGAGAGAGAGAGATAACTCTTATCAGTAACAATGTGAATTTCATGCAAGAAAAAAACAGATAGCCTGTTTTCACTGGCTAGTAAAATAGGACTTGAAATTAACAAGGACAAAACAAAAATAATGAAACTTCTCATTAATCATGAAGGAAAATTATATGTAGAAGGAACAGCTGTTGAAGAGGTAAACCAATTTGCATACCTCAGCAGCTACATAGACCAGGATTGTGACACCAGAAAGGAAGTTACATTTAGAATTGCAAAAGCAGCATTAACCTTCAATAATCTTGAGAACATATGGCATTCAAAAGTTATAAGCACAAAAACCAAGTTAAGATTATTCAATTCAGATATAATATCCACCCTCATTTATGCATGTGAAAGCTGGAAAACAACTAAAGAAATAGACAAAACATTAGACTAAGAAAAATACTTGGTATGAAGTGGAACAAATTCAAGAACAATGATAAGACAGCTGGGTAAACAACAACCTGTCTCATGGGTGATCAGAAAAAGATGGACATATGTAGGCCATGTGTGAAACAATCAGAGAATCCTCAAACAAGCTATCAAATGGAATAGAACAGGCCAAAGAAAAAGAGGTCGACCATGTAAAACTCTGAATAGGACATTGTTAAGAGAGGCCAGTTTAATGGGCATAACATCCCTTGAAGAGGTTGAAATGCTTACCGAAAACAGGAAAACTTGACGAACTACCATGCAAGCCCTGTGTGACATTTAGTGGCATGGAAAAATATAAGAAGACATAAAGGGAATAAAATATACTTTCATCATCATCATCAGGTGCCGTGCCGACTGGTATTGGCTATTATGCTTCTCCAGATTACACGATCCTTCATGCAGGCCATCAGCTCAGTTGGTGATCTCCTCTCACACCATCCCGTCAGACTGTCCAGTATCATTTCTCTTGGTCTTCCTCTTGATCTTCTTCCTTCTATTTTTCCTGTTGTTATAATATTTTCAATGCCCCCTCTTCTCATTGCATGTCCTATGAAAGTACATTGTCTCTCTCTTATCTTTTTGACAAGGTTTTTTGTCTCTCCAGCTCTTCTCATACATTCTTCATTAGTTATTTTTGCTGTCCGGGGGATTCGCAACATTCTTCTAATAAACCACATTTCTGCTGTTTCCAATGATTTTTGTGCAGACCTGCCTATTGACCATGATTAACTTCCATATAACAAGATAGGTTCAATATAGCATTTTAGGACTCATTTTCTAACATTCATTGATAAAGATGTGTTAGCTAATATGTTTCTCATTCTCTGAAATGCAGTCTTTGCTTGGCCTGTTTTGTCCCTAATTTCTGTTCTGCATTTCCCATCAGAAATTATTACTGCTCCAAGGTATTTGAATTTCTGCACCTGCTTTAGAATAGTTCCATTTAATTTTATACTGCATGTTGGTGGATTCTGTTTCTTAGATATAACCATAGTCTCTGTCTTTTTGATGTTCAA
Source organism: Achatina immaculata (assembly GCA_009760885.1). Classification (NCBI taxonomy): domain Eukaryota; kingdom Metazoa; phylum Mollusca; class Gastropoda; order Stylommatophora; family Achatinidae; genus Lissachatina; species Lissachatina immaculata. The sequence continues at coordinate 66,996,715 of CM019691.1, read as the reverse complement.
AGTAAGGCCTTTCTGTTCATTTTCTTTGATGACTTTATCCAAGAGATTTTGCAGGTCTTGTTGGTTCTCAGCTATCAGTACTGTGTTGTCAGTATACTGAAGATTGTTAATATTGTATCCTCCAATTGTTATGCCTGGTTCTGTGATGATCGTTCTTAGAATATTCTCGCTGTACAGAGAAAAAAGGTCTGGAGATAGCACACATCCTTGTTACACCCCTTGTTTTATAGGTTGATATTTTCCAGTTCTATTTTCAACTCGAACTGCTGCTTCTTGGTGCCAGTATAGATGTTTTACAATCCTCAGGCCTTTGTTGTCTATATTGATATCTTCAAGCATTTTAATAATTTCATTATGTTTCACCTTGTCGAATGCGTTGATGTAATCAATGAAGCATAAGTAGAGATCTTTCTGTACTTCTGAAGCTCTTTCTGTTAGTGTTCATAAAGCATAAATGGCATTGTGTGTTCCCTTTCCTTCAACAAATCCAAACTGTTCATCTGCTATTTCCATTTTTATCTTTTTCCTTGTTCTTCTTATAATGATTCTTAGAAGTAGCTTTGCTATGTGACATGAGAGGCTGATAGGCCGGTGGTCATCACATTCCTTTGCACCTGGTTTCTTTGGTAGTGCTGTAAACGTGGATTTAAGCAAGTCACTGGGCATATAACCAAATATACTTTACCTTGCAATATTTGTGAAAATCCAAAATCCTGTCCCAAAACACCAAAATAACAATCTACAGAATATTAAGACCAGCCGTCATGTATGGATCAGGAACATAGAGTACAACAACCAGCATAATCTGTTCAGTTTCAAGATATTTATAATTCATTGGGATTTAAATAAGCTGTTCAGTTCAGTGTTTCTTTCTAGCTCTCCATTCTCCATTACTTGTATCCTTTATGGAAGAATCTTTGGGCCCATAAAGGATACAAGTAATGGAGAATGGAGAGCTAGAAAGAAACACTGAACTGAACAGCTTATTTAAATCCCAATGAATTATAAATATCTTGAAACTGAACAGATTATGCTGGTTGTTCTATGTAGAAAGAATGGAAAAGAACAGATAAATAAAAATTATGTATTTACAAGAGATGAAAGAAACAAAACCAAGGGGTAGACCAAGACAGAGATGGAAAGACAAAATAGAAGATGATATAAAGGAAATTGGTGTTACCAAATGTAGATTGATTGATTGATATTTATTTCAAAAGGATTAAGAATTGTGCATGCAGGCCCGTCTGACATTCTGCCCTTTATTATACATCTTTCACTCTATTCCAGACATTCTACAAATATGCTGTTCATGTAACAAACATAATTAACATTGAAGCTGAGAAACATAAAATAAAATATAACATTTACGTTTCACTCTTAAATGTTCACTCAGTACAGAAGTAACTACATACATATATAAATGACTATCTACTAAACAAAAATTTTGGGACTATTCAGAATAAACAGTTAACTGTATTCAGTGTCTGTAAGAGCAGTTTAAGATAACTTTTAAGTTTTATGATTCATAGAGGCATGTAGTCGACATCAAATAGATATTGGGAAGTTTGTAGTTGTAGGAAGAAGTATAATTTATATTTTTTTATACAGGATGGGAGGGTATTCCAAAGATGAGCAGCAGAATAACTAAAGCTTTTCTTGTAAAGATCAAGTCTTGGTTATTATTTTTATTACTATCTTCTCTAGCGCCTCTATTTCTTCTATTGTTATATTATCAGGCCTAGTCGCTTTTCCTTTCTTCGTGTGTTTGATGGCATCTATGATTTCATCTTCAAGTATTTGTGGTCCATCATAGTTTTCAGTATCTGGTGTTAATTCTGGTCTTTCTCCTTCATATAGCTCACTGATGTACTCTGTCCACCTGTCCACAATGTCTTCTTTTCCCATTAACATTTTACCTTCTTTCGATTTCAGGCATCCTGTGGTATATTTTGTTTTCCTGCCTGTGAGTTCACTAATTCGTTTGTGCATGTTTTTGCTGTCTTTATTATGAGAGTCCTCTATTTGTCTGCACTGTTCATTTAACCACACTTCCTTTACTTCTCTGCATTTGCATCTTATTTCTTATTTATCTTGCAATATTTTTCCTCATTATTTTTACTCCTCCTCCTCTTGTCCATCAGTCCTAAGATTTCGTCTGTCATCCGTTTATTTTTACGGGCTTCTTTTTTCGGTGGTATTATCATCTTAACAGTTTTGTGTATAAAATCTCTTAACATTGCCCATTGTTCATCTATATAGTTTATCTTTGCTATTGCATTGTATCTGTTTGTTATAATAACTTTGTATTATTCTCACAGTTCTTGGTCATTTTTAAGGAGTTCTGTATTCAGTTTGATGTTACTCACTTTTCTGCATGCTTTCTTTAGCTTTATTCTAATTTTTCCACAGAGTGGATCATGGTCACCATTGCAGTCAGGTCCTGGCATGGTTTTTGTTGTCAGTAATGCATTCCGGGATCGTTTGTTGATTAATACATAATCTGTCTGGTTAAAAGTCTTTTTGTCTGGGTTGCACCACGTTGCCAGTCTTCAAGGATACCTCTGTCAGCAAGGGAGAAAAAAAAAAAGTTTCTTCCATTCACTTTATCCAGTATTCCGCTGCCAGAAAACAATAATAAATATGTAGTATACAAAATGTTAATCAGGTACAACTTGCAGTATATGGCATGTGCAAGAGTTGGTTTTTTCCTTTGTGTAGAACTGCTAGAGTTTTCAAGAATACACACTAATCTTATGCCTTCCAGGACATCTTGGAGAAAATTAAGCTGTTGGACACACGCTCAAGAAACATTTAGAATTCACATGTAGATACATTTGTGTAATCAGAGTAGCATCTAGTTTTTGTCCATGTGGGTCATATCACTAAAAATGAGAATGGTGAACTTTGATAAAATTCTGAATTATAGGGGGTTCCATTAAAGTTTGCTTCAGTACTGTCAGATCGCAGAGCATTTGAACCCCACCGCCCCCCCCTCCCCAAAGATCTCTGGCAGACACCACCCTCCCTACCCCCCACACACACACACACAGATCTCCTGGCAGAACCACCACCACCAGCCCACCCTCCACCTCCTACAGATCTGTTGCAGAACATGGGTTTGCAATGTAAAAGTTGTTTGGTGGAACTGTGAGGTAGCATTCTCAGAAGCTGATGCTGTGAAAGTTTTAAGACAACCCTCCTGTTGAATAGAAAGTGGGCATATTGTAGAGACCCAAAGTGTATGTAAAAAAAGGCAGGGTAGTGCAACATTTCTTGAACAGACTCAGCTAGCATGGGAACCATAGTGATCCTAGGCTCCCATTATCCAGGCTGAGTCTGTTACTGGGGATGCCAAAGAAGTGAGAAAGGCTCTTGGTTAGCTATGACTCACCAGCTTTCATGCAGCAGCCATCTGTGAGTCAGTGACCATTATCTCAGACTTCACTCTCTTTGAACAAATCAAAGAAGTGCAGCAATTTAAGGTATATGAAAGAAGAAAATGTTCTGTGTGGTGGAAGCGGAGAATGCTCATACAGCTCTGGGATATCATGATTATATTTTGAATATTTCATACAGGAAGTTTGTAGAGTGATTCTCATAAACTGTGTCTAATTTTTATTTGTCAGTTCTTTTATGCTCATTCCTTGAAGAGAAAAAAATGTATACAAAACCTCTGATATATATTTTTATGTTGCATTTAACAGAATTGCACAAATCATGCAAGAAAAGATGGACATGGAGGAAGAAAAGAGAAAGCTTCAGCAACAACTGAAAAAAATAGTCAGTGAAAAGTTGAGAAGCCTGAAACAGATGAAAGAAATATGTACAGTATGTGCTTTTTATGGTTATTTCCATTGTTAGATTGCAAGGATGAAACTAGGAAAAGAGCACTTAAATATGCTGAATTTTTAAAAACATTTAAAGGAGAGCAGCAGCACTTTAGAAGTTGAATGACTGAAAACAAAGGAGAGCAGCAGCACTTAAGAAGTTGAATGTTTTAAAGCAAGGGAAAGCAGCAGCACTTAAGAAGTTGAATGTTTTAAAACAAGGGAAAGCAGCAGCACTTAAGAAGTTGAATGTTTTAAAACAAGGGAAAGCAGCAGCACTTAAGAAGTTGAATGTTTTAAAACAAGGGAAAGCAGCAGCACTTAAGAAGTTGAATGTTTTAAAACAAGGGAAAGCAGCAGCACTTAAGAAGTTGAATGTTTTAAAACAAGGGAAAGCAGCAGCACTTAAGAAGTTGAATGTTTTAAAACAAGGGAAAGCAGCAGCACTTAAGAAGTTGAATGATTGAACCTCAAACATGTTAACACAAAAGTGTGAGCTCCTGTCTTGTGGTAAGAAAGCAAGTTTCAGTGAATGAGCAAACCAAGATCATGTGAGCTTGATACTTGTGACCAGAAACCAGACACATTGAACTTAAGCATGATACATGTTACTAGAAGCAAAGACACGCTAAGATTAAGCACAACAGTTTCAGCCATAACATGCTTGAAATGTCTGGTCAGATCTTTGTCAAATGTTTTCACAGTATTGCAGATTTTCTCATACCACATCACACTTATCATGTTAGTGTTTCCTACATCACATTTATCATGTTAGTGTTTCCTACATCACATTTATCATGTTAGTGTTTCCACATCACACTTATCATGTTAGTGTTTCCTACATCATACTTATCATGTTAGTGTTTCCTACATCACACTTATCATGTTAGTGTTTCCTACATCACACTTGTCATTGTTAGTTTTTCCTACATCACACTTATCATGTTAGTGTTTCCTACATCACACTTATCATGTTAGTGTTTCCTACATCACACTTATCATGTTAGTGTTTCCTACATCACACTTATCATGTTAGTGTTTCCTACATCACACTTATCATGTTAGTTTTTCCTACATCACACTTATCATGTTAGTGTTTCCCACATCACACTTATCATGTTAGTGTTTCCCACATCACACTTATCATATTAGCATTTCCCACATCACACTTATCATGTTAGTGTTTCCCACATCACACTTATCATATTAGCATTTCCCACATCACACTTATCATGTTTCCCACATCGCACTTATCATGTTTCCCACATCACACTTATCATGTTAGCGTTTCCCACAATCACACTTATTGTGTTAGCATTTCCCACATCACACTTATCATGTTAGCATTTTCAACATCACACTTATCGTGTTAGCGTTTCCTACATTACATTTATCGTGTTAATGCTTCCTACATTACATTTATCGTGTTAATGCTTCCTACATTACATTTATCGTGTTAATGTTTCCTATATCACACTTATCATGTTAGTGTTTCCTACATCTCACTTGCCATTTTAGTGTGTGTGTTTTTTTTTCACCACAGTTATCATGTTAAATGTTTCCTATATCATAATTATCATATTAAATGTTTCCATCTCTGTTATGCTAGTGGCTAGATTTACGTATAAAAGACAGAATTAAATTTCAGTGGTCAGTGTTATATATAAAAGTCATAATTGAATGATAATGTTATATATAAAGTCATAGTTAAGTTTTAGTAATCAGTCTTACATATAAAAGTTACAATTGAATGTTAATGATTAATGTTACATGTTACAGTCATAGTTAAAAGTAATGACCAGTATTGCAAGTAAAAAGTAGTTCAGATGCTCACAAGAAAGTTCCAGTAGTGTCTGTGACATTGAAATCTTCAACAGGAGTGTGTGAACTTTGCTAAACAAAGAGTAGAGAAGAGTTTGTTGCTGGCGGAATGTGTACAACAGTTCTCTGTTGTGGAGGCCCGGCTCCGTGCTGCGAGCCAGAGATATGAACTTCTTAAGGTTGGTGACTGGCACCCGTGGCTGTTAGCTGAGAGGTTGTGAACAGTGAGAGTTGCTCTCAGTCCTAATCTTTTATGTTATTATTATCATTCTGTGCAGGATCTCCAGCATTTTCAGTCTCTAGCTTTCACAGTATGCCTTAAGAATATCATTCCTGACCAGCTTTTGATGTACTCTTGGCTTCCACTGTACACTTGACCAAACTGAGTCCTCTTGATGTACGCTTCCTCTTTTCATTTAAACCTTCCCACCAAGCTGACTTGGTATGATTCTTACAATTTTTTTTAACTCCTGTTGATATGACCATAATATTTTAATTGCCTGGTTCTTGTATTTTCATTCTGTCATACTGAAATTATTCCAGCATTAGATTAGTCATATTTTATTTCCACTTTCTTGTTTTATTTGTATGTTGTTATCCACCAAACAACAATGATGAGTTCACATTTCATTTGTTAATTTTCAGCTGTAATTGCTGATAATTTGTTTTCTGATAAAGGTTTGTCTCATTCTTGTCTGACAGTCATATTTTAATTCCACTTTCTTGTTTTGTTTGTTTGTTGTTATCCACTAAACAACAATGATGAGTTTACATTTCATTTGTTAATTTTCAGCTGTAATTGCTGATAATTTGTTTTCTGATAAAGGTTTGTCTCATTCTTGTGTGACTATATCACACACAAAATGAGACAAACCTTTGTCATTACTGTTCTCTTATTTGCTTCCATTTCACATTTCCATTACCTACAAACTCCTAGCAGATTTAATCAGCATCTCAATTCTACAGTCATTAACATTGTAAGTGTCTCTGCTTTTACTTCACATGAATGTACTAACTTGGTGGGTGGAAGGAAATGACTTGCTTGCTTCGTCCACTAAGATAACAAAAAATAAAATTCAAGAGAAGTATAACATATGAGAGATGGGGGAGTAAAGTGTGAATAGTTTTTAGACATATAAATAGGCACATAATTAAATATACAAGTACAGACAAAGTCAGCGTAATAAAGTTGTGATAACAAGATGTTAAGATTAACAGGGTTTGTAGAACAAATTCAGGATTCATAGAACAAAGCTTGTGTTGATAGAACGAATTCAGGATTCCTAGAACAAAAATAGGGTTGGTAGAACAAATTAGGATTCTTAGAACAAAGCTAAGTTTGGAAGAACAAATTCAAGATTGATAAAGCAAAGGTAAAGTTGATAGATTAATGGTTTGAAATATGGTTGATTAAACAAAGATGTGATTTATAGAATAAAAGTAAGGTTGATAGAATAAAAAATAGGGATGACAGGACAAAGTCATGATCATCACATGCCATCTTCAGTACAATGATTGGCGGTAATGAATCCAGCTTCCCTTCTCCTGTGCCTTAGCCAGGCCGTGTCCTGCTCACTGTAGTACGTTATCCTTTGATCTATATCTGTCCACCTTTCATTGTTTTTTTCCTTCAACTTTTGCCTCCAGTATGCTCTTTAGTATATTAATGTATTGTATTGTGTCTTTTAATGTAGCCTGATTTTTTTGTTTTAATTCTTATTTCTTTGAGAAGTTCATGTTCCACTTGGAGTTGTAATACTTTTCCATCATATATGACCTCCTATCCTGGTATATCCACATTTCTGTTGCATTTATCATTCTCTCCAACTTTTTATTTAAGAGTCCAGGTTTCTGCTGCAAACAGAAGTACAGAATGGATATACCAGGGTCATACCGAAAGTCATGAGCACAAAAATTTTTTTTAATCAGAATTTATAGATAGAGAAAATATAAATGTTTCGCCTTAACTGCATCCATTTCTTCACTTTTTGACATAATCTCTGCACATATTTTTCCAATCACTCTGCAAGTTTGAAAATACCCTCCTGACGGCACAGATACACTGCTTTCTGGACGTTCTCTCCTATGGGACCCAGTGGATAGAAACTTTTCTATAGCCTAGGGTTTCAATCATTTCCTGTACTGCATTGTGTCCTATTCCAAAATTTACTGCAATTTCGGATACTGTGACATGTCTGTCTTCTTAATGATGTCATCAACCTTTTCCACGTTGTGTTTAGTGGTTCGAGAGTGACTATTCCAAGGCATATTTTGGATGCTCATGTTTCCATCTTTGAAATGTTTCACTCACCTCCTAACACTGGTAGCACCCATGCACACATCTTCATAAGCAAGCTGAAGTCTTTGGTGAATTTCAGCAGCAGGGATTTCCTCTTTAATGAGGAACTCAATAACAGCATGTTGACGAAACGAAACTTCAGCACCCGCCATTTTGTTTATGCTCCGCGTGGTCACGTAACTGTGACCTCTATATGAAGTGCAAAGGGTGCAGGTTAAGGTGATATATTTATATTTTCTCTATCTGTAAGTTCTGATTTTTAAAAAAATTTTGCTCACGACTTTCATTATGACCCTTGTAACACATAAGTCTCATTTTTGTTTTTATAAATAGATTCCTTAATAACATAGTTTTATCTTCACGATGTTGAATGTATCTTGCCATTCCTGTTCTCTATCTAGTAAATAAAAGGAAGCAGTCTGACTTACAAACATTTAGTGATGAACATACTTGCACTAACTTCAGTGAACATTTTAGGGAAGAAATTAGTATTCTAAAATCTTCATTACCAACCCCTACTTGCGACCTGATCATGTTGAGAACTTAAGTGACAGTAAATGTGTAAATCTAAAACAGCTTAATGTTCCTTTCCTCACAGTCGGTGAGGTTTATAACTACGTCCGGTCTTTAACTCTTCCGGAGCCTTTCGGCACTATAGTGATGCTTTTGGTTTTCCGACATGCTACATATCGTCACTATAGTGACGCTTGGTTTGTTTCATTAAAAAAAAAAACGGTTTAATGTTTAGATTGTACATATTTCGTCCATGTGTCCAGTGACACTTTTCAAAATGGTGAAAGAGTGCTTAGTTACGAGCGATGCTGAAAGAGAAGAATGAAGAGAAGCATCGAAAATTTCACTTTTTGATGATGTAGATAGGGGTATGGACATGGCCTGTGACCAGACCACTGCTCTTGAATGTATCCCAAGTAGTATTTAGGAGGTTATTTCAGACATTAATTTAGCGAGAATGCAACATAGAATCCCAATAGGAGATCAACAAGTAGATCTAGACATCTCAGGTGGTAAGTAGTGTAGATCTAGACCTAGCCGATGCTAAGCTTGGCACAGTCATTATCTAAAAACATCACATTACTTCTTTTTTCCTAAAAAAAACTCTGCATTTATGAAATCTTCATACATTTAGTTATATTTTGAAACATAATAAGTACACGGAAGTACATGGAAATACTGTTTTCCATTCTGTTTTACAACTATACCCCTTATACGGATCAAGACCCATGCTTTTATTCCAGTTCCAACTGAACGTCTGCGTTTTTTCCTGAGGTACGGAAAGAGTTAAAGAACACTAACTCAGCAGGGTGTGATGACATTAGTAACAAGATACTACGCTACACTGCACCAGTTATCACAGATACACTAACATACATATACAATTTGTGCATTGACAAACACAATTTCCCTGATGCTTTTAAACTCGTCAAAGTGTTTCCTCTTTTTAAGTCTGGCAGACTAGTGATCTCTCAAACTATAGACCCATATCCATTCTGTCATCATTATCTAAACCTCTTGAAAAACATATACAAAAGTTAACTCTGCTCCACATGCAAGAAAACAGTCTACTAATAGACAGTCAGTCAAGTTTTACACCAAATCACTCCTGCCACACAGCATTAACTAAAATGACAGAAAGCTGGGTGTCTAATATAAATGATGACAAATTGTGTGGTGCTGTCTTTGTTGATTTCAAGAAAACCTTCGATATAATTGATCATGAAATTCTTGCAAAAAAGCTGGAAGGTTATAGATTACACCCTGACCTAACAAAATTTATTACATCTTTTCTCTCAGGTAGAAAACAAGTAGTTTGCTTTAGAAACAAAATGTCTGACTCTTCTATGGTTGATACCGATATTCCTCAAAGCTCCATTCTTCGTCCTCTTCTCTTTGCTATCTATATTAACGACTTACCACTACATTTAAAGCACTCTTCATGTGATCTTTTTGGTGATGATTGTACTGTTTACAATAGTGACTGTGACATCAATAACCTACAGACAACGCTCCAAAATGATATAAACAGTTTGATTAAATGGAGTAATAAAAATGGTGTATAGAAAATGTTCGTGATCATAAACTCTAGGACTCATCATTGATCAGCATTTAACTTGGAATTCTCACGTACATAGCTTAACAAACTTGATTGCACAGAAAGTTTACCAGCTAGCCAAAATTAAACACTTTATCGACAAAGACACAAGAAAGATATACTACATATCACACATGCAAACACACTTAGATTACTGTTCCACAAGCTGGATGCTGAGTCCCAAAATCAAAAAGGCTCCACTCGCTTCACAAATGAGCATTAAATCTGATTTGTTACAAACACCCAGTATAGGCTGTAGATCAGCACAAACAACTCAAAATTCTACCCCTCAAATATAGAGTCATTTTTTAAAAAGTTAAGTTTTTTCACATAATTCTGTCGCAAAAATGCTCCGCCTCTATTGTGGTCACTGTTTACATATAACACTAAACATAGCCAGCATTTAAAAAACTGTTCTTCACTGACTTCTTATCAGTTGTGTTTTTTTTCATTCTTTTGAGTAAAATTTTTGTCATGTGACTCATCAGACTTACAGTTCTAAAATCTGAGCAGTCTGTAGCATTTGCTTTCTTTGGTAGTGCTACAAAATCAGTGTTTCATTTCTTGAGATATGAGCGTTTCTTTTCTTTTGGTATATATCCTATTTTTTTTTAAATTTCATATTTCTGTTATCTTGTCAAATCCAAATTCCTTCATTGCTTTTATAATTTTAAAGGTAATAACAGAATACAAATAAGTGTGACAGAACAAAGATGGTTGATAAAATATTCATTTTTTATGGAATAAAGAAAGGGTTGATATAATAATGCTGATAGATTTGAGGTAAATTTAACAGAAATCAGATAGATTTTATGGAATAAAGACAAGGTTGATATAATAATGTTTAAAGACTTGAGATAAATTTAACAGAATACAGATAGGTTTCATGGGATAAAGATAGGGGTGATAGAATAAAAGCAAGAGTAGTATAATACAGATAGGGTTGATAGAACAAAGATAGGATAGATGAAAGAAAGATAGAACAAATATAGAGTAGATGAAAGAAAGATAAAAGTTGCTGGAATGAAGATACGATTGAAAGAAAAAAAAATATTGATGGAATAAATTCAGAATTAATGGAACAAAATAGAGTTGGCAGAACAAAGATTGGATTGACAGAAAAGTCAGTAAATAAACTGAACTTTGAATACTTTTGATAAACAAAAGATGGACAGAAAGACATTTTGGAAGCTAATTATCTGCATCGGATAGCGTTGATGATATGCTTCTCCATCTTGTGCAGATCTACGTGCTTCCATTTAATTCAGATGCTTTTCTTTGACCACTTGGTCAGATATTTCTCTCTTGGCCTTCCTCTCTTCCTTATTTTTCTCTCTTTCCTTTTCCAGTTATGACTGGGTTCTCCAACTTCTGTCTTCTCATGACACATCTATGACTTTCTTTTTCTTGTCATTTTAACTTGTTTTCGTTGTTCTGAAAAAAAAAATTGTTTGTTTATCTGAATTATCACTTATATTATGGATCTTGTTCATTATTTCCTGTCTGTCTCTTGTCTCTCCAAATGAACACCCATGTCTGTGTTTTTAAATGGACACCTATGTCTTTTTATCTAAACCAATGGTTCTTAACCTTTTTGGGGGTGGGGGGCTGTGGACATCTTTTCCAACTAAGAACAGCCACAGACCCCCATTAAAAATAAAGCAGTAAATTGAGCCAAGATAGTGACAAGATTTTCTTCATTAAATTGAGCTAAGATAGTGACAAGATTTTCTTCATTAAATTGAGCTAAGATAATGACAAGACTTTCTTCATTAAATTGAGCTAAGATAGTGACAAGGTTTTCTTCGTTGAATCGGTCTATTTGTTGCTTTGTGAACCTCAAAAATCCTCCTGTGGACACATGTTAAGAATCACTGGTTTAAACAAAGACCCATATTGCTTTGTCTAAAGTAAGACCCATGTCTCTTTATCTAAAGTAAGGTCCATGTCTCTTAATTAAAAAAAGACCAATGTTAATGGATCTTGTTTATTGTTTCATCTCCCAGAAAGAAGTTGATGGATCTTGTTTAATATTTCATCTCCCAGAAAGAAGTTGATGGATCTTGTTTATTGTTTCATCTCCCAGAAAGAAGTTGATGGATCTTGTTTATTGTTTCATCTCCAAGAAAGAAGTTGATGGATCTTGTTTATTGTTTCATCTCCCAGAAAGAAGTTGATGAATTTTTGTTTATTGTTTTATCTCCCAGAAAGAAGTTGATGAACTGAAGGAGCAGGCAGGAGGGCTGAAGCAGCAGGCAAGAGAAAAATTATTGGAAGCAAAGAAACTGGCAGGAATAGGGCTAAATGAGCAACTGGAGGAACAGTTTAGAGAGGTAAGAAACAGTTTACAGTGTTAAGCACAGTTTACAGTGGTAAGAAACAGTTTACAGTGGTAAGAAACAGTTTACAGTGGTAAGCACAGTTTACAGTGGTAAGAAACAGTTTACAGTGGTAAGCACATTGTACAGTGGTAAGCGCAGTTTACAATGGTGAGAAGCAGTTTACAGTGGTAAGATCAGTTTATAGTGGTAAGAAACAGTTTACAGTGGTGAGAAACAGTTTACAGTGGTGAGAAACAAAAGATGGACAGAAAGACATTTTGGAAGCTAATTATCTGCATCGGATAGCGTTGATGATATGCTTCTCCATCTTGTGCAGATCTACGTGCTTCCATTTAATTCAGATGCTTTTCTTTGACCACTTGGTCAGATATTTCTCTCTTGGCCTTCCTCTCTTCCTTATTTTTCTCTCTTTCCTTTTCCAGTTATGACTGGGTTCTCCAACTTCTGTCTTCTCATGACACATCTATGACTTTCTTTTTCTTGTCATTTTAACTTGTTTTCGTTGTTCTGAAAAAAAAAATTGTTTGTTTATCTGAATTATCACTTATATTATGGATCTTGTTCATTATTTCCTGTCTGTCTCTTGTCTCTCCAAATGAACACCCATGTCTATGTTTCTAAATGGACACCTATGTCTTTTTATCTAAACCAATGGTTCTTAACCTTTTTGGGGGTGGGGGGCTGTGGACATCTTTTCCAACTAAGAACAGCCACAGACCCCCATTAAAAATAAAGCAGTAAATTGAGCCAAGATAGTGACAAGATTTTCTTCATTAAATTGAGCTAAGATAGTGACAAGATTTTCTTCATTAAATTGAGCTAAGATAATGACAAGACTTTCTTCATTAAATTGAGCTAAGATAGTGACAAGGTTTTCTTCGTTGAATCGGTCTATTTGTTGCTTTGTGAACCTCAAAAATCCTCCTGTGGACACATGTTAAGAATCACTGGTTTAAACAAAGACCCATATTGCTTTGTCTAAAGTAAGACCCATGTCTCTTTATCTAAAGTAAGGTCCATGTCTCTTAATTAAAAAAAGACCAATGTTAATGGATCTTGTTTATTGTTTCATCTCCCAGAAAGAAGTTGATGGATCTTGTTTAATATTTCATCTCCCAGAAAGAAGTTGATGGATCTTGTTTATTGTTTCATCTCCCAGAAAGACGTTGATGGATCTTGTTTATTGTTTCATCTCCAAGAAAGAAGTTGATGGATCTTGTTTATTGTTTCATCTCCCAGAAAGAAGTTGATGGATCTTGTTTATTGTTTCATCTCCCAGAAAGAAGTTGATGAACTGAAGGAGCAAGCAGGAGGGCTGAAGCAGCAGGCAAGAGAAAAATTATTGGAAGCAAAGAAACTGGCAGGAATAGGGCTAAATGAGCAACTGGAGGAACAGTTTAGAGAGGTAAGAAACAGTTTACAGTGTTAAGCACAGATTACAGTGATAAGAAACAGTTTATAGTGGTAAGAAACAGTTTATAGTGGTAAGCACAGTTTATAGTGGTAAGAAACAGTTTACAGTGGTAAGAAACAGTTTACAGTGGTAAGCGCAGTTTACAATGGTGAGAAGCAGTTTACAGTGGTAAGATCAGTTTATAGTGGTAAGAAACAGTTTACAGTGGTGAGAAACAGTTTACAGTGGTGAGAAACAATTTACAGTGGTGAGAAGCAGTTTAAAGTGGTGATAAGCAGTTTACAGTGGTAAGAGCAGTTTATAGTGGTAAGTACAGTTTACAGTGGTAAGAAACAGTTTATAGTGGTAAGAACAGTTTATAGTGATAAGAAACAGTTTATAGTGCCTAGAACAGTTTACAGTGGTAAGAACAGTTTATAGTGGTAAGAAACAGTTTGTAATGGTAAGAGCAGTTTATAGTGGTAAGAAACAATTTATAGTAGTAAGAACAGTATATAGTGGTAAGAAACAGTTTGTAGTGGTAAGAAACAGTTTACGGTGGTAAGCACAGTTTACAGTGGTAAGAAGCTGTTTACAGTGGTACGAAACAGTTTATAGTCGTAAGCACAGTTTACAGTGTTAAGAAACAGTTTATAGTCGTAAGCACAGTTTACAGTGGTAAGAAACAGTTTACTTTGGTAAGAAACAGTTTACAGTGGTGAGACGCAGTTTACAGTGGTGAGAAGCAGTTTACAGTGGTAAGAACAGTTTATAGTGGTAAGAAACAGTTTACAGTGGTGAGAAACAGTTTACAGTGGTGAGAAACAGTTTACAGTGGTGAGAAGCAGTTTACAGTGGTAAGAACAGTTTATAGTGGTAAGAACAGTTTATAGTGGTAAGAACAGTTTATAGTGGTAAGAACAGTTTATAGTGGTAAGAAACAGTTTGTAGTGGTAATAACAGTATGTAGTGGTAAGAAACAGTTTACAGTGGTAAGCGCAGTTTACAGTGGTGAGAAGCAGTTTACAGTGGTAAGAGCAGTTTACAGTGGTAAGAAACAGTTTACAGTGATGAGAAGCAGTTTACAGTGGTAAGAAACAGTTTACAGTGCTAAGCGCAGTTTACAGTGGTAAGCGCAGTTTACAATGGTAAGCGCAGTTTACAATGGTGAGAAGCAGTTTACAGTGGTAAGAGCAGTTTACAGTGGTAAGAAACAGTTTACAGTGGTGAGAAGCTGTTTACAGTGGTAAGAAACAGTTTACAGTGGTAAGCGCAGTTTACAGTGGTGAGAAGCAGTTTACAGTGGTAAGAGCAGTTTACAGTAGTAAGAAACAGTTTACAGTGTTAAGAAACAGTTTACAGTGGTGAGAAGCAGTTTACAGTGGTAAGAAACAGTTTACAGTGGTGAGAAGCAGTTTACACTGGTGAGAAGCAGTTTACAGTGGTAAGAGCAGTATATAGTGGTAAGAAAAGTTTATAGTGGTAAGAACAGTTTATAGTGGTAAGAACAGTTTACAGTGGTAAGAACAGTTTATAGTGGTAAGAACATTTTATAGTGGTAAGAAATAGTTTATAGTGGTAAGAAATAGTTTATGGTGGTTAGAACAGTATATAGTGATAAAAACAGTATATAGTGATAAGAACAGTTTATAGTGGTAAGAACAGTATATAGTGATAAGAACAGTTTATAGTGGTAAGAACAATATATAGTGATAAGAACAGTTTATAGTGGTAAGAACAGTTTATAGTGATAAGAAAATTTATAGTGGTAAGAACAGTATATAGTGATAAGAACAGTTTATAGTGGTAAGAACAGTATATAATGATAAGAACAGTTTATAGTGATAAGAACAGTTTATAGGGGTAAGAACATTTTATAGTGGTAAGAAATAGTTTATAGTGGTAAGAATGAATGAATGAATGAATGAATAATCTTTATTTTTCAAGGGTAAAGAATTGGGCACGCAGGCCCGTCTTACATTCTGCCCTTCATCACTCCATCTTTCATTCTTCCCACACACTTGATTTAGTACAAAAATACAAATTAAATTAGTAAAAACATATCAAAAGAGTGTAAGATTTAACTACTACATTCAAGGTAAAAGAGAAGTAATTAACCTAATAAAATAGCACTCACGCACACATACACCCGCAGACATATACATAAATAAAAATACATTGTAAATACAGATCTTCTAACATATTTTTTTAAACAAACATTAAAATAATTTCTAACAATATCTAACAAGTTGCTTTTCTAACTATGTCACTGAAGTACTTGATGGTTTACGAGCCATGTGTTGAGAGAGTGCTGGCTATTTTATGGAGGCATATAATTACATGCAAGTAAATAATGAAACAGGTTTGAGTTAAAGGATGAAGTATTACCAATGGATTTTAAATTGTAGGGGAGGGTGTTCCAGAGCTGTACTGCAGAGTATGCAAGGCTTTTCTTGTACATATCAATTCTGGGTTTAGGAAGAAGACAGTTTTTTAAACGCTGGCTATGTTTAGTGTTATACGTAAACAGTGACCACAAGTAAGGCGGAGCATTGTGCGACAGAATTCTGTGAACAAACTTAACTTTGTTAAAAATGATTCTATTTTTGAGGGGTAGAATTTTGAGTTCTTTATGTTGATCTACAGTCTGTACTGGGTGTTTGTCACAAATAAGATTTAGTTTATGGTGGTAAGAACAGTTTACAGTAGTAAGAACAGTTTATAGCAAGAACAACAATCCCTACCTCAAATGCTGTACTGACCCAGAAATGTGAAAGTAGAAACACTTCACACCCCTCATTCATTCATTTTCATGTCCCTTGCGGAACTTTGCTTCCCAAACAGCACTCCTGTAGGCCTCTCGGTTGTGAGCAAGATGGCCTGCTGCTGTTGCATCCATTTCCAGATCGTCAGCGATGTCTTGCAGCCATCTTCGTCTTGGTCTTCCTCTTTTTCTTTTTCCTATTATGTATCCTTCCAATACGGTCTTCTCTAAATTATCATGACGTTTAATGTGTCCAAAATATTTCAGTTTTCTCTCTTTAATCCTCTTCACTAGCCAGCCTTCTTCAATATTAAGCTCTTGTAGTATAGATATATTTGTTCTTTTTTGTGTCCACACCCCTATGGCACACAAATGCTACAGGACATAGAGACAGCATTGTAATACTTCAGTTTTCACCATAATCATACAAAAGAATAAAGAACAAAGATTTAGGAAAATAAGAGAAAATATAAATTCACATCTGTGGTATGCAACAAATAAGAATGAAGAAAATTGTAGAAAAAAGGGAGAGCACTCAGCTGCCTCTGTGAGCATATACGGGGGGGGGGGGGGTGGGTGGGGTGGGATATTGTGATTGTTTAAATAGAGATATGCAAGGTGCAGTGTCAGTCTTATTAGTAGTGAAGAGGAGAAGGGGGGGGGGAGAAATGAGGATACAGTTGTCAAGCTGAGAAAAGAGTAGGTGAGAACTTAATAGGGAGAGAATATGAAAGGAAAGGTTAAGCATGGTTGAACTTCAGTTTTAAACTGTGTGGTTTCAGTGTTACAAATTACTGTATTGAGTGATTCTCAAGTGCCATGCAGCTTCCATCATCAGAACGCTGTGAAAAAAAAAACTGCTCCTTTTTTCTGTTATTTTCTTCTATTCATATTTATTGTATATTATTGATGTGAATTTATTTTCCTCTTTTCCTGTCTTCTCTTTGTGTTTTTGTATAATTACAGTGTAAACTGAAACATTACAACTCTGTGCTCATTAATTAGTAAAATTGTTACTCTTTTTGTATTAAATAGTTTTAACATCTTGTTATCACAGCTTTGCTGTTATGGTTTTGTATATAGTTACATAGTTTTTTATATACGAGAGGTGATTGATAAGTTCTTGGCCTAAGGTACACATAATTGAAACACACAATTGATATTAGGTGCGCTTGTAGATCAGGTTAATGTAAGATTAAACACCAAGTTTCAAGAAATTAACTGGAACCAATTTTTTTTTTTTATAGTGGCATACAGCTAAGTACTCCTTTAAAAAAAAATTTTTTTTTTTAACAGTATTCATGTAAATCTATACTTTATCTCCTCTCCCTATTTCTTCGTCCTATATGTTTTTGTATGATTAAGGCTCACGCCGAAACGTCACAACTTTGTAATCGTTAAGTAATAAAGCTGCTCCTACTTTTTTCCGATTTTATACATTCTAGTATCACAGCTTTACTGCAGTGTTTAGTGTATAGTTGTATACTTATACACCAGTTATTGTGTTACTGAGTTATTTTCACTGCGACAAACGTTTTTGTATGTCTATTTCTCATTCGATCTTCCAACACGCCTCTCTCAGCACTTAGTCACATCTCCTTACCATATCCAAAGCATCCCAGTTGTAACTTACTAATCCCTTGCCATTATCACTAGCCTTCGTTCTTCCCGTCTTCACACTTTACCATGCCATCCGCTAAGGAATATCTTAAATCCCTCAAATCTTTCACTCGCTTTTCTTTCCGCCTTCTTCCGCCATATATATCTAGCACAGCCACAGAACTAGCTTTCACAATCTACAAGAAGACGAGATTCGCCTCCCACCTCCACTTTCTGAACTACTGTCTGTGCCACAAAATAATTCCTGAAGGTTTCTCGTCTACTTTTCACCCTGCGGCCGGCACACTCCACGTGGTTGAACAAAGAAGTCCAGAAAAATTGCTCGCGGCTCAGAATGAGCTGTATCATTCAGAATCAGAGACGCCTGTTGTCCAACCTCGATCGGGTCAAAGATAACCTTGAACGCCGCTTTCACTCCTACACATCAGACGGCCGTGTTCTCTTTCTTCTTATCAAACACATTATACACGTCACAAATCGCCAGCTTTACCAGTTTTATGCCTCTGGCAAAGAACATAAACTTAACCGACTTCTACCACAGCCGGTCTCTTCTACTTCTAGAGGTGAACCACTTTCCAATCAGCCCCCCTCTTCTGCTACACCTGACCAACAGACTTCTATCTCACTTGACCATCAGACACTTGTAACACCCCCTGAACTACCTTCCCAGATTACACAGCATATTCAAGTACTCGCACCCCCATCCTCAGATGATACCCCATCTCCTCCTCATCCTCCTCTAGCCTCTAATGTAGTTTGTATTCCCCCCGACTTGCCCCTTTCTGATGATGAAAAACTAGTTCTCTCCAAGGGTCTTAAGTTTATTCCCACTCGGCCTCATTGTGATCGCTATTTTTTACTCCGCGATGTTAAACAATTTCACCGTCGATTACGGCTTAAATATTACTTTGCTAACAAAGAGTCCAACCAACCCACACAAGACCCCGATAACCCATTTGCATGTTACGACCACCATAAATATAGCTGGACACCTTCCCCCGGGGCTTCCCAAGCTTTAGATCTTTATATTGATACGACGTGGCGTGAGATTCTTAACCTCAAGCCACCAAGAATTCGACATTTTAACCTAAATAAGGGAGAGTCCAGAGCATTGTCCACCCTCAAACATTGAAACAATATCGTAATCAAACCAGCAGATAAGACCAGCAATCTCGTAGTTTGGAAAAAAGATTTATATATCGAGGAAGGAATGTCCCAACTCAGCAATACAAAATTCTATGCCCCAGCGAAAAACGATACTACCCGTTCTAATAATGACATAGTGGAAGCAACCATTAAAGATCTAATCACAGAAGGTGGCCTCCCACCCCAAGCTATTTCTCTTCACATTAAGGACAGCTGTTTAGGCACACCCACTTTCTATCTTCTTCCTAAAATCCACAAACCAGGTAACCCTGGACGCCCCATTGTATCAGCGTGTTCATGCCCCACTGAGCACATTTCTGATTTTTTAGATAGCATTTTCCAGCCTCTTGTACACAAACTACCCTCCTTTTTGAAAGACACCAACCACGCATTAACAGTTTTTGATACAATCACACTCTCTCAACACCACACCTATCACATCTTTCTCCTTGATGTCTGCTCTCTTTACACTTCTATCCCCCATGAGGATGGACTCTTAGCACTCCGCCATTTTCTCAACAAAGACCCTCACCCCACAACTAACACTGACACCATAATCAGACTTACAGAGCTAGTACTAAACCAAAATTCTTTCGAATTCAACGGCGAATACTTCGAGCAAATCAGTGGTGTTGCTATGGGAATGAAAATGGGTCCCAATTATGCACGTCTATTTATGGGCTTTCTGGAAGTCAAATTATGGGAAACCTACACTGGCAGATTTCCAGAATTCTATAAAAGGTACATCGATGATGGCATTGGAATTACAAGTATGCCACATGAAGACCTTAAAAAATTTATTGAATTCGCCAATACACTCAATAAGAACATAAAATTCACTTATGAAATCTCTGACAAGTCTGTTAATTTTTTAGACATTAAAATTTCTATTGGCACAAACAGGCTTGTCACCTCTGTATTTTACAAGCCCACCGATAGCCACACCTATTTGCTTTACACCTCTTCCCATCCTGAGGCCTGTAAGAACTCCATCCCATATTCCCAACTCCTCCGTCTTCGCCGCATATGTCAGGATAATTTGGACTTTATAGATCAGTCCAACAAGTTATTAGAATTTTTCCGTCATCGCCACTACCAGAAAAGGTCCTTCGTAAAGCCTTCAACCGTATCCAACTAGTGAGCCACAAAGAAGTATTCAGGAAAAAGCCTGTTACTCCATCTGACAGAGTTAAGTTAGTACTGCCTTTCCACCCGCACAGTCAGATGGTTAAGAAAATCCTTTATTGTCATCTGCCGATAATCCAACTCGACTCCGACACTCGTGACATTTTCTCTGAAGCACCCCTATTGGCATACAAACGTGAGCCAAACCTTAAGGACATCCTCATCCACAGCCACTTGAAGCAGAGCCTTACGTATGTTGGCACCAGAAAATGTAACCGCCCCCGCTGCGTTACCTGCCCTGTAGTTTGGGAAACGAAAACGATCACCTTTCCTAAAACTATCCTCACTCTTCATGAGGGATTCACATGCGAGTCCCGAAATGTGATATATGTCATTGTGTGCAAAAGATGCAGGATAACATATATCGGTGAGACTGGCCTCAGATTAGGGGACCGCATGCAAAAACATCTGTACGACATCACCCAGCATGCTTCGAAACCAGTCCCAAATCATTTCAATGGCCCCAACCACAGAGGCAAATCTGATTTTCTGGTAACAGCCATTAAACAATGTCACGCAGATGACACAAGCCGCCTGGCACTTGAAAACCGCTGCATTCAAAATTATGGGACGCTGGAACCACATGGGTTAAACTCGCTGTTTAGTTACACGTAACATCATCTTCTTCAATCATTATAGTACCTCTCCACTAAATCCACCCCTTCTTACTTTTCAAACTTCCTCACAGCATCACTCTGCAACCCCGCTATTTTCTCTGCAACCCCGCTATTTTCTCTGCAACACCTCTTCCCCAATCACCTGTTTCAATTTCTCCTAGCTAGGCCAGTAGTGCGTCACTCTCTCTCCCCTCCCCGGTTCCCCATCCACCACCCCCAGTTACAACCCACCGACCACATGTCACAGGTCTCTATTTAAACAATTTCCACGTTCTACCAGATCCATTCCTGACACACACCACCGGACAAACCACACCTTGCAATTTACAGCTAAGTACTCCTTTAAAAAAAAATTTTTTTTTTTTTTAACAGTATTCATGTAAATCTATACTTTATCTCCTCTCCCTATTTCTTTGTCCTGTATGTTTTTGTATGATTAAGGCTCACGCCGAAACATCACAACTTTGTAATCGTTAAGTAATAAAGCTGCTCCTACTTTTTTCCGATTTTATACATTCTAGTATCACAGCTTTACTGCAGTGTTTAGTGTATAGTTTATACACCAATTATTGTTTCAGTATGAAGTCTTGTTATTCTTATTGTTGTGCTTGTTTCGATATGTGGTCTTGTTATTCTTATTGTTGTGCTTGTTTCAGCGTGGGATCTGGGAAGAATTTAATAAAGCTCCAAACGCTCTTGATGAGTTGGATAATGAAATTCACAGCATGCAGGCACGTGCAGAAGTCATGTTTCAGGTTGATGAACAGGTCAGTGTACTGCTTGCTGCTGTTTAACTTGCTATATGAAGTGTGTGACATTAGAGCAGACAGAACTTGGTATATGAAGTGTGTGACATTAGAGCAGACAGAACTTGGTATATAAAGTGTGTGACATTAGAGCAGACAGAACTTGTTATATAAAGTGTGTGACATTAGAGCAGACAGAACTTGGTATATGAAGTGTGTGACATTAGAGCAGACAGAACTTGTTATATGAAGTGTGTGACATTAGAGCAGACAGAACTTGTTATATAAAGTGTGTGACATTAGAGCAGACAGAACTTGTTATATAAAGTGTGTGACATTAGAGCAGACAGAACTTGGTATATAAAGTGTGTGACATTGGAGCAGACAGAACTTGTTATATGAAGTGTGTGACATTAGAGCAGACAGAACTTGTTATATGAAGTGTGTGACATTAGAGCAGACAGAACTTGTTATATGAAGTGTGTGACATTAGAGCAGACAGAACTTGTTATATGAAATGTGTGACATTAGAGCAGACAGAACTTGTTATATAAAGTGTGTGACATTAGAGCAGACAGAACTTGGTATATCTTCTTCTTCTTCGTTCGCATTGTCTGTCTATATCTGCAGTCCTGTCTCTTGGATAAATTTCACTGTTTTTTGTAATTCATGTATGGAACCGTAGAGCTTATCTTCTTTAGTGGTTTCACTGGGCCAGTAATTATTTCTCAGTGTCTCGTAGTTGATGCAGTTCTGGAGGATATGTTCCACAGTTTGGGGCACCTGGGCACATGTACATAGATTAGTAGTACCAACCTTAAACTTTGTATACATATGACTTCGGAGTCGGCTGTGTCCTGTTCGGAGACGGAAGATGGTGACTTGTTCCTTTCTGTTTAGCATGTGATAGTCATCATGTGGTGGTGTTTGTGGCTTCCTGTAGGTTTTTATCATGTTTTTCTTCTGATTATAAGTGATTGGTATGTCTGGTTGCTCCATTTCAGTGCCCTCTTTGGCCAGATGGTCAGCTTTCTCATTGCCTGGTATCCCACAGTGGGAGGGAATCCATTGCAAAGTGACTCCATGTTGTAAGCCAATTTTTGACAAAGCATCCTTAAGGTCTGGTAGTTTGTTGCACTGAAGAGCTTCCAGTACTGATCTTGCATTTGTGAGAATTACTACAGGACATGTATCAATTCTGGAGTCTGATAGTTTTTCAACTGCAGCAATAATTGCCCTAACTTCTGCATCAAAGTTGTTGCAGTATTTACCAGTGGGTATGGAAATCTTGTCAATGGTGTTGTTTGGATATTCAATATATGCTCCTGCCCCTCCATTCTTTATGGCATTATGTGCAGATCCATCTGTATACACACGTATCCAGGTGTCACATGGATATTTGTCATCTAGAACACTAAGTGTGGCTGTTGATCTTACAAGACTGCTCTGCATCTCACCATTCTGCACACCTTTCACTTCAGTCTGAATAGTTATTTGTGTATAATCTGCTTCTTTCCATGGTGTATGCTCTGGTACAGATGATAATGGAGAGACTACAGTTGGAAGGTCAGGTATCAGCTTACGCATACGCTTGGCCTGATGAATGAAGCTGCTTCTTTTAAGCCGTCCTAATGCCAAGTTATTGAATCTCTCCTTCAGGGGATGGCTTACAGAGCTAAGGAATTTTTCTCCCATGGTCATGACCTTTGTGTCTCTACGTTCCTTTAGCGCTTGAACACCAACTATTTGCTGCATTTCTACTATTGGTGTGGACCTCATGGCACCTGTGATAATCCGTAGTGACTGATTTTGAACCTTGTCTAGATTATGCAGCGTAGTGTTTGATGCTGTGCACCAAGATGTTGAGCCATATTCTAAATGTGGTAGAATACTTTGCTGATATACATTCTTGAGGATTCTTTCACTAGCTCCCCATGTGGTTCCACTCAATTTTCTTAATATAGCTAGTTTTCTTCTGGCTTTTGCTTCTGCACTGTTGATGTGTTGCTTCCACGTCAGTTTTGAGTCAAGAGTCACTCCTAAGTAAGTGGGTTGGTTGTCCATCCTTAAGGATATTTCATTTACAAAGATCTTACCTGCTTTCTGTTTAGATGAGAGGGTGAACAGAGTGGTACTTGATTTCTCTGTGTTGATACTTACACACCATTTGTTTGTCCATGATGTCAAGATGTCTGCTGCTCTTTGGAGTCTCTGTGTAGCAATTGTCGCATATTCATCTGTACACCACATGACCAGATCATCTGCATACAGTGCCACTTTGATTCCATAGGGAAGTTCCTTGACCAGGTCATTAATGAATACAAGGAATAGTGTAGGCGAAAGGACTCCTCCTTGTGGTACACCGTGTCGCAGAAGTACTTTCTGGCTTTTGTTTCCATCCATTACTACTCTAGCTCTTCTATTGTGTAAATAGGACTTTATCCAGTTGTACAGTCTTCCATTCACATTGCAGTTTCTTAGTTTCCACAGCAGACCTTTTTTCCATACTTTATCAAAGGCTTTCTTCAGGTCTATCCACGCTGCTAGTACAAGGTTTTTCTCTTGGAATGCATCCTCAATCTCTTGAGAGAGATAAGTCACTTGATCTTCCATACTGTAGTACTGCCTAAATCCTGCTTGTTGTGGAACGAGAGGGTTTTCATTTTCTAGGTACCATTTTAGCCTCAGGTCAATGATGCGTTCCATCGTTTTGCATAGGCAGCTAGTGAGACTGATTGGCCTGTAGCTGGAGGCAGTATCACTGTTTTTCCCTGGTTTTAGCAGTGGTACCATGCTTGCTTCCTTCCAGATTTGAGATAACTTACCTGTGCTCCAGCACATATTGAAAATATCCAACAGCTTTCCCATTGCTGCCATTCCCAGGTTCTTGATCATTTCATTGGACACTCCATCTGGTCCTGGAGATTTCCTTGGTTTCAGTTTACTAACTGCTAGGTCTAACTCACTGCGTGTGATTGGTGCATCCATGACCTCCACTTTTCTGACTTGTTCCTCCTCTTTCTGTGGCTCGATGCGCACTGTACGCTCCTTCTCTGGATGGATATCAATGTTGCAGTCCTGTGCAAACATGCGAGCAAAGTGATCTGCTACCTGCTTACCTGTAAGAGTTTTCCCATCCTCTATTAGTGTAACCTTTGTACTTCTTCCAGTACTCTCATCATTTAACTGTTTGATTAGTTTCCACAGTTTCCTTCCATCCTTTTCAAAGTTTAGGGACTCTGTTTTCTCTCTCCAACTTTCCCGTCTGGCTTGCAGCTTTGCTCTCTGAAATTTGGCCTTAGAATGTTGGTAATTATTGTGGTGTTCTTGGCATGGTCTATTTTCTGCTTGCTTTCGAGCTGCTTCAACGTCATCATGGAGCTTTCCCAGCTCACTAGACCAGTATGGTTTATAGTCCCTGCGAGCTCCTCTGGGAATGGTTTCACGAGCGGCCTGAAGGATACAAGCATTGAATTCCTTCACTATGCTGTTAATATCCTTACCTTCTATGGACAGCTGTCCCACCAGGATACCTGTACGATGTCTGTACATTGTCCAGTTTGCTTTTTTATAGTTCCATCTGGGGAGAGGGTTACTGGTGTTAAGGAGTTCATTTTCTATTGTCAGGAAGACTGGTCGATGGTCGCTACCTCCAAGTTGTTTTCCATGTTCACGTGTAATGTTCCACTTCAGATCTGGAGAGTGGAATGCTAGATCTGGTGTTGATTTTGTATGCCATGCCCTTGAGTAAAATGTTGGGGCATCCATTGGCTGGTTGATCAGGAGAAGTCCATTATCATCCTGCCAGCTCTCAACTTCCTCTCCTCTCTTGTCTATGTGGTCATAGCCCCAGCTCTGGGAATGGCTGTTAAAATCGCCACAGACCATCAGTCTCTCTTTGTGTGGGATTGTTCCTAAAGCAAGTGGGCAGTCATTAGGACAGTAATAGTTAAGGAGGTGGAAATCTGTATTACTACTTTTTAGATGGATCATCTGGTATTCAGCTCCTTCCATGTACACTCCCACCTGACATGCGCTGATGTTATTCTTAACAAGTGTGAGTACTCCTCCTTTTCTTCTGTCCTGTCAGTCTGATCTAAAACACTGGTAGCCTCTGATTTTAAAGGCGGCATCTTTGGTTAGGTATGTCTCCTGTATGCAGCATATACTTACCTGCTCTGCAAAAAGTATGTTCTCTAGTTCAACCTTTTTGCTATAGCCATCTCTAACACTGCTGACACCCTCAGCATTCCACTGCATTATTTTAAGTTCTTGCTTTTTGGCTGTTTTCTTCTGTTGTATTTTTTGGCCAGTAGCTCTACTCTCATGTCTCCTGACTCCACAAGACGAACTGAGAGGACCTCCAGTAGCATTGGGTGGACCCTTTCGAGGCAGGGGGCCCGGCACTGCACCTGCCTGGTTAGTCTTCACAGGGCGAGCACCATGTTTGAAAACTGCAGATAGAGACATTTCATTAGCAATAATGCGTGTTACCCTGATTTTTGCGATGCGCCTTTTGGCTAGGTAACTCCGACTTCAGCACCTTTCCTTGCTAGGGCAGACTGTGGTCTTGCTCGGACTGCCATGAAGACAGTGTGGCTGGCCTGGCCAAAACTTTGTTTTCCAGCCTATGGTGGCTGTACTTAAGCCCCTTCTCCATGTCAGATGGTTTTGAGACAGTTCCACAAAGACACTCTGACGTTGAGATGAGGAATCTGATGAGTGCTTCAACAATATCCATTCCTCGCCACCCATAGTCTACTGGCTCTGTTTTGTTTACATCATTCTGATAGCCATTGTTGTAAAGACCCATAGGCTTGTCACGTCCTGGATTCATTGGTTTCACACTAGACTTCCCTCATCCCCGCCAGAGATCTCCATGTCCCCATCTGTCCACCAACCTGACATTACATTTTGCAAAAATAACAATTACAATTAGTGTTGATTGCTACAAGTTTCTGGGCTACAGAGGTAGGTCAGAGTTTTTAAGCAAACAGATCTATGTTCCCTGTCTCACAAACACTATGTTAAGATAAGTGTGCTCTTAACACAGTTGTTCCCAGGGGGTAGAACTTGGTATATAAAGTGTGTGACATTAGAGGAGACAGAACTTGTTAAATAAAGTGTGTGGCATTCGAACAGACAGATAGAACCTGTTATATAAAATGTGCGACATGCTGTGTAAAATATATAACATCAGAATTCAGAAAACATCTTACATAGAATGTATCACACAATGATGGTTACTGTTAATCCTTGTTTGTACATAAAAATTATATGTCATACATTTTGTTATGTTTGTCAGGTTGTTCAGGAATTTGAAATGAGAGAAAAACAGATTGGAAGATTGGAAGAACAGCTTCAGAAAAAGGAATCAGAGCAACAGTCACACCAGGAAGATATCCTCCAAGCCAAGAGTAAGTGGTTCCAACCTCTGACTGAGCTTGTTGGAGAGATTAACACAAACTTCAGCTACTTTTTCTCCTGTCTCAACTGCTGCGGTGAAGTGAGTCTAAGTGAACCAGAAAATCCAGTAAGTTCAATTATCATATGTGATCATGATATGTGCCAACCCTTACTTCTCTCAGTTATCATATGTGATCATGATATGTGCCAGCCCTTACACACTTCACTCAGTTATCATATTTGAACTTGATATGTGCCAGCCCATACACACTTCTCTCAGTTATCATATGTGAACATATGTGCCAGCCCTTACACACTTCTCTCAGTTATCACATGTGAACATGATATGTGCCAGCCCTTACACACTTCTCTCAGTTATCATATGTGAACATATGTGCCAGCCCTTACACACTTCTCTCAGTTATCATATGTGAACATATGTGCCAGCCCTTACACACTTTACTGAGTTAAAGTTTGGGCTTTACGTTAGTAAATAATATCTGTAAATATTGTAGTCAGTATCTGTTTGGTTCTACAATTTTAGTCATAGTATCTACAGTCCTGTCCTAGTTATACCATCTACAATTCTGCCATTATGGTCATACTGCCTACAATCCTGCCATTATAGTCATACTGTCTATATTCTTGCCACTGTAATCATACTGTCTACTATGTACAGTCAAGTAGTTATCGTGATACTATGTACAATGCTACAATTATAGTCACACTATGTACAGTCCTACAATTACAGTTGCACTATGTACAGTCCTACAATTATAGTCACACTGTGTACAGTGCTGCAATTATTGTCACACTATGTACAGTCCTACAATTTCAGTCGCACTATATACAGTGCTACAGTTATAGTCACTATGTACAGTCCTACAATTATAGTCACACTTTGCACAATCCTACAATTATAGTCACACTATGCACAATCCTACAATTATAGTCACACTATGCACAATCCTACAATTATAGTCACACTATGCACAATCCTACAATTATAGTCACACTATGCACAATCCTACAATTATAGTCACACTATATATAAAATCCTCCCAAAGTCCAGTCCCATGTCCCCATCATGGGAGAGGGTAACAACCAAGTAGGGGATTTCTGGGTTGGGCGAAGTATGGTGTGGGTTTATCCCATGAGGCTGCTATGGTATCCATGAAAGCCAACAGCCCACCCTGAAAACGGCTGGCAAAAGGGGCTCTGGTAATGCTACGACAGGCCAGATAAGCCGACAGTGGATTTTCACTTGCTTCAGATACAAGAAAGAGATAAAATGGACTGACTTAAAATGGACTGGCAATCGCAAAACAAAATGAGCTAGAACAATGTTAAAAACTGGAACTTGGAGTACCAGTGGGTTGCCAATAAAGAACCAGATAGCTGTTGTGGAGGAGAGAAAAACATCAACATACATCCCGTTCTATGCATCATGCAATGATAGCTGTTGTGGAGGAGAGAAAAACATCAACATACATCCAGTTCTATGCATCATGCAATGATAGCTGTTGTGGAGGAGAGAAAAACATCAACATACATCCAGTTCTATGCACCATGCAGTGATAGCTATTCAGAAGATGAAAGGTCAGAGTTTTTTGACAAACTGAGCAAATATATCACCAGAATACATCAAAAGGGTGATTTAATTGTCATGGCTGATTTCAATGGAAGAGTTGGTAAAAGAAAAACATCATGAGAGGAATACTTAGGACCACATAGTGACCATGACACTGAATGTAATATCAGCGTGGAAATGTTGCTCAATCTCTGCTCATTGTGACAAACATGTTTTTTGAACATCAAAGAAGTCATTTTAAGACATGGTATAAATGGAACAGCCTTGAACAAGTTTTGCAAATAGATTTTGTACTAATAAGGAAACATGGAAGAGGAACTATCTAGGGGCTTCCCTAATATCAGCGCAGACACAGACCACCGACCAGTAATTCTAAGCCTGATCACACCACACACAGGAAAACTCTGCCGCCCAAAGCTGATGAACATCATTAATCTCAAAAAATTGGAAGACACTTCAATACAAGAAGCAGTGCGCTTAGATATGGAGGAAAAGTAAAAAACTACTGTCACCGGAGACTGGTAGCATAAATTAAGAATGGGAAAACTTTAAATTAGGTCTAACAGAAGTGCTTAAAAACAGATGTGGTATGAAGAAAGCTGGGAAAGGGAGAAAGAGAGTACAATCTGGTGGAACAGCGCAGGAGAGAAAACTATACAACACAAGAAGGAGAAATTCAAAAAATGATTGAATTCAGAATCAGAGGAAGACTATATTATGTGGCAAAGCAAGAAGAGAAACCAAGAGAATAGTCAAAGCAGCTAAAGAAGAATCTTGGAAGAACTATGGGGAACACAAGGTCACCCAGACAGTTCTATAAAAGTAGGAAGAACGTGAGGCTCTGAGATGATCATTACAAGCCAACCAACAACATCAAAGATAAAAGTAGGAAGAGTATGAGACTCTGAGATGATCATTACAACCCAACCAACAACATCAAAGATAAAAGTAGGAAGAGTATGAGGCTCTGAGATGAACATTACAACCCAACCAACAACATCAAAGATAAAAGTAGGAAGAGTATGAGGCTCTGAGATGAACATTACAACCCAACCAACAACATCAAAGATAAAAGTAGGAAGAGTATGAGACTCTGAGATGATCATTACAACCCAACCAACAACATCAAAGATAAAAGTAGGAAGAGTATGAGGCTCTGAGATGAACATTACAACCCAACCAACAACATCAAAGATAAAAGTAGGAAGAGTATGAGGCTCTGAGATGAACATTACAACCCAACCAACAACATCAAAGATAAAAGTGGGAACCCCATCTTTAATGAAAAAGACATCAAACAAAGATGGGAAGAATACTTCAAGGGATGAGATGTCTTAGGAAAGCAGCAAGTGTCAGCAGGCTTGACGAACTAAGAAATGACATCACAGGACAGATGGTAGGAGCTACATCATGTCTGCGACACATAGAGAAGCAAAGAATCAAGTGCTTCGACCATTTAATGAGAATGACACACTCACAGCCAACCACGAGAACCTTCAACCAAAGAACTACAAGATACAGACCAAGAGGAATGCCCAGAAAGAGATGGATAGATGATATCAGAGAAACACTCATTAATTATGACATGATTGTCACTGAAGCCACCCATTTGGGCCAAAAAACACCAATTGCATCTCTCCTCAACAGTTCACAGTGCGAGAGGAAGGGTAAAGTAAGTAAGTATGTACAATCTTGCAATTATAGTCATGCCTTTATTGTCCAGGAATGGATAATGAATTATAGTCGTGCTTTTATTGTCCAGGAATGGATAATGAATTATAGTCGTGCTTTTATTGTCCAGGAATGGATAATGAATTATAGTCGTGCCTTTATTGTCCAGGAATGGATAATGAATTATAGTCGTGCCTTTATTATCCAGGAATGGATAATGAATTATAGTCATGCCTTTATTATCCAGGAATGGATAATGAATTATAGTCATGCTTTTATTATCCAGGAATGGATAATGAATTATAGTCATGATAATCTTATGATTATAGCCATAGTATGTTTCCTCAAGGAAATAAAAAAAATGAGGAAGATGTAGACCTACTTGGAGAAGAGAAATTATAACAGTACTCAGAGACAAGGGATGCATATGGAAAGAAGCAGAGAATAATTCCAAGAACAGGGATGACTGGAGAGTCTTTATCTATGGCCTGTGTTCTCAAGGGAGTGAAAGGCGATGAAGATGATGTACAATCCTATGATTATAATCATCCTGTATGTACAACACTCTGATTGTAAATTTATGATACAATGGGAGTAAAACTGACCATGCTGTGTTAATGTGCCAGCAGACCAGAGCTGACCCTGCTAGGCTGATGTGCCAGCTGACCAGAGCTGACCATACTATGCTGATGTTCCAGCTGACCATGCTAGGTGATGTGCTAGCTGACCATGTTGGGCTAATGTTCCAGCTGACCATGCTAGGCTGATGTGTCAACAGACCAGAGCTGACCATGCTAGGCTGATGTGCCAACAGACCAGAGTTGACCATACTAGGCTGATGTGCCAACAGACCAGAGCTGACCATACTAGGCTGATGTGTCAGCAGACCATGCTAGGTGATGTGCCAGCTGACCATGCTAGGCTGATGTGCCAGCTAACCATATTAGGCTGATGTGCCAATAGACCAGAGTTGACCATACTAGGCTGATGTGCCATCTGATCATACTAGACTGACGTGCCAGCTGACCATACTAGGCTGATGTGCCAGCTGATCATACTAGGCTGATGTGCCAGCTGATCATACTAGGCTGATGTGCCATCTGATCATACTAGGCTGATGTGCCAGCTGATCATACTAGACTGATGTGCCAGCTGACCATACTAGGCTGATGTGCCAGCTGACCATGCTAGACTGATGTGCCATCAGACCAGAGCTGACCATACTAGGCTGATGTGCCAACAGACCAGAGCTGACCATACTAGGCTGATGTACCAGCAGACCATGCTAGATTGATGTGCTAGCTGACCATGCTAGACTGATGTGCTAGCTGACCATGCTAGACTGATATGCTAGACTGATGTACCAGCAGACCATGCTAGATTGATGTGCTAGCTGACCATGCTAGACTGATGTACCAGCAGACTATGCTAGACTGATGTGCCAGCTGACCATGCTAGACTGATGTGCCAGCTGACCATGCTAGGCTGATGTGCCAGCAGACCATGCTAGACTGATGTACCAGCAGACCATGCCAGGCTGATGTGCCAGCAGACCATGCTAGGCTGATGTGCCAGCAGACCATGCCAGGCTGATGTACCAGCGGACCATGCTAGGCTGATGTGCCAGCAGACCATGCCAGGCTGATGTGCCAGCAGGCCAGAGCTGACTAATCTGGGCTAATGTGCCACCTGACTATGCTAGGTTGATGTGCCAGCAGGCCAGAGCTGACCAAGACTCTTTCCCACAGTCTGTAATAGCTAAAGACACCATCCCACACTCTTATAACTAAAAGACACTATCCCACACTCTGTATAAACTAGGAAAAATATAGAAGCAGATTTATTACTTAACGACTACAAAGTTGTGATGTTTCGGTGTGAGCCTTAATCATACAAAAACATACAGGACAAAGAAATAGAGAGAGGAGATAAAGTATAGATTCACATGAATACTATTAGAAAAAAATAATTAAATAGAGTACTTAGCTGTAAATTGTAAGATAGGGCTTGTCCGGCAGTGGGTGTCAGAAGTGGATTTAGTAGAACGTGGAGATTCTTTAAATGGAGACCTGTGATATGTGGTCGGTGGGTTGTAACTGGGGGTAGTGGATGGGGAACCGTAGAGGGGAGAGAAAGTGAAACAATGTTGACCTAGCCAGGAGAAGGTGAAATAGATGATTAGGGAAGAGGGGTTGCAGAGTGATGCTGTGAAGAGGTTTTGAACTATGTGTGACAAGTAAGAAGGGGGTGGAGCTTAGTGGAGAGGTACTATAATGATTGAAGAGAATGTTAAGTGTAGCTGAACAGCAAGTTTAACCCGTATGGCTCCAGCATCCCATAATTTTGAATGCAGTGGTTCTCAGGTGCCAAGCGGCTTGTGTCATCTGCATGACATTGATGGCTGTTACCATAAAATAAGATTTGCCTCTATGGTTGAGACCATTGAAATGATTTGACTGGTTTTGAAGCATGCTGGGTGATGTCGTACAGATGTTTTTGCGTGCTGTTCCCTAATCTGAGGCGTCTCACCAATATACGTTATCCTGCACCTTTTGCAAATGATGACATATCACATTACAGGACTCGCATGTGAATCTCTCATGAAGAGTGAGGATAGTTTTGGGAAAGGTGATCGTTTTTGTTTCCTAGACTACCGGGCAGGTAACGCAGCGGGGGCGATTACATTTTCTGGTGCCAACATATGTAAGGCTCTGCGTCAAGTGGCTGTGGATGAGGATGTCCTTAAGGTTTGGCTCATGTTCGTAAGCCAACAGGGGTGGATCAGAGAAAATGTCACAAGTGTCAGGGTCGAGTTGGATTATCGGCAGATGACGATAACGAATTTTCTTAACCATCTGACCTTGCGGGTGGAAAGGCAGTACTGTCAGATGAAGTAACAGGCTTTTTCCTGAATATTTCTTTACAGCTCACTAGGTGGATACAGTTGAAGGCTTCATGAAGAACCTTTTCTGGGTAGTGACAATGATGGAAAAATTCGAAAAACTTGTTGGACTGATCTGTAAAGTCCAAATTATCCTGACATATGCGGCGAAGACGGAGGAGTTGGGAATATGGGATGGAGTTCTTACAGGCTTCAGGGTGGGAGGAGGTCTAAAGGAAATAGGTGTGGCTGTCAGTGGGCTTAATGAATGAATGAATAATCTTTATTTTTAAAGGGTAAAGAATTGGGCATGCAGGCTTACATTCTGCCCTTAAAAATACAGAGAGACAAGCCTATTTGTGCCAATAGAAATTTTAATGTCTAAAAAGCTGACAGACTTGTCAGAAATTTCATAAGTGAATCTTATGTTATTGATTGAGTTGGCGAAGTCAGTAAATTTTTTAACTCTTCCTGTGGCATACTTGTAACTCTAATGCCATCATTGATGTACCTTTTATAGAATTCTGGAAGTCTGCCAGTGTAGGTTTCCCATAATTTGACTTCCGAAAGCCCATAAATTGACATGCATAACTGGGACCCATTTTCGTTCCCATGGCAACACCACAGATTTGCTCGAAGTATTCACTGTTGAATTCAAAAGAATTTAGATTTAGTACTAGCTGTGTAAGTCTGATTATGGTGTCTGTGTTAGTGATAGGGTGAGGGTCTTTGTCGAGAAAATAACGAAGTGCTAAAAGTCCATCCTCATGGCCGTTAGAAATGTATAGGGAGCAGACATCAAGGAGAAAGATGTGGTAGGTATGGTGTTGATCATATCAAAAGTTGTCAAGGCGTGGTTGGTATCTTTCCCACACTCTGTAATAGCTGAGCTTGATTGATCTTTCTTTCAAAAGGGTTAAGAATTTGGCACTCGGGCCCATCTGACATTCTGCCCTTTATCATACATCTTTTACTCTATTCCAGACATTCTACAAATATGCTGTTCATGTAACGAACATAATTAACATTGAAGCTGAGAGACATAAAATAAAATATAACATTTACGTTTCGCTCTTAAACATTCATTCAGTACAGAAGTAACTACATACATATATAAATGACTATTTACTAAACAAAATTTTCGGGACTATTCAGAAAACAATTAATTGTATTCGGTGTCTGTAAGAGCAGTTTAAGGTAACTTTTAAGTTTTATAATTCATAGAGGCATGTAGTCGACATCAAATAGATATTGGGAAAGCTTGTAGTTGTAGGAAGGAGTATAATTTATATTTTTTATACAGGATGGGAGGGTATTCTACAGATGAGCAGCAGAATAACTAAAGCTTTTCTTGTAAAGATCAAGTCTAGGTTTTGGAAGACATATGTTGTTCAAGCGTTGGCTGCGCTTTGGGCTAAATTTAAACAGGTTCAATAGATAAGGTGGGGCATGCCGTGAAAGAATTTGATGTACTAACTTGGCTTTGTTCTTAAGAGGCAGTATTTTGATACGTTTGTGCTTGATCTTTGTCACTAATAAGCTTTACTGCTCACTTTTGGAGTGAGCAAAGCCTCTTTGTGGAGCTTGGACAAATGAGTAAGATGTTCTCCGTGATCTCCATGGTAGTGGAGTCTGACGGAAAGCAGTGAACCTGTTCCTGCTTGTTAACTTCAGACTGGGTTTGCAGGCTAGCTACTGTAAGGCACTCCCAGTTTGACACAATGTTTGTAGTTTAGCACCTTCACTTGACCACATATTCTGCTCATACTTGTAAGGGAAATAGATCATACATTGACTGTAGCCAGCCCACACCTATGTTTGTGGATGAAATTTTACTTGTACTGGGGACTAAAGCACATAAATTAGCTTTCTTTCTTGTTTAAAGAAGGCCATTTGTCTTGTTGTTTCTCTGCCATCACAGGAAGACTATGAGAAATATGGTATATGCATCAAAGTGAAATTTCGAGATGATGAGACTCTGCAAGAGCTGACTGCTTACCGTCAGAGTGGAGGGGAGCGGAGCGTCTCCACAGTTCTCTATATGATGGCCTTACAGGAGCTGACTAAATGCCCATTTCGTTGTGTTGATGAAATCAATCAGGTAATGGTCTCAGGGACTGGAATTTCAGGAATATGAGTGTTTTATAGCCATGGTTCTTGTTTTTACATGGACT
Organism: Achatina immaculata; assembly: GCA_009760885.1. Classification (NCBI taxonomy): domain Eukaryota; kingdom Metazoa; phylum Mollusca; class Gastropoda; order Stylommatophora; family Achatinidae; genus Lissachatina; species Lissachatina immaculata. The sequence goes on along the minus strand of CM019691.1, from coordinate 66,961,122 downwards.
GAATGGTTCCTGTAACTCTGAACTTCTTAGCAGTTTACACCATTTTATGACCTCAGAATCAGCCATAAATTCCAGATTAGGAGTGAGGTTTCCAGAAATGGCTAAGAACAAGCACTCTGTCAGATGTTCTGCTTCTGTGACTTCTAGGATTAGCAGAATAATTTCAAATATTCTTTGTTTATAACAGACAGTTCCTGCATGTGTTTGTATGATAGTCTTTGTTATAGCAGATGATCACTATATGTGTTTGTATAAGTCTTTGTTATAGCAGATGATCACTATATGTGTTTGTATAAGTCTTTGTTATAACAGATGATCACTGTATGTGTTTGTATAAGTCTTTGTTATAGCAGATGATCACTGTATGTGTTTGTATAAGTCTTTGTTATAGCAGATGATCACTATATGTGTTTGTATAAGTCTTTGTTATAGCAGATGATCACTATTTGTGTTTGTATAAGTCTTTGTTATAGCAGATGATCACTGTATGTGTTTGTATAAGTCTTTGTTATAGCAGATGATCACTGTATGTGTTTGTATAAGTCTTTGTTATAGCAGATGATCACTGTATGTGTTTGTATAAGTCTTTGTTATAGCAGATGATCACTGTATGTGTTTGTATAAGTCTTTGTTATAGCAGATGATCACTGTATGTGTTGTATGATAGTCTTTGTTATAGCAGATGATCACTGTATGTGTTTGTATGATAGTCTTTGTTATAGCAGATGATCACTGTATGTGTTTGTATGATAGTCTTTGTTATAGCAGATGATCACTGTATGTGTTTGTATGATAGTCTTTGTTATAGCAGGAAATTGCTACATTTGTCTGTATAACAGTATAATAACAGAAAACTTACATTTGTATGAAAGTCTGTTTATAGCAGAAGTTGCTACATTTGTATGAAAGTCTTTCTTTATAGCAAAAAATTGGTACATTTGTTTGTATGAAAGTATGTTTATAGCAGAAAATTGCTACAATTTTTTTGTATGAAAGTATGTTTATAGCAGAAAATCACTACATTTGATATGTATGGCATTTGCTCATAGCTCAAAATTTGTATGTGGAAAAACTTCTTATAAGTGATTCTATGATACTGTGCTGAATCACAGTGTTTTATTGTGTTGTTATCCACAGGGTATGGATCCAAGGAATGAACGGAAGATCTTTCAACTCGTTGTACAGACTGTGTGTAGGAAGAGTGTTTCCCAATATTTTCTCCTCACTCCTAAGGTGAGATTTTACAAAAGTATGTTGTAAACATGCTGCCATGTGTTTTTTGTGCTACTTCGTTTGTTTGCACACTCTCTAGTAACTTTCAGTGTGTTTTTTTCTGTGCCAGTTAGGAAGGACCATCATCTGTGCACTCCAGACACTATCCATAGGATCTCCACTCTCCTATTCAGTATCTCCTTCAGCAGTAACTGTTTACACCCATACTTTGTTCACCATCTATCTGGAGCTCTTGATGAATTATTCATTTTTCAGCATCTATCTGGAGCTCTTGATGAATTATTCATTTTTCAGCATCTGTCTAGAGCTCTTGATGAATTATTCATTTTTCAGTATCTATCTGGAGCTCTTGATGAATTATTCATTTTTCAGTATCTGAAGTTTTGTCCTCACTCCTTTATCCTTGACAGTGAGGCCTGTGCACAGTTTTCAGTAAAGTCATTGTTCGATCAACTTCAGTTTTCAGTAAAGTCATTGTTCGATCAACTTCAGTTTTCAGTAAAGTCATTGTTCGATCAACTTCAGTTTTCAGTAAAGTCATTGTTCGATCAACTTCAGTTTTCAGTAAAGTCATTGTTCGATCAACTTCAGTTTTCAGTAAAGTCATTGTTATAGCAGATGATCACTATATGTGTTTGTATAAGTCTTTGTTATAGCAGGAAATTGCTACATTTGTCTGTATAACAGTATAATAACAGAAAACTTACATTTGTATGAAAGTCTGTTTATAGCAGAAGTTGCTACATTTGTATGAAAGTCTTTCTTTATAGCAAAAAATTGGTACATTTGTTTGTATGGAAGTCTGTTTATAGCAGAAAATTGCTACAATTTTTTTGTATGAAAGTATGTTTATAGCAGAAAATCACTACATTTGATATGTATGGCATTTGCCCATACCTCAAAATTTGTATGTGGAAAAACTTCTTATAAGTGATTCTGTGATATCTATGCTGAATCACAGTGTTTTATTGTGTTGTTATCCACAGGGTATGGATCCAAGGAATGAATGGAAGATCTTTCAACTCGTTGTACAGACTGTGTGTAGGAAGAGTGTTTCCCAATATTTTCTCCTCACTCCTAAGGTGAGATTTTACAAAAGTATGTTGTAAACATGCTGCCATGTGTTTTTTGTGCTACTTCATATGTTTGCACACTCTCTAGTAACTTTCAGTGTGTTTTTTTCTGTGCCAGTTAGGAAGGACCATCATCTGTGCACTCCAGACACTATCCATAGGATCTCCGCTCTCCTATTCAGTATCTCCTTCAGCAGTAACTGTTTACACCCATACTTTGTTCACCATCTATCTGGACCTCTTGATGAATTATTCATTTTTCAGCATCTATCTGGACCTCTTGATGAATTATTCATTTTTCAGCATCTGTCTAGAGCTCTTGATGAATTATTCATTTTTCAGCATCTATCTGGAGCTCTTGATGAATTATTCATTTTTCAGCATCTATCTGGAGCTCTTGATGAATTATTCATTTTTCAGCATCTATCTGGAGCTCTTGATGAATTATTCATTTTTCAGCATCTGTCTAGAGCTCTTGATGAATTATTCATTTTTCAGCATCTGTCTAGAGCTCTTGATGAATTATTCATTTTTCAGCATCTGTCTGGACCTCTTGATGAATTATTCATTTTTCAGCATCTATCTGTTGCTCTTGATGAATTATTCATTTTTCAGCATCTGTCTAGAGCTCTTGATGAATTATTCATTTTTTAGCATCTGTCTAGAGCTCTTGATGTATTCATTTTTCAGCATCTATCTGGAGCTCTTGATGAATTATTCATTTTTCAGCATCTGTCTAGAGCTCTTGATGAATTATTCATTTTTCAGCATCTGTCTAGAGCTCTTGATGAATTATTCATTTTTCAGCATCTATCTGGACCTCTTGATGAATTATTCATTTTTCAGCATCTATCTGGACCTCTTGATGAATTATTCATTTTTCAGCATCTATCTGGACCTCTTGATGAATTATTCATTTTTCAGCATCTGTCTAGAGCTCTTGATGAATTATTCATTTTTCAGCATCTGTCTGGAGCTCTTGATGAATATTCATTTTTCAGCATCTATCTGGAGCTCTTGATGAATTATTCATTTTTCAGCATCTGTCTGGAGCTCTTGATGAATTATTCATTTTTCAGCATCTGTCTAGAGCTCTTGATGAATTATTCATTTTTCAGCATCTGTCTAGAGCTCTTGATGAATTATTCATTTTTCAGCATCTATCTGGAGCTCTTGATGAATTATTCATTTTTCAGCATCTATCTGGAGCTCTTGATGAATTATTCATTTTTCAGTATCTGTCTAGAGCTCTTGATGTATTCATTTTTCAGCATCTATCTGGAGCTCTTGATGAATTATTCATTTTTCAGCATCTGTCTAGAGCTCTTGATGAATTATTCATTTTTCAGCATCTGTCTAGAGCTCTTGATGAATTATTCATTTTTCAGCATCTATCTGGACCTCTTGATGAATTATTCATTTTTCAGCATCTATCTGGACCTCTTGATGAATTATTCATTTTTCAGCATCTATCTGGACCTCTTGATGAATTATTCATTTTTCAGCATCTGTCTAGAGCTCTTGATGAATTATTCATTTTTCAGCATCTGTCTGGAGCTCTTGATGAATTATTCATGTTTCAGCATCTATCTGGAGCTCTTGATGAATTATTCATTTTTCAGCATCTGTCTGGAGCTCTTGATGAATTATTCATTTTTCAGCATCTGTCTAGAGCTCTTGATGAATTATTCATTTTTCAGCATCTGTCTAGAGCTCTTGATGAATTATTCATTTTTCAGCATCTATCTGGAGCTCTTGATGAATTATTCATTTTTCAGCATCTATCTGGAGCTCTTGATGAATTATTCATTTTTCAGTATCTGAAGTTTTGTCCTCACTTCTTTATCCTTGACAGTGAGGCCTGTGCACAGTTTTCAGTAAAGTCATTGTTCTATCAACTTCAGTTTTCAGTAAAGTCATTGTTCGATCAACTTCAGTTTTCAGTAAAGTCATTGTTCGATCAACTTCAGTTTTCAGCTGATGTTTTTTCTGTGTATGACACCGAGAAATTTTGTTTTCTTCGTTTAAAAGTTAATATCTAAAAAATAACATACGTGCCATTTCATTTTGTGAAGATAGATCATTAAGCTCATTTCTCATTGACTAGTACAGTCTCTCTCAGTATAGATCATTGAGTTGTCTAGAATTATTCAGCTCACTGGTACAGTCTGTCTCAGTATAGATCATCGAGTTGTCTAGAATTATTCAGCTCACTGGTACAGTCTGTCTCAGTATAGATCATCGAGTTGTCTAGAATTATTCAGCTCACTGGTACAGTCTGTCTCAGTATAGATCATCGAGTTGTCTAGAATTATTCAGCTCACTGGTACAGTCTGTCTCAGTATAGATCATCGAGTTGTCTAGAATTATTCAGCTCACTGGTACAGTCTGTCTCAGTATAGATCATCGAGTTGTCTAGAATTATTCAGCTCACTGGTACAGTCTGTCTCAGTATAGATCACGGAGTCATCCAACACGCCTTACTGTGTACAGAATTTATAGACTAGGAAAAATGTAGAAACAGCTTTATTATAACAGGCATACAGTTGTGACATTTCATTTTGCACCTGTTCATACAAAAACACACATGATGAAGAAAGAGAGAAAGAAGATAAAATATAAATTCACATGAATACTATGTTAAGAAAATAGGAATGGAAAAAATAAATAGAATAAATGGAGCACTTATCTGTGACTTGTAAGAGGCTGGATCACTTATCTGTGACTTGTAAGAGGCTGTGTCCAGAACTGCATGTGGAGTGTACAAAATATTTAAGTAGAGGATGTGTGGCAGGTGAGTCATAAAGAGGGTAGGCCTGGGAACTGCTGAAAGGAGAGAGAGTGATACAGGAGTAATCTAGCCAGTAGAAGGTGGAACTATAGTTATATTACTAGAACTGTTTAATGAAAATCTTCTAAAATGTTTTTATATTGTTCAGTACTTTAACATTTAATGCACATATTGAGTACTTCACTGGTCCAGAATGAAGAGTACACATGATCATGAAGACAGAACCGTCTTACACAGATGCGATGATACGGTGAAGTCCTTTTGGCAGTTATGATAATACACAAGTTTTATTTACACAATTGTCTATTCTAACTTAGATGTATAATTTCCATCAAATAGTTCATATGAAAATCTTAAGCAGTGATGATCTCAATCTTGATAAGCATATAAATCTGGATTGCATGATTTTTTGTGGACAGTTATCTCCCTTGCTGTCAGGAGCCGTCAACAAATTCTATCTTACCAAGCAGCTCGGACTGTCATGAAATATAAGAACTGCTCATTCAGTTTTCTACTCACTGTATTGACATCTATTCACTAGCTCTCCTAAGAGTCTGTCTCAAACTAGCTCATTGTTTCATATCTCAGCATGACTGTCTTCTTCTGTATCTCTCTGTCTGTTTCACAAGGTGCAGTTCTATTTCTAACTGCACAATTCTCTTTGTCTCGATTTACTTATCTGAGTCCTTGTCTGAGTGTCCGAGTATCGTAGTGTCGGAGTTTCTTTGTCATCTGGCAATCTTAGTCTCAGAGTACTTTTTGTTGGAGGCTTCTTGGCTCCTCCAATCTCCTCTGCTCTTTTCTTCTTCCCACTGTGTCCGATTGTCCATTCCTGCTCTCTGTCTCTCTCTCTCTCTCCCTTTTATCTTGAAGTCCAGTCTGATGGACTGACCGTTAGATACTTGTGCTCTGCCCCTCAGATGTCCACTGGTTTCTGTGTGTGTTCTGATTGGTTCTCGAGTCATCACCAGTTAGGTTAGTATTGCCAGTGGTGCGTTCTACCTGCACTTGTTTACTGATTGCTAGTCCATCATTCATTTTGTCCAGTTCACAGAAAATCTGTCACCACCAAGACTTTTGGCTTTTTCTTAAATCTGTCTAGTTTAAATGTCTATTTTATCATCTCGGGCTAGTTGTTCTCGAACGTTTGCATGTCATCACATGTTATTACCAGACTATTCTATTTCCGAGCATCTTTCTTTAATATTTCCCTTATCTTGGCATCATTGTGTCTGCCTTTTCTATTCATCTGTTTATTCTGTTTACACTTATCATTGTCCCATTGTAATGGTCTATTAATGCCGTCTCTCGAATTTTCCATCATTTCTAACCTACTTTCTAAGTATCTGTAATAATAGTAACTTATAATAGAAATGCTAGTAGTGATCATAATCATAACATTAATAATAATAATACTATAATCATTACTTACAAGGCCATGCTACAGAACAGGTGACTGTAGTTGGAGTAGAGTTAGTGCAGAGGAAATATGACTGTGGAAGAGGGGAATGTTAGGTGCAGCTGAATTGTGAGTTCAAACCATATTCCCATATTCCTGAATGGAGAGAGAGTGATACAGGAGTAATCTAGCCAGTAGAAGGTGGAACTATAGTTATATTACTAGAACTGTTTAATGAAAATCTTCTAAAATGTTTTTATATTGTTCAGTACTTTAACATTTAATGCACATATTGAGTACTTCACTGGTCCAGAATGAAGAGTACACATGATCATGAAGACAGAACCGTCTTACACAGATGCGATGATACGGTGAAGTCCTTTTGGCAGTTATGATAATACACAAGTTTTATTTACACAATTGTCTATTCTAACTTAGATGTATAATTTCCATCAAATAGTTCATATGAAAATCTTAAGCAGTGATGATCTCAATCTTGATAAGCATATAAATCTGGATTGCATGATTTTTTGTGGACAGTTATCTCCCTTGCTGTCAGGAGCCGTCAACAAATTCTATCTTACCAAGCAGCTCGGACTGTCATGAAATATAAGAACTGCTCATTCAGTTTTCTACTCACTGTATTGACATCTATTCACTAGCTCTCCTAAGAGTCTGTCTCAAACTAGCTCATTGTTTCATATCTCAGCATGACTGTCTTCTTCTGTATCTCTCTGTCTGTTTCACAAGGTGCAGTTCTATTTCTAACTGCACAATTCTCTTTGTCTCGATTTACTTATCTGAGTCCTTGTCTGAGTGTCCGAGTATCGTAGTGTCGGAGTTTCTTTGTCATCTGGCAATCTTAGTCTCAGAGTACTTTTTGTTGGAGGCTTCTTGGCTCCTCCAATCTCCTCTGCTCTTTTCTTCTTCCCACTGTGTCCGATTGTCCATTCCTGCTCTCTGTCTCTCTCTCTCTCTCCCTTTTATCTTGAAGTCCAGTCTGATGGACTGACCGTTAGATACTTGTGCTCTGCCCCTCAGATGTCCACTGGTTTCTGTGTGTGTTCTGATTGGTTCTCGAGTCATCACCAGTTAGGTTAGTATTGCCAGTGGTGCGTTCTACCTGCACTTGTTTACTGATTGCTAGTCCATCATTCATTTTGTCCAGTTCACAGAAAATCTGTCACCACCAAGACTTTTGGCTTTTTCTTAAATCTGTCTAGTTTAAATGTCTATTTTATCATCTCGGGCTAGTTGTTCTCGAACGTTTGCATGTCATCACATGTTATTACCAGACTATTCTATTTCCGAGCATCTTTCTTTAATATTTCCCTTATCTTGGCATCATTGTGTCTGCCTTTTCTATTCATCTGTTTATTCTGTTTACACTTATCATTGTCCCATTGTAATGGTCTATTAATGCCGTCTCTCGAATTTTCCATCATTTCTAACCTACTTTCTAAGTATCTGTAATAATAGTAACTTATAATAGAAATGCTAGTAGTGATCATAATCATAACATTAATAATAATAATACTATAATCATTACTTACAAGGCCATGCTACAGAACAGGTGACTGTAGTTGGAGTAGAGTTAGTGCAGAGGAAATATGACTGTGGAAGAGGGGAATGTTAGGTGCAGCTGAATTGTGAGTTCAAACCATATTCCCATATTCCTGAATGTAGTGATTCACAAGTGCTAGGCAGCTTCTGTCATCAGAGTGACATTGTTTGATGGCTGTTACCAGAAAATCAGATCTGCCTCTGTGGTTAAGGCCCTTGAAATGATTAGGGACTGGTTTCAAAGTATGCTGAGTGATATCATACAGATGTTTCTGCATGCGATCCCCTAATCTGAAACCAGTTTCACCAATGTAAGTTATCCTGCATCATTTGCGTATGGAACCCATAATGTGATTTATGCCATTGTCTGGGTTTAGTTATATAAAATTGTAGATTCCTGGGCTTAGTTACATAAACTTGTAGATCCTGGATTTAGTTACTTGAATTTGTAGATTCCTGGGTTTTTATTACGTAAACTTTTAGGTTACTATGTTTAGTTACTACTTGTAGATTCCTGGGTTTATATTACATAAACGTGTAGATTATTATGTTTAGTTATGTAAACTTGTAGATTCCTGGGTTTAGTTACATAAACTTGTAGATTCCTATGTTTAGTTACATAAACTTGTAGATTCCTATGTTTAGTTACATAAACTTGTAGATTCCTATGTTTAGTTACATAAACATGTAGATTTCTGGGTTTAGTTACATAAACTTGTAGATTTCTGGGTTTAGTTACATAAACTTGTAGATTCCTGGGTTTAGTTACGTAAACTTGTAGATTACTGGGTTTAGTTATGTAAACTTGTAGATTCCTATGTTTAGTTACATAAACTTGTAGATTCCTATGTTTAGTTACATAAACATGTAGATTTCTGGGTTTAGTTACATAAACTTGTAGGTTACTATGTTTTGTTACATAAACTTGTAGATTACTGGGTTTAGTTACGTAAACTTGTAGATTTCTGGGTTTAGTTACATAAACTTGTAGATTACTGGGTTTAGTTACATAAACTTGTAGATTTCTGGGTTTAGTTACATAAACTTGTAGATTACTGGGTTTAGTTACATAAACTTGTAGGTTACTATGTTTTGTTACATAAACTTGTAGATTTCTGGGTTTAGTTACATAAACTTGTAGATTTCTGGGTTTAGTTACATAAACTTGTAGATTACTGGGTTTAGTTACATAAACTTGTAGATTACTGGGTTTAGTTACGTAAACTTGTAGATTTCTGGGTTTAGTTACATAAACTTGTAGATTACTGGGTTTAGTTACATAAACTTGTAGGTTACTGTGTTTTGTTACATAAACTTGTAGATTTCTGGGTTTAGTTACATAAACGTGTAGATTACTGGGTTTAGTCACATAAACTTGTAGGTTACTGTGTTTTGTTACATAAACTTGTAGATTTCTGGGTTTAGTTACATAAACTTGTAGATTTCTGGTTTTAGTTACATAAACTTGTAGATTTCTGGGTTTAGTTACATAAACTTGTAGATTCCTATGTTTAGTTACGCATACTTGTAGATTCCTATGTTTATTTACGCATACTTGTAGATTCCTATGTTTAGTTACATAAACTTGTAGATTTCTGGGTTTAGTTACATAAACTTGTAGATTTCTGGGTTTAGTTACATAAACTTATAGATTACTGGGTTTAGTTACATAAACTTGTAGATTTCTGGGTTTAGTTACATAAACTTGTAGATTACTGGGCTTAGTTACATAAACTTGTATGTTACTATGTTTTGTTACATAAACTTGTAGATTTCTGGGTTTAGTTACATAAACTTGTAGATTCCTATGTTTAGTTACATAAACTTGTAGATTTCTGGGTTTAGTTACATAAACTTGTAGATTTCTGGTTTTAGTTACATAAACTTGTAGATTACTGGGTTTAGTTACATAAACTTGTAGATTACTGGGTTTAGTTACGTAAACTTGTAGATTCCTATGTTTAGTTACATAAACTTGTAGATTCCTAGATTTAGTTACATAAATTTTCATATTTCTGAGTTTTTATTTTTTTTAATCACAGCAGTCTGTGCCGACATTTTTAGAACATACAAATACAAAGAAACAAATAAGCACTGCAAAATGGATTCATGGATGGTAGGGTAGATTAATAGAGTTCGAGATAGGATATTAGAATTTGTTAGGTAAGGATAGTGAAGTTTGTTAGGGTGGTGAAGTTTATATTAGAATAGTGAGGTTTGTTAGAGTGGTGAAGTTTGTGTTACATAGTGGAAGATATTTTAGGATAGTGGACTTTGTGTGAAGTCACAAATAGAGAATAGCAGAAATATGTATACATATTTATTTGTGGGGGGGGGGAGGAGAGAGAGAGAGAGAGATAGAAGAATGGGATGTGTCCCATAGACAGAAAAGAAAACAAACAAAGTGCTGAACCAACTGGGTGTGAAAAAGAGAAATATTGAAAAGTGTGAAAACAAGAGATACTTTGGCCATGTCAAGAGGCACAACGCTGTATCGAAGACTCTTCCTAGGAGCAAGGTTGAAGGGAAAAAAGCAAGAGGATGACAGCAAGATAGACGGGCGGACAACATCAAGAGATGTACAGGAACCAGCTTGGCCGAGTGCACTGTGATGACAACCAAGAAATATAGCGGAGTGGAGATTCATTGCAGCCAGCCTTCCGTGGGGAGGTGGCACAAAATGATGTATATATGAAACCACACACACACACACACACACATTCAGCAATATCTTTCCTTGTGGTAAGATTTTTTTTCATGGTTCCCATAAATGTTGTCTGTTCTTATAGTTTGGCTGTTCATTGGCTTTTCTGAGATATTCTTCATTTGTCACTTCATCTTTCCATGCTCTTGTAACATTCTTCATTTGTCACATTATCTGTTCATGGCACTTATAACATTCTTCATTTGTAATTTTTAGCATTCCATGGGTCTTCAACATTCTTAATTTTCACATTAGAAATGTTAGAAATTATTTTAACATTTGTTAAAAAACATATGTTAGAAGATCTGCATTTACAATGTATTTTTGTTTATGTATATGTCTGTGTGTGTATGTGTGCGTGAGAGCTATTTTATTAAGTTAATTACTTCTTCTCTTTTACTTTGAATGTAATAGTTAAATCTTACACTCTTTTGATATGTTTTTTCCTAATTTAGTTTGTATACTAGTATTAAATCGAGTGTGCGGGAAGAATGAAGTACTGAAGGGCAGAATGTAAGACAGGCCTGCGTGCCCAATTCTTTACCCTTTAAAAATAAAGATCATTCATTCATTCATTAGATGTCAATGGTTGTTTTAAAATCCTTCATCACTTTCTGTGTCTGTAAGTCTTGTAACATTCATCATTTGTCACCTTATGTCTATAGCTCTTGTAACATTCATCATTTGTCACCTTATGTCCATAGCTTTTGTAACATTCATCATTTGTCCATAGCACTTGTAACATTTTTTCAGGGAAAGCATATGCTAGAGCTGGTCATTGCTTTATTTGCATGGCATCTTCTTTCTAGATATCTTTAGAAAACTGGCTGTAAATGTCTCAAAATATCTTTAGAAAACTGGCTGTAAATGTCTCAAAATATCTTTAGAAAACTGGCTGTAAATGTCTCAAAATATCTTTAGAAAACTGGCTGTAAATGTCTCAAAATATCTTTAGAAAACTGGCTGTAAATGTCTCAAAATATCTTTCGAAAACTGGATGTAAATGTCTCAAAATATTTTTAGAAAACTGGATGTAAATGTCTCAAAATATTTTTAGAAAACTGACCAGGTCCATAAATATTCCAGAATATCTTCCATGAGTTGTTGAAACCTATAAATATTTGTGTGAGACTGACATCTCTGAATTCTTAGACTAACTTACGTTGATGTGTTTATTGCCAGAGTTATATAAACTAGGAAAAAACTAGGAACATATTTATTATTTAATGATTACAAAGTTGTGACGTTTCGGCTTTAACCTTCATCAGACAGACACAAACAGGATGAAGAATTAGAGAGAGGAGAGAAAGTATACATCCAAATGAATCCTATGTTAAAGAAGTAATAAAAAGTGAAAAAATTCATGAAAAAATGTTTAATTCTTTGTCCTGTTTGTGTTTGATGAAGGTTAAAGCTGAAACGTCACAACTTTGTAACTGTTAAATAATAAAGATGTTTCTACTTTTTTCCTTGTTTATACATTTTGGTAATAACTGCAGTGCTTTGTGTTTAGTTGTATACTTATACACTCATTATTGCCAAAGTTGGTACATGATAATTAAGAGGAAAATTAGACATAAAATATGATAATTGTTTTTCTGCAGCTCTTACCAGACCTGGAATATGACAAGAACATGACAGTTTTGTGTATCTATAATGGTGTGAACATGATGGAGCACACTGGCTGGAGACTGAAAAAGTTTGTCGAGAGAAGGCAGGCTCTTGGGGGGATATAACAACCATGGGTTGTAAAAAGTTTGTTGAGAGAAGGCAGGCTTTTGGGGGGATATAACAACCATGGGTTGTAAAAAGTTTGTTGAGAGAAGGCAGGCTTTTGGGGGGGGGGGGGGGGGAATATAACAACCATGGGTTGGGCTTTTGGGGGGATATAACAACCATGGGTTGTATTCGAGCATGAGCAGACAAGATTCATGGCATAAAAATAAAACCTGTTCTTATTACAAGCTAATATTTGACTGTGACACACAAGTAAAACCTGTTACAAGCTAATATTTGACTGTGACACACAAGTAAAACCTGTTACAAGCTAATATTTGACTGTGACACACAAGTAAAACCTGTTACAAGCTAATATTTGACTGTGACACACAAGTAAAACCTGTTACAAGCTAATATTTGACTGTGACACACAAGTAAAACCTGTTACAAGCTAATATTTGACTGTGACACACAAGTAAAACCTGTTACAAGCTAATATTTGACTGTGACACACAAGTAAAACCTGTTACAAGCTAATATTTGACTGTGACACACAAGTAAAACCTGTTACAAGCTAATATTTGACTGTGACACACAAGTAAAACCTGTTACAAGCTAATATTTGACTGTGACACACAAGTAAAACCTGTTACAAGCTAATATTTGACTGTGACACACAAGTAAAACCTGTTACAAGCTAATATTTGACTGTGACACACAAGTAAAACATATTACAAGCTAATATCTGACTGTGACACACAAGTAAAACCTGTTACAAGCTAATATTTGACTGTGACACACAAGTAAAACATATTACAAGCTAATATTTGATTGTGACACACTTAAGCTAATATTTGACTGTGACACACACGTAAAACCTATTCTTATTACAAGCTAATATTTGACTGTGACACACAAGTAAAACCTATTCTTATTACAAGCTAATATTTGACTGTGACACACAAGTAAAACCTATTCTTATTACAAGCTATTATTTGACTGTGACACACAAGTAAAACCTGTTCTTATTACAAGCTAATATTTGACTGTGACACACAAGTAAAACCTGTTCTTATTACAAGCTAATATTTGACTGTGACACACAAGTAAAACCTGTTACAAGCTAATATTTGACTGTGACGCACAGGTAAAACCTATTCTTATTACAAGCTAATATTTGACTGTGACACACAAGTAAAACCTGTTCTTATTACAAGCTAATATTTGACAAGTAAAACCTATTCTTATTACAAGCTAATATTTGACTGTGACACACAAGTAAAACCTATTCTTATTACAAGCTAATATTTGACTGTGACACACACAAGTAAAACCTATTCTTATTACAAGCTAATATTTGACTGTGACACACAAGTAAAACCTATTCTTATTACAAGCTAATATTTGACTGTGACACACAAGTAAAACCTATTCTTATTACAAGCTAATATTTGACTGTGACACACAAGTAAAACCTATTATAAGCTAATATTTGACTGTGACACACAAGTAAAACCTATTCTTATTACAAGCTAATATTTGACTGTGACACACAAGTAAAACCTATTCTTATTACAAGCTAATATTTGACTGTGACACACAAGTAAAACCTATTACAAGCTAATATTTGACTGTGACACACAAGTAAAACCTATTACAAGCTAATATTTGACTGTGACACACAAGTAAAACCTATTCTTATTACAAGCTAATATTTGACTGTGACACACAAGTAAAACCTATTCTTATTACAAGCTAATATTTGACTGTGACACACACGTAAAACCTATTCTTATTACAAGCTAATATTTGACTGTGACACACAAGTAAAACCTGTTACAAGCTAATATTTGACTGTAGCACAGAATTAAAGCTTGTTCTTATTGGGTGCTAAGATATTTGACTATGATATGTAATAAAGTTTGTTCTTAAATATGTCACTTAAGATAAAACTTGTTCTTATTTGATAATGTATATTTGAGTTTAGCATACAAATAAAACCTGTTGTTACTGGATGATAGATATTTTGTTTAGTCCGTGCTCATAATGGCCAAGAGCATGCATCATGGGTTTCAGGTTGAAAGTACGAGGGAAGGTCACTAAGTAACTCGCAAATTGAAATATTTTATCAGTGGCAGTTATCAGGTAGTATTTAAATATTCCTTAGATAGTACCATCATCCAGTTTTATAATAGTTTTATGTAAGGGGTGCTGGGAGTTTTGTACGCATGCCAAAGCAATAGCAAAATAGCTACCCAACTGTTAGTGTGTACCAAAGAAGAACTGAGAAGTTTGGTGTGATTTTTGTGGGCTAAAGGACATTCATAAGGAAATTATTACAGTTTATGCTGAAAAGTGTTTATCATGTAAAGTGGTCTATAACTGGGTAAAAGAATTTTCTCAGGGACGCACCGAAATTGTTGACAAAGTCCGACTTGGCCGTCCTGTTCAGATTGCAGAAGAAGCGACTGTGCAACATATGAATGAGATTATCAGAGCTGATAGAAGAGTAACGGTGACAGTGTGAATTCTGTATTGTACTGTGAAGTTCTGTTGATACTACGGGATGCAATTCGAAGAAAACGTCCTGGTCTGCTGACCAGAGGTGTGCTTTTCCTTCATGACAATGTCAGACCACATAACATACGGCTCAGTTAACCCAAGAGAAAATTAGCCAGTTGGGTTGGGAAGTTCTTGAACATCCACCCTATAGTCCTGACTTAGCTCCAAGCGATTTTCACCTGTTTGGTCCATTGAAAAACCACCTTGGTAGGAGAAGATTCTTGAGTGATGAAGAGGTGGAAAGAGAAGTAAAAAAATGGTCAGAAATCGGACTCCCGATTTTTACACCATGGGTACTGCATCACTGATTACACGATGGGACAAATGTATCAATGTTGGTGGCGATTACATTGAGAAATAGGGGAGTAATGTAGGTTCAAAAATTAAAAGTTTTCAAATTACTTTCGCATTTAGTTTTTTTTGTAACAGGCATTTGCGAGTTACTTAGTGACTTCCCCTTGTAGTTTAAGATTGAAGCTGTCATGGTTTGATGCTTATACAGGAAGAAATCAAATTTTACACCAAATTTTAATTTGGAGTTACATTTTTTTTTAAAGCGCCTTTTAAAGTATATTTCTGAATTTTATGTGCTGCAACACAATTATTGTTGAGATGTTAAATAATGTGCCTGAGTATTATATTGAATTCTGTCCAGGTTCATTGTTAGCTTGACATTAGTGCTGTAGTTCAGCGACCCTAAAATCTGTATATTAATTAGAGAAAACTGAATTATTAAAGCCAGCTACATGTATGCTACTAGTGCTACAATGTAGTGTTTTATAGGGGTTGGTACTTTTTTTTTATTTCAAAAACATTTGTGACTAATGAGAAATATGGCACTTTTTCAAAGTAGAAGGGAAAATGAAAAATGGCTTTATAATTTAGCTTCATAACCAATTAAGACCTGTTAGTAGCTTTTGTTTAAGCTGTTTGAAAGAGTCATCTTTATGGCAATGAGAAATTTGTTGATGATCTATAAAGCTGTGGTTTGTATAGAGGTTGTATTATGTTCACTCATGCTCTACCTGTTCACCAAGTTAATGAGAAACATAAGATTTGTAAGTATTATGTTCTGTGGTATAGCAACATAAGATTTTTACATATTATGTTCTGTGATGATTGTCAGAATAAAATAGATATGTCATGCAGACCATCTTGTTTCTTGTTTTGTTTTTATTTTTAAGTTCTTTGTTAATCTGCATCATGTGGTTAAAAGTAGTTATATTTCTTTGATATCTGTTTATAAGAGATCAGTCCTGAGATGTGGGAGTCTGTA
Source organism: Achatina immaculata (assembly GCA_009760885.1). Taxonomy (NCBI): domain Eukaryota; kingdom Metazoa; phylum Mollusca; class Gastropoda; order Stylommatophora; family Achatinidae; genus Lissachatina; species Lissachatina immaculata. The sequence continues at coordinate 66,944,802 of CM019691.1, read as the reverse complement.
CATGATCTAGACAGGTGGACTTCCATCTTTTTTTTTTTTTAGATCATATAGTTGTGGTGTGTGTTGTGTGGTAGAGCAAGAGACCAGTCCTGAGATGTGGGAGTCTGTACATGATCTAGACAGATGGACTTCCATCTTTTTTTTTTTTTTTTTAGGCCAAGCACCTGAAGCAGTTTCCAACACTTCTCACAACTTAGTATTACCTTTGCATGATACTTAACGGTCACCTCTTGTTTGGAACTGACTGAAAAATGTACAATTTTTTTTTAATGAGTAATTAAGATTTTAAAAAAATGTATTGTAAAAGATATAGGAATAAAAGTAATGTTTTGCTGAAATGTGTGTGCGGGCATGCACATGTGTGTAAGAGAAATTTGATTGAACTTAATTTGCAGAGTGTGAAGAATTGGGGATGCAAATCAGTCAGACATTTTGTCCTTTATCTTAAAGCCTTCTCTTCATGACATTCCACATCAGATAGAACAGATATGCTGTGCTTATAACATATTACATCTTATATTCTTCCCGTGCCTCATCAAAGGATTTTATGCCCATGTAAACTGGCTTCTCTTAACAATGTCCTCTTTAGAGTTTCACGTGGTCTGCCTCTTTTTCTTCAGCCTGTTACGTTCCATTCTATAGCTTGTTTTGGGATTCTCTGATTGTTTCTTCTCACCACATGAACGACATGTCCATCTACTTTTCCTGATCACCCATGAGACTGGTTGTTGTTTGCTCATCTGTCTTATCTCTCCATTGTTCTTGAATTCGTTCCACTTTATGCCGAGTATATTCCTTAGGCATTTGTTTTCGAAAGAAAAGAGTCTAATTTTTTTTATCTATTTCTTTAGTTGTTTTCCACCTTTCACATGCATAAATGAGGGTGGATATTACATCTGAAGTGAATAGTCTTAACTTGGTTTTTGTGCTTATAACTTTTGAATGGCATATGTTCTCAAGATTATTGAAGGTTAATGCTGCTTTTGCAGTTCTAAATGTAACTTCTTTTCTGGTGTCATCATCCTGGTCTATGTAGCTGCCGAGGTATGTAGATTGGTTTACTTCTTCAACAGCTGTTCCTTCTACATATATTTTTCCTTCATGATTAATGAGAAGTTTCATTATTAATTTCAAGTCCTATTGTACTAGTTAGTGAAGACCGGGTATCTGTTTTTTTCTTGCATCGATTTCACTTTGTCACTGATAGGAGTTATGTCATCACCAAAATCAAGATCTTCTAGTTGGTCCCATGTACCCAATCAAAGGTAGTTTTACCTGTGCAGCATTTTTTCATTATAAAGTCTATGGCAATTCCAAAAAGCACAGGAGATAGTATACATCCTTGTTTCATGGCTGTTTAAATATGAAACCATTCACTCATTCCTTCTTCTGTGTTGACTGCACAAACATATCCATTGTAGAGGTCCTTAATGATATTGACAATTTTAGATGGTATTACATATATTCTTAAAATTATCCATAATGAATCTTTGTGTATATCTGTCAAATGCCTTTTTAAAGTCTATGAAGTTCAGGATTAATGGTTTTTGCTTTTCAATATGTTCTTCAAGTATTATTCTTAGAGTAAAGATCTGGTCGAGACAGCTTCTCCCTTTTCGAAATCCTGCTTGTTCTTCTCTCATTGCAGTATCCACTATATCTTTAAGTCTGTTCAAAATGACCTTGCAAAATACTTTTGACACAACTGATATTAAGGTTACTCCTCTCCAGTTACTGCAGTCACTAAGGTTGCCTTTTTTTGGTATTTTAACAATGATTCCTTTTTTCCATTTAGAAGGGACCTTCTTTCTAAACTTTATTAAACATTCTCTGTAGTAGGCTCATGTTGTCACTGTTAATAGCTTTTAACATTTCGACTGTTATTTCATCTTCACCTGCAGCATTGTTAGCTATTAGATTCACTGCTGTTTCAGTTTCATTCAGTGTAACTTGATCTAAGTTGATAATTAGTAGTGGGACTGGTAAATCAGTTTCAAGATTTATTAATTCATTTGGGTGTGGTTGATTAAGTATTTCTTGAAAGTGTTCAGCCCATCTTTGCTTTTGGTCTTTACTTGATGCTAATAGGGTTCCATTTTTGCTAAAGATTGGTCATTTTTTAGATGCAGTAGTACCTTTTAACCTCTTTTGTATGTTATATAGAGTTTAGCTGTCTCCTGTTTGTGCTGCCTTCTCTGCTTCTTTTGCCATATTGTCCATGTATTCTCTTTTATCCCTTCTAGCTGAACTTTTAACTTTATTGTCTAGTTCTTTGTATGTTGCTTTTGCCAAATCTTTTCCAAGATCTGTCTTTACATTCAAAATGTCTAATTTGGCTGCTCATCATGTATGTATTTCCATGTGTTATCTAATATCCATACTTTTCTGCTTGTTTTTTGCAGTCCAGCACTTGCTTTTGCTGCTGTGATTATGGCTGTGCTGTAAGAATTCTATAATTCATCTATATCTGTCTCCTCAACCTCACTGAGTGCTGCGAACTCTTTGGTAAGTTCCAAACTGAAATTACTGTTAGTATTTTCACCCATAATTCAGTATATTAGGAATGAGTGAAGTTAGATGAACAGGTGCAGGGAAGATAAACTCTGATAAATATACAAAAATATGTTCAGGAAGCGAGAAACATGAACAAGGGATAGGAATAATATTTGACTAACAAACAGCAAGGACAATTGTAGGACATCTGAACGTCTTGTACCTACTCCTGCTAGCCCAATTGAAAGGATGACTATTAAACATAAATATTATACAAGTGTACGCTCCAACATCGGAAAGTTCTGAAGAAGATGTACAGCTATTTTATAATGAGATAGAGACAGCCCTGAAACACACAGTCACATAAAGTTACTATAGTCATGGGAGATTTTAATGCCAAAGTTGATAAAGGAAGAACTTCAGACATCGTTGTTGACTACTAACTGGGGGAGAGGAATGACAGAGGTTGTAAATTAATTGAATGGGCAAGAATACATACCATGGTTGTAGGAAACGCCTGGTTTAAACAACATCCCCAAAAACTAGCAACATGGTGTAGCCCAGACAAAAAGACTTAACGAGATAGACTACGTATTAATCAACAAATGATTTCGGAATTCATTACTGAAAACAAAAACCATGCCAGAAGCCGACTGCAATAGTGACCTTGACCCACTCTGTGGAAAAATTAGAATAAAGCTAAAGAAAGCATGCAGAAAAGTGAGAAACATCAAACTGAATACAGAACTCCTTAAAAATGACCAAGAATTGTGAGAACAATACAGAGTTAATATAACAAATAGATACAATGCAATAGCAAAGATAAATAGTATAGATGAACAATGGGCAATGTTAAGAGATTCTATACACCAAACTTAAGGAGATAATACCACTGAAAAAAAGAAGCCCCTAAAAATAAATGGATGACAGACGACATCTTATGACTGATGGACAAGAGGAGGAGGAGTAAAAATGACGAAGAAAAATATAACAAGATAAATAAAGAAATAAGACTCAAATGCAGAGAAGCAAAGGAAGTGTGGTTAAATGAACAGTGCAGACAGATAGAGGACTCTCATACTAAAGACAGCAAAAACATGCACAAACGAATTAATGAACTCCACAGGTAGGAAAACAAAATATACCACAGGATGCCTGAAATCAAAAGAAGGTAAAATGTTAATGGGAGAAGAAGACATTGTGAACAGAGCACATCACTGAGCTATATGGAGGAGAAAGACCAGAATTAACACCAGATGCTGAAAACTTTGATGGGCCACCAATACTTGAAGATGAAATCATAGAAGCCATCAAACACATGAAGAAAAGAAAAGCGACTGGGCCTGATAATATAACAACAGAAAAAATAGAGGCGCTAGAGGAGACAGGAATAAAAATAACCAAGGTACTGAATGACATTTACAACAGTGGTTATATTCCCAGTGATTTGCTTAAATCCACGTTTATAGCACTACCAAAGAAACCAGGTGCAAAGGAATGTGATGACCACTGGACTATCAGCCTCTCATGTCACATAACAAAGCTACTTCTGAGAATCATGAGAAGAACAAGGAAAAAGATAAAAATGGAAATAGCAGATGAACAGTTTGGATTTGTTGAAGGAAAGGGAACACACAATGCCATTTATGCTTTACGAACACTAACAGAAAGAGCTTTAGAAGTACAGAAAGATCTCTACTTATGCTTCATTGATTACACCAAGGCATTCGACAAAGTGAAGCATAATGAAATTATTAAAATGCTTGAAGACATCAATACAGACGGCAAAGTCCCGAGGATTATAAAACATCTATATTGGCAGCAAGAAGCAGCAATTCAAGTTGAAAATAGAACTGGAAAATATGAGCCTATAAAACAAAGGGTGTGACAAGGATGTGTACTATCTCCAGACCTTTGTTTTCTGTACATTCTAAGAATGATCATCACAGAACCAGGCATAAAAATTGGAGGATACAGTATTAACAACCTTAGGTATGCTAACGACACAGTACTGATAGCTGAGAACCAACAAGACCTGCTAAAGGAAGTGAACAGAAAGGCCTTACTTTGAACATCAAAAAGACAGAGACTGTGGTTATATCTAAGAAACAGAATCCACCAACATGCAGTATAAAATTAAACGGAACTATTCTAAAGCAGGTGCAGAAATTCAAATACCTTGGAGAAGTAATAACTTCAAATGGGTAATGCAGAACAGAAATTAGAAACAGAATAGGCCAAGCAAAGACTGCATTTCAGAGAATGAGAAACATATTATCCAACACATCCTTATCAATGCATGTTAGAAAATGAATCCTAAAATGCTATATTGAACCTATCTTGTTATATGGAAGTGAATCATATACAGTAAACAGGTCTGCACAAAAATCATTGGAACCAGCAGAAATGTGGTTTATTAGAAGATTGTTGCGAATCCCCTGGACAGCAAAAATAACTAATGAAGAATGTATGAGAAGAGCTGGAGAGACAAAAATTCTTGTCAAAAAAATAAGAGAAAGACAATGTACTTTCATAGGATATGCAATGAGAAGAGGGGGCATTGAAAATATAACAACAAGAAAAATAGAAGGAAGAAGATCAAGAGGAAGACCAAGAGAAATGATACTGGACAATCTGACAAGATGGCGTGAGAGGAGATCACCAACTGAGCTGATGGCCTGCATGAAGGATTGTGTACTCTGGAGAAGCATAATAGCCAGTAATGCCAGTCAGCATGGCACATGATGATGTTGATGATAATAATGATTTTCACCCTGTAGACTATTACTGTTTATCTTTCTGTGTACTGATTTCTCATGTTGGCTTTTCAATTTTAGTCTTATTTTCCCTATACACAGGTTGTGATCACTGTTGACATCTGCACCTCTGTATGCTCTTACATGTATCAGAGATATTCTGAATTGCTTTCTAATGTTAAAATGATCTATCTGATTTCTGGTTCTGTCATCTGGAGACATCCAGTTGTTTTATGTATCTCTTTGTGTGGAAATATTGTGCCTCCAATGACCACGCTCTCTGTTAGACATAATCTTTCACAATTCTGATCTACCATTTCAATTCCTTCTTTCTCCATTAATTTTTTTACATCAGTATTATCTTTTCCTTCCCTGGTGTTGAAGTCTCCATGACAATTAAGGTGTTATGTTTAGGCACTTTGTTAATAAGTTGTAGCTGGTGATAGAAATCGTCTTTTATTTTATCATCTGCATCATTCGTGGATGCATAGCATTGTATGATTGTCGTTCTTCCGTGTCTTATTAAAGTAAAGACCAAAAGCAAAGATGGGCCGTCCACTTCCAAGAATTACTTAATTGAGCACATCCAAAAGAACTGATTTACCATTCCCACAACTAAATGTAAACCTAGATGAAATTACATTACATGAAATTGAAATAGCAGTGAATCTAATGGCTAACAACAATCCTGCAGGTGAAAATGAAATAACAGCTGAAATGTTAAAAGCTATTAATATAGACAACATGAAACAACTACAGAGAATGTTCAACAAAGTTTGGAAACAAGAAAAAGTCCCTTCTAAATTGAAAAAAGGAATCATTATTAAAATACCGAAAAAAGGCAACCTTAGCAATTGCAACAACTGGAGAGGAGTAACCTTACTATTAGTTGTATCAAAAGTATTTTGCAAAGTTATTCTGAATAGAAATATAGTGGATACTGCATTGAGATAAGAACAGGCAGGATTTCAAAAAGAGAGAAGCTGTCTCGACCAGATCTTTGCTCTAATACTTGAAGAACATATTGAAAAGCAAAAACCATTAATCCTGAACTTCATAGACTTTAAAAAGGCATTTGATAGCATACACAGAGATTCATTATGGAGGATTTTAAGAATATAAGGAATACCATCTAAGATTGTTAACATGATTAGTGACCTCTACAATGGATATGTTTGTGCAGTCAATACAGACGAAGGAATGAGTGAATGGTTCCAGACTGAAAAAGGCGTGAAACAAGGATGTATATTATCTCCCTTGCTTTTTGGAATTGCCATAGACTTCATAATGAAAAAATGTTGCAAAGGTAAAACGGGCATTGATTGGGTACATGATTGATTGATTGATTGATTGATTGATTGATCTTTATTTCAAAAGGGTTAAGAATTGGGCACGCAGGCCCTTCTGACATTCTGCCCTTTATCATACATCTTTCACTCTATTCCAGACATTCTATAAATTGTTTATGTAACAAACATAATTAACATTGAAGCTGAGAGACATAAAATACAATATAACATTTACGTTTCGCTCTTAAACATTCACTCAGTACAGAAGTAACTACATACATTATAAATGACTATCTACTAAACAAAAATTTCTGGACTATTCAGAAAACAATTAATTGTATTCAGTGTCTGTAAGAGCAGTTTAAGATAACTTTTAAGTTTTATAATTCATGGAGGCATGTAGTCGACATCAAATAGATATTGGGAAATCTTGTAGCTATAGGAAGGAGGCCCAACTAGAGGGTCTTGATTTTACAGATGACAAAACTCTTATCAGTGACAATATGAAGTCAATGCAAGTAAAACAGCAAGGATAAAACAAAAATAATGAAAGTTCTCATTAACGATGAATGACAAATATACATAGAAGGAACAGCTGTTGAAGAAGTAAACCATTTTGCATATCTCGGCAGCTATATAGACCAAAATGGTGACACCAGAAAAGAAGTTAAAATTCGAATTTCTAAAGCAGTATTGACCTTCAAGAAGCTTGAGTTATGGCATTCAAAAGTTATAAGCTCAAAAACCAAGTTAAGATAATTCAATTCAAATGTAATATCTATGCTCATTTATGCATGTGAAAGCTTGGAAAACAACTAAAGAACTCTTTCAAAAACAAATGCCTAAGGAAAATACTTGATATAAAGTGGAATGAATTCAAGAACAATGCAGAGATCAGACAGATGAGCAAGCAACCTGTCTCATTGTTGATCAGAAAAGGAAGATGGACATATGTCAGTCATGTGATGAGAAGAAACAATCAGAGAATCCCCAAACAAGCTATCAAATGGAACACAGCAGGCTGAAGAAAAAGAGGTCGACCACGTGAAACTCTAAAGAGGACATTGTTAAGAGAGGCCAATTCAGAGTCAGTGGGCATAACATCCTTTGATGAGATTGAAAAACTTGCCAAAAATAGGACATCTTGGCGAACTACCATGCTATGTGGCGTTTAATGGCACAGGAAGTATGTAAGATGTTTATCAACCACAATTAAAATACAAATTACTAAAGAAAAAACAAAATCTGTTACAACCATACACAGCTAATACAGATAATAACAATGTTTATGTTAAAGTTACATGTGCAGTCTGGCGCTAAGAAATATCTCATTCATTCATTCATTTGCATGTCCCTTGTGGAACTTTGCCTCCCAAACAGCACTCCTGTAGGCCTCTCGGTTGTGAGCAAGATGGCCTGCTGCTGATGCATCCATTTCCAGATCATCAACGATGTCTTGCAGCCATCTTCGTTTCGGTCTTCCTCTTTTTCTTTTTCCCATTATGTATCCTTCCAATACGGTCTTCTCTAAATTATCATGACGTTTAATGTGTCCAAAATATTTCAGTTTTCTCTCTTTAATCCTCTTTACTAGCCAGCCTTCTTCAATACTAAGCTCTTGTAGTATAGATATATTTGTTCTTTTTTGTGTCCATGATATTTAGAGAACTCTTCTGTAGCATTTACATTCAAAGGCATTTATGTGTTTCTCAGCTGTAGAAATATCTACTAAACCAAAAAAAACAAACTAATCTCAGTGTAAAACCATTTTACATTCAGGGCATGGAATAGAATATAAATTTTATAAATTGGGGGGGGGGGTGTGGGGATGTACAGAACATCAAGTAGATTTATGTGGCTGCATATAGTCAACATTAATAGATTTATAGGGGGGAGGTACCATGTAATCAACATCAAGTAGATTTATGTGGGGGTGGTGGTGATTGTATGTAATCAACATCACAGATTTATGTGGCTGCATATAGTCAAGGAAAGATGCTGGCGATGGTTGGGACATGTGTTCCAAATGACTGATAACTCACTACCAAAAATAGCACTAAGATGGACACCACAGGGGAACAGAAGTAAGGGTAGACCAGAAGAGACATGGAGAAGAACAACAGAAAGGATGTTGAGCAATAGAGGGCTCACCTGGGCAAGAGCAGAAAAAAAGGCGAAGGACAGGCATTTGTGGAAAACCCTTGCGGAAGCCCCATGTGCCCTGGGGACTTAAGGTTCAGAGAGAGTGAGATATAGTCAACATTAATAGATTTATAGGGGGGGAGGTACCATGTAATCAACATCAAGTAGATTTATGTGGGGGTGGTGGTGGTTGTATATAATCAACATCAAACAGATTTATGTGCTGGTTGTATGTAATCAACATCAACAGATTTATGTGGTGGTGGTGGTTGTATATAACCAACATCAAACAGATTTATGTGATAGTGGTGGTGGTTGTATGTAATCAGCATCAAACAGATTTATGTGGTGGTGGTGGTTCTATATAATCAACATCAAACAGATTTATGTGGGGGCCGTGGTTGTATATAATCAACATCAAACAGATTTATGTGGGGGCCGTGGTTGTATATAATCTACATCAAACAGATTTATGTGGAGGTGGTGGTGGCTGTATATAGTCAACATCAAACAGATCTATGTGGGGATGGTGTTGGTTGTATACACTCAACATCAAACAGATTTATATATGGGTTGTGGTTGTATATAATCAACATCAAACAAATATATGTGGGGATGGTTGTTGTATATAATCAACATCAAACAAATTTTTGTCTGGGTGGTTGTTGTATATATTAAGAGTAATAATAGAGAAATGCAGAGAGTTTAATGTGAATCTATATTTATCCTTTATAGACTACTCAAAGGCATTTGATTGTGTACAACACCAGAAACTTTGGGAAATAATGGAAAAAATGGGATTTCCAACACATTTGATACAATTAACATCAGTGCTGTATCTAGACCAACAAGCAGCAGTAAGAATAAATGGCGAAACAACAACTTGGTTTGACATAAAACAAGGGGTCCATCAGAGGTGCATATTGTCACCCTACTTATTTAACTTGTGTACTGAAAATATAATGAGGAATGTTAGAGAAGATGTAGACAAAGAATATTATGATGCTATAACAATTGGAGGTTATGAAGTACCAGAAATTAGATATGCTGATGACACAGTATTACAACACAAAAAGGAGTGGAAAAACTAATTATGTCAGTCCGTAAGAACAGCGAAAAGCAGCACCTCTATCTTAATGCAAAGAAAACTAAATTGATGACAAGTGACAAAACAAATAAGGCAGCTGAAATATGTATCAATGAGGGAAAACTGGAAGAAGTGGAGAGTTTTGAATATCTTGGATCACTACTAGCTAATAATGGAGATACAATGAGGGAAATTAAAAGGAGGACATCTATCGCTCTTCAGAAAGTAAAACAAATAAAGAATCTGTGGAGAGGAGCAGACAGAACCACAAAAATAAGATTTTTAAGGGCATGCATCTTTCCCATCGCAACATATGCCTGTGAGACCTGGACACTTAACAAAACAGCTGAGAAACACATAAATGCCTTTGAATGTAAATGCTACAGAAGAGTTCTCTAAATATCGTGGACACAAAAAAGAACAAATTTATCTATACTACAAGAGCTTAATATTGAAGAAGTCTGGCTAGTAAAGAGGATTAAAGAGAGAAAACTGAAATATTTTGGACACATTAAACGTCATGATAATTTAGAGAAGACCGTATTGAAAGGATACATAATGGGAAAAAGAAAAAGAGGGAGACCAAAACGAAGATGGCTGCAAGAAATCGTTGACGATCTGCAAGTGGACGCAGCAGCAGCAGGCCATCTTGCTCACAACCGAGAGGCCTACAGGAGTGCTGTTTGAGAGGCAAAGTTCTGCAAGGGACATGCAAATGAATGAATGAAATTGCTGATAATTTGTTTTCTGATAAAGGTTTGTCTCAATCTTGTGTGACAGTCATATTTTATTTCCACTTTCTTGTTTTTCCGCAAGGGACATGCAAATGAATGAATGGATGAGATGGTTGTTGTATATAATGAACATCAAATAGATTTATGTCGGGGTGGTGGTGATTGTATATAATCAATATCAAACAGATTTATGTGGGGAGGGGGTGGTAGTGGTTGTATATAATCCACATCAAACAGATTTATGTGGGGAGAGGAGGCATGTAGTCACCTTCAAGCAGATTTTTCTAAGAGATGGGGGTTGCCATGTAATCAACATCAAGTAGATTTTTCTGTTTGAAGGGGGTTGCCATGTAATCAACATCAACCAGATTTTTCTGTGGGAAGGGGGTTGTCATGTAATCAACATCAACCAGATTTTTCTAGGGGAAGGGGGTTGCCATGTAATCAACCAGATTTTTCTAGGGGAAGGGGGTTGCCATGTAATCAACATCAACCAGATTTTTCTAGGGGAAGGGGGTTGCCATGTAACCAACATCAAGCACATTTGTGTGTGTGGGAGGGGTGCCATGTAATCAATCATTAAGCAGATTTATGTGGTGGGGGGGGGTGCTATGTAAGCACCAAGAAGTAGATTTATGTGGTGGTGGGGCATGTAGTCAACATCAAGTAGATTTATTTGGGGTGGGAATGTAGTCAACTTCAAATAGATTTATGGGGGCTTGCCATGTAATCAACATTAAGCAGATTTTTGTGGGTGAGTGGAAAGGGGGGAGGGGGTTGCCATTCTGTAACAGAATAACATTCTGTACAGATTGTTTTGTGTGTAACCCTGTGGTTGTGGTCTGGTAGACTCATCACTGTATGCAAGCACGGAGAAAATATCTCGTGTTTCGAGAGAATTCTGAGTCACGTGGTTTAGGTTAGGCGGGAGTTGTGAATGAGTTGAGAGGGGAGTTTTTTGGTCAGAATGTTGTAGCGAGAGGTTGTGTGTTTGATTCTAGGAAGGGATAGAGATCTGTAGTTAAATTGTTGTAGTTGATGGGTTGCTTTTCTTAAGACAAATTGTTGTAGTAGTCATGTAGATTTGTACATCGATTTGTCCTCGTTTTTTGGACAAATGTTGAATGTCTGACCTAGTCCTATGGCGATGTTAGTCGCCCGGACTTATGTTTTTTTTGATGATCGTTTGTAATTGTATCCATCAAGTTTTACACTCAACATCGTTACAACACTCATCGTACAAATAGGATCTTATCATTAAACATATACAGTGTGTCTGCTGAATCCTGTGATGTTTGGATTCATGTTAAGTGTTAACTGTGGTGTAGAGTTGTTGATTTACATGTAACTGGTCATGTCGTGTATGGATGAGTAGTGGAGTCAGTGTTACCTGGGTTGTCCTGTTACAGAGAGAATATCATTGTAACATATGTTGGGTGTCTCTGAGCCTAGTGCTCATGTAAGAGAAACTAATAATACACAGTACTGTGTTATGGCTTTAAGTAGTGCCGAGAGAGGAAAACTGCATTAATGTAATCAACATCAAATAGATTTATGTGTAGGGGGGAGGTGCCATATAATTAACATCAAGTAGATTTATGTGAGCAGAGGGGCCATGTTGTCATTATGAAGTAGATTTATGTGGGGAGAGGGGCCATGTTGTCAATATCAAGTAGATTTATGTGTGGAGAGGGAGCATGTTGTGAAAATCAAGTAGATTTATGTGGGGAGAGGGGCCATGTTGTCAAATTCAAGTAGATTTATGTGTGGAGATGGGCATGTAGTCAACATCAAGTAGATTTATGTGTGGAGAGGGAGCATGTTGTGAAAATCAAGTAGATTTATGTGGGGAGAGGGGCCATGTTGTCAAATTCAAGTAGATTTATGTGTGGAGATGGGCATGTAGTCAACATCAAGAAGATTTATGTGTGGAGATGGGCATGTAGTCAACATCAAGTAGATTTATGTGTGGAGATGGGGATGTAGTCAACATCAAGTAGATTTATGGGGGGGGGGGAGCATGTAGTCAACATCAAACAGATTTATGTAGGGAGAGGGGTGATGTTGTCAAGATCAATTATTTTTATGTAGAGAGAGGTCCCATGTAATCAACATCAAATCGATTTATGTGTGGGGGGGGGGGGCCCATGTAGTCAATATCAAGTAGATTTGTGTGGGAAGAGGGTCCATGTTGTCAACATCAAGTAGATTTATGTGGGGGGGGGGGCATGTAGTCAACTTCAAGTATATTTATGTGGGGCATACAATCAACATCAAGTAGATTTATGGGGGCATGCAGTCAACATCAAGTTGATACAGATGTTTGTAGCTGTAGGAAGAAGCATAGCAATTTTTTTTTACAAGATTGGAAGGTATTCCAAAGTTGTGTAGCAGAATAAGTAAAGCTTTTCTTAGATCAAGTCTAGGTTTTGGAAGAATATTGTTTAAGCATTAGCTAAACGTTGGGTTAAACAGTTGCCATAGATAAGATGGAACAGTCTGAGTAAAATTCAATGTACTAACTTAGCTTAGTTGAACAGGAACCTGTTACTGAGATGCAAAATTCTTATATGTTTATGTTCATTTGTGGTCAGTGCGTAGTCTTTGTCACTAATAAGCTTTACTGCTATGGCAGTATTCTCTTAACTATGGGATATAAGCAGTATTGGTACTCAGGAAACAATTAATAGAGTCAGTACCCTTGGTTGAAAGGTGTTTTAGCTGAGAGCGTAGGCAAGGTTCTTGAGATAAGCATGCAGCATGGAAAAACTGAGTGGTTAGAGATAGCATAAATACCACTCACGATTAGCGGAAAAGAAAGAAGAGCATTACGATGTGTTAGAAGAAGAAGCCTTACAGTGTCTTGTTGAAGACAGTTTTTCCAGTAGTCATAGTTTTTGGCAGATGTAGTTTCTAAATAAGATGAAGTGATTTGGTTGAGGTAGTTGAAGTTGGTAGTTAGAACAGTTTTACTGTGGGAATTCTTGTACGGTTGTCTTTTATTGTACAAGTAAATGGTAAGGTTTTTTTCTCCCATTTGGGTAGAATACTTCATACTGGGAGCTGATATTGTAACTGTTGTTGTAAACGTCTTACCAGTCTGATGGGCTATGTTTCCACCCTCATCACATCATCTGCCATTTTTCCATCAATAAATTTGTGTACTTGGTATTTTCTTGAAGTTGTGGTTTTGGTTACCTTCCTTGTGGAATGTCATATGTTATGAAGTTGATGACTGCAGGTCCCAGCGTAGTACAGCCATTACTTGATGTTTTGCTGTAGTACCATGGAAAGCCTGGTGTTCTTGTGTTGTGGCGCGAATAGTTAAGTAACAGATTTTAGAACTGCTTTAGTGGTGCCATGCTGTTTTAGTGGTGCCATGCTGCTTTAGTGGTGCCATGCTGTTTTAGTGGTTCTATGCTGCTTTAGTGGTGCCATGCTGTTTTAGTGGTGCCATGCTGCTTTAGTGGTGCCATGCTGCTTTAGTGGTGCCATGCTGCTTTAGTGGTGCCATGCTGTTTTAGTGGTGCCATGCTGTTTTAGTGGTGCCATGCTGTTTTAGTGGTGCCATGCTGCTTTAGTGGTGCCATGCTGTTTTAGTGGTGCCATGCTGTTTTAGTGGTGCCATGCTGCTTTAGTGGTGCCATGCTGCTTTAGTGGTGCCATGCTGTTTTAGTGGTGCCATGCTGTTTTACTGCTGACTAGTGAAGTGAGTAAAGTCTCATAGTTTGTGACCGTGAGTGAGCAACCATCCCAGATTGTGGAACAATACTCTAAATACGTTTGATATGTAATGCGTCATCCTTGCATCTTAATAAAGTCTTTCATTTTGATTAACTGGTAAACTTTTTGTGCAATAAATTTCATTAGAGTTTACACATGAGAGTTCCAGGTCTGGTGTTGGTCATTTGTGAGACCTAGTGTTCTGTGTTTAATAACATTTTATATCTACGATGTTGCTGCACAGAGCTGTAGTATTGTTTTTGTCACATTTAGTCTTTGACTTTTGACTTTTCCGATCCTTAAGTTTACAGACTTTCACTCTTTTTTCCTTGTGGCCAGATAATGAAATGCACAAGTCCTCTTCAGCTGTTATACATCTCCATACAGAATGCTGATGATTGGGGAGTTTGGTTGTATTAAAACAGTATTGTGTGCCACTGTCTTTACTGTACTATGTTATAGGGACATTTGTTAAGCCAGGTTGTGTTGCCTTGTTGTGCAGCCTTGATGTGCACGCTGATTCTGGTTTGTACTTATCTTGAAACCCATGTTTGCTGAGTGTTTCTGGATTTGTTATGCACATAATTCCAGCCATCTTCATGTTTCTGGATTCGCTATTCACTGACTCCAGCCACTCTTTACTTCCAGGCTCTTACAACCCCAAGTTGGCAACACACTGATACAGAAGTGAAGCCAGTCCTACATATCATTTTACATGAGGATTTATTGATGGAATTGATAATAATGCTGATGGAGATGACAATAATCTGACTGCCAGCAGGTTACCCCTGCAATGTGGTGAGTCCATTCATACTAACAAAAGTCCAGAACAGATATAATGTCCATATGCTCCACTGAGACATCACACAAAGTGTCTACACAGGCACATATTCAGACAAATACTCAGTCACTCAGGCTTTCTCCCACAATTCTCAGTCACGGGATTCACAAACCACCTGACCATCTGAGTGTTCAAAATAAAGATTCATAAGGCAAGAAATTCCCTTTCTGTAGAGAAAAAGCAAATTATGGTCTCCAGTGCACACAGCTTTAGGGTGTTGGGATCTGATGATTTGTTCACTAATTTGTTCTTGAGTCTGGTGTTAGTTTGAGGAAGTGTGTAGTTTGTGTTTGGTGGAATGTCTGGTACTTTTGTAAGTTCTTCTCTGTCTTCAGGGAGTTTGTGTCTTGTGTCTTGCTATGTGCACTGGAGTTTTCAGTTTCAGTCTATTATTAATTAAGCTTCCATTTATCAACCACTATTCTGTTAGGATGGTCTGAGGGCATGCGTTTATATCTTTCTACTACCTCAATGGTTGACTTTTCCTGTCTTATATCTAATGGCTCTGTGTGTGCATCAGTTTCACATGCAGCTGTGGGTGTTGATCTCATTGCCCCACAAATGAAATGAACAGCTTGGTTCTGGATTCTGTCTACTTTTGTACAAGAGCTCTTTGATGCTGTGACCTGTAGGGGGAGGTTGTAATCTATTACAGATCTAACATATCCTGTGTACAGTTGTCTGAGTGTTGCTTTGTCAGCTCCCCAGGATGTACTTGCAAGTCAGTTGAGTAAATTTAATCTTTTTTTATGCTTTTTCTGCTAATCCATCCATGAACTTCTTAAAGTTCAATTTTCTATCTAGTTTCACACCAGGGTATGTTGGATTTTTTTCTCTCATGATTTGAACACCATCAAGAGTTATTTTCAGTTCTGTCTTTGCTATGTAGTTAGTTTGTTGCTAAGAGTGAAGACTGTATATATTTACTAACACTGATCTTCAACTTCCAGAAATTGCAGTAGGTTAATATGGTGAGGAGGGCTCTATTAAGTCTCTCAGCAGCCAGCTGCAGGTCTGTTCCTCTAGTCCATATGACAAAGTCATCAACAAACACAGCTTTGTGAGTGTTCAATAGGTTGGGGAGGTCATTTATAAAGATTAGGAACAAGTTGTAGCTAAGAGCAGAACCTTGTGGCAGTCCTTCCTCCAGGGTGCATGCATTTGATAGTCTGTTATTGACCTTGAGTTTGTATGATCCTGTTACTCAGTTTTTAATATTTTCCATGTATGCCCATGTTCTGCTGGAAGTCTACAAAGACAGCTGTAGATTTTCTCTTGTGTAAAAACTGGCTTTCAGAGTGAGAAGAAACAGCTGGTCTTTGGTTCTTGATCCTTTGTAGAAGCCTGCCTGGAAGTTACTGAGAGACTCGAGGAATCCAACCACCAGTACAGCCTACTGTTAAGCATTCATTCTGCTAGCATACCAATGTTGGAAGTCAGTGAGATTGGTCTAAAGCTTTTTAGGTCATCTTCTGGCTCTCCTTTTCCTGGATAGGTCTAACTATGGCTGGCTTCCAAGATTTTGGTAGTACTCCACTTTGCCAGATCTTGTTAATGAAGTTAAGCAATGTGGACTTTCCTACAGGATCTCAGATGAAGGATCATTTCATTTAATATTTTGTCTGGTCCTGGTGCTTTTCTTAGCAGTAACTTACCCATAGCACTCTGGAGTTCATGGATGGTAAAGTTTTTCTCAGAAAGTGAAATATTTGCCAAAAGAGATTTCTCTTTACTTTTCAGAACTTTTCCCAGCGCCTTGTCAAGTACTTTCCTGTTGGAGGATTTGCTAGTGGCTTTATCTAATTGACTGACTGATTGATCTTTATTTCAAAAGGGTTAAGAATTGGGCATGCAGGCCTGTCTGACATTCTGCCTTTTATCATATATCTTTCATTCTGTTCCAGACATTCTACAAATATGCTGCTCATATAACAAACATAATTAACATTAAAGTAACTACATACACATGTAAATGACTATCTACCAAACAAAAATTTCTGTACTATTCAGAATAAACAGTTAACTGAATTCGGTGTCTGTAAGAGCAGTCTAAAATAACGTTTTATGATTCATAGAGACGTATGATACAATCTTCCCGTGCTGTTAAACGTCACATAGGGCTTGTATAGTTGTTTGCCAAGTTTTCCTGCTCTCAATGAGTCTTTCAATTTCATCAAGTGATGTTATGTCCACTAAACTGGCTTCTCATAACAATGTCTTCTTTAGAGTTTCATGTGGTTGACCTCTTTTTCTTCGGCCTGTTGTACTCCACTTGATAGCTTGTTTTGGTATTCTCTGATTGTTTCTTCTCATCACATGGCCAACATATGTCCATCTTCTTTTTCTGATCATCCATGAGACATGTTGTTGTTTGCTCATCTGTCTTATCTCTGCATTGTTCTTGAATTCGTTTCGCTTTATGCCAAGTATTTTCCTTAGGCATTTGTTTTCAAAAGAGTCTAATTTCTTGTCTATTTCTTTAGTTTATTTCCAGCTTTTGCATCCATATGTGAGGATGGATATCACATTTGAATTAAATGATCTTAACTTGGTTTTTGTGCTTATAACTTTTGAATTCCATATTTTCTCAAGATTTTTTAAATGGAGGCATATAATCGACATAAGATAGATATTGGAATAGTTTGTAGTTGTAGGAAGGAATATAGTTTATATTTTTTATACAGGATGGAAGGGTATTCAAAAGATGAGCAGCGGAATAAGTAAATCTTTTTTGTAAAGATCAAGTCTAGGTTTTGGAAGACATATGGTGTTCAAGCATTGGCTGCACTTTGGGCTAAATTTAAGGTTCATAAATAAGGCAAAGCATGCTGTGAAAGAATCTGATGTACCAACTTGGCTTTGTTGAAATGGAACCTATTCTTAAGAGGCAGTATTTTGATACATTTGTGCTGGTTGTTGGTTGTGCTTGATCTTTGTCACTAATAAGCTTTACTGCTCACTTTTGAAGTGAGTATAGCCCTTTTGTCTTTGACACTGAGCAACCACCCCAGTTTGTTAAGCAAGTCTAAATGTGTTTGTATATGTCATATGTATGTCTCCCTTGTGTCTTGATCGATGAAGTGCTTAATTTTTTCTAACTAGTATACTTTTTTGTGCAGTGATGTCTGAGTCACTTGAGAGGACTCGAGATTTGCATTGCCTTAGGGTTAGTTTGTTTTATCCTGGCATGTTATCCAAGAGTTTCCAATTCTGCTTCTCTTCATTTCTGAGGTTGAGATTTGCTACATGTGCTTAAAATTCTCATTCTTTGCTTTTTTAGTTTCAAGTCTTACCTTAGCTGTTAATTTATTGTACTCTATTCTGTTTTCTGGAGTAGGGTTTTTCTCTGTGTTCTTCCTGGTTGCTCTTCTTTTTTGGACAAAGTCTTCCAGAGATTTTGTCCAGAAGGGGCCATATTTCTTGTAGGCTACTCCAAGTATGGCTTGGATTATGTTGGTGTAGAGTGTGTCAATGTTTGTGTTGTCATTTATTTTTGATAAGTTTTCATCTGTTTGTGTTCTGAATTTTTCCTAGTCTACTTTTCTATAATTCCAGCAATGGGGTTTGTGTGGTTTTTGGTTTTCTGTGTAAGAAATCTGTAGTAGAATGGGGTGATGGTCGCTTCCTATGTCATCAAACAGAGAGTACAATTGTTGTGGATGTCTGCTGAGACAATGGTGAGGTCAGGTTTTTATGTGCATCCAGTGGCTGGAGGGAGGAGTCTTGCAATAATATCATGTTGCTGGTGTTGCATCACAATTACTAGTACTGACCTCTGTCTCACACTCTTACCCAGTGTTAAAATTAGATCTATCTGGCCTGGGGGCCTCACCACCAGATCTTTTTCCTGTTTGACTTTCCATGATTGTTGTTTGGGTTTCTTGGTATATTTGCAGAAGATAGTTTACCAAGAACTGGACACTTAACAAAATAGCTAAGAAACACATAAATGCCTTTGAATGTAAATGCTACAGAAGAGTTCTTCAAATACCGTGGACACAAAAAAGAACAAATATATCCATACTACAAGAACTTAATATTGAAGAAGGCTGGCTAGTAAAGAGGATTAAAGAGAGAAAACTTAAACATTTTGGACACATTAAACGTCATGATAATCTAGAGAAAACCATCTTGGAAGGGTAAATAATGGGAAAAAGAAAGAGAGGAAGACCAAGGCGAAGATGGCTGCAAGACATTGTTGATGATCTGCAAATGGATGCATCAGCAGCAGGCCATCTTGTTCACTACTGAGAGGCCTACAGGAGTGCTGTTAGGGAGGCAAATTTCCACATGGGACATGCAAATGAATGAATGAATGGTGTTGCATAGCTCTTCAATGTTGTTTCCCATAGGGTTTTGGTCTTTGTATCCTAGTGAAGGTAGATGTGCATTAAAATCTCCTGCAATGATAGTTTTCTGCATGTCTGTGCTGTGTATGTTGATTTGGCTTTTAGAATTTGGGGGACAATAAACATCATACAGAGTGTATGCAGCCAATCATGCCATGGTTATCTCTTGGATATCATTCTCATTGCATTTTCTGTTTTTAACTTCTCCTTGGATGTCATTTCTCAAGAGTGTGGCAATACCCCTGATTTAATACATTCACATTTGTACATGGTGTATCCAGGCACTGAGTGATCTTTTCCATACAGATGGGTTTCTTACAAGGGGGGGGGGGAGGAGAACACCTGCCCTTTTAATTAAGAGATGATGTCCAGGCCCATGTAGTTTTATTTTAGTTTCTAACATTTTCATGTTGAGATTTTTGTCCTAAGCCCTTCTTTCATATCCAGGAGGCCTTTCCAGTGAGAAGCTGAGATCAGGCCCTGAGTGCAACACCAGCCCACCCGACAGCTTTGAGACAGTTTCACAGAGACACCCCGACTTTGGGATGAAGGATCCAATGGGTGTTTCAACAATGTCCATTCCCCGCCATCTATAGTCTGCTGGGTGCTTTGTTTGCCTCAATGTGATTGTCATTGTTGTAGAGACACATCTTGGACTCATCAGTTTCCATCAGATTTTTCTCATCCCCGTAGGTGATCTCTGTGAACCCATCCATCCACCATCCCGAACAGCCCAGCACGGCCCCAGGCCAGGATCTCGGCTCCACCTACTGACGGGTGTGCAATGTCAAAAGCTGGAGGCCCTTCTATCCTAGGAGGGTTATCTGTGCTTGTCATTTTTCCCACAGGCGAGTGGGTTTTCTTAGTGTCCAGAGCATTTTGTCTGAGTTATCTGACACTCCTATAATAGACAGGAGGCTACTAGCAGATTTCTCAGTTCTATGTTTCCTCTTTCTTTTACAGAAAGTTTTGTATTTAGTGTTGATTGCTACAGAAGCAGGTCAGAGTTTTTTTAAGCAATCAGGTCTGATATTCCTTGTTTCACAAAGACTATGTTAAGATAGAAGTGCTAAAACAGAGGTGCTAGAGAAGATAGGAATAAAAATAATAACCAAGTTATTGAATGACATTTACAACAGTGGTTATATGCCAGTAAAAAATCTTGTCAAAAAAATAAGAGAGAGACTATGTACTTTCATAGGACTTGCAGTGAGAAGAGGGGGCATTGAAAATATTATAACAACAGGAAAAACAGAAGGAAGAAGAGCTAGAGGAAAACCGTGAGAAATGATAGTGGACAATCTGACGAGATGGCATGAGAGGAGATCACCAACTGAACTAATGGCCAGCATGAAGGATCGGGTACTCTGGATAAGCATAATAGCCAACGCCAGTCGGCATGGCACCTGATGATGATGATGTTAAGATAAGTGTGTTCTTACCACAGTTGTTCCAAGGGGAGTCACATTTAGTAGTTTCTGCCTTGTTATAAGCATACATTTTCTTTTATCGGTGTTCATGAGCTTGCAGTTCTTGCTCCATTTAATTAGATTATTTATCTCAACCTTAATAGTTGATTCTAGGTTAATATAGTCACATTCACTGGTATAGATTGTGCAGTCATTGACAAAAAGGTCACAAGAAGAGTGTTTAAGTGGAAGATATTGATATAGATAGCAAAGAGCAGAGGGCCTAGAAATTGTGCAATACTAATATCAACTGCAGATTAATTTGATGGAGTTTTTGTAGTATACTACCTGTTCAATGAATATGTGTAGTAAGTCGCATATGCTGGTTTTGATGATTTTAGAATGTTGATTTGTTCTCTACTGAAGTCTGTGCTGGTTTATGCAGGATTATTGGCTTGCCAATCAACCTTTTCCTTTATTTACTAGAGTGTTTAAGGCTTTTCAAACTGACTTATTGTTTGATTTATTGTCTGACTCATTTGTAACAGTATATGTGAGATAACTGTTGTGTTTTCAGAAAGAGCATTTGTTGTGAGCCTCTTTGTGAACTGTCCCGTGCTCGGCAGAAACCCGGCTCGTGGACTGTGCAACCCGTGACAGGGGGGAATTGTGGGAGAAAAGGCTGAGCGAGTTTGTCTACGTTTGGATGTGTAAGGGAGAGGATGCTGTTTGTACTGTTGCTGTCATGAACATGGATGTCGCTGTCATGAACATGGATGTTATACAGATTCTGAGTCTTGGGTGGATGAAAGGACAGGCCATGTGGCAGAGGCAATCTGCTGGCTGTCAAATTATCATCATTATCATCCGCATCTTCACCAAATTCACCAATAAACCTCATTGTCTACGTGATACCCAGGACTTAAGATCTGTACCTGTTGTTGCTGATGTGAGGTTGTGTAAGAGCCTGGTAGTAGAGAATAGCTGGCCTCAGAGGATAGCTAACCCAGCATCATTCAACAATTCATGGCCTGAAGTAAAAATCCCAACTTACGTGTAAAAGATAGGGGCCCAGTCACCAAGAAGAAATACTATTTCAACTGGTCTCATGTCGTGGAACAAATTCTATTTTACATTGTCTAATTTATTGTCTGACTTACTGTCTGATTTATTCAGCACAAGATTCCTAAAGTAATTTTTCTTCTCTTGTCTTATTAAATATTGAACCATGTTCCTGAGTAAATGGTAGGTACTGAAGTCCCTGTTTTTGTGCATCCAGCTGCACTCTCTCATGACTTGCAATATTTCATCCATTATCCAAGGTGTCTTTATCTGATGTTTTACTCTCACTCAGTTTTAGTGTTAACCAGCAATTACTGGTAAACTACTCATTAAAAAAGAGAAAAACGGAAACTTGTGGAGGTCGTCAGTTACTGTAACTGCTTTATATTATCGAAAAACATACTAAAAAGCAACCAGTGAAATCAGCTGAAGGACAATCGGGCCAGGACGCTGCTGATGCTGAGTTTGCCTGGAGGAGAACTGGCCAGGTTTGACTCTGGTCCAGCATGGGAGCAGTTTGTCAAGATGAAATGTAACTGCAGATAAAATTAAGGAAAAAAAAATTACTCACGAACAACTAATTGCTGCTGCTGTTTCTAAAGTGTTTAATTTTACATTAAAAAAAAAAAAAGGTACCGAATGTTGTAATGAGAAAACTGGTATTTCAAAAAGTACTTCATGTAGGGTGAAAGACAGGTACAGATGTACCAATTTCAAAAATTTAAGTTAAAACTGTCTAAACTTCCAATACTATGTTTTGGAACTTTATACCCCTTTCATGTTCACATACAGCAGAACAGTTAATGAATGATCACTTTATTAAGGGTGTTACATTCAGTGATGTTTTCTGAGTGGCTACAGATATATATATATATATATAAGATGTGTGTGTGTGAGAGAGAGAGAGAGAGAAAGCGAGAGAGAGAGAGAGAGAATGCAGGTTATACTTTGTTTATTCTTGCATTTGGTGACAGTTCTGGAAATAAAAAAAAAACTGCAGGATAGTATAACACTGTGGGATTTGATTGTCTTAGATCTATGTTGAAATCACCAAGAATGATTATGACTGTCTTAGATCTATGTTGAAATCTCCAAGAATGATTATGACTGTCTTAGATCTATGTTGAAATCACCAAGAATGATTATGACTGTCTTAGATCTATGTTGAAATCACCAAGAATGATTATGACTGTCTTAGATCTATGTTGAAATCACCAAGAATGATTATGACTGTCTTAGATCTATGTTGAAATCACCAAGAATGATTATATCTTTGAACTCAAGAGATGAAACATCATCCATCATAGTTGTAAAGTGATCATACCACAAGGATGATGCATTTGGATTATGATACTGGAAGGCTATTAGCAGTTATACTTTCATTTGCAATTTAACTTCGGCCCATATACTTTCAACCTCCTTGAAAAATGTCTTTACAACAAAACTGAATCACTGTGGAGACATGTATTACTAAATCCATTTCTAGTTTTCTATCTGGGTCATGCTGGACCAGGTTAAAATCCTTAATTCTAATATCCTCATCTGTCATGTTGTTATTTAAGTGACTTTCAGAAAAAAAAAATGTGAAAATTCTGTTTTAATATGTACGTGCTGCCTCAGGAATTGTACCTAATAGATGATATAATAGCAATAAATAATAAATAATTAAATAATAGATGAGCAATAGAGGGCTCACCTGGGCAAGAGCAGAAAAAAAGGTGAAGGACAGGTATTTGTGGAAAACCCTTGCGGAAGCCCCATGTGCCCTGGGCACTTAAGATTCAGAGAGAGAGAGAGAGAGATGATATAAATTCAGATGACTTGTTCTGAGTCCTTTATTATATAAATAACCTTGCTACTATTATTAGTTAAAAAATAATGCTTATAATTACTATGAAGTAAATGAACTTTTGTATAATACATACAAACACTGAATATTAAACTTTCAACTGGTACACCAATGACCAGCTGAAATAATTAGGTCATTGAAAGACACCTGTAACAGCTAAATGATCAAATGTGAGATTTCACTAAGAACTGAAGTAACTAAGCATTCCGCTCATGCACAGAAACACATATAATACTTTAGCTACAAGACTCAGATGAACAGTCAAAGAAAAGGGATCAAGAAATAGCATTCTATAATGTAACATAATGAATTCTACATACGTTTTTTTAAAAAGCATTAGTCACTGTGTCTTGCTGAATGATGAATCTTCTTAGTACTGGAGACAGCAGGTTTCAATTATCTGTGATACTTGGTACAGGGGACAGCAGGTTTCAATTATCTGTGATACTTGGTACTGGGGACAGCAGGTTTCAATTATCTGTGATACTTGGTACAGCAGATAGCAGGTTTCAATTATCTGTGATACTTGGTACTGGGGACAACAGGTTTCAATTATCTGTGATACTTGGTACAGCAGATAGCAGGTTTCAATTATCTGTGATACTTGGTACAGGGGACAGCAGGTTTCAATTATCTGTGATACTTGGTACAGCAGATAGCAGGTTTCAATTATCTGTGATACTTGGTACAGCAGATAGCAGGTTTCAATTATCTGTGATACTTGGTACTGGGGACAGCAGGTTTCAATTATCTGTGATACTTGGTACAGCAGATAGCAGGTTTCAATTATCTGTGATACTTGGTACTGGGGACAGCAGGTTTCAATTATCTGTGATACTTGGTACAGCAGATAGCAGGTTTCAATTATCTGTGATACTTGGTACAGCAGATAGCAGGTTTCAATTATCTGTGATACTTGGTACTGGGGACAGCAGGTTTCAATTACGTCAAATATTTGTCTAGTACATTTGTATGACACGTTTGTCTGTAGCTGGTATATATGTATGTCACATATTTGTCTGGTAACTGGTATATGTTATGTCATATATTTGTTTAGTATATTTGTATGTCACATATTTGTGTAGTATATTTGTCTAGTACATTTGTATGTTACATATTTATATAATATACTTGTATATCAAATATTTGGTTAAGTTTTTTGAAGCTTCTAAATTTCATACTGGTGTGACTATGTTTAGAAAGTTGATACCCCTTTCTTGTCATGTACATCGGACTGGGTAATGATCACTTAATGAAGTATGAGGGATGTTACATTCAATGATGTTTTATGGGTGGGCTACATATATATGATCTAATAATGTGGATGATACTTTCATTACTCTAGTAAGTTTGGTGACAATTTGGGAAACATTTTAGGATAATATAATATTGCTTCAAGTTGGATTTGATTGTGTTAGACCTATGTTGAAATCCCCAAGAATGATAATATCTTTGAACTTAAAGGTTGAAACCTCATCCATCATAGTTGTGAACTGATCATACCACAGGGATGTTGCATTTGGATTATGGTACAAAAGTCCAATAACTAATAGACTCTGGTTTGGCAATTCAACTTCCATCCAAATACACTCTACCTCCGATGATTCGAGGTCTCTCTATGACTAAACTGGATAGCTGTGGAGACACACATTACTAGACCTGTTTCTAGTTGGGGTCATGCCGGATCAGGTTAAAATCGTTAATTCTAATATCTTCATCGGTTATGTTCCTATTTAAACGGCTTTCAGAGAAGCCAAAAACATGGAAGTTTTGGTTTAATATGTGTGTTGCTTCAGGAATTATACCTAATAGGTGATATACATTCAGATGGACTATTCAAAGTCCTTCTTTATATAACCATTTTTTTGGTAAGCATGGTCGTTTTATATTCTTGTCTACTATTATTACACTTACTCCTGAAGTAACTAAACTTTTAAATACTACACACAGATACACTCTGTATATTAAACTTTCAACTGGTACACAACTCACCACCTGAAATAATTGGAGACTGAAAGAGAGACACACCTAATTACCGAACAACTAAATGCTCAAATATTAGAATTCAATGACAGGTGGTTGTTAGCTGAGTGGTTAGGCATTCGGTTTGCTAATACAGTGGTACCGGGTTCAGTCCCAGCAGTGGGATTTTTTTTTTCTCGTACACACCAAAAAGGCCCCGGGTTTGACCCAGCCTCAAAAAATGGGTAAGAGAAATCTGGGAAGGTAAAGCGGCCAGGCGTGATACTGACCACATCACACTTTCATGTGCCGAAGGTCATGGAAAATACTGGCCTAACACCGTATTCCCTAATATGCCTTAATGTCATGGAAACAGGAACTTTAACTTTACTAACAGGTGGAGTAATTAAGCATACATTTCTCACACACAAACAGATAAAAACTGCAAGGATCTACAACAAAATTTAACAAGAATTAGTAAACAGGTAAAAAAGAAAAAGGAGAGCAAGAAGTAAAATGCAATAATAAAACACAAAGAATTCTAAATATACTTAAAGAGAAAAGATATCAGTCAATTCTTTTTGTTTGACATTGCGGGTAGAAAGTTTCAGTTTGTGATGGATCATGATGATACTGTCATCAGTCTAAGGCACATGATGCCTGTAAGGTACCATGCCATGTGAATTAAGCAGAGATAACATATAGGCATGACTCAAGGCTAAATTGCACCAAATACTGCAGCTCCAGATTTCTTTGAGGATGCTGCATGGAACTTGCTTGTGTGTTGAGCTCTTCCAATGAGCTGTGCGACTGTGGAAGAACCCTGACGTTGTTGACGCTCGTATCGGCTCGTCTGACCGTCTGAGGCTGACGTGAGGGTAGGAGTAGAAACATTGTGTCATAGTCGGTGGTTTGCTGTGGATCAGGTGGTGCAGATTTGGAGGTCCCTATGGTTTTAGTGCTCGGAGTAGAGCTGTCTTTATGGGGGGGGGGGGGTTGTTGGATGTGGGTTTTGTTTGTGGATCCAACTGTACTACGTCTTTCTCTAGTGTACGCTCTAGAAACTTTAGATTTCGGCAAGGATGCTGGTACCAAGTTTTGATGTATGTATGTGGTCCCTGTACCAAGTTTTGATGTATGTATGTGGTCCCTGTACCAAGTTTTGATGTATGTATGTGGTCCCTGTACCAAGTTTTGATGTATGTATGTATGTATGTAGTCCCTGTACAGCCGTTTCTTCTGGGCACCTGAGGCTAAGATGAAAAACACAGTGTGCTTTATGAAGACATTGTTGTTACCACAACAGTATGGCTGAAGTGCCTTGTAACCACAACAGTATGGCTGAAGTGCCTTGTTACCACGACAGTATGGCTGAAGTGCCTTGTTACCACGACAGTATGGCTGAAGTGCCTTGTTACCATGACAGTATGGCTGAAGTGCCTTGTTACCATGACAGTATGGCTGAAGTGCCTTGTTACCACGACAGTATGGCTGAAGTGCCTTGTTACTATGACAGTATGGCTGAAGTGCCTTGTTACCATGACAGTATGGCTGAAGTGCCTTGTTACCATGACAGTATGGCTGAAGTGCCTTGTTACCATGACAGTATGGCTGAAGTGCCTTGTTACTATGACAGTATGGCTGAAGTGCCTTGTTACCATGACAGTATGGCTGAAGTGCCTTGTTACTATGACAGTATGGCTGAAGTGCTTTGTTAATGTCTACCAGGCGGCATCCAGGACTGGAGCTGAGTGGAATGATGGAAGATATGCAGACTGATACACTCGGATTCTTTTCCTTGATTGCGGAAGTCTTCTCTCCTTCTTCTTCTTCTACGTTCGCATTGTCTGTCTACATCTGCAGTCCTGTCACTTGGATAAATTTCACCGTTTTTTTGTAATTCATGTATGGAACCGCAGAGCTTATCTTCTTTAGTGGTTTCACTGGGCCAGTAATTATTTCTCAGTGTCTCATAGTTGGTGCAGTTCTGGAGGATATGTTTCACAGTTTGGGGCACCTGGGCACATGTACATAGATTAGTAGTACCAACCTTAAACTTTGTATACATATAACTTCGGAGTCGGCTGTGTCCTGTTCGGAGACAGAAGATGGTGACTTGTTCCTTTCTGTTTAGCATGTGATAGTCATCATGTGGTGGTGTTTGTGGCTTCCTGTAGGTTTTTATCATGCTTTTCTTCTGATTATAGGTGATTGGTATGTCTGGTTGCTCCATTTCAGTGCCCTCTTTGGCCAGCTTTCTCATTTCCTGGTATCCCACAGTGGGAGGGAATCCATTGCAAAGTGACTCCATGTTGTAAGCCAGTTTTTGACAAGGCATCCTTAAGGTCTGGTAGTTTGTTGCACTGAAGAGCTTCCAGTACTGATCTTGCATCTGTGAGAATTACTACGGGACATGTATCAATTCTGGAGTCTGATAGTTTTTCAACTGCAGCAATAATTGCCCTAACTTCTGCATCATAGTTGTTGCAGTATTTTCCAGTGGGTATGGAAATCTTGTCAGTGGTGTTGTTTGGATATTCAATATGTGTTCCTGCCCCTCCATTCTTTATGGCATTATGTGCAGATCCATCTGTATACACACATATCCAGGTGTCACATGGATATTTGTCATCTAGAAAACTAAGTGTGGCTGTTGATCTTACAAGACTGCTCTGCATATCAACATTCTGCACACCTTTCACTTCAATCTGAATAGCTATTTGTGTATAATCTGCTTCTTTCCATGGTGTATGCTCTGGTACAGATGATAATGGAGCGACTACAGTTGGAAGGTCAGGTATCAGCTTACACATACGCTTGGCCTGACGAATGAAGCTGCTCTTTTAAGTCGTCTTAGTGCCAAGTTATTGAATCTCACCTTCAGGGGATGGCTTACAGAGCTAAGGAATTTCTCTCCCATAGTCATGACCTTTGTGTCTCTACGTTCCTTTAGCGCTTGAACACCAACTATTTTCTGCATTTCTACTATTGGTGTGGACCTCATGGCACCTGTGATAATCCGTAGTGACTGATTTTGAACCTTGTCTAGATTATGCAGCATAGTGTTTGATGCTGAGCACCAAGATGTTGAGTCATATTCTAAATGTGGTAGAATACTTTGCTGATATACATTCTATTGCGGAAGTCAAAGCCTACATGTCAGAACGTCTTGTGTTCCGTCCATTCATGCATGGAGACTTTCGTCACGCCCTGATTTATATTAAAATTTTCTCAGTGTTTGCGTTATTTTCGTAATATCAGTTCCCGGTATTACAACTACTGAGACGGTGTCATCGCCTGCTAGGGGCATCCGCTCGCCATATACGTCCTTTAGTAGAGAATCGCCAATCAGTAAAGCCTGTGTCTACTGGCACATGCTATTCGCACGTTGTGTGACCTACATTGACACTGTACGGCACATCAGCCGACCTTACTTGTTATCTGCCCAGGTTTGTGGGAAAGTATTTCAAGCGAATTTCTTTAGCTCTTTTTTTTTCCTAATCCCTGCTTCTGAGTCGAGCCAGGACGGACAGTGGGGGCAGGGTCCTAACCGAATTCGGGGTGTGAGGTTTACTTCTTCCAGGACAGACAGTCGAGCAAGGGTCCTAACCTAATTCGGGGTGGAACGTCTACTCCTTCCAGGACAGATAGTCGAGCAAGGGTCCTAACCTAATTTGGGGTGGAACGTCTACTCCTTCCAGGACAGATAGTCGAGCAAGGGTCCTAACCTAATTCGGGGTGTGAGGTTTACTTCTTCCAGGACAGATAGTCGAGCAAGGGTCCTAACCTAATTCGGGGTGGAACGTCTACTCCTTCCAGGACAGATAGTCGAGCAAGGGTCCTAACCTAATTTGGGGTGGAACGTCTACTCCTTCCAAGACAGATTGTCGAGCAAGGGTCCTAACCTAATTCGGGGTGTGAGGTTTACTTCTTCCAGGACAGATAGTAAGCAAGGGTCCTAACCTAATTCGGGGTATGATGTTTACTTCTTCCAGGACAGATAGTCGAGCCAGGGTCCCGTTTACTCAGTCCGGGACAAACGGTCAGCGGACATGCGAAATTTGCTAGTTTTTCTAAAAGTTAAAAGTATAATTTTCTTATTAAAGACACATAATTAGTGTCATAATATAAAGTATAACTCTAAAACTTAAAAAAAAAACTTCGCCACTAATGAGGATCGAACTAATAATCCGTATAAGAAACTCATGCTCTACCGACTGAACTAGCCGGGCTGTTGAAAGAAACCTCATTTGGTAGTACATACAGTTTCTTAAGTTTCACGTGCCAATAGACACTCCCATTAGTAAAGGGAGTGGTTATCAGTAATAAAATAGGATAAGTACGCCCTTTCTAATAATCATCTCTCTAACTTTATGTAATCTGGATGCAGACGTAATAGGGAGTTACTCCCCCTGCCAGTGGGAGAAAGTGAGAGACAAGTGGGTAAGATTAAGCTCATATTAATCTTATGTTTTTAACATCAGGTAAGCTTTATTCTTACATTATCTGTTCATTTTACATTTAATACAATATATTTCAACATTCAAGACATCTCAAATTTGTAATCGGAGCATGAGATATCTTCCCGTATATTTTCATGCGTGGGAGTCGATCTCTGTCAATAGATAAAAGGAATGGCGACTGCAGTAAAACTGGTTAATATAAATAAGGTAGATAGAGGTGTATGGTGCAGTTTTACAAAGTGAGGGAGGAAGTGAGCAAGGTGAGAAAAAAACGAATATAAAGTATGAGAATGTATAAATGAAAAACATACAACATCCGATATTTCGGCGTGAGCCTTATTCGAGGATACATGCAAAAACAAACTACAAACATATATAACTTATCTGAAGCGTCTTGCTCTCAGCAAAGCTTAATTGTGTGTGGAAGAAGGAGGAGGAAGGAAAAAAAAAAAAACGTTGTCTACAGACAAAAGATTCCCGATATAGCCAATCATAGCGAAGAAGCGGAGAGAGAGGAAGACAATAGAAACATGATAGCCGTTGCGGTTTGAAGTACATAGGGGAAACTGGCTTACGGTTAGGAGATCGATTTCGCCAGCATCTCAATGATATTTCTAAGAGGGCCTGGACACCTGTGGCTAAACACTTTTGCCTTGGTAACCACAGGGGCAAACAGGACATTTCGGTTAGTGCGATCCGCTCTTGTTCCGCAGATGTACGATCTCGGAGGGTCTTAGAACAGCGCCTTATTTTCCAGAATGGCTGTCTCCACCCAGCTGGAATTAACAATGTCTTCAGCTTTCTGTAACTTCTTTCTTTTTCCACTGGCCTTTTTTATACTCTAATTTCTTTCTCTATGCTACCCCTCCCTACCACCATCCTATTTCCTTCTCTGCCAACATATTGGTCTTGTCCCATTCACCAGTTTTACATTTCCTCCCTGTAGGTGTTTAAGTTCTTCATTCATTATCTCTCGCGTCCTCTTTTCTCTCCCCTTCCCCCCCCCTCACCACCCCACCACCCCCACCCGACACCTCTAGCGGCTATCATGTTTCTATTGCCTTCCTCTCTCTCCGCTTCTTCGCTATGATTGGCTATATCGGGAATCTTTTGTCTGTAGACAACGTTTTTTTTTTTTTTCCTTCCTCCTCCTTCTTCCACACACAATTAAGCTTTGCTGAGAGCAAGACGCTTCAGATAAGTTATATATGTTTGTAGTTTGTTTTTGCATGTATCCTCGAATAAGGCTCACGCCGAAATATCGGATGTTGTATGTTTTTCATTTATACATTCTCATACTTTATATTCGTTTTTTTCTCACCTTGCTCACTTCCTCCCTCACTTTGTAAAACTGCACCATACACCTCGATCTCTGTCAATGAACGATTTTAGTTTTTTTTTTTAGTTCTGTACTTAACAATCACATCCAGACAAGACTGTAGTGTGTTAGTTTTTGTACTTCATTGTTCTCATCCAGACAAGACTGTAGTGTGTTAGTTTTTGTACTTCATTGTTCTCATCCAGACAAGACTGTAGTGTGTTAGTTTTTGTACTTCATTGTTCTCATCCAGACAAGACTGTAGTGTGTTAGTTTTTGTACTTCATTGTTCTCATGTAGTGTGTTAGTTTTTGTACTTCATTGTTCTCATGTAGTGTGTTAGTTTTTGTACTTCATTGTTCTCATGTAGTGTGTTAGTTTTTGTGCTTCAGTGTTCACATCCAGACAAGACTGTAGTGTGTTAGTTTTTGTACTTCAGCAATCACATCCAGACAAGACTGTAGTGTGTTAGTTTCTGTGCTTCAATGTTCTCATCCAGACAAGATTGTAGTGTGTTAGTTTTTGTACTTCAACAGTCACATCCAGACAAGACTGAATAAACTAGGAAAAAGTAGGAGCAGCTTTATTACTTAACGGTTACAAAGTTGTGACATTTCGGTGTGAGCCTTAATCATACAAAAACATACAGGACAAAGAAATAGAGAGAGGAGATAAAGTGTAGATTCACATGAATACTATTTTAAAAAAAATTTTTTTTAAAAAGTACTTGATGTGACTTATCCGGTGGTGTGTGTCAGGAATGGATTTAGAAGAATGTGGAGACTGTTTAAATAGAGACCTGTGATATGTGGTCGGTGGGTTGTAGCTGGGTGTGGTGGATGGGGACCAAGGAGGGGAGAGAGAGTTATACAATGTTGACCTAGCCAGGAGAAGTTGAAATAGATGATTAGGGAAGAGGGGTTGCAAAGTGATGCTGTGAGGAGGTTTGACAAGAAGGGGTGGAGCTTAGTGGAGAGGTACTATAATGATTGAAGAGAATGTTAAGTGTAGCTGAACAGTGAGTTTAACCCATGTGGCTCCAGCGTCCCATAATTTTGAATGCAGTGGTTCTCAAGCACCAGGCAGCTTGTGTCATCTGCGTGACATTGTTACCAGAAAATCAGATTTGTCTCTGTGGTTTGGGCCATTGAACTGATTTGGGACTGGTTTCGAAGCATGCTGGGTGATGTCGTACAGATGTTTATGCATGCAGTCCCCTAATCTGAGGCCAGTCCCACCAATATATGTTATCCTGCATCTTTTGCAAACGATGACATATATCACATTACAGGACTTGCATGTGAATCCTTCATTAAGAGTGAGAATAGTTTTGGGAAAGGTGATTGTTTTCGTTTCCTAGACTACTGGGCAGGTAACGCAGTGGGGGCGGTTACATTTTCTGGTGCCAACATATGTAAGGCTCTTCTTCAAGTGGCTGTGGACGAGGATGTCCTTAAGGTTTGGCTCACGTTTGTATGCCAATAGGGGTGGATCAGAGAAAATGTCGTGAGTGTTGGGGTCGAGTTGGATTATCAGCAGATGACAATAAAGAATTTTCTTAGCCATCTGACCATGCGGGTGGAAAGGCAGTACTAACTTTGTCAGATGGAGTAACAGGCTTTTTTCCTGAATGCTTCTTTGCGGCTCACTAGTTGGATACAGTTGAAGGCTTCATGATGGACCTTTTCTGGGTAGTGGCGATGACGGAAAAGTTCGAATAACTTGTTGGACTGATCTATAAAGTCAAATTATCCTGACATATGCGGCGAAGACGGAGGAGTTGAGAGTATGGGATAGAGTTCTTACAGGCTTCAGGATGGGAGGAGGTGTAAAGCAGATGGGTGTGGCTGTCGACGGGCTTGTAAAATGCAAGACTGTACTGTGTTAGTATCCAGACAAGACTGTAGTGTATTAGTTTTTGTACTTCAGTTTTCTCATCCAGTAAAGACTGTAGTTTGTTAGTTTTTGTATTTCAACAGTCACACCCAGACAAGACTGTACTGTGTTAGTATCCAGACAAGACTGTAGTGTGTTAGTTTTTGTACTTCAGTGTTCTCATCCAGTAAAGACTGTAGTTTGTTAGTTTTTGTGCTTCATTGTTCTCATCCAGACAAGACTGTAGTGTGTTAGTTTTTGTGCTTCAGTGTTCTCATCCAGACAAGACTGTAGTGTGTTAGTTTTTGTACTTCAGCAATTACATCCAGACAAGACTGTAGTGTGTTAGTTTTTATGCTTAACTGTATTATCAAAAATGTTTTTATACTTCAACTCTATTATTAAAAATGAGATAGAAAATAGATAGGTATGTTACAAAAATGAGAGAAAGTAGACAGGTGTGTTATAAAAAATGTGAGAGAAAGTAGACATGTATGTTATCAAAAATAAGAGAAAGTAGACATGTAGGTTCTCAAAAATGTTTGAGAAAGAAGACAGGTAGATTATCAAAAATTAGAGAAAAATAATAGTTTTCAGAAATATTTTTCTGTATGTTATGTGGAATAGATATTATATTGAAAAAATATTTTGTGGAAAAGGTATTGTGTGAAAAAGATACTATATTGTGTGGAAAAGATATTGAGTGGAAAAGATATAATTCTTTAAAATTGGTAAGCTTGTTTTGCTCATTAAATAAACAAAGAAATTGCTTTTGATCATTATAGTTTAGAAGGAATGCCAAACAAAAATGACTCCTCCAAAGTCTTTATGACATCTGAAGTTAAGAAAAGAAAAGAGAAAAGTGTGAAAGAAAAGTTGAAAGATGAATCATACAGAAGCCAGGTTCTCCGTTCATGTTGGCTGTCAATTTCAAGTTTCACATTGGTAAGTTTGTACTATAGTTCCTTCAGAAGATAGCTTTTGTTGTCAGCTTCAAGTTTTATGTAAAATAGTAAGACAGTGTTTGCTGTCAGTTTCAAGTTTACACTGGTCCACTTTCCCTTCTCAGAGTCTCTCAAATTTATGAAGCAACTACAGGTATAACATAAAATATACAGGAAATATCTTTGTTAAATTTATTTGAATGAAGCACCTACAGATATAAAATATACAGGAAATATCTTTGTTAAATTTATTTAATGAAGCACCTACAAGTATAACATAAAATATGCAGGAAATATCTTTGTTAAATTTATTTAATGAAGCACCTACAGATATAACATAAAATATACAGAAAATATCCGCAGATAGAACATAAAGTATGTATAGGAAATATCTTCAGATAGAACATAAAGTATGTATAGGAAATATCTGCAGATAGAACATAAAGTTTGTATAGGAAATATCTGCAGACAGAACATAAATTTTGTATAGGAAATATCTGCAGACAGAACATAAAGTTTGTATAGGAAATATCTGCATACAGAACATAAAGTTTGTATAGGAAATATCTGCATACAGAACATAAAGTTTGTATAGGAAATATCTGCAGATAGAACATAAAGTATGTATAGGAAATATCTTCAGATAGAACATAAAGTATGTATAGGAAATATCTGCAGATAGAACATAAAGTTTGTATAGGAAATATCTGCAGACAGAACATAAATTTTGTATAGGAAATATCTGCAGACAGAACATAAAGTTTGTATAGGAAATATCTGCATACAGAACATAAAGTTTGTATAGGAAATATCTGCAGATAGAACATAAAGTATGTATAGGAAATATCTGCAGATAGAACATAAAGTTTGTATAGGAAATATCTGCAGACAGAACATAAAGTTTGTATAGGAAATATCTGCAGATAGAACATAAAGTATGTATAGGAAACATCTGCAGACAGAACATAAAGTTTGTATAGGAAATATCTGCAGATAGAACATAAAGTATGTATTGGAAGTATCTGCAGATAGAACATAAAGTATCTATAGGAAATATCTGCAGATAGAACATAACGTTTGTAGAGGAAATATCTTGGGATTTGATCATTTTTAAGCTTGAGAGTTATTCATAGTCATTTTTGAAACAAAAATTTAAAAACATTTTGATCAGTCCATAAGAGTATTGTAATTATCATCACACTCTGGCATGATAATGAAAGCCTTCTGTGATTGTATTTGTCCTCAACTTTAGGGTATTGTTTTTGGTCAGCAAGGATCAACATTCCTTGATCTACAGATCATTACAAACACTGATGTGGAGTCAGCTTCTTTCTTCTTTACAGCAGCATCCTGTGGTTACATGGTGGGCTCATTTTTGAGTGGATTTGTTCATGGCAAGGTAAACATTGAAGATAATGTTCCTGCTTGATGTTGAACATTTTTTATTTGAATGAATGAATGAATAATCTTTATTTTTCAAGGGTAAAGAATTGGGCACGCAGGCCCGTCTTACATTCTGCCCTTCATCACTCCATCTTTCATTCTTCATACACACTTGATTTAGTACAAATATACAAATTAAATTAGGAAAAAACATATCAAAAGAGTGTAAGATTCAACTACTACATTCAAAGTAAAAGAGAAGAAGTAATTAACCTAATAAAATAGCACTCACGCACACATACATACGCAGAGATATACATAAACAAAAATACATTGTAAATACAGATCTTCTAACATATGTTTTTTTAACAGACATTAAAATAATGTCTAACAATATCTAACAAGTTGCTTTTCTAACTGTCATTTTAGTACTTGATGGTTGGCGAGTCACGTGTTGAGAGAGTGCTGGTTATTTTATGGAGGCATATAATTACAAGCAAGCAAATAATGAAACAGGTTTGAGTTAAAGGATGAAGTATTACCAATGGATTTTAAATGGTAGGGGAGGGTGTTCCAGAGCTGTACTGCAGAGTATGCAAGGCTTTTCTTGTACAGATCAATCCTGGGTTTAGGAAGAAGACAGTTTTTTAAACGCTGGCTATGTTTAGTATTATACGTAAACAGTGACCACAAGTAAGGCGGAGCATTGTGCGACAGAGTTCTGTGAACAAACTTAACTTTGTTAAAAATGATTCTATTTTTGAGGGGTAGAAGTTTGTGTTGATCTACAGTCTGTACTGGGTGTTTGTCACAAATCAGACTTAATGCTCGCTTGTGAAGTGAGTGGAGCCTTTTTGTGTTTGAGACTAAGCATCCATCCCAGATTGTGGAACAGTAATCTAAGTGTGTTTTTGATATGTAGTATATCTTTCTTGTGTCTTTGTTGATAAAGTGTTTAATTTTGGCTAATTGGTAAACTTTCTGTTTACTAATTAGCCAAAATTAAACACTTTATTTTGTTTTACTAGTTACTTTTGTTGCTCAGTAAATCAACTCTTGCCTCTGCCATGAATCACTGCAGTTTGCTTGTCTGATGGAAGTTAGTTTCCTGGTGTGTCAGCCACGCTTGATCTCTATCCCATCTATCTGCTGTATTATATAGCGCCATCTGCTTCTGCTTGTGGTGTAAGCTTTTCAGGCATCATCTTGGTGAAGCGTCAGAATATCTTCATTTATTATCTTTCTATTTATATTATGACTGTCTCTTGGTTCTCTTCATTTGCTATCTGGTCTCTGCAAGTTTTGTAGCTGTATTTCTCAGACATCACATATCATTTGCGCAGGATATTTGGTATTTTTTTCTTTTGCTGGTGTCCATGTCTGTCACATGGTTCTCTGGATGGTTAAATTTAGGGGCAACAATCTGATAAACTGATTTGTTGACCTGGTGGATTCTGGTATCTTAACTTGGCCTTGTTTGAAAGCTTTCATGCATTTCATACAATAATT
Source organism: Achatina immaculata (assembly GCA_009760885.1). Lineage (NCBI taxonomy): Eukaryota > Metazoa > Mollusca > Gastropoda > Stylommatophora > Achatinidae > Lissachatina > Lissachatina immaculata. Next base: position 66,907,614 of record CM019691.1, on the reverse strand, counting down.
AGTGTATAAGTATATAACTATAGACGAAGCACTTCAGTAAAGCTGTGATACCAGAATGTATAAACTAGGAAAAATGTAGGAACAGCTTTATTACTTAATGACCACAAAGTTGTGACATTTCGGCGTGAGCCTTAATCATACAAAAACATACAGGACAAAGAAATAGAGAGAGAAGATAAAGTATAGATTCATATGAGTACTATTATAAAAAAAATTTTTTTTTAAAAGAGTACTTAGATGTAAATTGTAAGATGTGACTTGTCCGGCGGTGTGTGTCAGGAATGGATTTAGTAGAACGTGGAGACTGTTTAAATGGAGACCTGTGATATGTGATCGGTGGGTTGTAAGGGGGGGTGGTGGATGGGGAACTGGGGAGGGGAGAGAGAGTGATACAATATTGACCTAGCTAGGAGAAGTTGAAACAGATGATTAGGGAAGAGGGGTTGCAAATTGATGCTGCGAGGAGGTTTGACAAGTAACAAGGGGTGGAGCTTAGTGAAGAGGTACTATAATGATTGAAGAGAATGTTAAGTGTAGCTGAACAGCGAGTTTAACCCATGTGGCTCCAGAGTCCCATAATTTTGAATGCAGCGATTCTCAAGCGCCAGGCAGTTTGTGTTATCTGTGTGACATTGTTTGATGGCTGTTACCAGAAAATCAGATTTGACTCTGTGGTTGGGGCCATTGAAATGATTTGGGACTGGTTTCGAAGCATGCTGGGCGATATCGTACAGATGTTTTTGCATGCAGTCCCCTAATCTGAGGCCAGTCTCACCAATATACATTATCCTGCATCTTTTGCAAACGATGACATATATCACATTACAGGACTCGCATGTGAATCCCCCATGAAGAGTGAGGATAGTTTGAGAAAAGTGATTGTTTTCATTTCCCAGACTACTGGGCAGGTAACGCAGTGGGGGCGGTTACATTTTCTGGTGCCAACATATGTAAGGCTCTGCTTCAGGTGGCTCTGGATGAGAATGTCCTTAAGGTTTGGCTCACGTTTGTATGCCAATAGGGGTGGATCAGAGAAAATGTCGCGGGTGTCGGGGTCGAGTTGGATTAGTGGCAGATGACGACAGAGAATTTTCTTAACCATATGACCATGCGGGTGGAAAGGCAGTATTAACTTAACTCTGTCAGATGGAGTAACAGGCTTTTTTCCTAAATATTTCTTTGCAGTTCACTAGTTCGATATGCTGCGTGATGAAAACTTGTTCTTTTTTGTGTCCATGATATTTGAAGAACTCTTCTGTAGCATTTACATTCAAAGGCATTTATGTGTTTCTCAGCTGTTTTATTAAGTGCCCAGGTCTCACAGGCATATGTTGCAATGGGAAAAATGCATGCCCTTAAAAATCTTATTTGTGTGGTTCTATCCGCTCCTCTCCACAGATTCTTTAGTTGTTTTACTTTCTGAAGAGCGATAGATGTCCTCCTTTTAATTTCCCTCATTTTGTTGTACTGTTGTTTATTTTATTGTATTGTTTCAATAGCAAAGATAAATAATATAGATGAACAATGGGAAATGTTAAGAGATTCTATCCACCAAACTGTTAAGGAGATAATACCACCAAAAAAAGAAGCCCCTAAAAATAAATGGATGACAGACGACATCTTAGGACTGATGGACAAGAGAAGGAGGAGTAAAAATAACGAGGAAAAATATAACAAGATAAATAAAGAAATAAGACGCAAATGCAGAGAAGCAAAAGAAGTGTGGTTAAATGAGCAGTGCAGACAGATAGAGGACTCTCATATTAAAGACAGCAAAAACATGCACAAACGAATTAATGAACTCACAGGCAGGAAAACAAAATATACCACAGGATGCCTGAAATCGAAAGAAGGTAAAATGTTAATGGGAAAAGAAGACATTGTGGATAGGTGGACAGAGTATATTGGTGAGCTATATGGAGGAGAAAGACCAGAATTAACACTAGATACTGAAAGCTGTGATGGACCACCAATACTTGAAGATGAAATCATAGATGCCATCAAACACATGAAGAAAGGAAAAGCGACTTGGCCTGATAATATAACAATAGAAGAAATAGAGGCACTAGAGGAGACAGGAATTACTGAATGACATTTACAATAGTGGTTATATTCCCAGTGACCTGATTAAATCCACGTTTATAGCACTACCAAAGAAACCAGGTGCAAAGGAATGTGACGACCACCGGACTATCAGCCTCTCATGTCACATAACGAAGCTACTTCTGAGAATAATTATGAGAAGAACAAGGAAAAAGATAAAAATGGAAATAGCAGATGAACAGTTTGGATTTGTTGAAGGAAAGGGAACACACAATGCCATTTATGCTTTACGAACACTAACAGAAAGAGCTTTAGAAGTACAGAAAGATCTCTACTTATGCTTCATTGATTACACCAAGGCATTTGACAAGGTGAAACATAATGAAATTATTAAAATGCTTGAAGACATCAATATAGACGGCAAAGACCTGAGGATTGTAAAACATCTGTACTGGCAGCAAGAAGCAGCAGTTGGAGTTGAAAATAGAATTGGAAAATATCAACCTATAAAACAAGGGGTGCGACAAGGATGTGTACTGGGTGCGACAAGGATGTATACTATCTCCAGACCTTTTTTCTCTGTATAGCGAGAATATTCTAAGAACAATCATCACAGAACCAGGCATAAAAATTGGAGGATATAATATTAACAACCTTCGGTATGCTGACGACACAGTACTGATAGCGGAGAACCAACAAGACCTGCAAAATCTCTTGGATAAAGTCGCCAAAGAAAGTGAACAGAAAGGCCTTACTTTGAACATCAAAAAGACAGAGACTATGGTTATATCTAAGAAACAGAATCCACCAGCATGCAGTATTAAATTAAACGGAACTGTTCTAAAGCAGGTGTAGAAATTCAAATACCTTGGAGCAGTAATAACTTCAGATGGGAAATGCAGAACAGAAATTAGGAACAGAATAGGCCAAGCAAAGACAGCATTTCAGAGAATGAGAAACATATTGACCAACACATCCTTATCAATGAATGTTAGAAAACGAGTCCTGAAATGCTATATTGAACCTATCTTGTTATATGGAAGTGAATCCTGGACAATAGGCAAGTGTGCACAAAAATCATTGGAAGCAGCAGAAATGTGGTTTATTAGAAGAATGTTGCGAATCCCCTGGACAGCAAAAATAACTAATGAAGAATGTATGAGAAGAGCTGGAGAGATAAAAAAACCTTGTCAAAAAGATAAGAGAGAGACAATGTACTTTCATAGGACATGCAATGAGAAGAGGGGGCATTGAAAATATTATAACAACAAGAAAAATAGAAGGAAGAAGATCAAGAGGAAGACCAAGAGAAATGATACTGGACAGTCTGACGGGATGGTGTGAGAGGAGATCACCAACTGAGCTGATGGCCTACATGAAGGATCGGGTACTCTGGAGAAGCATAATAGCCAACGCCAGTCGGCACGGCACATGATGATGATGATGATTGTTTTTTACTTTGTTGTATTGTTATTTATTTTCTTGTATTGTTTTTTATTTTATTGTATTGTTATTTTGGTGTATTGTTTTTTCTATTTTGTTGTATTGTTTATTTTCTTGTATTATTTCTTTATTTTGTTGTACTGTTCTTTTTTTTGTTGTATTGTTTTTTTTTAATTTTTTGGTATTGTTTATTTTTTGTGTTGTTTTTTTTAAATTTTGTTTTATTGTTTTTGTTGTTTTTTTTTTTTTTTGTTGTTGTTTCATTGTGTTGCTCTTTATATTGTGTGTTAGGCGAAACATTCCTGCCACACAGCTCTCACAAAAATGACAGAATATTAGTTATCTAATATAAACATTGAAAAATTATATGGTGCTGTCTTTGTTGACTTTAAAAAAGCATTTGACATGGTTGATCATGAAATCCTAGTTAGAAAGCTTGAAACTTATAGATTACACCCTGACTTGACAAAATTTATTACATCTTTTCTTTCCAATAGACAGCAGGTAATCTACCTCAAAAACTCAAGTCAAGTCAAGTTCATCTGTGGGTGATAATGGCGTTCCACAAGGGTCTATTCTTGGTCCTCTCCTTTTCACCATGTACATCAATGATCTTCCACTTCATCTCAAAAAATCATCTCCTGACCATTTACACCAGTGACAATGACTGTATTAACCTTGAGTCAACTCTTCAAACTGAAATAAACTGTCTAATTAACTGGAGCAACAACAACAGAATGCTCATAAACACCAGCAAAACAAAATCCATGTTCATTACAGCAAGACAGAAATTAACAAATTCACCAACAACAACACTACAGCTCCATGCTGGAACTTCACAGATAGAAAATGTTAGTGAACATAAAACTCTAGATCTCATGATTGACCATCACTTCACATGGTCATGTAGACAATCTAATCAAACTCATTGCACAAAAAGTTTACCAGTGTACTAAAATTAAACATTTTCTTGACATAGACACTAGAAAAATATACTACATGTCACAGATACAAACACACTTGGACTACTGCTCCACAGTCTGGGATGGTTGTTCCATGTCAAACATGAAAAGACTTTACTCACTTCAAAAACGAGCAGTAAAGCTTATAGATGGCAAACATGCAGCATGTATTACAAATAAGGACAAACATCTTGATATTCTACCCCTCAATAAGAGATTTCTTTTCAACAAGGCCAAGTTAATTCATAAAATTCTATCACACAGTACTCTACCCTACCTGTGGTCATTGTTCAAATCCAACCCAAAACACAGTCAATGCTTAAGCAATTGTATTCTCCCAAAACCAAGGCTTGACATGTTTAAAAAAAGCTTCTCTTACTCAGCTGCCAACCTTTGGAATGCCCTACCAATTCATGTAAAACTTATAAGTAATATTCATTCTTATAACTTTAAACTTTGTCAACATCTGTTTGATATGGACTATATGCCTCCCTAAGCATAGTTTAAAGTAGTTTAAAGTATGGCTTGATTGTTGTCATTTTTTAAAATATTGCTTTTCTATAAATTTGTTAGTTTTGAATGAATGTAAGAATGCAAGTTTACTTCATGTTATTGCATAAATCAGAGTGTAGATTGTATGGACATGAGATAAGTTTATTATTTATTTATGTAACCATTTAAATGTATCTTCATGATTATTATGCTCATTAATAAATGCTGAATGACTGTGACTGAGTGAAAGCTGGATGATGAAGAGTAGAATGTTAGATGGGCCTGTGTGCCCAATTCTTAACCCTTTGAGAATAAAGTATGTTCGTTCATTTGTTTGTTTGTTCATGCTATTACAGTTATACTCTGGGAGTACTGTTTGCTTGATCTGGAGAATTGATGTGTCTTGTGTTCCTACAGGTTAACAATGTGTCTTGTGTTCCTACAGGTTAACAACAATGTGTCTTGTGATCCTACAGGTTAACAATAGTGTGTCTTGTGTTCCTACAGGTTAACAACAATGTGTCTTGTGTTCCTACAGGTTAACAACAATGTGTCTTGTGTTCCTACAGGTTAACAACAATGTGTCTTATGTTCCTACAGGTTAACAACAATGTGTCTTGTGTTCCTACAGGTTAACAACAATGTGTCTTGTGTTCCTACAGGTTAACAACAATGTGTCTTGTGTTCCTACAGGTTAACAACAATGTGTCTTGTGTTCCTACAGGTTAACAACAATGTGTCTTATGTTCCTACAGGTTAACAACGTGTCTTGTGTTCCTACAGGTTAACAACAATGTGTCTTGTGTTCCTACAGGTTAACAACAATGTGTCTTGTGTTCCTACAGGTTAACAACTATGTGTCTTTGTGTTCCTACAGGTTAACAACAATGTGTCTTGTGTTCCTACAGGTTAACAACAATGTGTCTTATGTTCCTACAGGTTAACAACGTGTCTTGTGTTCCTACAGGTTAACAACAATGTGCTGATGTGTGTTGCTAATGCTGGTGCTGGTGTGGCTGCCATCATCACCCCATACTCCTCTCCTTATGTGTTGATGCTGATTATGAGGTTCACCACACACTTGTTCTGTGGAGCCATTGATACTTGTAGGTGCCTCTTTCATTTTAAATAATTTACAAAATTGTACCCTTACCAAAAAATACATGAAATGATGAGTTTGTTTCAGTAGTGAATGATGAGTCTTTTTGTTTCAGTAGTGAATGATGAGTCTGGTTTAAATATGAATGATGATTTTGTTCCCATGGTGAATAGTGAGTTTTTTCCCAATCATGAATGTTTGTTTAAGTTGGTGAATAATGAAAGCATTTGTTTAAGTTGGTGAATAATGAGAGCATTTGTTTAAGTTGGTGAATAATGAAAGCATTTGTTTAAGTTGGTGAATAATGAGAGCATTTGTTTAAGTAGGTGAATAATGAAAGAATTTGTTTAAGTAGGTGAATAATGAAAGCATTTGTTTAAGTAGGTGAATAATGAAAGCATTTGTTTAAGTAGGTGAATAATGAAAGCATTTGTTTAAGTAGGTGAATAATGAAAGCATTTGTTTAAGTAGGTGAATAATGAAAGCATTTGTTTAAGTAGGTGAATAATGAAAGCATTTGTTTAAGTAGGTGAATAATGAAAGCATTTGTTTAAGTAGGTGAATAATGAAAGCATTTGTTTAAGTAGGTGAATAATGAAAGCATTTGTTTAAGTAGGTGAATAATGAAAGCATTTGTTTAAGTAGGTGAATAATGAAAGCATTTGTTTAAGTAGGTGAATAATGAAAGCATTTGTTTAAGTAGGTGAATAATGAAAGCATTTGTTTAAGTAGGTGAATAATGAAAGCATTTGTTTAAGTAGGTGAATAATGAAAGCATTTGTTTAAGTAGGTGAATAATGAGAGCATTTGTTTCAGTTGGTGAATAATGAAAGCATTTGTTTAAGTTGGTGAATAATGAAAGCATTTGTTTAAGTTGGTGAATAATGAAAGCATTTGTTTAAGTAGGTGAATAATGAAAGCATTTGTTTAAGTAGGTGAATAATGAAAGCATTTGTTTAAGTTGGTGAATAATGAGAGCATTTGTTTCAGTTGGTAAATAATAAAAGCTTTTGTTTCAGTTGGTGAATGATGAGAGCATTTGTTTCAGTTGGTGAATAATGAGAGCATTTGTTTCAGTTGGTGAATAATGAAAGCATTTGTTTCAGTTGGTAAATAATGAGAGCATTTGTTTCAGTTGGTGAATGATGAGAGCATTTGTTTCAGTAATGAATAATATATGCAAGAAACTCTTTTCTTTAGAGAGTGAAACAACAACAACACAACCCCTTTAAACTCCTGACATGCAAACTCCTTCAGATCTTCAGAGGAACCCACGATCTTCCATTTGGCACTGCACTTTGAAGTGATCTTAGCCATTAAGCAAGGAGGACCGGTATTAGATGTGATAAGTGAAATTATTTAAGTTCTCAGTGCTTGTTTCACATGCTCTGCAGCCATCGTGAGGCCCTTTCTGCTTTTTTTCTGAAAGGCATTTCAATGCCCTTGCTCCTGCTTTGCTTGCCTAGTCACTTACACATATGTGCACATATAGGTCATATGCTGATGTTGCTATGAATCATCTCACTCCCACTTCTACAGGTATCATTTTTACCTTGACTCCTGCCCCCTGCCTCAATTGCTTGACCAGATCATTGTACTTCTCACTTTTGAATAAATGCTGCTCCTCTATTCTTGTTTCCTATGGAACCAAAAGTTTAAACATTATTAGTTCCTGTTTTTCTGTGGAGTGCACTACATTGTCTGGTCGCATTCCTGTGTTCTCTTATGACATTTGTGTATTCTCTTCTTCCTGCTAGGTTGGCTGGCATTCCTGCGTTCCTTTATGACATTTGTGTATTCTCTTCTTCCTGCTAGGTCTGTGTTCTCTTATGACATTTGTGTATTCTCTTCTTCCTGCTAGGTCTGTGTTCTCTTATGACATTTGTGTATTCTCTTCTTCCTGCTAGGTTGGCTGGCATTCCTGTGTTCTCTTATGACATTTGTGTATTCTCTTCTTCCTGCTAGGTCTGTGTTCTCTTATGACATTTGTGTATTCTCTTCTTCCTGCTAGGTTGGCTGGCATTCCTGTGTTCTCTTATGACATTTGTGTATTCTCTTCTTCCTGCTAGGTTGGCTGGCATTCCTGTGTTCTCTTATGACATTTGTGTATTCTCTTCTTCCTGCTAGGTCTGCTGGCATTCCTGTGTTCTCTTATGACATTTGTGTATTCTCTTCTTCCTGCTAGGTCTGCTGGCATTCCTGTGTTCTCTTATGACATTTGTGTATTCTCTTCTTCCTGCTAGGTCTGTGTTCTCTTATGACATTTGTGTATTCTCTTCTTCCTGCTAGGTCTGCTGGCATTCCTGTGTTCTCTTATGACATTTGTGTATTCTCTTCTTCCTGCTAGGTCTGTGTTCTCTTATGACATTTGTGTATTCTCTTCTTCCTGCTAGGTTGGCTGGCATTCCTGCATTCTTTTATGACACGTGTGTATTTTCTTCTTGTATTCTCTTCTTCCTGCTAGGTTGGCTGGCATTCCTGTGTTCTCTTATGACATTTGTGTATTCTCTTCTTCCTGCTAGGTCTGTGTTCTTATGACATTTGTGTATTCTCTTCTTCCTGCTAGGTCTGCTGGCATTCCTGTGTTCTCTTATGACATTTGTGTATTCTCTTCTTCCTGCTAGGTCTGTGTTCTCTTATGACATTTGTGTATTCTCTTCTTCCTGCTAGGTCTGTGTTCTCTTATGACATTTGTGTATTCTCTTCTTCCTGCTAGGTTGGCTGGCATTCCTGTGTTCTCTTATGACATTTGTGTATTCTCTTCTTCCTGCTAGGTCTGCTGGCATTCCTGCATTCTTTTATGACACATGTGTATTTTCTTCTTGTATTCTCTTCTTCCTGCTAGGTTGGCTGGCATTCCTGCATTCTTTTATGACACGTGTGTATTTTCTTCTTGTATTCTCTTCTTCCTGCTAGGTTGGCTGGCATTCCTGCATTCTTTTATGACACGTGTGTATTTTCTTCTTGTATTCTCTTCTTCCTGCTAGGTCTGCTATCACATCCCAGTCATTTGCACCATCTGTTTGTTTTTTCAGTGGTGAATAATGAGAGCTTGTGTTTCATAATAAGTCTGTCTGTCTGTTTCAGTGGTGAATATTGAGAGCTTGTGTTTCATAATAAATCTGTCTGTCTGTTTCAGTGGTGAATATTGAGAGCTTGTGTTTCATAATAAGTCTATCTGTCTGTTTCAGTGGTGAATATTGAGAGCTTGTGTTTCATAATAAATCTGTCTGTCTGTTTCAGTGGTGAATGCTGAACACATGCACATCTGGGGAACAGATGGGAGAACTTTGCTTCAGCTCATACACTTTAATTTTGCTCTGGGTGGAGTGATAACCCCATTGTTCACAGAGCCATTCCTGGCCGCTAAATTTATAACCAATGAAACATTACCATCAACAGATACTGTTTTGTTGTTAAATCAGACACTGGCTACATCAAATGTAACAGAGAATTCTTATTTCATTGAGACTGACTTATCAAATATGACAACTGGCCAGACAGAGAGACCAAGAACAACAAATGTTCATTATGCCTTCCTTATATCAGGACTTGGTGCAGTCACAACAGCCATCCCATTTGTTTTTCTCATATTTTTAGAGAAAACTGCAAAAACTCCCAGAGGAGAAAAGCTGCTTCAGAAAGTTCATTCTAGAAAACTGCCCAGAAGTCTGTACGTGTTTGTTCTTCTTGTTCTGAGTTTTTTTTATGTCATCTACTGTTGTATCGAGGATACGTTTGCCTCATTCCTAATGACTTTTGTAGTTAATGAGTATGAGACTGTCTCTAAATCACAGGGGGCTTACATAACAACATTTTACTGGGCATCATTTGCCGCTGGTCGATTCGGTAGTATATTCGTATCAAAATATTTAACAGCTGTCAGGCTGGTCAGTTTGTACTCTTCCATGATGGTGGTTTCATATACAGGCTTTACTATAAGCGCATTTAGTGCTAACATTGATGCTATAACAGTTTTTGCTTGTATGGCAGGCATTTCAATGTCAGCCGTCTTTCCTGCTGGCATATCCTGGACCGAGGCTGAGCTATTTAAGGTTACTGGCTGGGTGTCATCTTGTTTGCTCATTGGTGGTTCTCTAGGCATGATGGTAAACCCGATGATTATTGGCTACCTCATGAAACATGTGTCAAACATGTGGTTCTGCTATATCCTGCTAGGCGAAAGCCTTCTGCTCTGTGCTGTCTTCATATTCTTGTTGGCACTAAACAGGTGCTACATCAACAAGAGATATGGAAGTATAAGAACTGCTACAAGCATGGAAATTCAAGTTGATCCACCTAATGAAGAAATAGAACTGAAGCCAATAGCTGATAGTGATATGGATGGTTCCAGAGCCCAGTAGTAAGCCATCTTGCCACCTGTGATTTTCATACAACTCAAATATTAAAACATTTTTTTTATGCAGAGTTATTGTAGTAATGCTGGATCACAGTATATGCTATAGCTCTAACAAAAATTGCAGAAAATCACAAGAGAAAGGGAAACAAATAAGAAGAAAATCAGAGGTAATATCTCTCTCTCTCTCTCTGAACCTTAAGTGCCCAGGGCACATGGGGCTTCCGCAAGGGTTTTCCACAAATGCCTGTCTTTCGCCTTTTTTTCTGCTCTTGCCCAGGTGAGCCCTCTATTGCTCAACATCCTTTCTGTTGTTCTTCTCCATGTCTCTTTTGGTCTACCCTTACTTCTGCTCCCCTGTGGTGTCCATCTTAGTGCTATTTTTGGTAGTGAGTTGTCAGTCATTCGGAGCACATGTCCCAACCATCGCCAGCGTCTTTCCTCAATAATTGTTGTCAGTGGTTTCATCTGCATTTCTGCCAATAAGATGTTATTTCTTATGGTGTTTGGCCAAAATATTTTTTTAATTCTACGTAAACATTTAGTCTGGAAAGAATTCAACTTGTTTTCTATGGTTTTGGTGATTTTCCAGCATTCACTTCCATAGAGTAGTACACTTAGAACATTACTCTTAAATATCCTGATTTCATATTTATGCTTAGTTTATTTGATTTCCATATATTCTGTAGCATTGCAAAAGCCTGGTTTGCTCTAGTAAGTCTGCTGTTGATGTCCTCTGTGCTGTCTCCATTTTCTACTACTCTGCTGCCAAGGTATACAAATTCGTTAACCTCCTCCACTAACTTGTTATCTACTCTGAGTACATTTCTGTTGTTCACATTTTGCTTCATTAACTTTGTCTTTCCTAATAAGTCTATCTGTCTGTTTCAGTGGTGAATATTGAGAGCTTGTGTTTCATAATAAATCTGTCTGTCTGTTTCAGTGGTGAATGCTGAACACATGCACATCTGGGGAACAGATGGGAGAACTTTGCTTCAGCTCATACACTTTAATTTTGCTCTGGGTGGAGTGATAACCCCATTGTTCACAGAGCCATTCCTGGCCGCTAAATTTATAACCAATGAAACATTACCATCAACAGATACTGTTTTGTTGTTAAATCAGACACTGGCTACATCAAATGTAACAGAGAATTCTTATTTCATTGAGACTGACTTATCAAATATGACAACTGGCCAGACAGAGAGACCAAGAACAACAAATGTTCATTATGCCTTCCTTATATCAGGACTTGGTGCAGTCACAACAGCCATCCCATTTGTTTTTCTCATATTTTTAGAGAAAACTGCAAAAACTCCCAGAGGAGAAAAGCTGCTTCAGAAAGTTCATTCTAGAAAACTGCCCAGAAGTCTGTACGTGTTTGTTCTTCTTGTTCTGAGTTTTTTTTATGTCATCTACTGTTGTATCGAGGATACGTTTGCCTCATTCCTAATGACTTTTGTAGTTAATGAGTATGAGACTGTCTCTAAATCACAGGGGGCTTACATAACAACATTTTACTGGGCATCATTTGCCGCTGGTCGATTCGGTAGTATATTCGTATCAAAATATTTAACAGCTGTCAGGCTGGTCAGTTTGTACTCTTCCATGATGGTGGTTTCATATACAGGCTTTACTATAAGCGCATTTAGTGCTAACATTGATGCTATAACAGTTTTTGCTTGTATGGCAGGCATTTCAATGTCAGCCGTCTTTCCTGCTGGCATATCCTGGACCGAGGCTGAGCTATTTAAGGTTACTGGCTGGGTGTCATCTTGTTTGCTCATTGGTGGTTCTCTAGGCATGATGGTAAACCCGATGATTATTGGCTACCTCATGAAACATGTGTCAAACATGTGGTTCTGCTATATCCTGCTAGGCGAAAGCCTTCTGCTCTGTGCTGTCTTCATATTCTTGTTGGCACTAAACAGGTGCTACATCAACAAGAGATATGGAAGTATAAGAACTGCTACAAGCATGGAAATTCAAGTTGATCCACCTAATGAAGAAATAGAACTGAAGCCAATAGCTGATAGTGATATGGATGGTTCCAGAGCCCAGTAGTAAGCCATCTTGCCACCTGTGATTTTCATACAACTCAAATATTAAAACATTTTTTTTATGCAGAGTTATTGTAGTAATGCTGGATCACAGTATATGCTATAGCTCTAACAAAAATTGCAGAAAATCACAAGAGAAAGGGAAACAAATAAGAAGAAAATCAGAGGTAATATCTCTCTCTCTCTCTCTGAACCTTAAGTGCCCAGGGCACATGGGGCTTCCGCAAGGGTTTTCCACAAATGCCTGTCTTTCGCCTTTTTTTCTGCTCTTGCCCAGGTGAGCCCTCTATTGCTCAACATCCTTTCTGTTGTTCTTCTCCATGTCTCTTTTGGTCTACCCTTACTTCTGCTCCCCTGTGGTGTCCATCTTAGTGCTATTTTTGGTAGTGAGTTGTCAGTCATTCGGAGCACATGTCCCAACCATCGCCAGCGTCTTTCCTCAATAATTGTTGTCAGTGGTTTCATCTGCATTTCTGCCAATAAGATGTTATTTCTTATGGTGTTTGGCCAAAATATTTTTTTAATTCTACGTAAACATTTAGTCTGGAAAGAATTCAACTTGTTTTCTATGGTTTTGGTGATTTTCCAGCATTCACTTCCATAGAGTAGTACACTTAGAACATTACTCTTAAATATCCTGATTTTCATATTTATGCTTAGTTTATTTGATTTCCATATATTCTGTAGCATTGCAAAAGCCTGGTTTGCTCTAGTAAGTCTGCTGTTGATGTCCTCTGTGCTGTCTCCATTTTCTACTACTCTGCTGCCAAGGTATACAAATTCGTTAACCTCCTCCACTAACTTGTTATCTACTCTGAGTACATTTCTGTTGTTCACATTTTGCTTCATTAACTTTGTCTTTCCTACGTTGATCTTTAGTCCTATGTTGTTTGCATTCTGGGTTAACTTGTTTATTTTATCTTGCATATCTTTGTGACTGCTTGATAATAGACAAATGTCGTCCGCAAAGTCAAGGTCCTCCAGCACTGTGTCAAGGGTCCATTGTAATCCTCTGCGTTTGTCTGATGTTGCCTCCTTCATTAACCAGTCTACTGCCAAGATAAATAATGTTGGTGATAGTACACATCCCTGTTTCACTCCTGTTTGTACCCTAAAGCTGCTGGAGGTATGTTCTCCACAGATAACTTTGCACTGAAAACCCTCGTATAGGGCTTTGATTACATTTACTATTTTATGGGGGAGGCCATGCCATCTTAGGATTTTCCACAGTGCATCTCTGTTGACACTGTCAAAGGCTTTCTCAAAATCTATGAATAATGCATATGTTGTGCTATGCCACTCATTTGCCTGTTCTAATATTTGTCTAAGTACAAATATATGGTCTATGCATGATCTTCCTTTCCTAAATCCTGCCTGCTCTTTCCGAAGTTTTTCCTCAAGTGTTGGTACAATTCTGTTGATGATTATTCTGCAAAATACTTTACTAGTGAGTGGCAGTAGGGTAATGCCTCTCCAGTTCCCGCAATCTCTGAGGTCACCCTTCTTTGGTAGTTTTACTATAAGACCAGTTTTCCACTCCTCCGGGGCTTTTTCTAAATCCCAAATTTGTTGTAATATCCGGCAAAGTTGTTTTGGTGTTTGTGTTTCTTCTGCTTTCAACATCTCAGCAGTCACTTCATCTTCACCTGGTGCCCTGTCTGATTTTAGCATCTTTATCGCCTCTTTTACTTCATTTATTGTTATTGGTCCTGTATTGATGTTTAGTTCCGCTTTTGCTTCAGGTATATCTATTGCTTGTGCTGCTTGTGTTCTGTTTAGTAGGGTGTTAAAGTGTTCCCTCCATCTTTCAATTTTTTCTCTTTCTCCACTGACCAGTTGTCCATTTTGTGTTCTTACTGCACTTTCACATCTTGTATTGAAGTTACCTGTCATCTGCTTTGTGATTTTATATATGGTTTTCATGTCATTATTATATGCTGCTTTCTCTGCTGTTTCTGCTAAGTTGTCATAATATTGACGTTTATCTTGACGGCATGATTCCTTTACTTCTTTGTCTTTTTGTGCATAATTACTTAAAACTCGTTCTTTAAGCCGTTGTGATTTGGTGTTCAGTAATTTTTTCTTGATTTCTTTTCTTTGCTCTATCTTTTCCCATGTGGTCTCACTTATCCATTCCTCTTTTCTCCTTTTCCGATATCCCAGCACCTCTTTTGCTGTTACCTGTAGTGTTTTATTGAACTCTAATATGGACATTTCTGCTTCGTCTTGTAGGACACTGAAGCGGTTCTTAAGAATTATTGAGAATTCATTTCTTGTTTGCTGGTCTATCAGTTTTCTTGTATCAAAATGTATCTTTCTGTGATCTCCGATTCTGGCTTTCCTTAATTTTAGTTTTATTTTTGCTACCAGAAGGTTGTGATCACTTCCTATATCTGCTCCTTTCCTTGCTCGCACATCTTGTAGTGACCGTTTCCACTTGTTGTTTATTAGTATGTGATCGATTTGGTTTTCTGAGAGGTAATATATACAACCAATATTTAACTCTTTCCATGCCTTTGGTCACTTTTATGATGCTTCCAGTTTCCCGATGCTTACCAATGGTCACTTTAGTGATCATTGGTTTGTTTCAATAAAACAACCGGTGTAACATTTAGATTGTACATATTTCGTCCGCGATTCCGGGGACATTTTTCAAAATGGCAAAAGAGTGCCTAGCTACGAGTGATGCCGAGCGAGAAAAAGGAAGAGAAAGACTGAAATTTTTCAATTTTTGATGATGTAGATAGGGGTATGGACATGGCCTGTGACCACCCCACTGCTCTTGAATGTATCCCAAGTAGATCTAGACATATCAGACGACGGGAGAAGTAGTTAGAAGGTTATTTCAGACATTAATTTAGCGAGAATGCAACATAGAATCAGAATATGAGATCGACAAGTAGATCTACACATCTCAGATGGTAAGTAGTGCATATCTAGACCTAGCCGATGGTGAGCTAGCCACAATCAGTGTCTAAAAACATCACATTACTTCTTTTTTCCTAAAAAACTCTGCATTTCTGAAATTTTCATTCATTTAGTTGTACTTTGAAACATAATAAGTATACGGAAGTACATGAAAATAGTTTTCCATTCCATTTTATAACTATACCTCCTAACATATCAAGACCCGCGGTTTTACTCTGGCACTCCACTACACGTCTGTGTTTCTTCCTCCGGCACGGAAAGAGTTAAGGACATTTTTTTTTTTTTTATACATAGTTTTTAGCAGAAATATTGATGTATTTAATATCTTTGACCTTTTTTTTTTTTTGGTGACTTGTTTGCCTTTTCTGTTAACTTTCTCATGTCATCCTACCACATTTTTCTAAAATTATGTCTTACATATACATTCACATTAACTTCACATAACTACCTGTAGTGTAGAGCAGTCAGCAGGACATTGATTTCTCACTAAAATGGCCAGTGGAGTTCTGTAATCTTTTTGGTTAGTTCTCTTTCAACCACCATGTGGACATGGTTATTCAGAACGCAAAGAAAGGTCTCAGTGCAGTGAAGGTCATGGCAGGTGCTGGACTGCCACAGTGGACACTCTTCCTGCTGATGGTGGGGTTGATGATGTCACTGGCTGAGAATGGCCTCAGGCTTACCAACTTTATCCATGACTTAGATAATCAAGCTCAGAAGAATCCAAAATGAGTCCATGAGAGCAGTTCAGGGGTGCACCAGGGATACTCTGATCATAGCTATGCGCTACTTGCTGGATTTGTCCAGCAAGAAAGTAAAGGACAAGTATGTTCAGGTGAAGATGTAATTCAGGATTGACTGCACAACAAACCCACCCCTTCTACCAGAGATGAACTCAGCAAAGGACAGGTGTATCAGACGAGGGAGATTGTGAATGGCAGAGGCAGAGGTGACACTGTCAGCAGTCTGTGACTCAAAGCAGAGAACCAGAATGGAGTAAAGTGCCAAATATGCAGAGTCTGATGAAAGTTGTGATCCAGATGGGCCGTGCATGCCGAGACTGGGCTCAAGGTGAAACAAGCCCAGATGCAGATTCAGCATCACTCCAAACCACATGACTTTTTGATCTTCACAGACGGGTCCATAGCTTGAGGCCTAAAAAAAGTAGACGAGCCTTTATTGTCTACAGTAAAACAATCTTACATCCTTCCCTTGCCATTAAATGTCATATAGGGCTCACTTAGTTTTTTGCCAAGTTTTCCTGTTTTCGGTGAGTTTTTCTACTTCATCAGCGAGTTTTTCAGCTTCATCAAGGGATGTTATGCCCACTAAACTGGCTTCTCTTAATAATGACCTCTTTAGAGTTTCACGTGGTCGACCTCTTTTTCTTTGGCCTGTTATGTTCCACTTGATAGCTTGTTTTGGTATTCTCTGATTGTTTCTTCTCATCTCATGGCCTACATATGTCCATCTTCTTTTTCTGATCACCCATGAGACAGGTTGTTTTTTGCTCATCTGTCTTATCTCTGCGTTCTTAAATTCATTCCACTTTATACCAAGTATTTTCCTGAGGCATTGTAAACAAACTAGTTGCTTGTAAATCAAGAGCCTATGCAGCCAGCACTTTGAGCATGAGAATAGAGGTGCAGGCAGCATCCTGGACGGTGGAGCAAGGTGACTCGCTCGGGCTCATTGTAACAGAGTCCCAGAGCATGTTATGGAGAATCCAGAGTCATTTCTTTCACAGGGAGTGGGTCTAGCTTCTCTATATCATTTTTGATTATCCAGATTGATGTGGATATACTGCCCAGGTCATGTGGGAGTCAAAGGCAGTGAGAAAGCAGACAAGCTGGCAGGCACGGCATCAAGTCAAGATACCCTAAGAATGGACACAGAGGAGATTGCAAGAGCCACCTTGGGTAGGTGCATATAGAGGACGACATCAGGTTGAATGATGACAATCACATGAGGAGGATGATCAAACCAGGGGAGAAGAGAGGAAGTAGACATTTTTCTGAAAGAAGTGGTTTCCACAACCAGAGTGTGACTGGCTCCATCAGCAGGTGCCCAGTTCCTTGGGCGTCGGAATGGAATGCAGAGCACTTATGGGAGTGCCCGGTGTGTGGAGACGCCAGTCTTTAATTACAGTTACAGTTGGTTTGTTAGTCTTATTTAAGTACTTTATACAATGTGACCTCATTAGTTATTTTATTGACAAGTTTTATGACATGTTTATATCATTTTTAGTGATATTAAGTTTCAGGTCAGTTTTTTTTTCATAATTCAGATATGTTCCATGTTTGATCATCTTAAACACATTGTCATTTCTCTGTCTGTAGGAAAACATCTACTGACACTGAGAATTCATGTGCCATGACTTATAAAGTAAGAAAATACTTGTATCATGACAGATGAGTAGAAAAATATTTGTATCATGACAGATGAGTAGAAACACACTTGTATCATGACAGATGAATAGAAAAATATTTGTATCATGACAGATGAGTAGAAACACACTTGTATCATGACAGATGAGTAGAAAAATATTTGTATCATGACAGATGAGTAGAAACATACTTGTATCCTGTCAAATATGTAAGAATAAATGAATGAGTAAACTTTATTTAATAAATACTTGACAGATGAGCAAAAATATACCTGTAACAAAAAACATACTAATAACAGCAGAAATATTGGTGTCATTGTATTGATGTTTTTTCTGTTTAGATGTGAGAGTTTGATGACATCATATGTCTTTGTTGAAGATTTTTTTGTTTAGATGCAGAGATTTTGATGACATCATATGTCTTTGTTGAAGGTTTTTTTGTTTAGATGATGAGAGTTTGGTGACATCATATGTCTTTGTTAAAGGTTTTTTTGTTTAGATGCAGAGAGTTTGGTGACATGGAAATGAGCTAAACATAGCATCCTACTTTCTCCTCATGCTTAGACAGCCATGTCAGCAGTATAGTCTAATATACCTTGCCAAACAAGCAGATATCACTATCTTCAAGGGCAGATTTCCTAAACATACTTTGTCAGGTACTCATTTTTACAGCTAGATCAAACAGTGAGTAACACGAATGGAAACACAACCCAGTCTGGGAAACTATGAGAACTGCTTATTTAATAACAGCCACCTCCAACAGCAGCCTCTCTCTTCTGTCCCTCCAGTGTCCATGACGCATGGGGCTGCTTGTAGCAAGAGATTTCCACTTTTGCCAGTCTTTTCCTATCTTTTTGGCTGTCTCCCATGTTAATCCTTTGTTTACCAGCATTTTCTTTGCTGTACTTTTTTTTTTTGGTCTGTATAAATATTCTAATTTATCATTGCTGACATAATGTAAGTCTGTGATGTACATCTAAACACTAGAATTATTTATATATTTTATTCTTGATCACCATGAACATTTTTTGTAATGTATGCAGTGATGAATTGTTTACATGATTAAATTTTATGTGTGATTATTAATCATCAAAGTATGAGGGCTGTTCAGAAAGTACTGCACCACATTAGTTTTTATCAGGAGCTTTTTATTAAAAAAGAATGAAATTTATACAAATATACGTGGATATGTCATGTAAACATCGGTATTATTCAACATAATCCCCATCAACTTGTACGGCTTTACGCCAGCGCGAAACAAGTGCGTATTCCTAGGCTGTACCAGATTTTCTCTTGATTATGTAGACATTTCTTCGCTTCATCATCTTCAAATCTTACCCCTCGGAGTACATCTTTAAGTGGACCAAACAGATGGAAATCAGAGGGTGCCAGATAGGGACTATAGGGTGGATGGGGTAGTACAGTCCAACCCAATTTGGGGATTGCTTCCCATGTTGCCAGACTTGTGTGAGGGCACGCATTGTCATGAAGGAGAAGCAGGTCTGCTGTTTTCTTGTGTGGCCAAAATCTGCGAAAATGTTGATTGAGTTTTTTCAGTGTCTTAATGTAAGCTTGCGAATTTATTGTCTCTCCTCTTGGCATAACATCCACAAGAATCACACCTTCAGTGTCCCAAAAGACAGTGATCATGACCTTTTCAGCTGAAGGACTTGTCTCAATTTCTTTCTTTGTGGTGATTGCGGATGATGCCACTCTATCGACTGTCTTTTTGTCTCAGGTTCAAAATGATGAGCTCAGGTTTTGTCACTTGTTATGATCTTAGCCAAAAAGTTTTCTTCCTCAGCATTGGAACGCTCCAACAATTCAGAAGAAATTGCTTTCCTTTGCAATCGATGTTCATTTGTGAGACTTCGAGGAACCTTAGAAAATCCGAGAGCTTTTATAACTGCATTTGCACTACCATAGCTGACTGACAGCTTTAAGGCCAATTGTTGAGTAGTGATATGCCTACCAGTAAGAATAATGCCCTCCTCGCATTTCAACATTTCTGCCTTGGTGGCTGTGGCAAGATGTCCACAGCATGGCCGATCATGCAACTCCTTATCTCCACTTATTGATTCTTTGATTCTCTGAACCCAGCGACTGACTGTACTCCTGTCGACTGCAAAATTTCCATACACGTCACATAGATGCTTGTGAATGTTCGCATCAGTTTTCTACGAGAAATTCTGTCACAATTCGCTTCTTATACTGCAAGTTGCTAACATGCTCCATTTCAACAGTTAGGGCAGCCATATTCTTTGGCTGGTTGCGATGCAATTTGGTTCACACAATTGGCACATGCCATATTTAAAGTGTGCAAAATTTAGTGGTTCTATCTTCATTATTAGCTTAAAAAAAAACCGATGTGGTTGCTTTCTGAAATGCCCCTCGTTGTTTGTGTGCCATGACTAATAATAAGAATTCATCTATCATGGAGGATAGCTAGTCTTTGTTATTTTTTTTTTTTATTCGCTAATGAACCTATATCAGGACAGCTCAAGCATTTCATTTGTGATTTCTTTTAGTATGACTGATAATGGTGAAATTTATCTGTCTTATATCTTGACTGTTAACTGGGAAAATAATCCATCTTATAACGTGACTGATGACTGAGAAATTCATCTTATATCATGACAGATAACTGGGAAATTTATCTTATATCATGACTGATAAATAAGAAATTTATCTTTGACTGATAACTGGGAAATTTATCTATGTTATGACTGATAACTGGGAAATTAATCTACCTTATGTTATGACTGATAACTGGCAAATTAGTTTTATGTCGTGACTTATCTTATATCCTTTTCATGCTGTTAAACGTCACATAGGGCTCACAAGGTAGTTTGCCAAGTTTTCCTGTTTTCGGCGAGCTTTTCAACCTCATCAAGGGATTGTATGCCTATTGAACTGGCCTCTCTTTAGAGTTTCACATGGTCAACCTCTTTTTCTTCTGCCTGTTATGTTCAACTTGATATCTTGTTTTGGGATTCTCTGACTTTCTTCTCATCACAAGACCAACATATTTCCATCTGCTTTTCCTGTTCACCCAAGAGACTTGTTATTGTTCAGTCATCTGCCTTATCTCTGTGTTGTTCTTAAATTAATCATAACTGATAACCAGAAAATGTATCTTATGTCATGACTGATAGCTGGGAAATCTATCTTATATCATGACAGATAACTGAAAAATTTATTTTATATCATGACTGATAATAGGAACATTTATCTTATGTCATGACTGATTACTGTGAAATGTATATCATGACTGATAAATGGGAAATGTATCTTATATCATGACTAGTAAATAGGAAATGTGTCGTATGTCATGACTGATAAATGGGAAGTGTATCTTATATCATGACTAGTAAATAGGAAATCTGTCGTATGTCATGACTGATAAATGGGAAATGTATCTTATATCATGACTAGTAAATAGGAAATGTGTCGTATGTCATGACTGATAAATGGGAAATGTATCTTATATCATGACTAGTAAATAGGAAATGTGTCGTATGTCATGACTGATAAATGGGAAATGTATCTTATATCATGACTAGTAAATAGGAAATCTGTCGTATGTCATGACTGATAAATGGGAAATGTATCTTATATCATGACTAGTAAATAGGAAATCTGTCGTATGTCATGACTGATAAATGGGAAATGTATCTTATATCATGACTAGTAAATAGGAAATCTGTCGTATGTCATGACTGATAAATGGGAAATGTATCTTATATCATGACTAGTAAATAGGAAATCTGTCATATGTCATGACTGATAAATAGAAAATTCAGCTACTCATACCTTACGCTGTGATTGACTTGTCATATGCTGAATTTATCATTCCGAATATGATGACTTGTATTATTTGCACTGGAGATCAGATTAATGCCAGTATAATGAAAGTTTTGCAGAAGTTTTTTGTCTGTTAGGATGTGAATTTGCCAGGACATCTTACTGTTGAATACTTATATACAACAAAGTCAAAATACATATTTATTGTGTTTATCATTACTGGAGTTTATTTGTGAGGATTTTGTAGCCTGTTATTTATGAAGTTTGGTTTACTAATCCAGTGAAATTCAGTCCAGTCCCAGAAGTGGCATTCTTTTCAGGTACACACCAAAAAGGCCCTAAGGTTCACCAAGAAATCTGGGAAGGTAGAACGGCCAGGGTGATACTGACTACATCAGACTTTCATGTGCCGAAGGTCATGGAAGATACAGGCCTAACACCGTATCCCCAGTTTGCCTTATTGGCATGGAAATGGGAATTTTATTGTTACCTGTTTGTGAAGATTTGTAGCAATGTTTTATCTATAATATTTATGTTTATGCTTAACTTTTTATCTTTTTTACTTTCTGACACTGGACGTTGATATATCACTAAAGATGTACCAAATTAAGTACAGTCATGTGCTGACTTGACGACTACATTTGTTGGGACCGGAGAATCTTGCCACATGTTGATTGTCATAGGGGCAGTCGGACTATAGTTCACTACTTTAACATGTTACAAGATGAATAGATATGTTTACCTTCACTTTAAAAGACCAACAGAGGGCAAATTCATGAAATAACTGGAAAATTAATCAGAAAATATGAATCACGACACATTAAATCTTTTAAAAAGATGAAACTTTTCTCTCTCTCTCTCTCTCACACACACATGCACGCACGCACACACGCACACACACACACACTCTCTCTCTCTCTCTCTCTCTCTCTGACCAAATGATGTTCCAGTGTAAGCTTGTTCATCTCCTTCTACTCCTCTCTCTCTCTCTCATAGTCTGTGTAGACAAGAAGCTATTTGTAAATTGATGCCAAATTGAATAACAAAGCATTAAACAGTTTGATGGGATCTTAGCAGTAAGTATAAGTGTTTAACTCGGTCGGCCATGAGGCGGCACACAACTGTATTCAAATACAAATATTCAATTCTCTGGGTAGACAAATACAAAAATTCAGTTCTCTGGGTAGACAAATATAAATATCATAATATTTTCAGTGCCCCCTCTTCTCATTGCATGTCCTATGAAAGTACATTGTCTCTCTCTCTTATCTTTTTGACAAGATGTTTTGTCTCTCCAGCTCTTCTCATACATTCTTCACTAGTTATTTTTGCTGTCCAGGGGATTTGCAACATTCTTCTAATAAACCACATTTCTGCTGCTTCCAATGATTTTTGTGCAGACCTGCCTGTTGTCCATGATTCACTTCCATATAACAAGATAGGTTCAATATAGCATTTTAGGAATTGTTTTCTAACATTCATTGATAAGGATGTGTTGGATAATATGTTTTTCATTCTCTGAAATGCAGTCTTTGCTTGGCCTATTCTGTTCCTAATTTCTGTTCTGCATTTCCCATCTGAAGTTATTACTCCTCCAAGGTATTTGAATTTCTGTACCTGCTTTAGAATAGTTCCATTTAATTTTATACTGCATGCTGGTGGATTCTGTTTCTTAGATATAACCATAGTCTCTGTCTTTTTGATGTTCAAAGTAAGGCCTTTCTGTTCACTTTCTTAAGCGACTTTATCCAAGAGATTTTGCAGGTCTTGTTGGTTCTCAGCTATCAGTACTGTGTCGTCAGTGTACTGAAGGTTGTTAATATTGTATCCTCCAATTTTTATGCCTGGTTCTGTGATGATCGTTCTTAGAATATTCTCGCTGTACAGAGAAAAAAAGTCTTCTCTTGGTAGACAAATACAAATATTCAATTCTCTGGGTAGACAAAATACAAATATTCAATTCTCTGGGTAGACAAATACAAATATTAATTTCTATGGGTAGACAAAAACAAATATTCAATTCTCTGGGTAGACAAATACAAATATTCAATTCTCTGGGTAGACAAATACAAATATTCAATTCTCTGGGTAGACAAATACAAATATTCAATTCTCTGGGTAGACAAATACAAATATTCAATTCTCTGGGTAGACAAATACAAATATTCAATTCTCTGGGTAGACAAATACAAATATTCAATTCTCTTGGTAGACAAATACAAATATTAGTTTCTCTGGGTAGACAAATACAAATATTCAGTTCTATGGGTAGACAAAATACAAATATTCAATTATTTTCTGGGTAGACAAATACAGATATTCAATTCTTTGGGTAAACAAATACAAATATTCAATTCTCTGGGTAAACAAATACAAATATTCAAATCTCTGGGTAGACAAATACAAATATTCAAATCTCTGGTTAGACAAATACAAATATTCAAATCTCTGGTTAGACAAATACAAATATACAGTTCTCTGGTTAGACAAATACAAATACTCAATTCTCTGGGTAGACAAATACAAATATTCAATTCTCTGGGTAAACAAATACAAATATTTAAATCTCTGGGTAGACAAATACAAATATTCAAATCTCTGGTTAGACAAATACAAATATACAGTTCTCTGGGTAGACAAATACAAATATTCAATTCTCTGGGTAGACAAATACAAATATTCAGTTCTCTGGGTAGACAAATACAAATATTTAAATCTCTGGGTAGACAAATACAAATATTCAAATCTCTGGTTAGACAAATACAAATATACAGTTCTCTGGGTAGACAAATACAAATATTCAATTCTCTGGGTAGACAAATACAAATATTCAGTTCTCTGGGTAGACAAATATACAGTTCTCTGGGTGGCCGAAGACAGAATACAGATGTGAGCAGCAGATTCTTTTGATTAGAAATACACACTAAAAATACAATGGTGACAATGATAATATATTGATAAAAATTGAACAATAACTTTAAAATTATTTATTACGTATTATCATATACAATTGTAGATTGTTTTCACTAAACAAATGTAGATGTTTTCAGAGACTGTATTCACTAAACAAATGTAGATGTTTTCAGGGATTATTCACTAAGCAGAAGTAGATGTTTACAGAGACTACATTCACTAAACAAATGTAGGTGTTTTCAGAGACAGTAATAACTATACAGTTGTAATCTTTGTAGAGACAGTACTCACTACATAGTTGTAGATGTCTGTAGAGACAGTACACACTACACAGTTTAAGATGACTTAGAAGAGTTTCAGTCCAACACAGGACATTTAGGCCAAAAATGGAAAGCCAGTATTCCAGGATCAGAGAATCTTAGAAAGGTGGGAAGAGTATTTTAAAGATCTACTGAAGCCTGAAATTGAAGGATCAACAAAGGAACAATTCCAGCCCAAATATCCTGACACTACCAAGTCATTTTGTGGCAGACCTTACAAGGAGGAGGTCAAAAGGCTACGTCTGTATGTTTTTCATCCATTTTTCATGTTTTTATCTGTTGTGTTGTTTTTGTATGTGATCCTTGAAAAAGGCTTTTGCTGAAATACTGGATTGTTTTATGTCCTTCATTTATATGTACTCATCTTGCTTCCTGCCATTCTTGTTTCTGTCCACTTTCCTCACTTTTTCTATCTTTTTTGTAAAAACTGTACCATACACTCATCTATTTTCATTACCGAAACTGAAGCAGAGCATGTTTGGGTGTGCCCCAGTAGTTGTGATCTGGAGCCGAGTGTGGTGATGCTAATTCCTAGATTCAAGAGGATTCATCTTAGCCTCTCTTGTCATTGTCCTCTTTGGGGTCTATTGAGGTCATTTTCCCCATGTCTCCCATTTGTGATTTTCTGATTGTTTCTTCTCCAGATGTGGCTCACATATACCCACCTTTCTGATTGTTTCTTTTCCAGATGTGGCTCACATATACCCACCTTTCTGATTGTTTCTTTTCCAGATGTGGCTCACATATACCCACCTTTCTGATTGTTTCTTTTCCAGATGTGGCTCACATATACCCACCTTTCTGATTGTTTCTTTTCCAGATGTGGCTCACATATACCCACCTTTCTGATTGTTTCTTTTCCAGATGTGGCTCACATATACCCACCTTTCTGATTGTTTCTTCTCCAGATGTGGCTCACATATGCCAACCTTTCTGATTGTTTCTTCTCCAGATGTGGCTCACATATGCCCACCTTTCTGATTGTTTCTTCTCCAGATGTGGCTCACATATGCCCACCTTTCTGATTGTTTATTCTCCAGATGTGGCTCACATATGCCCACCTTTCTGATTGTTTCTTCTCCAGATGTGGCTCACATATACCCACCTTTCTGATTGTTTCTTCTCCAGATGTGGCTCACATATGCCCACCTTTATTTCATGATCACTGCTGAGACTGCTTCATTTCTCTTATCTCTGCTTTTGTCTTGAATTTGTTTCATTGTATACAGAGTATTTGTCTTAGATATTTGTTTCATTGTATACAGAGTATTTGTCTTAGATATTTGTTTCATTGTATACAGAGTATTTGTCTTAGATATTTGTTTCATTGTATACAGAGTATTTGTCTTAGATATTTGTTTCATTGTATACAGAGTATTTGTCTTAGATATTTGTTTCATTGTATACAGAGTATTTGTCTTAGACAAATATAAATATTTGTTTTAAATTTTGTCCAATTTATTTTCTATTTCTTTGGGGTTTTTTTTATCTTTTGCAACCATACATAGGGATGGGTTAGGGTTGAGCTGAATATCCCAAACTTTGCTCTTGCACTTAAAGTTTTGATTTCTATATTTTCTCAAGGTTCTTAAAGGCCAGTGCTGCCCTTGCTATTCTGATTCGACCTTCTTTTCTCATGTCCCCTTCCTGATCTATGTAACTTCTGAGATATACAGAATGATCTATTTCTTCTATCGCAGTTCCTTCCAAATATATCTTTTCCTCTTGTGCAATTAGTTTTTACATTATTTTCATCTTTTCCTTGATCTCCAGTCCTATTCTGCTAGCCATTGGGTGCTGTATTTTCTTGCATAATTTCCACATTAAGCACTATGTCGTCCACAAAATAACAGAAACATATTCAACAGAAAATAACACCTACCCTACTCAAAACATTATTACTATCCTACTTAGAACATCACTAATACCCTACTCAAAATATCACACCTACCCTCCTTAGAACATCACAACTATCCTACTCAGAATATCCCAGCTACCCTCCTTAGAACATCACAACTATCCTACTCAGAACATCCCAGCTATCCTACTCGGAACATCACAACTACCCTACTCAGAACATCACAACTACCCTACTCAGAACATCACAACTACCCTGTTCAGAACATCACAAATACCCTACTGAGAACATGAAGACAGTGCTGTTATCTCGGCCCATAAAAACAAAATTCAGATTTGTAAAATGTTATATCTACTCTATTTTACTGTATGGAGCAGAAACCTGGCCTCTAAGCAAAAAAATGGAGAGAAAGAAATGTGGTTCTACAGAAAACTAGGTCATATAATATGGAGAATGAAAAGAACAAATGCACAAGTTATAGAACAGCTCCAAGTGCGATGTGAACTTCTCAAAGAAATTAGGAAGAAGAAAAGAAAATACTTTGGCCATATCAAAAGACATAACAATATACTGAAGACCATACTAGAAGGAAAGATGGAAGGAAAAGATATGTAGATGGGAAGATAATATTTGAGAATGGACAGGATACACAGCCTGGCTGAGTGCACCATCAAGACAAGGGAATGAGGGAACTGGAAACTCATTACCATCAATCTTTGTTCTGGAAAAGGCACATGATGATGTTGAACATATTCTTACTTTAGTTTTAGTTAGCTCTTTACATAAGTGTTTGCATCCTTACTTTAGCTAGCTTTTAGTAACACAAGTAGTTGTTTTCTTACTTTAGCTATTTTTTAATAACACAAGTAGTTGCTTACTTAATTTAGCTAGTTTTTAATGACATAAGTAGTTGTTTTCTTACTTTAGCTAGTTGTTAATGACACAATTAGTTGCTTTCTTACTTTAGCTAGCTTTTAATGACACATGTAGTTGCTTTCTTACTTTAGCTAGCTTTTAATGACACAAGTAGTTGCTTTCTTACTTTAGCTAGCTTTTAATGACACATGTAGTTGCTTTCTTACTTTAGCTAGCTTTTAATGACACAATTAGTTGCTTTCTTACTTTAGCTAGCTTTTAATAACACAAGTAGTTGTTTTCTTACTTTAGCTAGCTTTTAGCACAAGTAGTTGTTTTCTTACTTTATCTCTTTCCAACACCAACAGAATGGAACACTAGCCTTTTTATTTTTGTACTTCTGGTGTGCAGATCTTCAGTGGTGGAAGACAGAAGAAGTTGCTTTCTGTAGTGAGAGAAATAATGAAGAGGAAGTAATGAAGATGTGAAGAGCAGAGTGAATATAAATGGTAATCTGAGGAAAAAAGTTTGTGGAGTAGTCTTAGACAAACAGTTTGTAGAGTCATGAGAGTCTTGGACAAACAGTATGTGGAGTCATGAGAGTCTTGGACAAACAGTATGTGGAGTCATGAGAGTCTTGGACAAACAGTATGTGGAGTCATGAGAGTCTTGGACAAACAGTATGTGGAGTCATGAGAATATTAAACAGTATGTGGAGTCATGAGAATCTTAAACAGTATGTGGAGTCATGACTGTCTTAGACAAATGGTATGTGGCATCATAAGAGTCTTAGACAAACAGTATGTGGAGGCATGAGAGCCTTAGGCAAATTGTATGTGGAGGCATGAGAGTCTTAGATATACAGTTTGTGGAGTCATGAGAGTCTTAGATACACAGTTTGTGGAGTCATGAGAGTCTTAGATACACAGTTTGTGGAGTCATGAGAGTCTTAGATACACAGTTTGTGGAGGCATGATAGTCTTAGATACAAAGTTTGTGGAGTCATGAGAGTCTTAGATACACAGTTTGTGGAGGCATGATAGTCTTAGATACACAGTTTGTGGAGTCATGAGAGTCTTAGACAAACTGTGTAGACATGAGAGAGGGAGTGAATTTTAGCAGCAGTCTGAAACAGTCTATTGAGACATGAGAGTCTTAGACAAAAAGTTTGTGTAGACATGAGAGTCATAGACAAAAAGTTTGTGTAGACATGAGAGTCATAGACAAAAAGTTTGTGTAGACATGAGAGTCATAGACAAAAAGTTTGTGTAGACTTGATAGTCTTAGACAAAAAGTTTATATAGACATGAGAGTCATAGACAAAAAGTTTGTGTAGACATGAGAGTCATAGACAAAAAGTTTGTGTAGACATGAGAGTCATAGACAAAAAGTTTGTGTAGACATGAGAGTCTTAGACAGTTTGTGGAGACATGGGAATCTTAGACAGTTTGTGGAGACATGGGAGTCTTAGACAGTTTGTGGAGACATGGGAGTCTTAGACAGTTTGTGGAGTCATGGAAGCCATAGACAGTTTGTAGATAAATGAAGAAGAGATCTACTACTATGACAGAAAACATTTGAAAGGATAAAATCTATTCCAGTATTAGATGACATGTAAATACCACGTATAGTGAACATATCTTTTCTGTTACATTTTCCTGACACTTATCTGATGAAGTGTCATGAAAAAACTGGATGTTGGAGATAATAATTGACACAGATAAAATATCTCTTCAGTACCTGTGTATTCAGTGAAATCATATGTTGTGATAATAATAATGAATAACATCAATATTAGGCAGGAGAAGATAAACACATTATTCTGCACATGTGAGATATGAGAGCTGTCTGAGATACCAGAGATAAGTGAAATATCGAGTAGCCAAAGCTTTATAATAAGTATTCATGACCTGGGGATGATGAGGAGTTAAAACCCTGATGTTCTAATTTATGTGATACTATTATCTGTCAAAGCAGTGCTGTGAGACAGAAAGAAAGAGGTTACTAAACATAGAGATTATGTAAGGTTCTAATTATCACATTTCAGTTGATGTTGGATGTTGAAGTCCAACCATTTTGTGTTGTTCTACATCAAGATTTTTGCATGATTTTTCTGCCAGCAGCGCAAATAATTTTCTCTCTTTGTAACCCCAAAACTTGATCTGGATTAAATGACAGCATAATATATGATAACCAGAAGAACATCAAGACATTTTTGTTTGTAGTAAAGCATAATTTTATCTGTGATCAAATTCAACAAGTTTTAAAATAACTGATTAAAAACAAACATTTATCAAGGATTATGGCATTGGAAGAAAAACAAACACATAAATATGATGTGGCTGCCACTGAAAATGATGAGATGTCTTCTTGTGAGATTTTCTCAAAGTTCAGAGAGCCGGTCTACAGAAGTCAGTTCTTGCACTGGATGTGGTTGCCTTGTGCTATGATCACTCTTGTAAGTACACCCAGCATCTGGTCATCTTCTCAGATTGCCTCCACTGTTTTCTCTGCTACTGGCAGTTTTAAGGTTTGTTTTGTCTCCCACTGGCTTACTTCACTCAAGTATTTAGTTTTATTTTTCACTTTTTTAATCCATGAATCTGCCGTTGGTTGCTAGTGTTTTTTAATTGCTATCTTGCCTTTGCTAGATCAAAACTTGTCATTGTCTTTTCATTGTTTGTTTTGTATACTCTTGTTTGTCATCTCACTGAACATGCAAAAGTTGGTATTTTATTACAAGAAAAGTAAGACAATATAATTGATGTGCACAGTTTCTTGACAATATAGTTATGTGCACAGTTTCTTGACAATATAATTGATGTGCACAGTTTCTCAACAATATAATTGATGTGCACAGTTTCTTGACAATATAGTTATGTGCACAGTTTCTTGACAATATAATTGATGTGCACAGTTTCTTGACAATATAATTGATGTGCACAGTTTCTTGACAATATAGTTATGTGCACAGTTTCTTGACAATATAATTGATGTGCACAGTTTCTCAACAATATAATTGATGTGCACAGTTTCTCAACAATATAATTGATGTGCACAGTTTCTTGACAATATAATTGATGTGCACGGTTTCTTGACAATATAATTGATGTGCACAGTTTCTCAACAATATAATTGATGTGCACAGTTTCTCAACAATATAATTGATGTGCACAGTTTCTCAACAATATAATTGATGTGCACAGTTTCTCAACAATATAATTGGTGCACAGTTTCTCAACAATATAATTGATGTGCACAGTTTCTCAACAATATAATTGATGTGCACAGTTTCTCAACAATATAATTGATGTGCACAGTTTCTCAACAATATAATTGATGTGCACAGTTTCTCAACAATATAATTGATGTGCACAGTTTCTCAACAATAATTGATGTGCACAGTTTCTCAACAATATAATTGATGTGCACAGTTTCTCAACAATATAATTGATGTGCACAGTTTCTCAACAATATAATTGATGTGCACAATTTCTCAGCAATATAATTGATGTGCACAGTTTCTCAACAATATAATTGATGTGCACAGTTTCTCAACAATATAATTGATGTGCACAGTTTCTCAACAATATAATTGATGTGCACAGTTTCTCAACAATATAATTGATGTGCACAGTTTCTCAACAATATAATTGATGTGCACAGTTTCTCAACAATATAATTGATGTGCACAGTTTCTCAACAATATAATTGGTGTGCACAGTTTCTCAACAATATAATTGGTGCACAGTTTCTCAACAATATAATTGATGTGCACAGTTTCTCAACAATATAATTGATGTGCACAGTTTCTCAACAATATAATTGGTGCACAGTTTCTCAACAATATAATTGGTGCACAGTTTCTCAACAATATAATTGATGTGCACAGTTTCTCAACAATATAATTGATGTGCACAGTTTCTCAACATATAATTGGTGCACAGTTTCTCAACAATATAATTGATGTGCACAGTTTCTCAACAATATAATTGATGTGCACAGTTTCTCAACAATATAATTGGTGCACAGTTTCTCAACAATATAATTGATGTGCACAGTTTCTCAACAATATAATTGGTGCACAGTTTCTCAACAATATAATTGATGTGCACAGTTTCTCAACAATATAATTGGTGCACAGTTTCTCAACAATATAATTGATGTGCACAGTTTCTCAACAATATAATTGATGTGCACAGTTTCTCAACGATATAATTGATGTGCACAGTTTCTCAACAATATAATTGATGTGCACAGTTTCTCAACAATATAATTGATGTGCACAGTTTCTCAACAATATAGTTATGTGCACAGTTTCTCAACAATGTAATTGGTGCACAGTTTCTCAGGCACTAGCACTGTATTCAAGCTCTTAATGTGGCAAATCTTATTGCAAGTTAGAATCTTGGAGTTGTCAGCCAACCTCAAGTTAGTACTCTCCATGCTGGTTATGTTTTCAAAGTCCAGATCAGTCAACTTGAGTATCATTACCATCCTCATCATTAAACACAGGTGCTGTTAGTCATACTTTTCCAAAGATCTCAGTCCTTGATATTTTCCATCAGCTCAGTTGGTGGCTGTCTAACATCGTGTTAGACTGTCCATGTTTTTTTCTCTGTTCTTCTGGCACTCTTCTCATTTATCCTTCCTGCTATAATGTGCTCAAGGACTTCTCCTCTATGTCCAGTAAATGATGTTTGTCATTTTCTTAACGAATTTATTAGGTTCCTTTCTACATTGACTTTTGTTAGACTTTCCCTGTTTGTTGTCTTAGCTGTCCATGCTACATATAACATCCTTCTAAGAAACCACATCTCTGGTGCTTCTAGTGATCTTTGCATTGATTTGTTTATTATTTGTTTTAGCTAATATCAGTCCCATAGAGTAGGACAAGATCAGTGTAACATTTTAGAATTCCCTAAGTGATGTTTAGTGACAAATGCATTGCATAAGATGTTTCTCATTTGTTTGGGAGTTGTTTTGGCCTAGCATATTCTGTTATTTCAGAGGCACACTTCCTATCTGATTTTCATGTGTGCCCAAATATTTAAATGTATACACTTTTCAAGGCTAATCCTTGTAATTTAACACTGCATTTAGATGGGTTGTTCCTTGTACTGTAACACTGCATTTAGATGGGTTGTTCCTTGTACTTTAATACTGCATTTAGATGGGTTGTTCCTTGTACTTTAACACTGCATTTAGATGGGTTGTTCCTTGTACTGTAACACTGCATTTAGATGGGTTGTTCCTTGTACTGTAACACTGCATTTAGATGGGTTGTTCCTTGTACTTTAACACTGCATTTAGATGGGTTGTTCCTTGTACTTTAACGCTGCATTTAGATGGGTTGTTCCTTGTACTTTAACACTGCATTTAGATGGGTTGTTCCTTGTACTGTAACATTGCATTTAGATGGGTTGTTCCTTGTACTTTAACACTGCATTTAGATGGGTTGTTCCTTGTACTGTAACATTGCATTTAGATGGGTTGTTCCTTGTACATTAACACTGCATTTAGATGGGTTGTTCCTTGTACTGTAACATTGCATTTAGATGGGTTGTTCCTTGTACTTTAACACTGCATTTAGATGGGTTGTTCCTTGTACTTTAACACTGCATTTAGATGGGTTGTTCCTTGTACTTTAACACTGCATTTAGATGGGTTGTTCCTTGTACTGTAACACTGCATTTAGATGGGTTGTTCCTGTGTGATACGACCACTGTTTCTGTATTTTTTTTTCTATTTATGGTGAGTCCTTTCTTCTCACTTTCTTTCACTACTTTATTCAATAATTTCTGAAGACTCTTTTCATTATAACTCAAGCAAACAATTTTGATAATATATAAAATAACTACTTTTTT
The DNA here is from genome assembly GCA_009760885.1 of Achatina immaculata. Taxonomy (NCBI): domain Eukaryota; kingdom Metazoa; phylum Mollusca; class Gastropoda; order Stylommatophora; family Achatinidae; genus Lissachatina; species Lissachatina immaculata. The sequence continues at coordinate 66,874,227 of CM019691.1, read as the reverse complement.
TTAAAACTAAAACTCTAACAAGAACATAAACAAGCATTTCACAAGCAAATAGTATCACTGAAACAAGCCACAAATATCTTAAAAATACTGTGTTGTGGTGCGTCAAGTCAATTGTTATTATTTTTAATGTCACTATATGCATGTTGGATGCTTCTAATGTTTATGCTGTTTATTTTATGAACTGAACTTTTATTAGGAGCAACAGTACAGAGTGAGAAGGAAGAGAGAGAGCATATGTGAGAGAGAGAATGTGTGAGAGATCATGGGAGAAAGAGAGAGCATGAGAGAGAATGTGTGAGAGATCATGAGAGAGAGGGCATGTGTGAGAAGATGAGAGAGAGAATGTGTGAAAGATCATGAGAGAGAGGGCATGTGTGAGAGAGAATGTGTGAGAGATCATGAGAGAGAGCGCATGTGTGAAGAGCATGAGAGAGAGAATGTGTGATAGAGCATGAGAGAGACCATGAGAGAGAGAGAGAGGGCATGTGTGAGAGATCATGAGAGAGAGAGAGGGCATGTGTGAGAGAGCATGAGAGAGAATGTGTGAGAGATCATGAGAGGAGAGAGAGGGCATGTGTGAGAGATCATGAGAGAGAGAGAGGGCATGTGTGAGAGAGCATGAGAGAGAATGTGTGAGAGATCATGAGAGAGAGAGAGAGAGGGCATGTGTGAGAGAGCATGAGAGAGAGAATGTGTGAGAGATCATGAGAGAGAGGGCATGTGTGAGAGAGCATGAGAGAGAGAATGTGTGAAAGATGAGAGAGAGGGCATGTATGAGAGAGCATGAGAGAGAGAATGTGTGATAGAGCATGAGAGAGAGCATGTGTGAGAGAGAGCATGAACATACTTTATACTTTATTTTCAAAGGGTTAAGATTTGGGCACGCAGAGATAGCATGTGTGAGAGAGCATGAGAGAGAGAGAGCATGTACATTCCCTGTACACACACACTCAGCTATACATCTTTTATGTTCATCCCTTGTACACACATACTTAATCACACATCGTTTATGTTCATCCCTTGTACACGCACATGCTTAATCACACATTGTTTATGTTCATCCCTTGTACACACATATACTTAATCACACATCGTTTATGTTCATCCCTTGTACACACATATACTTAATCACACATCGTTTATGTTCATCCTTTGTACACACATATACTTAATCACACATCATTTATGTTCATCCCTTGTACACACATATACTTAATCACACATTGTTTATGTTCATTCCTTGTACACACATATACTTAATCACACATCGTTTATGTTCATCCCTTGTACATATACTCTTACTTAATCACACATCTTTTACTTGTATGTTCAACTTTTGTCTGCATACATTCAACTTTACATCTTTTATGTTCATTACTTGTACACACAGTGAACTATGTATCTTTTATGTTCAAATTTTGTCTGCATACACAACTCTCTATCAACAATCTATCATGCACTATGTAAAAAGATATGGCATTCAGGTATTTGGCCAAAAGAATGGAAAAGAACTGTATTCATACCACTGCCAAAAAAGGGTACCCTGAAATTATGCACCAACTACAGAACTGTTGCCCTGATTAGTCATGCCAGTAAAACTCTGTTAAAAATCATAATGGGTAGACTTCGTAAGAAAATAGAAGAAGAAGTCAATATGGTCCAAGCTGGTTTCAGGCAAGGAAGAGGATCAAGAGATCATATATTCAATCTAAGATTAATAATAGAGAAATGCAGAGAGTTTAATGTGAATCTATATTTATCCTTTATAGACTACTCAAAGGCATTTGATTGTGTACAACACCAGAAACTTTGGGAAATAATGGAAAAAATGGGATTTCCAACACATTTGATACAATTAACATCACTGCTGTATCTAGACCAACAAGCAGCAGTAAGAATAAATGGTGAAACAACAACTTGGTTTGACATAAAACAAGGGGTCCGTCAGGGGTACATATTGTCACCCTACTTATTTAACTTGTGTACTGAAAATATAATGAGGAATGTTAGAGAAGATGTAGACAAAGAATATTATGATGCCATAACAATTGGAGGTTATGAAATACCAGAGATTAGATATGCTGATGACACAGTGTTACTATCCACAACACAAAAAGGAATGGAAAAACTAATTATGTCAGTCCATAAGAACAGCAAAGAGCAGAACCTCTATCTTAATGCGAAGAAAACTAAATTGATGACAACTGACAAAACAAACAAGCCAGATGAAATATATATCAAGGAGGAAAAATTGGAAGAAGTGGAGAGTTTTGAATATCTTGGATCACTACTAACTAATAATGGAGATACAATGAGGGAAATTAAAAGGACATCTATCACTCTTCAGAAAGTAAAACAAATCAAGAATCTGTGGAGAGGAGCAGGTAGAATTACAAAAATAAGATTTTTAAGGTCATGCATCTTTCCCATCGCAACATATGCCTGTGAGACCTGGACACTTAACAAAACAGCTGAGAAACACATAAATGCCTTTGAATGTAAATGCTACATAAGAGTTCTCCAAATATCGTGGACACAAAAAAGAACAAATATATCTATACTACAAGAACTTAATATTGAAGAAGGCTGGCTAGTAAATAGGATTAAACAGAGAAAACTGAAATATTTTGGACACATTAAACGTCATGATAATTTAGAGAAGACCATATCGGAAGGATGCATAATGGGAAAAAGAAAAAGAGGAAGACCAAAACGAAGATGGCTGCAAGAAATCGTTGACGATCTGCAAATGGACGCAGTAGCAGCAGGCCATCTTGCTCACAACCGAGAGGCCTACAGGAGTGCTGTTAGGGAGGCAAAGTTCCGCAAGGGACATGCAAATGAATGACACAACTCTCAAGGTCCCTGCAGTCAGGCATAGGATATCATGCCCTTCCACAACCCTCAGTTCCTTGTACATCTCAACAGGCTTGCCACTGAGCATCTCCCTGTGCCAGGTTGCCAGATCATCAAACATCTTTTCTCTCTGTCTACTTCTGTCTCTTCTACCTTCAATCTTCCTTGTTTGCTCAACCATAAATCTTTAATGTTCAACTCCCGTCTGTAATCAGAGCCCGGCATCGGCGCACTGTGGACATTCCCATATGTGCTCCGCCTTCTGCTCTACACCCACTGAAGCGTGCGCCACCTGATGGAGCCAGTCACACACTCACTGTGGGTAACAGGCACTAAACCACTTCATTAAGAAAAATGTTCACTTCCCCTCTTCTCACAAAATTTTATCATCCTCCCGATTGTCATCATTCAGCCCAGTGTCATCCTCCTTACGCAGCCTGTCCAAAGTGACTCTTGCAATCTCCGCCTTGTCCATCCTTAGGTTGCCCTGAACTGATGCCGTGCCTGTCAGCTTGTCTGCTTTCTCATTGGCTTTGACGTCTGTGTGACCCGGGCAGCAGATCCACGTCAAACTGGATAACCAAGGGCCGTCTAGAAGCCGAACCCACTCCCAGAGATAGAAATGTCTCTCAATTCTCCGTAACATGTTTTGGGAGTCTGTTACAATGACCCCATGCTAGTCGTCCTGCTCTATCACCCAGGAAATTGCTTCTAATAATGCCTACACCTCCATTCTCATGCTCAAAGTTGTGGTTGCCCAGGCTCCTGATTTACTGGCAACCGGTTTGCCGTTGCGATAGACAATATAGCCCCACCCACTTTCTTAAGCCTTATGTCACAGAAAGATCACAAAGTCATGTGGTTTGGAGTTGATGCATCCGGACTTCTGTTTTACCCTGAGCACAGTCTCGGCATTCACGCCCAAGCTGGATCGCAATCTTCACTTGATTCTGTATATTAGACACTTTAGTTCATTCCAGTTCTAATTGGATCTGCTTTGCATTGTAAACTGCTAATAGTGTCTCTTCTGCCTCCGCCATCCACGATCTCCCTTCGCTTGCCCTTTGCTGATTCAGCACTGGTAGAAGGGGGTTGTTTGGTATGCAGTCAGTCCTGAGGTGTGTCTTCACTAGCGCATACTTGCTCTTTACTCTCATGCTGGCCACATCCAGCAAGTAGCACATAGCTATGATCGGACTATCCCTGGTGCACCCCAAGAACTGCTCTCATGGCCTCATTTTAGATTCTGTCAAGCTTGGTTATCCGAGTCGTGGATAAAGTCGGTAGGCCGAGGCCATACTCAATCACCGACGTCACTAACGCCCACATCAGCAGAAAGACTGTCTGTTGTGGCAGATCAGCACGTGCCATGGTCTTCACTGCGCTGAGCCTTTTCTTTGCTTTCTGAATGACCATTCCATGTGGTGACTGAAAGATAGTGTCCTTTCTAACACAATCCCAAGGTACTCCAAAAACTGTTCCCTCTCGGTATATTAACTTGCATTGCACTGCCAGAAGGGTGGTCTTCGTATATCTGTTATCTAATAAGTACAACAGGATTTTGGCCTTGGTGTGGTTTATCTCTGCGTTATTGTCCTTACACCAACGATCACATTTGACCTATTCTTGTCCTTTGCACAACATGCAGACATTGTAATACAAAAAGCTAGGAAAGCGTTGGGAGCAGTTAGGTTAACGTCTGCAGCAAACTTTCCACAGCTCACTCTGATCTTGCTGATGCAGGCGCTGGTGATGTCACCGTTGGAGTATGGTCTAGGCTTACTCGGCCTGTAAAATACACCCCTGAACAAACTGCATTTTGTGCAGAACAAAGCAATGAGAGTGGTCTTGAGTTGCACCAGGGATACTCCTATAGCAGCCTTGCGCTGTCTGCTTGACATGCTGAGTGTAAGGTCTAAACACAAGTATCTTCAGGCCGTACATCAGAGTTGCTAGCATGAAGGATCATTCCAAGGAGTTTGGGATGATAAAGGGCAGATGCATGAAACGCGACAGATCCTGGATGGCTGAGGCTGATGATACCGTTTAAAAACGTGTTTGGTCCAAGTTTACATTTATAATTAGTGGGAGGAATATTTTCTCAAGATGGTTTACAGACCAACATTTCTCTTGGCAATGTACTTCCGTACTCGAGGCCAACCTAGCTCCCCCATCATGACCGCCAACCCAGGTTCTCCCCTCCCCCTTGCTATATTGTAAGCTAATTTTGCCTAAATCTTCAAGCATTCAATCAACACAACAGTACATTGACATGCAGTACAGATCACGAAGGCTGAATTCAATAATACAACAATTTTAATCTCACAATGAACCCAAACAACGACAAACAACAGGCACTGACAATTAACATGACATTAAGACATTATTCATCAATAAAGGAAAAACAATGTGAGGAACAATCAATGAAAATGCAAATTAAGTCAAGAATAATATCATTTAATAATGAAACTTCTCAGGTCTGCAATATTTACATTGTTACTCTATGTGGCTGGGGTCCTCAGCTCACTTGGCCCTACCTGTGGCATCCACCACGACTATATGTGCCATTGCACTTTCATCTCCGCAGCCATTCCTGCCATTATCTACACCAACAGCATCTGCATTGATGCAAACACATGGTCAATCTACATGAAAAAGCATAATACAAAAGAATACATGTTACCAACTGAGAAAATCACAATGAAATCAGACAAAAATTATCTTCTTACACGGAATGACACGAACCCTATATCACAGCTTACAGCACAACTACGTAATCTACACCACATGAGGTGGGAACAGGCAGAATATAACTAACGATCAAAATAATACACATGAAGTTTGCAGCACATCCATAAGCACAACTAAACAAGACATCGCCCGGCCATTACCTCTAAAATGATCAAGCTAATGTTTATATATATATATATATATATATATATATATATATATATATATATATATATATATCCGAAAACCAACTACCAAATTACGTGGACGATGACGCTCCGATCAATGTCATACACCCCTCGATCTAAGCGTGTATCGTCCACACAATAATGCCAGTGTGCGATCTAGATGAAGTATTTACAGGTGATGACTGGTTATGGGTACAGGAACAACCTCAGCTAACAACGAGTACTGAACAGAAGGGCCGCATAGGGAGCAGTTGAACTTTGGGTTCAAGATCTCATCCAGCATCGCTGTGGGTCCTCCGACACGGTAATATATACAGATGACTCAGTGTCTTGGAAGAGCAGAAGTGATTGGGGTTTTGTTGTCTACCGCAGTGAAAGAGTAGTGGCACAGGGTTCGGGAGCCTTTGAATGCGAATGGAAACTGAGGCTGTGTTGGCGGCAATGGAGTGGCTAGTTGCCCATGATGTAGTTCATGGCGTCAATGTGACAGATTCACAGAGTTATCTTCGTAAGACTAAGAAAAAATTGCTTCAAAAAGAATGTGAGGAGCCTAATGTAGCTTTATTGATTGACTGATTGATCTTTATTTTAAAAGGGTTAAACATTGGGCACGCAGGTCCGTCTGACATTTTGCCTTTTATCATACAACTTTCACTCTGTTCAGACATTCTACAAATATGCTGCTCATATAACCAACATAACTAACACTGGAAAGCTGAGAGACATAAAATATAACATTTACGTTTCGCTCTTATCCATGCACTCAGTACAGAAAGTAACTATATACTTGTACATATACAAGTTGTTTGTGCTTGATCTTTGTCACTAATAAGCTTTACTGCTCGCTTTTGAAGTGAGTAAAGCCTCTTTGTATTGGACACTGAGCAACCATCCCAGATTGTTGAACAGTAGTCTAAATGTGTTTTATATGTGATATGTAGTACGTCTTCTTTGTGTCTTGATCGATGAAGTGCTTAATTTTGCCTAACTGGTATACTTTTTGTGTGATGAGTTTTGTTAGAGCACGCATTTGAGAGTTCCAATTGAGATGTTGGTCAGTAATAAGACCTAGTGTTTTATGTTCGCTAATGTTTTCTATCTGTGATGATTCCGTACAGGGCCGAAGTGTTGTTCTTGTCGCGTTTTTTAGCTTCTGTCTCGTTGTTATGAGCGTTGATTTAGTCTCATCAGTATTTATAACCATGCCATTGTTGTTGCTCCATTTAATTAGATTGTTTAACTCGACCTGAATGGTTGATTCTAGGTTAATACAGTCGTAGTCACTGGTGTCGACTCTGCAATCATCGGCAAAAAGTCCACAAGACGAGTGTTTAAGATGAAGTGGAAGATCATTTATATAGATTGCAAAGAGCAACGAGCCTTGTCCAAGGCACGCGGGAGTACATGCCAATGGAGTGCAAATAGGCTTTTTGGATAGGATAAAATAAATGACAGGCTGAGAATGAACAAAGGTGACATTAGTAAAGTCATATTGGAAAGACTGCTGGAAAATGATGAGCAGGAATGGAAAAAAAACCATTATAATTGTGAACCGATTGATGGAGCTAGGACAAATTAAGGGTGCTGGTGGGAAATCTAAACTATGTGGCAGAAAACGCATCGTAAAGAACCAACACTTGATGGGAACTATTAGCAAACAAACTCTTGGAAGGACGCCATAGCACGCCGCGGAGCATATACGGGGGTTGTCCTGAATGCAGTGACGCCAGATTCTCATTTGAATTTTTGTCCTTACACCAACCAATGATATATTTTCCTGAATATGTGTGTGTAGGTGGGGGTGAGGGGGTGGGGGTGCAAGTATTCTCTGTGTACAGTTCCCATGTACATGTGTCAGAATGTCATATGCGTATGCGAGTATTCAGCCAGGGCCAGTCGGGTATAGTTGTGAAATCCTGGCAGAGTATATGTTGAAAAGCCCTGGTGACAGTGGAGAGCCTTGAGTTAGTCCTGGCAGAGTATATGTTGAAAAGCCCTGGTGACAGTGGAGAGCCTTGAGGTAGTCCTGGCAGAGTATATGTTGAAAAGCCCTGGTGACAGTGGAGAGCCTTGAGGTAGTCCTGGCAGAGTATATGTTGAAAAGCACTGGTGACAGTGGAGAGCCTTGAGGTAGTCCTGGCAGAGTATATGTTGAAAAGCCCTGGTGACAGTGGAGAGCCTTGAGGTAGTCCTGGCGCAGTGATCTTAGGCTTCGAGGTCCAGGATTCATATCGCAGTGCCACAGTTCTTTTTAGAAACACTGAGACTACCCACCAGAAGATCCAGGTGTCAATGCCTATTTCTGTCATAAGGCACAGGAGTGTTGTGTAGTCAACTCTGTTATAGGCATCCTCCAGATCCAGTGCAACAACTGCCGTCTCTTCGTTTCTCTGAAACCCTTCATTAAACATCATATGCCAGTGTAAATGCGTTGCTTGTGTCTCTGCAGGTTCGATAACCACCTAGAGTGCCTGAAAGCTTCTGTTATTCTCCAGTTCCCATATCTTGCTCCATTTCCTATTTCCCAGCCTTAAAATGTGCTTGAAAGGGAGGACATGTTCCAGTGATTTGTAGGTAATTACAGCAACACAACAGTACTTCAGTGACCAGATATCAGATTTGTTTTTTAGGGTTAAAGAAATTTGGAAAATGATGTGCCAAGTGTTTTGAACTTTAGATAGAATATGTGGAAGAACATACAAGTTTCATGGCTCTAGATCATCCCCTTCCTGGCTGAGCCGTTAACTTTCCAGCATCCCCTTATAACCGTTTTACTATCTTTATTTCTTTTGGTTCATCATTTAGCTATTTTCACTGTCAGTATTTCTGTAGGTTTATCATTTAGCTATTTTCACTGTCAGTATTTCTGTAGGTTTATCATTTAGCTATTTTCACTGTCAGTATTTCTGTAGGTTTATCATTTAGCTATTTTCACTGTCAGTATTTCTGTAGATTCATCGTTTTCATATGAAAACTCCAACGAGGCGGGTGGGATTGTTTACACAGATGGATCCGTAGAACAATCCATGAAACCAACGATGGCTTCACCATAAACACAAGCAGTATGATGATGTCAGTGATGATAGCATTTGTCTGGCTGGAGTCACTAGACTACGCCCATGTTTGCATACTAAGTGATTCAATGCGTATGATCTGGAAGGTCCAGGCATATTCTGTACACAGGCAGTGGATTAAGTCATTGCACAGATCAACGATTCTCAGGGTCATCATCATCTATGTCCCTGGGCATACGGCATCCAGGGAAATGAAAGAGCTGATATGTTGGCTGGTTCTGCCATCAATGCAGATGGACAACTATTGGATCAGTCCACTTAGGAAGATAGGCAGAGTGGAGGACTTGGAGAGCAGTAAATCAACATCGTTGCTTAGAGGGAGCTTGGAGTACAAAGCGGTGTAGCTAGGAATGAGAGTCATACTGCACGCATGAGAGGACTTGCCATCCAACACAGGACGTGCACTGTCAGCTGCAGAATGCTGATAGATATGTTGGAGGGGGGAAGAAGGGAAATTCTGACCACCTAGTGACCTGTCTGGTGTGCAATGATGATGATCCAAACCATACACTGTCAATATTTCTATAGTTTATCATTTAGCCGTTTTATTGTCAATATTTCTATAGTTTATCATTTAGCCGTTTTCCTGTCAATATTCCTATAGTTTATCATTTAGCCGTTTTACTGCCAATATTTCTGTAGTTTCATTATTTAGCCGTTTTACTTTCCATATTTCTGTAGTTTCATTATTTAGCCGCTTTACTTCCACATTTCTATATTTTATAATTTAGCCGTTTTACTGTCAATATTTCTATATTTTATCATTTAGCCGTTTTACTTTCCATATTTCTGTAGTTTCATTATTTAGCCGCTTTACTTCCACATTTCTATATTTTAACATTTAGCCGTTTTACTGACCGTATTTCTGTAGCTTCATCATTTAGCCGTTTTACTGTCCATATTTCTATTGTTTATCATTTAGCCATTTTACTGTCCATATTTCTATAGTTTATCATTTAGCCGTTTTGTTCTAAGGATTGTTATATCCGGAGGTGAGGTGGGGGATACGCTTTCCACTCCGATGAAATGTCACCAAGGCGTGCGTCTCAAATAGCCTCTTACAGTCAAGTCTAGCTCCTGGCCTTCTCGTGGCAGAACTGATCAAACTGACAGGAGAAGGAGCGAAGACGAATATCTGGCGCCTGAAAACCAGACGCTTCCGGTAGATGAGAGTCATGTTTGGTAGCTCATCTACCGCTTCTGGCGAGATTCTTCAGCTACCGTGCGTGGAGTGGGGCTCCTCCCGGCCAGTGAAGAAAAGGTGAAATAAAGGATTAAGTGAAGTAATCAGTAGTCTCGAGGTCATGACTGCTCAAATCACGGCACCTCTGCTCTGGAGGTCGGCCACGTCCTATGTGCACTCATACCGGGCGAATTGCTTGAACCGGCTTAACCCAGGGGTTAAGACACTGCTGGCGATATTCTTCGGATGCCACGCGTGAAGTGAAACTCCTCCCTGCCAATGAAGAAAACGCAAAACAAGCAACTAGTTTTGCCGTGCGGCGCCGATGTGAAAAGGTGAATGGAAAGGATAAAGTGAAGCTTAATCGGTATGTCCAGTAGTCTCGCGGCAAGAGCTACTCATACCATGGCACCTCTGCTCTAGAGACCGGCCACGTCCGATATACACCCATATTAGGATAATACGCCTAAACCGTCTCAACCCAGGGGTGAAACTTACTAGTGGCGAGGATTCGTCCTCCTGGACAAAAGCTCCGTTCTGGTCACAACTAGGAAGGGTAGCGGCCACGACCACAAAATGCTGAAGTCGGAGACACTGGACCAGTGCAGTCTAGATAGGCAACCACCTCCCACTTATCGGGGATGTATGCGCATTCTAATCACGCTGAGGTTTTCCAGTGAGAAAATCCAACGCTGGACTGGATGGGCAACCACCTCTCACCAAGCGTGAATACATGGGTATCCCAAAATACGTCGAGGTTTTCCGGAGAGAAAGTCCAACTTTAGCCTGGAGGAGCAATCACCTCTCATCCAGAGAGGATAAACTGATATCCAAAACGCGTCGAGATTTTCCGGTGCACTGGTGCAACGAAAACCACGGTGTCACGCAATCCAGCTTCTGCGACCCACCGAGAATACAGGGTCATGCCCTGTGAAACTCTGAACCTCTAATGGTCCTCTCGGGGATCTCGTGTGATCCTTTCGGGGACCACAGGACCTATCGAGGACCACAGGAGTAAATTCGGTAGGATCTCGGGGCGGTCTTGGTGGTAGAAGCGAACAAAGAAGGAGAAGATTTAGCCGTTTTACTGTCCATATTTCTATAGTTTATCATTTAGCTGATTTACTGTCCATATTTCTGTAGTTTCATTATTTAGATATTTTATTGTCCATATTTCTATAGTTTATCATTTAGCCGTTTTACTGTCAATATTTCTGTAGGTTCATTATTTAGCCATTTCACTATCAATATTTCTATAGTTTATCATTTAGCTGATTTACTGTCCATATTTCTGTAGTTTATCATTTAGCTGATTTACTGTCCATGTTTCTATAGTTTAATTATTTAGATGTTCTATTGTTTATATTTCTATAGTTTATCATTTAGCCATTTCACTGTCCATATTTCTATAGTTTATCATTTAGCCGTTTTACTGTCCATATTTCTGTAATTTCATTAGTTAGAAGTTTTACTGTCCATATTTCTGTAGTTTCATTAGTTAGATGTTTTACTGTCCATATTTCTGTGGTTTCATTATTTAGATGTTTTACTGCCCATATTTATGTAATTTCATCATTTAGATGTTTTGCTGTCCATATTTCTGTAGTTTCATTAGTAGTAAAGAGGATTAAACAAAGAAAACTTAAATATTTTGGACACATTAAACGTCATGATAATATAGAGAAGACCGTCTTTGAAGAGTACATAACAGGGAAAAGAAAGAGGAAGACAAGTCGAAGATGGCTGCAGAACATCGTTGATGATCTGCAAATGGATGCATCAGTACCAGGCCTTCTTGCTCACAACCGAGAGGCCTACACTCACAACCGAGAGGCCTACAGGAGTGCTGTTGAGGAGGTAAAGTTCCACAGGGGACATGCAAATCAATGAATGAATGAACTGTCCATATTTCTTTAGTTTCATTATTTAGCTCTTTTACTGTCAATATTGTTTCATTATTTAGCTCTTTTACTGTCAATATTGTTTCATTATTTAGCTCTTTTACTGTCCATATTTCTGTAGTTTCATTATTTAGCTCTATTACTGTCCATATTTTAGATGTTCTACTGTTCACATTTATGTGGATAACCATTTAATATTGTTTTTTTTTTTAAATCAGGGCATTGTGATCTCACAATCAGGACCAACGATACTTGATCTTCAGATTATTACAGACACTGACGAAGAAACTAGCTCACTTTTCTTTACATCAATGTCCGGGGGCTATCTCCTTGGCGCGTTTGTAGCTGGGGCATTGCACGGAAAGGTTAGTTACAAATTTTAAAATAATAACTGCTTCATTTCACATCTGCTTTTTTTTAATAGAGAAAAGACAAATAAAAGTTTAATAACAACGACAAACTACAACTCCACAAAAAGTTATGGGCCACCCATTTACGAGGGGTGATTGATAAGTTCTCATCATAAGATACAAATACTTGAAACACACAATTGATATTAGGTGCGTTTGTAGATCAGGTTAATGTAAGATTAAACGCCAAGTTTCAAGAAATTAACTGCAACCAATTTTTTTTTTTTTACAGGCTACTGAAGTGGCAAGAGGTGGCAGAAATTGAGAAAATGGATAAAATTTCGCATCGAGCAGTCATTCGCTACCTCTGCATCAAGAGCTTATCATGGAAGGAGATCCATGAGGTTATGGTGGAGACTAGGGGAGAGTGCCCCTTCTTACAGCACAGTGAAGAAATGGGCAGCTCAGTTCAAACATGGAAAGGAGAGTCTGGAAGATGATCCCCATCCAGGAAGACCAAGAACGGTAACCACCGATGAATCCACCGGCAGAATCCATGACATGATAATGGAGGATCGACGATTAACTGAGCGGTACATTGCTACTGAGTTGAGCATCTCCCAGGAACGTGTTCATGCCATTATTCACAATGATCTTCAAATGACAAAGGTTTCTGCTCGATGGGTCCCGAAATTTCTTGGAGCTGATCACAAACGACAGCGTCTCAACATGTCAAGAGACAATCTTGGCAATTTTTCTACACATCCTGAAAAGTTTCTTCAGCAGTCTGTGACTATGGATGAGACCTGTTTTTGGGATTCAGAAGGTGTGCTATTGGTAGACTATTTTCAAAAGGGCAGAACGGTCACCGGGGCCTATTACGCTAACCTTATGAAGCAACTGCGGGTCCTATTAAAGAAAAAGCGCCAAAGAAAATTGATGAGAGGAGTCATCTTTCATCAAGACAGTGCTCCAGTTCACAAGTCGGTGGTGGCAATGGCTGCCATTCATGAATGCGGCTTCCAGTTTCTTGAACATCCTCCTTATTCCCCATATTTTGCACCTTCGGACTATTGCCTGTTTGCCGAACTCAAAAAGGAGCTCGGTGGTCGCAAATTTGCTTCAGATGATGACGTCATTCATGCTGTAGACCACTTTCTACTGGAACAAGATGCTGACTTTTACAAAGAAGGGATTCGTATGCTCCATAGTTGCTGGACTTAAGTGCATAAACTTGCAGGGGGACTATGTTGAGAAATAACCCCAAAAAAGTTGTCCACAAATAATCCGTTGTACCTTATGCCGAGAACTTATCAATCACCCATCGTATTTTCATCGCATATTTTTTTCCAGGTAACATATTGATACAGTAAAGAATAATTTTGTTGAAACTAGTTCAAACAAATAGCTCTCTATGCATGTAACGTATGAAAAGTATTCACCGATTATCATGGTGAATGAAAAATCATGCGCAATAACATTATGTTGCTATGATTTGCGCGTTCCGCCAACCAACGCAGGTAGAACAATGGTGCTGGATCGTGATGCAAGTGCAATAGAGACTCTTATTGAGCACATTCCACTTTTCTTTCGTTTTAAACTTGGCAATAAAATGACACTTGCCAACAGCAAAAACCATGCCCCAGAGAAGGACTCTTAGCACCCAAGAACGTGTTCAAGCTACTGCCTGGGCTGAGAATGGCAAATCCACTTGCAAGAAGATTGGAAGTGTCACATTCTACCATCCAAAGACTTTTAGAGAGATTTAGAGCCACCGGAGGAGTAGAAGACAGAAACCCTCCAGGACGTCCATGTTGTACAAGCTGACAGGATAACGAATATCTCTTCTTGTTTGCTCTTCGCCACCGGGCAGTTATCTGTACCACTCTATGATGTCACCTGATGAATAGTGCAAACATTAACGTCAGCACGATGGCAGTTTGCAGACGCTTACGTGGATTCGGACTTGCCAGCAACGAGAATTCCTCTCACTCCAGCTCACCTCAGAGCCTGTGTTGCCTGGTGTCGTGAGCACATCTAGTGGACACGACGCCAATGGAGTCAAGTTCTCTTTACAGAAGAGTGCGCTTCACTCTGTCATTTAATGATGGCAGGGTTCTTGTTTGGAGAAGGAAAGGAGATCGTGGCACAATTCAAGAAATGAATTGCTATGGAGGAGGTTCTGTCATGGTCTGGGGTGGCTTCAGTTGACAAACAAGATTTCTCTTCATATCATCCATTGCATACCGACCTGCCTAAGGTACTAAGATGCGATACTGCGACCAGGGGAGATTTCTGTCTTGATATTTCAGTGAATTGGCACAAGAAGAGTTATATGTCATGATATTTCAGTGCGTTGGCACAACATGGAGATGATGTGTAGTGTGTGTAGGGGGTGGATTCATAGCAGCAGTGGCTGGAAGCTGTTAATCAGTGCATTGGCACCATTTTAAGATGAATGTATGCCTTGCTTAGGAGAGCCCAGGCCAGCCGGCACACCCGATTCAGTTACATATTAGAGTATTATGCACTGCTATTGATATCATACTTGTTCATTCATGATGATGTATGTTGATGTCTTGTGCGTGTAATGTTGTGTGACGTGATATGGTATGTAGTGTGTATAATAAATACTGATCTATTTTGATTGCTTGGCTTTGTAATGTGTAATAGATATCATGTCATTGGTGGAATGAATGTAAATATGCTGCAAGACTCATACAGTATCCTGGGAGAGAAGATCCTGGGTTGTAGATGAGATGGATTTATGCCTGCCCACCCAGTTCGGCAGTACATAGGCCATGGATTTCGGGTCCTGTCCCTCCACCAAATGTCCCCAACTGAAGACTTAGCACAGTGCTAAGTTTACAATAGCGTGGCCCGTTCGTTCGAACGGAATTATCAGGATAGAGTGGCCCCCTTCATTCACCTGATCTAGCTCCTATAACACCAGGGAACTGTCAGGATGGAGTGACCCACTCATTCACCTGATCTTGCTCCTATAACACCAGAGAATTGTCAGGATGGCGTGGCCTACCCATTCACCTGATCTTGCTTGTTCTTTAACACCAGAGAATTGTCAAGATGGCATGGCCCACCCATTCACCTGATCTTGCTCTTATAACACCAGGGAACTGTCAGGATAGAGTGACCCACTCATTCACCTGATCTTGCTCCTATAACATCAGGGAATTGTCAGGATGGAGTGACCCACTCATTCACCTGATCTAGCTCCTATAACACCAGGGAACTGACAGAATGGCATGGCCTACTCAGTCATCTGATCTTGCTCCTATAACACCAGGGAACTGACAGAATGGCATAGCCCACTCAGTCATCTGATCTTGCTCCTATAACACCAGGGAACTGACAGAATGGCATAGCCCACTCAGTCATCTGATCTTGCTCCTATAACACCAGGGAACTGACAGAATGGCATAGCCCACTCAGTCATCTGATCTTGCTCCTATAACACCAGGGAACTGACAGAATGGCATAGCCCACTCAGTCATCTGATCTTGCTCCTATAACACCAGGGAACTGACAGAATGGCATAGCCCACTCAGTCATCTGATCTTGCTCCTATAACACCAGGGAACTGACAGAATGGCGTGGCCCACTCAGTCATCTGATCTTGCTCCTATAACACCAAGGAACTGACAGAATGGCATAGCCCACTCAGTCATCTGATCTTGCTCCTATAACACTAGGGATACTGTCAGGATGGCATGGTCTGCTTGTTCACCTGGTCTTGCTCCTATTGTACATCTCTAGGATGTCTGACTGTTTCTTCATCAAGAGTGGCAGGATGTTCTTATAACCGTGTGAACACCATGTGTCAAAGATGTATCAAATGTATGGCTACAAACCAGATTTTGACAGATCAAGTGTAACAGTACTTATCTTGTGACTTTTATGATGATGGCTGAGTCTCATTTGTATGGATTATCACGTTTGCATAAGAGTTGTATCAATCTGTTGCATTTTAAATGCAGTTAATTCTGATATTAATTTTTCTTATATTGACTGCATACTATTTTTTAGTCAAAGTTTTTAGCAAGTGGCCCTTAACTTTTAGCATGTTATTAAATATCCTAATTTTAGACACATCAAATTATTGGGTAAGAGCGAAGGCACCATCATTAGAACCATGAACGAAATCAGTCATTGTCTTACCTCTTGATAGAGTTCCTTATATCAGGAGATTTTGCTCTAAAGGCATGAGCAGCAGTGTACAGATCACTGTTATTCTCATAATAATGGAGTCTGACAATTCATTTCCCATATGACTTAATGCCTGGGATTCAACCATTTATCATATGACTTGATGCTTGGGATTTAACCATTCCCCAAGTGGAAACAGTCACTACAAGATGTGCGAGCAAGGAAAGGAGCAGATGTAAGAAGTGATCACAACCTTCTGGTAGCAAAAATAAAACTAAAATTAAGGAAAGCCACATCGGAGAACACAGAAAGATACATTTTGATACAAGAAAATTAAAAGACCAGCAAACAAGAAATGAATTCTCAATAGTACTTAAGAACCGCTTCAGTGTCCTACAAGACGAAGCAGAAATGTCCATACTAGAGTTCAATAAAACACTACAGGAAACAGCAAAAGAGGTGCTGATCGGAAACGGAGAAAAGAGGAATGGATAAGCAAGACCACATGGGAAAAGATAGAGCAAAGAAAAGAAATCAGGAAAAAATTACTGAACACCAAATCATAAAGGCTAAAAGAACAAGCTTTAAGTAATTATGCACAAAAAGACAAAGAAATGAAGGAATCATGCTGTCAAGATAAACGTCAATACTATGACAACTTAGCAGAAGCAGCAGAGAAAGCAGCATATGCAAATGACTTGAAAACCATATATAAAATCACAAAGCAGATGACAGGTAACTTCAGCACAAGAAGTGAGAGTGCAATAAGGACACATAAAGAACAACTGGTCAGTGGAGAAAGAGAAAAAACTGAAAGTTGGAGGGAACACTTTAACACCCTACTAAACAGAACACAAGCAGCACAAACAATAGACATACCTGAAGCAAAAACAGAACTAAACATCAATACAGGACCAATAACAATAAGTGAAGTAAAGGAGGCAATAAAGAAGCTAAAATTAGACAGGACACCAGGTGAAGATGAAGTGACTACTGAGATGTTGAAAGCAGAAGAAACAGAAACACCAAAACAACTCTGCCAGATACTACAACACATTTGGGATCTAGAAAAAGCTCCAGAGGAGTGGAAAACTGGCCTCATAGTAAAACTACCAAAGAAGGGGACCTCAGAGATTGTGGGAACTGGAGAGGCATTACCCTACTGCCACTTACCAGTAAAGTCTTTTGCAGAATAATCATCAGCAGAATTGTACCAACACTTGAGGGAAAACTTCAGAAAGAGCAGGCAGGATTTAGGAAAGGATGATCATGCATAGACCACATATTTGTACTTAGACAAATATTAGAACAGGCAAATGAGTGGCATAGCACAACATATGCATTGTCTATAGATTTTGAGAAAGCCTTTGATAGTGTCAACAGAGATGCACTGTGGAAAATCCTAAGATGGCATGGCCTCCCCCATAAGATAGTGAATGTAATCAAAGTCCTATACAAAGGTTTTTAGTGCAAAGTGATCTGTGGAGAACATACCTCCAGCAGCTTTAGGGTACAAACATGAGTGAAGCAGGGATGTGTACTATCACCAACATTATTTATCTTGGCAGTAGACTGGTTAATGAAGGAGGCAACATCAGACAAACGCAGAGGATTACAATAGACCCTTGACACAGTGCTGGAGGACCTTGACTTTGCGGACGACATTTGTCTACTATCAAGCAGCCACAAAGAAATGCAAGATAAAATAAACAAGCTAACTCAGAATGCAAACAACATAATACTAAAGATCAACGTAGGAAAGACAAAGTTAATTAAGCAAAATGTGAACAACCAAAATGTAATCAGAGTAGATAGCAAGTTAGTGGAGGAGGTCAACGAATTTGCATATCTTGGCAGCAGAGTAGTAGAAAATGGAGACAGCACAGAGGACATCAACAGCAGACTTACTACAGCAAACCAGGCTTTTGCAATGCTGCAGACTATATGGAAATCAAAAAAACTAAGCATGAATATGAAAATCAGGATATTTAAGAGTAATGTTCTAAGTGTACTACTCTATGGAAGTGAATGCTGGAAAATCACCAAAACCATAGAAAACAAGTTTGAATTCTTTCCAGACTAAATGTTTATGAAGGATTAGAAAAATATTTTGGCCAAACACTATAAGAAATAACATCTTGTTGGCAGAAATGCAGATGAAGCCACTGACAGCAACTACTGAAGAAAGATGCTGGCGATAGTTGGGACATGTGCTCCGAATGACTGACAACTCACTACCAAAAATAGCACTAAGATGGACACCACAGGGGAACAAAAGTAAGGGCAGACCAAAAGAGACATGGAGAAGAACAACAGAAAGGATGTTCAACAATAGAGGGATAAGCTGGGCAAGAGCAGAAAAAAAGGTAAAGGACAGGCATTTGTGGAAAACCCTTGCGGAAGCCCCATGCGCCCTGGGCACTTAAGGTTCAGAGAGAGAGAGAGATATGATTTGATGCCTGGGATTCAACCATTTCCCATATGACTTGATGCCTGGGATTCAACCATTTCCCATATGACTTGACGCCTGGGATTCAACCATTTCTCATCTGACTTGATGCCTGGGATTCAACCATTTCTCATCTGACTTGTTGCCTGTGATTCAACCATTTCCCATATGACTTGATGCCTGGGATTCAACCATTTCCCATATGACTTGACGCCTGGGATTCAACCATTTCTCATCTGACTTGATGCCTGGGATTCAACCATTTCTCATCTGACTTGTTGCCTGTGATTCAACCATTTCTCATCTGACTTGATGCCTGTGATTCAACCATTTCTCATCTGACTTGATGCCTGGGATTCAACCATTTCTCATCTGACTTGTTGCCTGTGATTCAACCATTTCCCATATGACTTGATGCCTGGGATTCAACCATTTCTCTTCTGACTTGTTGCCTGTGATTCAACCATTTCTCATCTGACCTGATGCTTGGGATTAAAAACTGTACATGTTTGCGGTTTCAGGGGGAGGAATAAATCAATCTTCATTTCAAACAGTTCAGTTCAAATGTTTCAGTTCAAAGAGGACTGACTTTTGATCATTTTGTTTTTCAGATAAACAACAATATTATCATGGTTGTTATCACTATAGCTGGTGGAGCATCTATAGTTGGAACTCCCTATTGTTCTAGCTTTGTTCCGATGCTTGTCATCCGGGCTGTCTCAGGACTCTTTCTTGGTACCATCGACTGCAGTAAGTTTCTTCTTCATTTTTCACAAAAAATTTAGTAACTCCACCTTATGATCTATACTGACAAAAATAAATGCCTTGTTACATATTGTCAGTCTGCCTACATGAGCAAAAGGTAATGATGTATGTTGTATATTCTTGGTCTACATCAACAAAAGGTAATGATGTATGTTGCAAATTGTTGGTCTACAAGGTACATCAGTCACTGGCAATCTTTTTTGTTTTCTCTCTGGTCCATGCCAATCAGGTGTTGGTCATCACTGATTTCTACAACAATCTGTCCTTTGCTCTTTCTATAAGCTGTGTTTTAGACTGTGCTCTGTGCCACCTTTTTATTCCTTCAAGTATCTTCCTCTGTCTCTTTTTCTCACTCCAGTTTTCCTGTTGTCATTAAGTGTTTCAGTTTCCCTCTTCTTAGAAAATGTCTTACAAATCTGTGCTGTTGTGTTCTGAATTTTGCCATAATTTCTCTCTTTTACTCAGCCTCGTTTAAAACCACTTCATTTGTTTTCTTGGCTGTCTATGGTATTCTCATAATTTTCCTTATGAACCACATCTCTGTCCATATTTCTATAGTTTATCATTTACCTGTTTAGCTGTCCATATTTCTGTAGTTTCATTATTTAGCTGTTCTACTGTCCATAGCTTATCATTTAGTCATTTTACTGTCTATATTTCTATAGTTTATCATTTAGCCATTTTACTGTTGATATTTCTATAGTTCATCATTTAGTCATTTTACTGTCCATATTTCTATAGTTTATCAATTAGTCATTTTACTGTCTATATTTCTGTAATTTCATTATTTAGCCATTTTATTGTCCATATTTCTATAGTTTATCATTTAGGCATTTTACTGTCCATATTTCTGTAGTTTATCATTTGGTCATTTTACTGTTTATATTTCTATAGTTTATCACTTAGCCATTTTACTGTCCATATTTCTATAGTTTATCATTTAGCTGATTTACTGTCCATGCTTCTATAGTTTCATTATTTAGATGTTTTACTGTCCATATTTCTATAGTTTATCATTTAGAGGTTTTGCTGTCCATATTTCTGTAGTTTCATTATTTAGATGCTTTACTGTTCATATTTCTGTAGTTTCATTAGTACATTTTGAGTCCTCAAAAAAGACTTTTTACATCTTTAAATAGGCATACACTTTTTAAAAAATATAAAATGTACAAACATCATGGTTACAAAACACACATAATTACAATAAATTTAATGTAACTGAATCTTACATATGGAAGACACTGTCCAAGTTAGCAGTCAGTGACCCATATCTGGGCTGGTGAACAGTTACCAACCAAGACCTGATTCCACCTCTCCTTGGGTAGCCCCAGTATCAGGTCCAGCCTGGCTAATGGACAGAGACTGGCGTAGTCCCCATGATGTAGAATAAGCTAAAGTACTGCATACCCTGTTTTGTATCTCCACTTTGGGACTGAAGTAACAACCGCTATAACTTGCTCTCCAGCTAGACATAAATCTGGGTCTCAACATATCCACTTGTGGACTGAAGTAACAGCTACTATAGTTTGCACCCCAGCTAGACATAAATCTGAACCTCACCATATCCACTTGTGGGCTGAAGTAACAGCTACTATAGTTTGCTCCCCAGCTAGACATAAATCTGGGCCTCAACATATCCACCTGGGGACTGAAGTAACAGCAGCTATAGTTTGCTCCCCAGTTGGACATAAATCTGGAACTCAACATATCCACTTGGAGACTGAAGTAACAGCCACTATAGTTTGCTCCCCAGTCGGACATACATCTGGGCCTCAACATATCCACTTGGGGACTGAAGTAACAGCCATTATAATTTGCTCCCTAGCTAGACATAAATCTGGACCTCACCATATCCACTTGGAGACTGAAGTAACAGCTACTATAGTTTGCTCCCCAGCTAGATATAAATCTGGGCCTCAACATATCTACTTGGGGACTGAAGTAACAGCTACTATAACTTGCTCTCCAGCTAGACATAAATCTGGGCCTCAACATATCCATGTGGGGACTGAAGTAACAGCTGCTATAGTTTGCACCCCAGCTAGACATAAATCTGGACCTCAGCATATCCACGTGGGGACTGAAGTAACAGCCGCTATAACTTGCTCCCTAGCTAGACATAAATCTGGGCCTCAACATATCTACCACATCAGATGCAAGAGCATCAGCTTGCAGTTCCAGGAAGACATAAGAAGATGTACATCCTGAGAATATATCTTACTTCCTACATCCTTCCTGTGCCATTAAAAGTCACATAGATCTGACATGGCAGTTTACCAGGTTTTCCCGTTTTCGATGATTTTTTTCAATCTCATCAAGGGATTTTATGCCTACTAATTTGACTTCTCTTAACAATGGCCTTAGAGTTTCACATGCTCAACATTTTTTTCTTCGGTCTGTTGTATTCCATTTGGTAGCTTGTTTTAGGATTCTCTGATTGTCTCTTCTCATCACATGACAGACGTATGTCCATCTCCTTTTTCTGATTACCCATGAAGCAGGTTGTTGTTCACTCATCTGTCTTATCTCTGCATTGTTCTTGAATTTGTTCCACTTAGAGTATTTTCCTTAGGCATTTGTTTTCAAAAGAGTCTAATTTGTAGTCTGTTTCTTTAGTTGTTTTCCAGCTTTCACATATGTAAATGAGGGTGGATATTACATTTCAATTGAATAATCTTAGCTTGATTTTTGTGCTTATGAGTGCCATATGTTCTCAAGATTCTTGAATGTCAATGCTGTTTTTACAATTCTGATTCTAACATCCTTTCTGGTGTCACCATCCTGGTCTGTGTAACTGCTGAGGTATGCAAATTGTTTACTTCTTCAACAGATGTTCCTTCTGCATATATTTTTCCTTTTTGATTAATTGGAAGTTTAATTACTTTTTTTTTCTTGTTAATTTCAAGACCTATTTTGCTAGCCAATAAAGACAGGTTATGTTTCTTCTTGTATCGAATTCACATTGTCACTGATAAGAGTCATGTCATCTGCAAAATCAGTATCTTCTAGTTGGGTCCCATGTGCCCAATTAATGCCCATTTTACTTGTGCAACATTTTTTCATTATGAAGCCTATGGCAAGGGAGATAATATACATCCTTTTTCACACCTGTTTCAGTCTGAAACCATTCGCTCATTCCTTCTTCTGTGTTGACTGCACAAATATATCCATTGTAAAGGTCCCAAATGATGTTGGCAAATCTTAGATGGTATTCCATATAATCTTAAAATTCTCACAATGAATCTCTGTGTATGCTGTCAAATACCTTTCAAAGTCTGTGAAGTTCAAGATTAATGGTTTTAGGTTTTCAGTATGTTTTTCAAGTATTACTCTTAGAGTAAAGATCTGGTAAAGATCTGAAATCAAGATATATTCTGCAGAAAATATGGAAATCCAAGAAAAGCTGAGCATGAAACAAAAATTAAGATATTTAGGAGCAATGTCATAAATGTATTACTCTACAGAATTGAATGCTGGAAAATCAATAAAACTATAGAAAACAAGCTGAATTCTTTCCAGACTAAATGTTTACATAGAATTAGAAGAATATTTTGGCCAACCACCTCAAGAAATAACACCTTGCTCACAGAATTACAGATGAAGTTGCTGGCAGTGATTATGCTTGACAACAAATTTTCACAAAAGTCATGCCCTTGTTATAAAATTAGTCATTTCTAATAGATTTTTGTGTACTGAACATGAATTTGCTATTGTTTGTAAGAAATATGCAATAGTCAGTTACTAAACAGAGTACTGTGTTAGAGTCTAAAACATAACCTAAAGCTTCCACTTCTATGTTATACAACTGCTCAGGATCATCTCCAGTTAATGTTCAACAACAGTCAGCCAACATGGAGGTGGACCATTTGCTCTGATACTGTTTCTACATTGTTGTGATATCCTGATAGAGGTAGACTACTTGCCTGCCCTTATACTGTTTCTACATTGTTGTGATATCCTGATAGAGGTGGACCACTTGCCCTTATACTGTTTCTACATCATTATGATATCCTGATAGAGGTGGACTACTTGCCCTGATACTGTTTCTACATCATTGTGATATCCTGATAGAGGTGGACTACTTGCCCTTATACTGTTTCTACATTGTTGTGATATCCTGATAGAGGTGGACCACTTGCCCTGATACTGTTTCTAAATTGTTGTGATATCCTGATAGAGGTGGACCACTTGCCCTGATACTGTTTCTACATTTTGTGATATCCTGATAGAGGTGGACCACTTGCCCTGATACTGTTTCTACATTGTTGCGATATATTATTCTAATTTTTTTCCACACATATTTTTTACATAGCATTCATGTGAATGAATATTTTATCTTTTCTCTCTATTTCTTCATCCTGTGTGTTTTGTATGATTAAGGTTCACATCGAAATGTCACAAATGAATCTTACATCCTTCCTGTAGCATTAAATGTCACATAGGGCTCGCATAGCTGTCTGCCAAATTTTCTTCTTTTTTGGCAAGTTTTTCCAACTTCATCAAGGGATGTTATGCCCACTAAACTGGCTTCTCTTAATAATATCCTCTTTAGAGTTTCACGTAGTTGACTTCTTTTTCTTTGGTCTGTTGTGCTTAACTTGATAGCTTGTTTTGGTATTCTCTGATTGTTTCTTCTCATCACATGGCCTACATATGTCTATCTTATTTTACTGATCACCCATGAGACAGGTTGTTGTTTGCTCATCTGTCTTATCTCTGCGTTATTCTTGAATTCGTTCCACTTTATACCAAGTATTTTCCTGAGGCATTTGTTTTCAAAAGATTCTAATTTCTTGTCTATTTCTTTAGTTGATTTCCAGATTTTGGAAGGACAATGCTGCTTTTGCAATTCTAACCTCCTTCCTAGTGTCACCATCCTGGTCTATGTAGCTGCCAAGGTATGCAAATTGGTTTACTGTTCCTTCGATGTATTTTTTCCTTCTTGATTAATGGGAAGTTTCATTATTTTTGTTTTGTTAATTTCAAGACCTATTTTGCTAGCCAAGGAAGATAGGGATTCTGTTTTTTCCTGATTCGATTTGACATTGTCACTGATAAGAGTTATGTCACCTGCAAAATTAAGATCGGGTCCCATGTCCTCAATCAATGCCAGTTTTACCTGTACAGCATCTTTTCATTATAAAGTCAATTCCAAAAAGCAAGGGAAATAATATACATCCTTGTTTCACATCTGATTCAGTCTGAAACCATTCGCTCATTCCTTCTTTTGTCTTGCCTGCGCAAACATATCTGTCGTAGAGATCTCTAATGATGTTGACAATTTTAGATAGTATTCCGTATAGTCTTAAAATTCTCCACAATGAATTTCTGTGTATGCTATCAAATGCTTTTTTTAAAAGTCTATGAAGTTCAGGATTAATGGTTTCTGCTTTTCAATATGTTCTTCAAGTATTATTCTTACAGTAAAGATCTGGTCAAGACAAAAATTGTTCCTTGTTTATACATTTGTTGGGATGTGTAATGTAGAGGCAAAGTTTTCGTTTTTTTTTTAGAAAATGACAGAAAGAGGAAGTAAAGGGAAGAAATGAAAATATGACAAAAAGAACACAGAAGTGAAAAAACATATTTAAAAAACATATAAAAACATATTCATATTTTGTACATAATCTTCTGTTTCCATTTTCCCTTTCTTCGCATACCTATAACTCATGGTTACATTTTTAAATTGAATGATTTGATCTGAGATTTGTAACAGTATGATACTGAGAGAGGTGTATGGTACTGTTTTACAAAGCGATAGAGGGAGTGAGGAAAATGAGCCCTCACTCCTAAACTGCCCTGTAGCTCAGACAGAGTCAAACTGGTACTCAAGCACCACCCCCATAGTTTGGAAGTTAAGAACATACTGTTTTGCCATCTCCATCTCCTCCAGACTGAGCCTGATACATGTGAATTCTTTGGGGAGTCCCCATTGGTGGCGTATAGATGGGATCAGGGACCTATTAGAAGTCACCTTAAGACAGAGGACTCTTTTTATTGTACCAGATGTTGCAACCATCGTAGATACAACACTTGCCTGTTTGTTGTTGAGGCTTGCCAGATCTCCTTCCCTAAGTCCATGTTATCAGTTCAGGAGGGCTTCACCTGCACTTCACACAATGTCATTTATGCCATTATCTGCAAACGTTGCGATATGAAGTATACAGGGGAGACTGGTTTATGATTAGGAGACCGTTTTTGTCAACATCTTAACGATATTTCCAAGATGGCATGTACCCCTGTGGCAAAACACTTTTGTCAAAGAAACCACAGGGGAAAACAGGATGTCCCTTAGTATAATTCCCCTCCTGTTCTTCTGGTGTATGATCTCGGAAGCCTCTAGAACAGTGCCTTATTTTCCAGGTGGCTGTCTCCACCCAGCTGGAATTAACAATATATTTAGCTTCCTTTAAACTTATTTAAATTTCTACCTATTTTCTGCTGTTTGTACTCTACTTTCTTGTCTTAGCCCCACGCATTTCGCTGCAGTTCTTTATTCATCATGTTATCTCCCAGCTTTCCTTCTTCCCACCCCCACCACCTTCTTCTCTAGTGGTCTAGAGGTATTTATTGCCTCCTGATCTCTTTCCTGCACCCCTCCCCCCTCCCAACCCATATCGTTCTCTCCCTTTCATTGCCACTAACATCCTATTGGTTCAGTTTGTTTTCCTTTGTCTTTAGGGTGCATTCTGTTGTATTGTGTACAAGGAGGGATGCCATAAAGCTACATTTTTCATTTTTTCTTATTATATGTTGTGTTGTTTTTGCATACAATCCTTGAAAAAGGCTTACGCTGAAATAGTGGATGTTGTATGTTTTTCATTATTTGTGTTTTTTCTCACTTTCCTCACTCCCTCTATTGCATTGTAAAACTGTACCATACACCTCTATCTACCTGTATTACTAGAACCAGTTTTACTGCAGTCATTATCTCCTTTATCTGATAATAAGATAATGAATGAGAGAGACATAAATGTTTTCTTTTCTTTCTTTGCAGCAGTCAATGCCGAGCACATGCGAATCTGGGGCACTGAAGGTCAAGCTCTTCTTCAGTTTGTACATTTCTCTTTTGCGATTGGAGGAGTGATAGGTCCACTGTTTTCAGCTCCATTTCTTGCCAAGATATATGGCACCATAAACATGAGCATTACACAGGTCAAGAAGAATCCTCCAACAAAGAAACCGTTGGAATCTGCCTTCTAAATGTCATAGCATTAAAATCTGTCCTCTACTATCAAATCATTAAAATATTTCTACTATCATATCATTAAAACCTGTCTTCTACTATCATAGCATTAAAACCTGTCCTCTATTATCATATCATTAAAACCTGTCCTCTATTATCACAGCAATAAAACCTGTCTTCTACTATCATAGCATTAAAACCTGTCTTCTATTATCATATCATTAAAACCTGTCTTCTACTATCATAGCATTAAAACCTGTCCTCTATTATCATATCATTAAAACCTGTCTTCTACTATCATAGCATTAAACCTGTCCTCTATTATCATATCATTAAAACCTGTCCTCTATTATCACAGCAATAAAACCTGTCTTCTACTATCATAGCAATAAAACCTGTCTTCTATTATCATAGCATTAAAACCTGTCCTCTACTATAACACGAGAGGTGATTGATAAGTTCTCGACCTAAAGTACAATGGATTATTTGTGGACTTTTTTTGGGTTATTTCTCAACATAGTCCCCTTGCAAGTTTATGCACTTAGTCCAGCACCTCTGGAGCATACGAATCCCTTCTTTGTAAAAGTCAGCATCTTGTGCCAGTAGAAAGTGGTCTACAGCATGAATGATATCATTATCTGAAGCAAATTTGCGACCACTGAGCTCCTTTTTGAATTTGGTAAATAGGTAATAGTCCAAAGGGGCCAAATCTTGGGAATAAGGAGGATGTTCAAGAAGCTGGAAGCCGCATTCATGAATGGCAGCCATTGCCACCACCGACTTGTGAAGTGAAGCACTGTCTTGGCGAAAGATGACTCCTCTCGTCAATTTCCTTTGACGCTTTTCCTTCAATTTGACCCGCAGTTCCTTCACAAGATTAGCATAATAGGCCCCGGTGACCATTCTGCCCTTTTGAAGATAGTCTACCAATAGCACACCTTCTGAATCCCAAAAGATGGAAGCCATCACTTTGCCTGCTGACAGAACCACCCTTGCTTTCTTTGAAGGTGAGGATACATGTTTCCACTGCTGTGACTATTCTTTGGTTTTTGGTTGAAAATGATGAACCCAAGTCTCATCCATAGTCACAAATTGCTGAAGAAACTTTTCAGGATGTGCAGAAAAATGGCCAAGATTGTCTCTTGACATGTTGAGACACTGATGTTTATGATCAGCTCCAAGCAGTTTTGGGACCCATTGAGCAGACCTTTGTCATTTGAAGATCATTGTGAATAATGGCATGAACACATTCCTGCTCAACTCAGTAGCAATGTACTACTCAGTTAGTCGTCGATCCCCCATTATCATGTCATGGATTTTGCCGGTGGATTCATCGGTGGTTACCGTTCTTAGTCTTCCTGGATGGGGATCATACTCCAGACTCTCCCTTCCATGTTTGAATTGAGCTGCCCATTTCTTCACTGTGCTGTAAGAAGGGGCACTCTCCCCTAGTCTCCACCATATCCTCATGGATCTCCTTCAATGATAAGCTCTTGATGCAGAGGTAGCGAATGACTGCTCAATGAGAAATTTTATCCATTTTCTCAATTTCTGCCACCTCTTACCACTTCAGTAGCCTGTAAAAAAAAAAAAAAATTGGTTACAGTTAATTTCTTGAAACTTGGTGTTTAATCTTAATCTGATCTACAAACGCACCCAATATCAACTGTGTGTTTCAAGTATTTGTACCTTATGCTGAAAACGTATCAATCATCCCTCATATTATTAAAACCTGTCCTCTACTATCATAGCATTAAAATCTCTAACTATAATATAATCAAAACCTGTCTTCAAACTATAATATCATGAAAACCTGTCTTCTAACTATAACATCATTAAAACCTGTTTTCTAACTATAATATCAGTAAAACCTGTCCTCTACTATAAAATCATTAAAACCTGTCTTATAGCATCATAGCATTAAAACATGTCTTCTATCTTATCATTAAAACCTGTCTTATAACTATATAATTAAAACCCATCCTCTACTATCATAGCATTAAAACCTGTCTTCTAACTATATTATCTTTAAAACCTGTCCTCTACTATCATAGCATTAAAACCTGTCTTCTAACTATATTATCTTTAAAACCTGTCCTCTATTATCACAGCATTAAAACTTGTCTTCTAGATTTTGATAATACCTATCTTCTAGCTATTGTAACAAAAACCTATCTTCTAGCTATTGTAATAAATATGTCTTCTAGTTTTAGTAGCATAAAAAGTTTGTCCTTTGAAGCATAAAAATCTATCTTCATGCTATTACCTTTGTCAGTATCATGCATCATGTTGAATGAGGTGGATGATTATGCCTCATCAAAGACCTCCATTTCTGATATCTCTTTATCAATTTTGGTTGGTGGCTGCTGCGCCAACACATTAGATTTTGTTTATCTTCTGTTTTTTTAAAATTTTTCTGTTCTCTCATTGACTTTTATTTGATGTGAATTGTCTTAGTGGATCCTGCACTTTCCAATAGTTGCCTCATGGGACAGTTAGTTCATTACGGGACAGTTAGTTCATTATGCATGGTTTACTTGTACAAGAAAGCTCACTCAGGCAATTTAGTGTTTGATCAAGCAATGATGCCTCCAGAAAATTGTGAAAAAATTTACAGTAACAGGCACAAATGATTTAGCAACATCAACCTGGACTATTATGTTGATTGATATCAAGTTAAAATATCAGTGCCTCACTGTTACAATCAAAGGACTTGTCAAGTAGTTGGTAATTTGTTTTCAGTCTAGTTCTCTGTGCTTACAATTGCTGAACCTCATAACTCTGAGCACAGAAACTAAAAAAAAAAAAAAATGTACAGATTTTTTACAGAAACAACTGCTATATCCTCATGGCTGATAAACTAATTAAAAGAGTTGAATCTTTTGTATTTTTTACTACCATCAGTACATTTATCATTTATATTTTACACTATTCTTGTACATCCAAGAGAATTTTATTTGTAATTAAGGATAGTGAAACATTGGGTTGGTCTCACATACAAAAGGGACTAAGACATGGATGTATTCCTTTCTGCACACTTGCCCAACATCTATGATGAAAATATGAGCAATGTAAGAGATGAACAGAAAATAACTAATGAACTCAAATGGTGCCATGTTATATTACTCTTCTTTTATGGTTTCTCTACTGCTTACATCATCACTGCAACACTTCTGCTGTATTTGTATGAATATATATCCACATGATGTAATATTTACTACTCTTCCAATTATTCACTGCTCTACAATTATTCACTGCTGCACTAACTGTACTAGAAGTTATTATACTTACTACTTACAGTTTCCTGTTTTCACAGTTTCTAAATGTGAATATTCACAGCTGAATACTTCTTTTCACAAGTTATATGTACTTCTTTTCTGTTACTAGTTTAATACTATTCTACTTTCACTTACAGTCGAGATTATATTCTTTCCATGTCTGCTTAACAATCCATTCTACAGACTCTTTCTTTCCATAAATGATCATTTTCTCCAGTGGCACAATAGCAGCACAGTAGCAGCAACATTACGTTTTAAAAAACTTTATTGATGCACAGGGTGACAATGAACGATGCTGATGTGCACAACAGTGGCATAATATAAATCCAAGACTCACGACAAGATGAATTTCCAAGTCAATACAACATACAGAACAAATTCCAGGCGACTACAGTCTTCCATTGCCATCAAAACTTCTAACTACACAGTACAAAAACTACATTTTGTCACAGACAAGCTAACCTGACCTACTCTGTCCAAACTAAACCTTCAACTGTTTCCAAATCTCTGTCTCATGACTTCTTTCTCTGTCAGTCCATGTGAAACATGAATCCCATGTGAAAAATGCATCTAAGGGGAATAATTCTAAGCTCAAACCTACTGTTTATTGTGGGACATAATCCTTTTTATCCCAGCTTTCCAATTCTCTATGACTTGTCTTTTTCTATCATTCTGTTACACTAAGTTTGACTCTTTCAACTTCAGGAACTACCAGATTTCATAAATTAGATACACCAATGATACTGTCCTTCTACCAAACAGCTCAAAAGGCCTGCAATTGTTGATTCTCTCAACCAAAAGACATAGATAGGTCCAGAACATCTTTTTTTAAACACCAACAAAACCAAAGTAATGATAACTGACAAGTTGAGAAGCAAACTAAAATTACACTGGACCATGAAGAGTTGGAAGATGTAAATAAATTTGAATATCAAGGTTCAATCATCACAAATAATGGTGATCACACAGTGGAAATTACAAGGAGACTAGCAGTTGCACCACAGAACTAGCACAGATAAAAAGTATGTGGCAAGATACCAACAAGAAAACAAAAACCTAAAACGTACATATTCCCAGTGGCAACGTACGGATATGAAACGTGGACACTTATTAAATCACTAGAAATGAAAATAACATTTGAATAAAATGTTACAGAATGGGGATTTAGAATATAATAGACAGAAACAAAATCAAATAAAGAGACATTGATGGGATTAGGTGTTGCAGAAAACTGACTTGCAAGCACTATCAAGGTTAGAAAGCTGAGATACTTCGGCCACATCAAGAGACACATCAGCTTGGAGAGGTTGATAGTAGAAGGCATAGTGGCAGGCCACATCAAGAGACACATCAGCTTGGAGAGGTTGATAGTAGAAGGCATAGTGCCAGACCACATCAGCTTGGAGAGGTTGATAGTAGAAGACATAGTGCCAGGCCACATCAGCTTGGAGAGGTTGATAGTAGAAGACATAGTGGCAGGCCACATCAAGAGACAAAACAGCTTGGAGAGGTTGATAGTAGAAGACATAGTACAAGGCCACATCAAGAGACACAACAGCTTGGAGAGGTTGATAGTAGAAGACATAGTGCCAGGTCACATCAAGAGACACAACAGCTTGGAGAGGTTGATAGTAGAAGACATAGTGCCCGGCCACATCAAGAGACACAACAGCTTGGAGAGGTTGATAGTAGAAGACATAGTGCAAGGCCACATCAAGAGACACAACAGCTTGGAGAGGTTGATAGTAGAAGACATGGTGCCAGGTCACATCAAGAGACACAACAGCTTGGAGAGGTTGATAGTAGAAGACATAGTGCCAGGCCACATCAGCTTGGAGAGGTTGATAGTAGAAGACATAGTGCCAGGCCACATCAGCTTGGAGAGGTTGATAGTAGAAGACATAGTGGCAGGCCACATCAGCTTGGATGTTTGAATTGAGCTGCCCATTTCTTCACTGTGCTGTAAGAAGGGGCACTCTCCCCTAGTCTCCACCATATCCTCATGGATCTCCTTCAATGATAAGCTCTTGATGCAGAGGTAGCGAATGACTGCTCAATGAGAAATTTTATCCATTTTCTCAATTTCTGCCACCTCTTACCACTTCAGTAGCCTGTAAAAAAAAAAAAAAATTGGTTACAGTTAATTTCTTGAAACTTGGTGTTTAATCTTAATCTGATCTACAAACGCACCCAATATCAACTGTGTGTTTCAAGTATTTGTACCTTATGCTGAAAACGTATCAATCATCCCTCATATTATTAAAACCTGTCCTCTACTATCATAGCATTAAAATCTCTAACTATAATATAATCAAAACCTGTCTTCTAACTATAATATCATGAAACCTGTCTTCTAACTATAACATCATTAAAACCTGTTTTCTAACTATAATATCAGTAAAACCTGTCCTCTACTATCATAGCATTAAAACCTGTCTTATAGCATCATAGCATTAAAACATGTCTTCTATCTTATCATTAAAACCTGTCTTCTAACTATATTATCTTTAAAACCTGTCCTCTACTATCATAGCATTAAAACCTGTCTTCTACTATCATAGCATTAAAACCTGTCTTCTAACTATATTATCTTTAAAACCTGTCCTCTATTATCACAGCATTAAAACTTGTCTTCTAGATTTTGATAATACCTATCTTCTAGCTATTGTAGCAAAAACCTATCTTCTAGCTATTGTAATAAATATGTCTTCTAGTTTTAGTAGCATAAAAAGTTTGTCCTTTGAAGCATAAAAATCTATCTTCATGCTATTACCTTTGTCAGTATCATGCATCATGTTGAATGAGGTGGATGATTATGCCTCATCAAAGACCTCCATTTCTGATATCTCTTTATCAATTTTGGTTGGTGGCTGCTGCGCCAACACATTAGATTTTGTTTATCTTCTGTTTTTTTAAAATTTTTCTGTTCTCTCATTGACTTTTATTTGATGTGAATTGTCTTAGTGGATCCTGCACTTTCCAATAGTTGCCTCATGGGACAGTTAGTTCATTACGGGACAGTTAGTTCATTATGCATGGTTTACTTGTACAAGAAAGCTCACTCAGGCAATTTAGTGTTTGATCAAGCAATGATGCCTCCAGAAAATTGTGAAAAAATTTACAGTAACAGGCACAAATGATTTAGCAACATCAACCTGGACTATTATGTTGATTGATATCAAGTTAAAATATCAGTGCCTCACTGTTACAATCAAAGGACTTGTCAAGTAGTTGGTAATTTGTTTTCAGTCTAGTTCTCTGTGCTTACAATTGCTGAACCTCATAACTCTGAGCACAGAAACTAAAAAAAAAAAAAATGTACAGATTTTTTACAGAAACAACTGCTATATCCTCATGGCTGATAAACTAAATTAAAAGAGTTGAATCTTTTGTATTTTTTACTACCATCAGTACATTTATCATTTATATTTTACACTATTCTTGTACATCCAAGAGAATTTTATTTGTAATTAAGGATAGTGAAACATTGGGTTGGTCTCACATACAAAAGGGACTAAGACATGGATGTATTCCTTTCTGCACACTTGCCCAACATCTATGATGAAAATATGAGCAATGTAAGAGATGAACAGAAAATAACTAATGAACTCAAATGGTGCCATGTTATATTACTCTTCTTTTATGGTTTCTCTACTGCTTACATCATCACTGCAACACTTCTGCTGTATTTGTATGAATATATATCCACATGATGTAATATTTACTACTCTTCCAATTATTCACTGCTCTACAATTATTCACTGCTGCACTAACTGTACTAGAAGTTATTATACTTACTACTTACAGTTTCCTGTTTTCACAGTTTCTAAATGTGAATATTCACAGCTGAATACTTCTTTTCACAAGTTATATGTACTTCTTTTCTGTTACTAGTTTAATACTATTCTACTTTCACTTACAGTCGAGATTATATTCTTTCCATGTCTGCTTAACAAT
Organism: Achatina immaculata; assembly: GCA_009760885.1. Classification (NCBI taxonomy): domain Eukaryota; kingdom Metazoa; phylum Mollusca; class Gastropoda; order Stylommatophora; family Achatinidae; genus Lissachatina; species Lissachatina immaculata. Next base: position 66,840,146 of record CM019691.1, on the reverse strand, counting down.
CCATTCTACAGACTCTTTCTTTCCATAAATGATCATTTTCTCCAGTGGCACAATAGCAGCACAGTAGCAGCAACATTACGTTTTAAAAAACTTTATTGATGCACAGGGTGACAATGAACGATGCTGATGTGCACAACAGTGGCATAATATAAATCCAAGACTCACGACAAGATGAATTTCCAAGTCAATACAACATATAGAACAAATTCCAGGCGACTACAGTCTTCCATTGCCATCAAAACTTCTAACTACACAGTACAAAAACTACATTTTGTCACAGACAAGCTAACCTGACCTACTCTGTCCAAACTAAACCTTCAACTGTTTCCAAATCTCTGTCTCATGACTTCTTTCTCTGTCAGTCCATGTGAAACATGAATCCCATGTGAAAAATGCATCTAAGGGGAATAATTCTAAGCTCAAACCTACTGTTTATTGTGGGACATAATCCTTTTTATCCCAGCTTTCCAATTCTCTATGACTTGTCTTTTTCTATCATTCTGTTACACTAAGTTTGACTCTTTCAACTTCAGGAACTACCAGATTTCATAAATTAGATACACCAATGATACTGTCCTTCTACCAAACAGCTCAAAAGGCCTGCAATTGTTGATTCTCTCAACCAAAAGACATAGATAGGTCCAGAACATCTTTTTTTAAACACCAACAAAACCAAAGTAATGATAACTGACAAGTTGAGAAGCAAACTAAAATTACACTGGACCATGAAGAGTTGGAAGATGTAAATAAATTTGAATATCAAGGTTCAATCATCACAAATAATGGTGATCACACAGTGGAAATTACAAGGAGACTAGCAGTTGCACCACAGAACTAGCACAGATAAAAAGTATGTGGCAAGATACCAACAAGAAAACAAAAACCTAAAACGTACATATTCCCAGTGGCAACGTACGGATATGAAACGTGGACACTTATTAAATCACTAGAAATGAAAATAACATTTGAATAAAATGTTACAGAATGGGGATTTAGAATATAATAGACAGAAACAAAATCAAATAAAGAGACATTGATGGGATTAGGTGTTGCAGAAAACTGACTTGCAAGCACTATCAAGGTTAGAAAGCTGAGATACTTCGGCCACATCAAGAGACACATCAGCTTGGAGAGGTTGATAGTAGAAGGCATAGTGGCAGGCCACATCAAGAGACACATCAGCTTGGAGAGGTTGATAGTAGAAGGCATAGTGCCAGGCCACATCAGCTTGGAGAGGTTGATAGTAGAAGACATAGTGCCAGGCCACATCAGCTTGTCAAGTAGTTGGTAATTTGTTTTCAGTCTAGTTCTCTGTGCTTACAATTGCTGAACCTCATAACTCTGAGCACAGAAACTAAAAAAAAAAAAAAATGTACAGATTTTTTACAGAAACAACTCTATATCCTCATGGCTGATAAACTAAATTAAAAGAGTTGAATCTTTTGTATTTTTTACTACCATCAGTACATTTATCATTTATATTTTACACTATTCTTGTACATCCAAGAGAATTTTATTTGTAATTAAGGATAGTGAAACATTGGGTTGGTCTCACATACAAAAGGGACTAAGACATGGATGTATTCCTTTCTGCACACTTGCCCAACATCTATGATGAAAATATGAGCAATGTAAGAGATGAACAGAAAATAACTAATGAACTCAAATGGTGCCATGTTATATTACTCTTCTTTTATGGTTTCTCTACTGCTTACATCATCACTGCAACACTTCTGCTGTATTTGTATGAATATATATCCACATGATGTAATATTTACTACTCTTCCAATTATTCACTGCTCTACAATTATTCACTGCTGCACTAACTGTACTAGAAGTTATTATACTTACTACTTACAGTTTCCTGTTTTCACAGTTTCTAAATGTGAATATTCACAGCTGAATACTTCTTTTCACAAGTTATATGTACTTCTTTTCTGTTACTAGTTTAATACTATTCTACTTTCACTTACAGTCGAGATTATATTCTTTCCATGTCTGCTTAACAATCCATTCTACAGACTCTTTCTTTCCATAAATGATCATTTTCTCCAGTGGCACAATAGCAGCACAGTAGCAGCAACATTACGTTTTAAAAAACTTTATTGATGCACAGGGTGACAATGAACGATGCTGATGTGCACAACAGTGGCATAATATAAATCCAAGACTCACGACAAGATGAATTTCCAAGTCAATACAACATATAGAACAAATTCCAGGCGACTACAGTCTTCCATTGCCATCAAAACTTCTAACTACACAGTACAAAAACTACATTTTGTCACAGACAAGCTAACCTGACCTACTCTGTCCAAACTAAACCTTCAACTGTTTCCAAATCTCTGTCTCATGACTTCTTTCTCTGTCAGTCCATGTGAAACATGAATCCCATGTGAAAAATGCATCTAAGGGGAATAATTCTAAGCTCAAACCTACTGTTTATTGTGGGACATAATCCTTTTTATCCCAGCTTTCCAATTCTCTATGACTTGTCTTTTTCTATCATTCTGTTACACTAAGTTTGACTCTTTCAACTTCAGGAACTACCAGATTTCATAAATTAGATACACCAATGATACTGTCCTTCTACCAAACAGCTCAAAAGGCCTGCAATTGTTGATTCTCTCAACCAAAAGACATAGATAGGTCCAGAACATCTTTTTTTAAACACCAACAAAACCAAAGTAATGATAACTGACAAGTTGAGAAGCAAACTAAAATTACACTGGACCATGAAGAGTTGGAAGATGTAAATAAATTTGAATATCAAGGTTCAATCATCACAATAATGGTGATCACACAGTGGAAATTACAAGGAGACTAGCAGTTGCACCACAGAACTAGCACAGATAAAAAGTATGTGGCAAGATACCAACAAAAAACAAAAACCTAAAACGTACATATTCCCAGTGGCAACGTACGGATATGAAACGGACACTTATTAAATCACTAGAAATGAAAATAACATTTGAATAAAATGTTACAGAATGGGGATTTAGAATATAATAGACAGAAACAAATCAAATAAAGAGACATTGATGGGATTAGGTGTTGCAGAAAACTGACTTGCAAGCACTATCAAGGTTAGAAAGCTGAGATACTTCGGCCACATCAAGAGACACATCAGCTTGGAGAGGTTGATAGTAGAAGGCATAGTGGCAGGCCACATCAAGAGACACATCAGCTTGGAGAGGTTGATAGTAGAAGGCATAGTGCCAGGCCACATCAGCTTGGAGAGGTTGATAGTAGAAGACATAGTGCCAGGCCACATCAGCTTGGAGAGGTTGATAGTAGAAGACATAGTGGCAGGCCACATCAAGAGACACAACAGCTTGGAGAGGTTGATAGTAGAAGACATAGTGGCAGGCCACATCAGCTTGGAGAGGTTGATAGTAGAAGGCATAGTGGCAGGCCACATCAAGAGACACATCAGCTTGGAGAGGTTGATAGTAGAAGACATAGTGGCAGGACACATCAGCTTGGAGAGGTTGATAGTAGAAGGCATAGTGCCAGGCCACATCAAGAGACACATCAGCTTGGAGAGGTTGATAGTAGAAGACATAGTGGCAGGCCACATCAGCTTGGAGAGGTTGATAGTAGAAGGCATAGTGGCAGGCCACATCAAGAGACACATCAGCTTGGAGAGGTTGATAGTAGAAGACATAGTGGCAGGACACATCAGCTTGGAGAGGTTGATAGTAGAAGGCATAGTGCCAGGCCACATCAAGAGACACATCAGCTTGGAGAGGTTGATAGTAGAAGGCATAGTGCCCGGCCACATCAGCTTGGAGAGGTTGATAGTAGAAGACATAGTGCAAGGCCACATCAGCTTGGAGAGGTTGATAGTAGAAGACATAGTGGCAGGCCACATCAGCTTGGAGAGGTTGATAGTAGAAAACATAGTGGCAGGCCACATCAGCTTGGAGAGGTTGATAGTAGAAGACATAGTGCCAGGCACCCCCTGGGAACAACTGTGTTAAGAGCACACTTATCTTAACATAGTGTTTGTGAAACAGGGAACATAGATCTGTTTGCTTAAAAACTCTGACCTACCTCTGTAGCCCAGAAACTTGTAGCAATCAACACTAATTGTAATTGTAATTGTTATTTTTGCAAAATGTAATGTCAGGTTGGTGGACGGATGGGGACATGGAGATCTCTGGCGGGGATGAGGGAAGTCTGGTGTGAAACCAATGAATCCAGGACGTGACAAGCCTATGGGTCTTTACAACAATGGCTATCAGAAAGATGTAAACAAAACAGAGCCAGTAGACTATAGGTGGCGGGGAATGGATATCGTTGAAGCACTCATCAGATTCCTCATCTCAGAGTCAGAGTGTCTTTGTGGAACTGTCTCAAACCATCTGACATGGAGAAGGGGCTTAAGTACAGCCACCAGAGGCTGGAAAACAACGTTTTGGCCAGGCCAGCCACACTGTCTTCATGGCAGTCCGAGCAAGACCACAGTCTGCCCTAGCAAGGAAAGGTGCTGAAGTCGGAGTTACCCAGCCAAAAGGCACATCGCAAAAATCAGGGTAACACGCATTATCGCTAATGAAATGTCTCTATCTGCAGTTTTCAAACATGGTGCTCGCCCTGTGAAGACTAACCAGGCAGGTGCAGTGCCGGGCCCCCTGCCTCGAAAGGGTCCACCCAATGCTACTGGAGGTCCTCTCAGTTCGTCTTGTGGAGTCAGGAGACATGAGAGTAGAAGGCATAGTGGCAGGCCACATCAAGAGACACATCAGCTTGGAGAGGTTGATAGTAGAAGACATAGTGGCAGGACACATCAGCTTGGAGAGGTTGATAGTAGAAGGCATAGTGCCAGGCCACATCAAGAGACACATCAGCTTGGAGAGGTTGATAGTAGAAGGCATAGTGCCCGGCCACATCAGCTTGGAGAGGTTGATAGTAGAAGACATAGTGCAAGGCCACATCAGCTTGGAGAGGTTGATAGTAGAAGACATAGTGGCAGGCCACATCAGCTTGGAGAGGTTGATAGTAGAAAACATAGTGGCAGGCCACATCAGCTTGGAGAGGTTGATAGTAGAAGACATAGTGCCAGGCACCCCTGGGAACAACTGTGTTAAGAGCACACTTATCTTAACATAGTGTTTGTGAAACAGGGAACATAGATCTGTTTGCTTAAAAACTCTGACCTACCTCTGTAGCCCAGAAACTTGTAGCAATCAACACTAATTGTAATTGTAATTGTTATTTTTGCAAAATGTAATGTCAGGTTGGTGGACGGATGGGGACATGGAGATCTCTGGCGGGGATGAGGGAAGTCTGGTGTGAAACCAATGAATCCAGGACGTGACAAGCCTATGGGTCTTTACAACAATGGCTATCAGAAAGATGTAAACAAAACAGAGCCAGTAGACTATAGGTGGCGGGGAATGGATATCGTTGAAGCACTCATCAGATTCCTCATCTCAGAGTCAGAGTGTCTTTGTGGAACTGTCTCAAACCATCTGACATGGAGAAGGGGCTTAAGTACAGCCACCAGAGGCTGGAAAACAACGTTTTGGCCAGGCCAGCCACACTGTCTTCATGGCAGTCCGAGCAAGACCACAGTCTGCCCTAGCAAGGAAAGGTGCTGAAGTCGGAGTTACCCAGCCAAAAGGCACATCGCAAAAATCAGGGTAACACGCATTATCGCTAATGAAATGTCTCTATCTGCAGTTTTCAAACATGGTGCTCGCCCTGTGAAGACTAACCAGGCAGGTGCAGTGCCGGGCCCCCTGCCTCGAAAGGGTCCACCCAATGCTACTGGAGGTCCTCTCAGTTCGTCTTGTGGAGTCAGGAGACATGAGAGTAGAGCTACTGGCCAAAAAATACAACAGAAGAAAACAGCCAAAAAGCAAGAACTTAAAATAATGCAGTGGAATGCTGAGGGTGTCAGCAGTGTTAGAGATGGCTATAGCAAAAAGGTGGAACTAGAGAACATACTTTTTGCAGAGCAGGTAAGTATATGCTGCATACAGGAGACACACCTAACCAAAGATGCCGCCTTTAAAATCAGAGGCTACCAGTGTTTTAGATCAGACCGACAGGACAGACGAAAAGGAGGAGTACTCACACTTGTTAAGAATAACATCAGCGCATGTCAGGTGGGAGTGTACATGGAAGGAGCCGAATACCAGATGATCCATCTAAAAAGTAGTAATACAGATTTCCACCTCCTTAACTATTACTGTCCTAATGACCGCCCACTTGCTTTAGGAACAATCCCACACAAAGAGAGACTGATGGTCTGTGGTGATTTTAACAGTCATTCCCGGAGCTGGGGCTATGACCACATAGACAAGAGAGGAGAGGAAGTTGAGAGCTGGCAGGATGATAATGGACTTCTCCTGATCAACCAGCCAATGGATGCCCCAACATTTTACTCCAGGGCTTGGCATACAAAATCAACACCAGATCTGGCATTCCACTCTCCAGATCTGAAGTGGAACATTACACGTGAAGTTGGAAAACAACTTGGAGGTAGCGACCATCGACCAGTCTTCCTGACAATAGAAAATGAACTCCTTAACACCAGTAACCCTCTCCCCAGATGGAACTATAAAAAAGCAAACTGGACAATGTACAGACATCGTACAGGTATCCTGGTGGGACAGCTGTCCATAGAAGGTAAGGATATTAACAGCATAGTGAAGGAATTCAATGCTTGTATCCTTCAGGCCGCTCGTGAAACCATTCCCAGAGGAGCTCGCAGGGACTATAAACCATACTGGTCTAGTGAGCTGGGAAAACTCCATGATGACGTGGAAACAGCTCGAAAGCAAGCAGAAAATAGACCATGCCAAGAACACCACAATAATTACCAACATTCTAAGGCCAAATTTCAGAGAGGAAAGCTGCAAGCCAGACGGGAAAGTTGGAGAGAGAAAACAGAGTCCCTAAACTTTGAAAAGGATGGAAGGAAACTGTGGAAACTAATCAAACAGTTAAATGATGAGAGTACTGGAAGAAGTACAAAGATTACACTAATAGAGGATGGGAAAACTCTTACAGGTAAGCAGGTAGCAGATCACTTTGCTCGCATGTTTGCACAGGACTGCAACATTGATATCCATCCAGAGAAGGAGCGTACAGTGCGCATCGAGCCACAGAAAGAGGAGGAACAAGTCAGAAAAGTGGAGGTCATGGATGCACCAATCACACGCAGTGAGTTAGACCTAGCAGTTAGTAAACTGAAACCAAGGAAATCACCAGGACCAGATGGAGTGTCCAATGAAATGATCAAGAACCTGGGAATGGCAGCAATGGGAAAGCTGTTGGATATTTTCAATATGTGCTGGAGCACAGGTAAGTTACCTCAAATCTGGAAGGAAGCAAGCATGGTACCACTGCTAAAACCAGGGAAAAACAGTGATACTGCCTCCAGCTACAGGCCAATCAGTCTCACTAGCTGCCTATGCAAAACGATGGAACGCATCATTGACCTGAGGCTAAAATGGTACCTAGAAAGTGAAAACCTTCTCATTCCACAACAAGCAGGATTTAGGCAGTACTACAGTACAGAAGATCAAGTGACCTATCTCTCTCAAGAGATTGAGGATGCATTCCAAGAGAAAAACCTTGTACTAGCAGCATGGATAGACCTGAAGAAAGCCTTTGATAAAGTATGGAAAAAAGGTCTGTTGTGGAAACTAAGAAACTGCAATGTGAATGGTAGACTGTAGAACTGGATAAAGTCCTATTTACACAATAGAAGAGCTAGATAGTAGAAGGCATAGTGCCAGGCCACATCAAGAGACACATCAGCTTGGAGAGGTTGATAGTAGAAGGCATAGTGCCCGGCCACATCAGCTTGGAGAGGTTGATAGTAGAAGACATAGTGCAAGGCCACATCAGCTTGGAGAGGTTGATAGTAGAAGACATAGTGGCAGGCCACATCAGCTTGGAGAGGTTGATAGTAGAAAACATAGTGGCAGGCCACATCAGCTTGGAGAGGTTGATAGTAGAAGACATAGTGCCAGGCACCCCTGGGAACAACTGTGTTAAGAGCACACTTATCTTAACATAGTGTTTGTGAAACAGGGAACATAGATCTGTTTGCTTAAAAACTCTGACCTACCTCTGTAGCCCAGAAACTTGTAGCAATCAACACTAATTGTAATTGTAATTGTTATTTTTGCAAAATGTAATGTCAGGTTGGTGGACGGATGGGGACATGGAGATCTCTGGCGGGGATGAGGGAAGTCTGGTGTGAAACCAATGAATCCAGGACGTGACAAGCCTATGGGTCTTTACAACAATGGCTATCAGAAAGATGTAAACAAAACAGAGCCAGTAGACTATAGGTGGCGGGGAATGGATATCGTTGAAGCACTCATCAGATTCCTCATCTCAGAGTCAGAGTGTCTTTGTGGAACTGTCTCAAACCATCTGACATGGAGAAGGGGCTTAAGTACAGCCACCAGAGGCTGGAAAACAACGTTTTGGCCAGGCCAGCCACACTGTCTTCATGGCAGTCCGAGCAAGACCACAGTCTGCCCTAGCAAGGAAAGGTGCTGAAGTCGGAGTTACCCAGCCAAAAGGCACATCGCAAAAATCAGGGTAACACGCATTATCGCTAATGAAATGTCTCTATCTGCAGTTTTCAAACATGGTGCTCGCCCTGTGAAGACTAACCAGGCAGGTGCAGTGCCGGGCCCCCTGCCTCGAAAGGGTCCACCCAATGCTACTGGAGGTCCTCTCAGTTCGTCTTGTGGAGTCAGGAGACATGAGAGTAGAGCTACTGGCCAAAAAATACAACAGAAGAAAACAGCCAAAAAGCAAGAACTTAAAATAATGCAGTGGAATGCTGAGGGTGTCAGCAGTGTTAGAGATGGCTATAGCAAAAAGGTGGAACTAGAGAACATACTTTTTGCAGAGCAGGTAAGTATATGCTGCATACAGGAGACACACCTAACCAAAGATGCCGCCTTTAAAATCAGAGGCTACCAGTGTTTTAGATCAGACCGACAGGACAGACGAAAAGGAGGAGTACTCACACTTGTTAAGAATAACATCAGCGCATGTCAGGTGGGAGTGTACATGGAAGGAGCCGAATACCAGATGATCCATCTAAAAAGTAGTAATACAGATTTCCACCTCCTTAACTATTACTGTCCTAATGACCGCCCACTTGCTTTAGGAACAATCCCACACAAAGAGAGACTGATGGTCTGTGGTGATTTTAACAGTCATTCCCGGAGCTGGGGCTATGACCACATAGACAAGAGAGGAGAGGAAGTTGAGAGCTGGCAGGATGATAATGGACTTCTCCTGATCAACCAGCCAATGGATGCCCCAACATTTTACTCCAGGGCTTGGCATACAAAATCAACACCAGATCTGGCATTCCACTCTCCAGATCTGAAGTGGAACATTACACGTGAAGTTGGAAAACAACTTGGAGGTAGCGACCATCGACCAGTCTTCCTGACAATAGAAAATGAACTCCTTAACACCAGTAACCCTCTCCCCAGATGGAACTATAAAAAAGCAAACTGGACAATGTACAGACATCGTACAGGTATCCTGGTGGGACAGCTGTCCATAGAAGGTAAGGATATTAACAGCATAGTGAAGGAATTCAATGCTTGTATCCTTCAGGCCGCTCGTGAAACCATTCCCAGAGGAGCTCGCAGGGACTATAAACCATACTGGTCTAGTGAGCTGGGAAAACTCCATGATGACGTGGAAACAGCTCGAAAGCAAGCAGAAAATAGACCATGCCAAGAACACCACAATAATTACCAACATTCTAAGGCCAAATTTCAGAGAGGAAAGCTGCAAGCCAGACGGGAAAGTTGGAGAGAGAAAACAGAGTCCCTAAACTTTGAAAAGGATGGAAGGAAACTGTGGAAACTAATCAAACAGTTAAATGATGAGAGTACTGGAAGAAGTACAAAGATTACACTAATAGAGGATGGGAAAACTCTTACAGGTAAGCAGGTAGCAGATCACTTTGCTCGCATGTTTGCACAGGACTGCAACATTGATATCCATCCAGAGAAGGAGCGTACAGTGCGCATCGAGCCACAGAAAGAGGAGGAACAAGTCAGAAAAGTGGAGGTCATGGATGCACCAATCACACGCAGTGAGTTAGACCTAGCAGTTAGTAAACTGAAACCAAGGAAATCACCAGGACCAGATGGAGTGTCCAATGAAATGATCAAGAACCTGGGAATGGCAGCAATGGGAAAGCTGTTGGATATTTTCAATATGTGCTGGAGCACAGGTAAGTTACCTCAAATCTGGAAGGAAGCAAGCATGGTACCACTGCTAAAACCAGGGAAAAACAGTGATACTGCCTCCAGCTACAGGCCAATCAGTCTCACTAGCTGCCTATGCAAAACGATGGAACGCATCATTGACCTGAGGCTAAAATGGTACCTAGAAAGTGAAAACCTTCTCATTCCACAACAAGCAGGATTTAGGCAGTACTACAGTACAGAAGATCAAGTGACCTATCTCTCTCAAGAGATTGAGGATGCATTCCAAGAGAAAAACCTTGTACTAGCAGCATGGATAGACCTGAAGAAAGCCTTTGATAAAGTATGGAAAAAAGGTCTGTTGTGGAAACTAAGAAACTGCAATGTGAATGGTAGACTGTAGAACTGGATAAAGTCCTATTTACACAATAGAAGAGCTAGAGTAGTAATGGATGGACACAAAAGCCAGAAAGTACTTCTGCGACACGGTGTACCACAAGGAGGAGTCCTTTCGCCTACACTATTCCTTGTATTCATTAATGACCTGGTTAAGGAACTTCCCTATGGAATCAAAGCAGCACTGTATGCAGATGATCTGGTCATGTGGTGTACAGATGAATATGCGACAGTTGCTACACAGAGACTCCAAAGAGCAGCAGACATCTTGACATCACGGACAAACAAATGGTGTGTAAGTATCAACACAGAGAAATCAAGCACCACTCTGTTCACCCTCTCATCTAAACAGAAAGCAGGTAAGATCTTTGTAAATGAAATACCCTTAAGGATGGACAACCAACCCACTTACTTAGGAGTGACTCTTGACTCAAAACTGACTTGGAAGCAACACATCAACAGTGCAGAAGCAAAAGCCAGAAGAAAACTAGCCATATTAAGAAAATTGAGTGGGACTATATGGGGAGCTAGTGAAAGAATCCTCAAGAACGTATATCAGCAAAGTATTCTACCACATTTAGAATATGGCTCAACATCTTGGTGCACAGCATCAAACACTATGCTGCATAATCTAGACAAGGTTCAAAATCAGTCACTATGGATTATCACAGGTGCCATGAGGTCCACACCAATAGTAGAAATGCAGAAAATAGTTGGTGTTCAACCGCTAAAGGAACGTAGAGACACAAAGGTCATGACCATGGGAGAAAAATTCCTTAGCTCTGTAAGCCATCCCCTGAAGGAGAGATTCAATAACTTGGCATTAGGACGGCTTAAAAGAAGCAGCTTCATTCATCAGGCCAAGCGTATGCGTAAGCTGATACCTGACCTTCCAACTGTAGTCACTCCATTATCATCTGTACCAGAGCATACACCATGGAAAGAAGCAGATTATACACAAATAACTATTCAGACTGAAGTGAAAGGTGTGCAGAATGGTGAGATGCAGAGCAGTCTTGTAAGATCAACAGCCACACTTAGTGTTCTAGATGACAAATATCCATGTGACACCTGGATACGTGTGTATACAGATGGATCTGCACATAATGCCATAAAGAATGGTGGGGCAGGAGCATATATTGAATATCCAAACAACACCATTGACAAGATTTCCATACCCACTGGTAAATACTGCAACAACTTTGATGCAGAAGTTAGGGCAATTATTGCTGCAGTTGAAAAACTATCAGACTCCAGAATTGATACATGTCCTGTAGTAATTCTCACAGATGCAACATCAGTACTGGAGGCTCTTCAGTGCAACAAACTACCAGACCTTAAGGATGCCTTGTCAAAAATTGGCTTACAACATGGAGTCACTTTGCAATGGATTCCCTCCCACTGTGGGATACCAGGCAATGAGAAAGCTGATCATCTGGCCAAAGAGGGCACTGAAATGGAGCAACCAGACATACCAGTCACCTATAATCAGAAGAAAAGCATGATAAAAACCTACAGGAAGCCACAAACACCACCACATGATGACTATCACATGCTAAACAGAAAGGAACAAGTCACCATCTTCCGTCTCCGAACAGGACACAGCCGACTCCGAAGTCATATGTATACAAAGTTTAAGGTTGGTACTACTAATCTATGTACATGTGCCCAGGTGCCCCAAACTGTGGAACATATCCTCCAGAACTGCATCAACTACGAGACACTGAGAAATAATTACTGGCCCAGTGAAACCACTAAAGAAGATAAGCTCTACGGTTCCATACATGAGTTACAAAAAACAGTGAAATTTATCCAAGAGACAGGACTGCAGATATAGACAGACAGTGTGAACGAAGAAGAAGAAGAAGATAGTGCCAGGCCACATCAGCTTGGAGAGGTTGATAGTAGAAGACATAGTGGCAGGCCACATCAGCTTGGAGAGGTTGATAGTAGAAGACATAGTGGCAGGCCACATCAGCTTGGAGAGGTTGATAGTAGAAGACATAGTGGCAGGCCACATCAGCTTGGAGAGGTTGATAGTAGAAGACATAGTGGCAGGACACATGAGCTTGGAGAGGTTGATAGTAGAAGATATAGTGGCAGGCCACATCAGCTTGGAGAGGTTGATAGTAGAAGACATAGTGGCAGGCCACATCAGCTTGGAGAGGTTGATAGTAGAAGACATAGTGGCAGGCCACATCAGCTTGGAGAGGTTGATAGTAGAAGACACAGTGGCAGGCCACATCAGCTTGGAGAGGTTGATAGTAGAAGACATAGTGCCAGGCCACATCAAGAGACACAACAGCTTGGAGAGGTTGGTAGTAGAAGACATAGTGGCAGGCCACATCAGCTTGGAGAGGTTGGTAGTAGAAGGCATAGTGCCAGGCAGAAGAGAAAGTGGTGACCTGGCTACAGGAAGGAGGACTCAGGTATCAGGGAAAATCTCAATACATTATTGCCAGATGTTGGTCAGCTTGCTCAAGACCACATTATGTTCATGGAGGCAGTGAAAGGGACAATGTTCTTGAAAGGACACATCACATGACGAAGTTAATGAAACAAAACCTAAACATGACAGATTACGTGGTCATCCAGTCAGCAACAGTTGACTAAACAGACAAAGATTTTGGTCAGATTTATCTCTTTCAGTGTTTCATAATTCTATCTGACAATAATGTCATCATTGTAGTCATGTACCTGACAATAATGTCATCACTGTAGTCATCTACCTGACAATAATGTCATCACTGTAGTCATCTACCTGACAATAATGTCATCACTGTAGTCATCTACCTGACAATAATGTCATCACTGTAGTCATCTACCTGACAATAATGTCATCACTGTAGTCATCTACCTGACAATAATGTTATCACTGTCATCTACCTGACAATAATGTCATAACTGTAGTTATCTACCTGACAATGTCATCATTGTCATCTACCTGACAATAATGTCATAATTGTAGTCATCTATCTGATAATGTCATTATTGTAGTCATCTACCTGACAATAATGTCATAATTGTAGTCATCCAAGCAGAGTTGTAAGTTGCAAAAAATCATCTGACATTATGTGTGTAGGTGATATTATCTAATGCAGAAATCTTTTCTAGCTGAATACAAAATGGAAAATGTTAACAGATGTAGTCACCAGGTAAAAGCCCAGAATTATACTAAACATAATGTAGGACAGTCATACTAAACTAGGGTTGCCAGACATCCCAGGTTTCCAAGAAAAAATTCACTGTGCTTTCAGGACACCTATTTGTTCCAGTTTTTGTTTTTCCTTTCAAATGAAAGAATTTTGCATCGAGTTCTCTCACTCCACAACTTCAGGTTAGCAGAACTGCTGTAAAGATAGTCCCATAGCAAATGCTGCAGTGGATGAAGCATTAGAGACATCATTATTCTGGGCCATCAGCGTATAAGGTAGGGTGGCCTGTTCCTTTCCTCCCCAGAATTTCTCTGGTACCCATTTTACAAAGCTGGATCAACCTTGGGGCTGTATTGGTAAAAAAAAAATCCTGTTCAGTTGAGGATTCAAACCCTTGACCATTTGGTTGCTAAATGAGTGCTCTTGACCACTACACTAGCCGGTTACCAGAACTGCTATACACACTTTTAAACAGCAAAACATTGGAAACTTAATTTGTTATCTCTATCTCCGAATTGAAATTGGTGGAATTCATGTCATTTCATTTTGTATTCTTTTGCCTTCATGAGAAAGACATTTTCTGTTGGTGACGTTAAAGCCTCCTCCGTGGCTCTGTGCCAAAATAAAACTAGGATCTGTAGGACAAAACAGTTAAGGTGCAACATCTTTCCTGTCCACTGTCTTACTGTTTACTTGTTTTTGGAGACTACAGTCATTGCAGAATTTTCACGCTTTGGTGAGAAAAATATATATTTTACCATTATTCGTGTAACAGCATGAAATCGATAAACGTTATCTCTTTGAGATTTATGATTAGTGAAAGAAAGAAAAATAAGTGCTTTTTCACTACTGTCGGAGTTGAAGAAACTCATGTTCTTTATATACATGCAATAACTGCATGAAATGTTTTCAAAATATCTAAGAGAAAGTGTTCCTTCAGGAAAAATATTCACAGGAATGGTCTTGTATAAAGTAAGAGAGAAAGACCATGAAGCAAAATGTGTAAGTTTTACTATGCCATTGCATATGGTGGAAAGAGGATATAAAAGACCATGTAGCAAATGAAAACCATAAATTAAGCATGTACTCTGCAAGCACTTCTAAAAGACCTGACAGTTATTTTGTGCCCAAATCAGGAAACAATCAGTACAAGTTGCAAAATTGACAGTGTGCTATCCCACAATTAAACATCATATGTCGTTCAGTTAAAGTCTAATATTTTTTAATGAGTCTAAAGTAGCAAAAAATGTGGCATTGGAGAGAAGTAAAGCAACAGTAATAGTAAAATCTATTTTAGTCCCTGACACTATTAAACAATTATGTGATGATTTAGCAAATGCCCATTATTTTGGTATAGCGACCAATGCAGATAAAATTTTCCCATTGATTGTACAGTACTTTAGTTCTAAAAATAGTATGACTATAAAAGTGTTTAAACTGGGTTCCTTAAGAAGTGAAACTGCTTCTAAAATAAGAAATTACTGTGTTCATGTAATAAAAAAGAGCAATACTGAAAAATGTAAATTCACTGCGCTCTGCGGCGACAATGCAAATACGAATTTTGGAGGAGTACGATGAACTGGCATGAACAATGTGTTCACAAAATTGAATGAGTGAACTAAATGAAAACCTTCTTGGTGTTGGACGCCCTATGCACATACTTGACAATGTGGTCAAGACAGCAGCTGATGTTCTAACTGTAAGTGTGGGAACTATAATAATTAAATTATTCAAGTATTTCTCAAAATAGACCATACACACAAAACGCCTGAATTTTGTGAATTTGTGGATGTAGAATATCGCATCTTGCCATCACATACAAAAACAAGGTGGTTATCTTTGCTTCCTGCTGTGGAAAGAGTATTACTGCTTTATGAAGCACTAAAATCATTTTTCCTCTCAGAAGAAAAACACCAAAAGTCTTGATTACCCTGTTTAAAAATCCCCTAGGTGAATCCTTGATTTGTCCAAAGCCAGATTAGTGTATTTAATACACCTAAACTGGAGAAGACAGTAACCCCTTAGAAATAGGTATAATTTTAGAGGAAACCCTTACATTGATAAATTATTGGAAAGAAGAAAGATTTCTGCCCCTAAAAGTGAAATCTATTGTGAAACAAGCAGAAGATGAAGTAGGCCTATCAGCTGTAGATATAAATAAATTTTATGTGGAGGTGGAAGAGTTTAACGAAATATGTCATACTTATGTACAGAGGTGGATGACACCTTTGAATGAGTTTTCATCTGCAATTGGATGCTGTTACAGGCTCCGTAGCAGCATGGTCTGAAGTGCTTCAAAGTAAAGCTTCTGCAAGACAAGGGGCAGGCAACTGACGATTCACTACTGTTTGATTCATTCACATATCTGAAGTACTGTACTGAAGCAGTACTCACAAAGGAGGACAACTGGAATAGAAATAAAGATGGGAGAAATGGACCTATTTCTTTGGATAGTCTGAATCTCTGGAGCAGTACTCGCAGTCACTAAAACTGTGAACTTATCTTTAGTTTTCCTGGACATAATGTCAATGTGGAAAGGGTATTTTCTCTCATGAATGTGCAACGGATCAGTCATTTGCAATGGATAGGGGAATTAAACTGCCTTCATGTCTCAACAGTTGAAGCAATAATGAAATATACTTTTAAATATCAAATGAGCTGCTCAGAATTCTATGGTTATGTGAGTCAGTGGGCAAGACTTTCCTTGCAGACGTTTGAAGTCAGATAAATACTAGGAGCAGGACAGTAGGATAATGCTTTTGAAGATAAATATCTGACTGTAAAATACATTCATACTCAGAGAAAGAATGTTCTATATCCCATGATTTAATTCTAAACTATTTTAATTTCAAAATGCATGCAGAGTGTAAAACATTAAACATAAGTAGTATACATACATGAAATACTCCTTAATTTATGCTCTTCTGAGCAGAACGATAACATTAGTCTGGCGTAACTTATATTCTTTCCTTGGATAAGTTGTTTGAAAACAAAATTCTTAGATCTCAGGACATGTCTGCTATTGTTTATCAGGCTGAGAAAAATGTTCTGGTTTTTTCTTCTCAAAATGTATAAACTAGGGAAAAAAAAAAAAGATAGAACAACTTTATTACTTAATGAGTACACAGTTGTGATGTTTCGGCGTGAGCCTTAATCATACAAAAACATACAGGATGAAGAAATAGAGAGGAGATAAAATATAAATTCACATGAATGCTATGTTAAAAAAAAATCAAATAAAATGAACAGAGCACTTAGCTGTAACTTGTAAAAAGCTGTGGCTTGTCCAACACTGTGTCAGAAATGTGCACGGTGGAGTGTAGTGAGTATTTAAATGGAGACTTGGGATGTGTGATAGGTGGGTTGTAACTGAGGGTGGTGGGTGGAGAAACCGTGGAGGGGAGAGAATAGTAATCTAGCTGGGAGAAGGTGAAATAGGTGATTATAGTTGGGGTAGATGGGTTGTAATGTGAGGCTATGAAGAGGTTCTAAGCTATGTGTAACAAGTGAGAAGGAAGTGGAACTTAGTGGGGAGGGATTATGATTGTGGAACAGGAGAATGTTAGGTGCATCTGAATAACAAGTTCAAACCATGTGGTTTCAGAGTCTCATATTCCTGAATGCAGTGGTTCTCAAGCGCTAGGTGGCTTGTGTCATCTGCGTGACACTGTTTGATGGCTGTTACCAAAAAGTCAGATTTGCCTCTGTGGTTAGGGCCATTGAAATGATTCAGGACTGGTTTTGAAGCATGCTTGGTGATATCGTACAGATGTTTTTGCATGCGGTTCCCTAATCTGACTGCATCTTTTGCTTACAATGACATATATCACATTGCGGGACTGACATGTGAATCCCTCATGAAGAGTGAGGATAATTTTGGGAAAGTTGATCATTTTTGTTTCCCAGATTACTAGGCAGCTAACACAGTGAGGGTGGTTACATTTTTTAGTGTCAACATATTCAAGGTTGCACTTCATGCAGCCATGGACGAGGATATCCTTAATATTTGGTTCCCGTTCGTATGCTAATGTCTTAAGGACATCCTGCAACTGTGAGCTTGATGTTCTTTGCAGCTGATGCTGTTAAGATGTTGAGACATAGCATTGTATCAGCATGGGACTGGGTTATGGCAGCTATTTTTTCAGTCCTAGAGTACAGCTAAAAAGCAGGGGGTGTGCAATGTTTCCTTAGCAGACTCAACCACCATGGGGACTAAGGCAATCTCTGTCCCATTAGCCAGGCTAGGCCTGTTACTAGGGGTACCAACAGAGAGATGGGACAGGGTCTTGGTCAACTATGGTGTGCTAACCCTGACATTAGTATGTCAGCTATGGGTCGCTGATCCTGATGCTAGCATATCAGCTATGGGTCACTAACCCTGATGCTAGCATATCAGCTATGGGTTGCTGACCCTGATGCTAGGATATCAGTTATGGGTCACTAACCCTGACACTAGCATATCAGCTATGGGTCACTAACCCTGACACTAGCATATCAGTTATGGGTCACTAACCCTGACACTAGCATATCAGCTATGGGTCACTAACCCTGACACTAGCATATCAGCTATGGGTTGCTGACTGCATAATCGAACAGCATCTTTGCCCCCATCTTACAGTTATCTCCAGTCACTAAGTGGACACATGCACAAAAAAAGATCTGCTTGTCTCTAATCAGTAGAGAACTGCACAAACATACACACGCACACATACATGAGAAACTCAACTATCTGTAGTCATGTGAGAACAGAATGTATGCACACATATACACACACAATAATATCAGAATCAATCTAGTCATGTGAGAACAGAACATAAATTTATGAGAGAATCAACCATGTTATACTTTCAACCCTAATCCACTGCTCAACATTCAAGTCATGAAACTGAGCTGTTACAAGACATATCAATAACACAAAGTAAAAGGCACAAGTTTTCTAACCAATAATTACTCTATTATAAGAACCACAGGTCTACATCCTGACCAGCAATTAGACTATTACAAAGATCACAGGTCTACATCCTGACCAGCAATTAGACTATTATAAAAATCACAGGTCTACATCCTGACCAGCAATTAGACTATTACAAAAATCATAGGTCTACATCCTGACCAGCAATTAGACTATTACAAAAATCACAGATCTACATCCTGACCAGCAATTAGACTATTACAAAAATCATAGGTCTACATCCTGACCAGCAATTAGACTATTACAAAAATCACAGGTCTACATCCTGACCAGCAATTAGACTATTACAAAAATCACAGGTCTACATCCTGACCAGCAATTAGACTATTACAAAAATCACAGGTCTACATCCTGACCAGCAATTAGACTATTACAAAAATCACAGGTCTACATCCTGACCAGCAATTAGACTATTACAAAGATCACAGATCTACATCCTGACCAGCAATTAGACTATTATAAAAATCATAGGTCTACATCCTGACCAACAATCAGACTATTACAAAAATCACAGGTCTACATCCTGACCAGCAATTAGACTATTATAAAAATCACAGGTCTACATCCTAGTAACACACAACAATTGGTGTATAGGTATAGAACCATACACAAAGCACTGCAGTAAAGCTGTGACACCAAAATGCATAAACTAGGACAAAAGTAGGAACAGCTTTATAATTTAACCATTACAAAGCTGTGATGTTTCGGTGCAAGCCTTCATCAAACAAAATCAAACAGGACAAAGAATCGAAGAGAGGAGATAAAGTATAGATTCACATGAATTTTATGTTAACGAAATAATAAAAAATGAAAAAAATTAATGAAAAATTGTAAATGACTTATCTTAGGTCTTGGAACAGTACAGAATTATATTCGCTTGTATGTCACAAGAAGTACAAACAATATGCACCAGTTATTATGTAAACAAAGCGTTCAAAATTGTGCATGGCTGAGTGTAGAAAATGTTAAGAGACAAGGGATGGGCATAGAAAGAGCAGAGAATTATTCCAAGAACAGGGATGACTGGAGAGCCTTTATCCATGGCCGGTGCTCTTAAGGGAGTGAAAGGTGATGATGATGATGATGTTTGATAGTAGATGATGGTAGTGAATGGACAGGGATTTGTGATGTTGATAGTAGATGATGGTAGGGAAGGGATGGTAATCTATTTAGGAGAAAGTGAAATGAATGATTATAGTTGTGGTAGAGGAGTAGTAATGTGATGATGTATGAGTGTACTTAACTATGTGCAACAAATGAGAATGAGTATGATTGTGGAAGATTATGTGCAGCTGAATAACGAATTCAAACCACATGGTTCCAGTGTTCCATAGTCCTGAATGTAGTGGTTCTCAAGCGCTAGGTGGCTTGTGTCATCTGCATGACACTGTTTGATGGTTGTTATCAGAAAACCAGATTTGCCTCTATGGTTTGGGCCACTGAAATGATTAGGGACTGGTTTTGAAGCATGCTTGGTGATATCATACAGATGTTTCTGTATGTGGTCCCCTAGTCTGAGGCCATTCATTCATTCATTTGCATGTCCCTTGCGGAACTTTGCCTCCCAAACAGCACTCCTGTAGGCCTCTCGGTTGTGAGCAAGATGGCCTGCTGCTGTTGCATCAATTTCCAGATCGTCAACGATGTCTTGCAGCCATCTTCGTTTTGGTCTTCCTCTTTTTCTTTTTCCCATTATGTATCCTTCCAATACAGTCTTCTCTAAATTATCATGACATTTAATGTGTCCAAAATATTTAAGTTTTCTCTCTTTAATCCTCTTTACTAGCCAGCCTTCTTCAATATTAAGCTCTTGTAGTATAGATATATTTGTTCTTTTTTGTGTCCACGATATTTGGAGAACTCTTCTGTAGCATTTACATCCAAAGGAATTTATGTGTTTCTCAGCTGTTTTGTTAAGTGTCCAGGTTTCACAGGCATATGTTGCGATGGGAAAGATGCATGCCCTTAAAAATCTTATTTTTGTGGTTCGGTCTGCTCCTCTCCACAGATTCTCGATTTGTTTTACTTTCTGAAGAGCGACAGATGTCCTCCTTTTAATTTCCCTCATTGTATCTCCATTATTAGTTAGTAGTGATCCAAGATATTCAAAACTCTCCACTTCTTCCAGTTTTTCCTCATTGACACATATTTCAGTTGCCTTGTTTGTTTTGTCAGTTGTCATCACTTTAGTTTTCTTTGCAATAAGATAGAGGTTCTGCTCTTCGCTGTTCTTGCGGACTGACATAATTAGTTTTTCCATTCCCTTTTGTGTTGTGGACAGTAATACTGTGTCATCAGCGTATCTAATCTCTGGTATTTCATAACCTCCAATTGTTATGGCATCGTAATATTCTTTGTCTACATCTTCTCTAACATTCCTCATTATATTTTCAGTATACAAGTTAAATAAGTAGGGTGACAATATGCACCCCTGACAGACCCCTTGTTTTATGTCAAACCAAGTTGTTGTTTCACCATTTATTCTTACTGCTGCTTGTTGGTCTAGATACAGCAGTGATGTTAATTGTATCAAATGTGTTGGAAATCCCATTTTTTCCATTATTTCCCAAAGTTTCTGGTGTTGTACACAATCAAATGCCTTTGAGTAGTCTATAAAGGATAAATATAGATTCACATTAAACTCTCTGCATTTCTCTATTATTAATCTTAGATTGAATATATAATCTCTTGATCCTCTTCCTTGCCTGAAACCAGCTTGGACCATATTGACTTCTTCTTCTATTTTCTTTCGAAGTCTACCCATTATGATTTTTAACAGAATTTTACTGGCATGACTAATCAGGGCAACAGTTCTGTAGTTGGTGCATAATTTCAGGTTACCCTTTTTTGGCAGTGGTATGAATACAGTTCTTTTCCATTCTTTTGGCCAAATACCTGAAAGCCAGTTTCACCAATATAAGTTATCCTGCATCTTTTGTATATGATGACATATATTACATTGCAGGATTCGCATGTAAATCCCTCTTGGAGGGTCAGGACAGTTTTAGGAAAGGTGACTGTTTTCATTTCCCAAACTACAGGGCAGGTAACACGGTGAGGGCAGTTACACTTTCTAGTTCAACATATAAAGGGGATGGCGACTGCAGTAAAACTGGTTCAAATAATAAAGGTAGATAGAGGTGTATGGTGTAGTTTTACAAAATGGCAGAGGGAATGAGTAAAGTGAGAAAAAAACTAATAGAAAGTATGAGAATGTATAAATGAAAAACATACAACATCCAATATTTTGGCTTGAACCTTTTTCAAGGATTACATAACAAATGAGACTTCTTCTTCTTCTTCTTCGTTCACTTCTACCACCAAAAACCGCACTGTGAACCTACTGAATTCACACATGTGGTCCTCGTTAGGTCCGGTGGTCCCCTGTGTGGTCCAAAATAGACCACATGAGTTCCACGAAGGACCACAAGGGGTTCAGAGTATCACAGTGCTTTAGCCTGTATTCTTGGTGGGTCTCGGAAGCGGGATTGCGTGACACCGTGGTTTTCATTGCACCAGTTTGGTCTAGGGTTGGACTTTCTCACCGGAAGACCTCGACGTGTTTGGAATATCAGTGCATCCCCGCTGGGTGAGAGGCGTTAGCCCACCCAGGACAGAGTTGGACTTTCTCACCGGAAAACCTCGACGTGTTATGAGATACCCGTGTATCACCGCCGGGTGAGAGGTGGTTGCCCATCCAGTCCAGGGTTGGACTTTCTCACCGGAAAACCTCAGCGTGATTAGGATACGCAGACATCCCCGCCGGGTGAGAGGTGGTTGCCTATCTAGACTTCCCTGGTCCAGTGTCTCCGACTTCAGCATTTTGCGGTCGTGGCCGCTACCCTTCCTAGTTGTGACCAGGATGGAGCTTTTGTCCAGGAGGACGAATCCTCGCCACTAGTGACTTCTACCCCTGGGTTGAGCCGGTTTAGGCATTTCCCAGTATGGGCATGTTTGGGACGGGACCGACCTCTAGGGCAGAGGTACTGTGACATTCATAGCCTTCAAGATTCACCCCTGGTATGAGCCGGTTTAGGCAAAATTCACCAGTATGGGTGTTTATCAGGCGTTACCGACCTCTAGAGCGGAGGTGGCATGACATGTCTAGCCATCGAGTTCCACCCCTGGTGTGTGCCGGTTTAGGCATATTTCACCAGTGTAGGTGTATTTCGGACGTAGGCGGCCTCTAGAGCAGAGGTGCCGTGGTATAGCTCTCGTAGCGATACTACTGGACATACCAGGTTAGACTTCACTTTCCACCACCTTTTCCCATCGGCGCCGCACAGCAACCTTTATTTCCGCATTTACTTCCTTAACCGGGAGGAGCTTCACTCCACGCGCGGCATTTGAAAAGTCAAGCCAGCAGTGACTTAACCTCTGGGACAAACCGGTTCATGCATTTCACACGATATGACTGCACTCAGGACGTGGCCGACCTCCAGACCAGAGGTGCCGTGATTTGACTGTTTGCTTCGCTTTATTCTTTCAACCACCTTTTCCGCAGTGATGCTGCGCGGCAACCTCATTTGCAAATTTCTTCATTGGCCGGGAAGAGCACCGCTCCACGCACGGCAGCTGAAGATCTCGCCAACAGCGGCACAAATGAGACAAAAAATGAATAACTAACAGGAAACTTATCTTAATGTGGCATCTTCTGACAGAAAGGAACACAGAAATGCCAGTCCACTAGACTAGAAACAAAGACCACGTGGGGCCACACAAAGGATAAGCTGATAGAGCCAATCGTAAAGAATAGGCAGAGAGAGGGAGGGAAACAGGGGTTGGGTAATAGACACATGAAAGCCGTTAGAGAAGAAGAGAAAGTGGCGATAGGGAGGGGAGCTAGGAGAAAGAAACAAGAAAGTAGAGTATAAATCACAGAAAAAAAAAGGTGGAAAACTAAAGAAGGTAAAGGAAGGTGAAGACATGTTAATTCTAGCTGGGTGGAGACAGCCAGTCTGGAAAATAAGGCACTGTTCTAGGACCCTCTGAGATCGTACATCAGCAGAACAAGAGTGGATCACAAGAACAGAAATGTCCTGTTTTCCCCTGTGGTTGCTAAGGCAAAAATGTTTAGCCACAGGTGTCCAAGCCCTCTAAGAAATATCATTAAGACATTGGAGAAAACAATCTCCTAAGTGTAAACCGGTCTCCACTATATACTTCATACCGCAATGTTTGCACATAATGGCATAAATAACATTGCGTGAAGTGCAGGTGAAGCCCTCTTGAACTGATAACATGGACTTAGGGAAGGAGATCTGGCTAGCCTGGACAACAAATGGGAAAGTGTTGCATCTACGGCGTCTGCAACGTCTAATGATGCAACACTTTCCCATCTGTTAACAAGCACACAGTTGTCATGTTTCAACTTTCACTTCATTCATACATTAACATAGTTAGAAAGTTACAGTTTGCATGTTGGATGTATAACACATAAGAATGAAAACAAAAAAGATATTTATCTTGTGACTTTTGTGATGTTGTGCCTGTAAGTGTGTTTATGAAAGCTTGTAAATGTTTTTATGGAGATCTGTGGATTGTGATACCAATATGATTTGTTATCAGTAAAGATGGGGTGAAGGAAGGGATACAATGACTGTCAAGTCAAGATAAAGATGGACATGGCAGATTAAATAAATGTCCTAGTTCTGGTGTTGTAATGCAATAAACATCACAAGAACAGGCACTAGGAATGAAAAACTGTACCTATGTTTTATAAATTATTGGAAGGCGTTTGATAAAATAAAACACAAAGAAATCATACAGATGTTAAAAGACATAAATATAGATGGGAAAAGACCTGAGAATCATAAAACATTTCTACTGGAAACAAGTAGCAGCAATCAAGATTGATAATCAAACAGGAGAGCATCAAACATGAAAGTAGGAGTACGGCAGGAACTTGTTTTTGTCTCCTGACCTCATTTCCCTCTACAGTGAAAGGATTATGAGACACACTGAAAACATGCCTGGAATAGCAATGGGGGGATACAAACTAAACAATCTAAGATATGCAGATGACACGGTACTGACAGCCCAAAGTGAAGTACAAGCATTGTTAGACAAAATCATAGAAAAAAGCGATGAGATTGGACTGAGTTTAAATAAAAAGAATATCCAAGAAAGAAACACCGGCAAAATGTAGCATCAAATTAAAAGGCACAGAATTAAAGCAAGTGGATAAATTCAAGTATTTAAGAACAAAAATAACAAAAGATGGAAGATGTGAAACCAAAACAAGGAGTAGAATAGCCCAGGCCAAGTCAGCATTTATGAAAATGAAATATTCTATGCAATAGAGCTCTGTCAGCGACTCCCAGAAAGAGAAGTATTGAGAGCTACATAAAACCTATATATGGAGGTTTAGCATGGACTGTAACCAAGGACACTCAAAATCTACTGGAAGCAGCAGTGATGTGGTTCCTAAGAAGAATGATGAGAATACCATGGATAACCAATAAAACAAATGAAAAGGTTCTAACAGAGGCTGGGCAAAAGAGAGAAATTATGGCAAAATTTAAAACACAGCAGTCCAGATTTGTAGGACATGTTTTGAGAAGAGGCAAACTGGAACACCCTGTGACAACAGGGAAACTGGAGGGAAAAAGGGACAGAGGAAGACAAAGAAATGAGTATATAAGAGTGCTTAGTAGAGAGGGAGAGCTTGAGACTGTGACTCCGGGAGAGGTGAAGCTTAGGTAAAGTTGAATTTATAATTCAGTCCATGTGGTTTCAGAGTTCCACATTCATAAATGAAATGATTTTTGAGAGTCAGTCAACTTTTATTATTAGAGTGACATTAAATGATGGCTGCTACTTGGAAGTCAGACTTACCTCTGTGCCTGGAGCTGTTGAAATGACTGGGAAGCGTTCCTGGAGATTTCATAAATATGTTTCTGGATGCAGTCACCAAACGTGAGACTAGTCTTCCTAACATACATTATCCTATACTTTTTGCACACAACGACACATGTATTACATTACAGGACTGCCATATATATTGCGTTACAGGTCTCACATGCTCACACATTTTGACAGGATGTCACAAGGATCATTTTTCTGACTGTTCCAGTTACAAACATCAAAGTCAAAATTTCAGTATAACACATAAGACAACATATTGCTCACAGTTAAAACACCATTAACTCTTTCCCTGCCACTGTCGCGATAGTGAGAACTTCCTGTTGGTCCAGTGTCTGCCATTGTCGTTATAGCGATATTGTTTCATTGCAAAGTAAAGCTATTATAATAAAACTTTTTGTTGTACACGATTTATCTGTGCATGTCTGGTGACCTTTCATAGTTCAATCAAAAAGCGTGGCTAACAACCAAGCGAAAGCAATGAATTAATGGAGAAATTTCAGTATTTATTGTGAGTCTGGAAGCATAAGGACATGTCCTGTGACCCGACCACTGTTCCTGAATGTACCCCAAGTACATCTAGACCTATTAAATGGACTGGAGAAGTAGATAGAAGGTTATTTCAGATATTATTTTAGTGAGAATGCCACCACACAACGAGATCAGACAAAAATTTAAGTAGATCTGGAAATTGTCGATGGTAAACATTGTACATCTAGGCATCGCTGATGGTAAGCACTACACAATTATCAGCTAAAATCATCACATTACTTCTTTATTCCTAAAACAAAAACTCTTCATTTATGAAATTTTCTTACATTTACAACTATTTTCATGCATAATATGTATACTTTTAAAGTGGAAATACTTTGTACATTCACTTTTACAACTATATCCCCTATGCATATCGAGACCCATGCTTTTTGTGTGCCCAGACGGGAACGTCCGCGTTTTTTTCTGTGGCACGGGAATAGTTAACTACTTGACTCTAAGAACAGCATCAACTCATTACTTACATGAAATTAATTAGAAAAAAAATGCTTCAGTGTACTGAAAAATGTTAAATGTCTTGTCTTATCAAAGGTTTACAACTCACTCACTCTATGTATACTCAGTCAGTCAAACCATACCCACTCTATATATTCAATTAGTCAGACTACAGCCACTCTATATATTCAATTAGTCAGACTACAGCCACTCTATATATTCAATTAGTCAGACTACACCCACTCTATATATTCAATTAGTCAGACTACAGCCACTCTATATATTCAATTAGTCAGACACCCACTCTAAGAATATCCAACCACTCAGAACTCACACACTCAGTTTTATTATAAAAGTTGTAGGTCAGCAGAAAAATAGTGAAGTCACAGCTGGTAGAACTGTACTATTTATGGAGTGTGACAAGAAAAACATAGAAATTAGAGTCTGCGTTGAAAGTTTTGCATACAGAGAACACAAGCTTGCACTCCCATTCTATACATTCAGTAGCCCTGAACACTCTCTCTGTGCTCTCATATAAATCAAATGTGGCTACTTGATAAAATCATACTGCCATCAAATTATACATGGGGAAAGGAGAAGAAAACAGAAGTACCACATTGACCATAGATTATCTTCAGTCAAGTTTTTTTTGTCCCAGTATCTGTGACTCCAACAGAAAAAAGTTTTTGTAACTCCCAGGTCCAAAGGCCTGCAAACTTGACCTTGGCAAAACATTTCTGGATCTCTCTTGTATATTTCTAACCCAGAAGGAACCTACAGAAAAGAACAGTCAATCATTTCTTATGCTCCTGTAACTTAAGCTTTATTAACAGCTGACCTTAAATGTCCAGTTCATAGCAAACTTTTAACAGGTCAGTCATGTGAGGATATGAACTCCAAAGATTGTGCCTGGATTTTAAAATGTTCAAGCTGACTCCAAAACTGAGATCTGTTACTACAGATGAGGTCACAAGCTTGACCTGGGTCTTCTCCTTCTAACCTCTTCTCATCTCTGACTTTTCTTTGGCTTGTAGCCAAACATCCAAATGGCTCCTTCAAAGCAGGGAAGATTTCTAAATACTCAAACGCTGGATCTTTCTTCACACAGCAAGAATCTGAACTGCTGCCAAGACATTCATGCTGGGTAAGATGGGGACTGTTCTGTAGCAAACCTGGGATGCTGGAAATCAATCCAGCATTTGAGGATAATAGCCGGTGGTGTAAGCTGATAGAAAACATGTCTGTGCTCTCAGCAAGACTTGCTGTCTCTGTTTGGCCAGGACTGGAAGAATGAGCAGGTGTTGGTGTGTGGACTGTACTGGGCAGGTAAGTCAGACTTGAGCTGAAAAGACAAAACATTATGTAGCAAGTAAACATAACATGAAGTAGTACAAACACAGAAATGTAATAACAAAATGAGCAATAAAAGACAGAGTTATGAGGCATCTTGACTGATTTAGCAGGCTGAAAGGTTTTAACTTTCATAACTTCCTACATTTTATCAGTAAACTTCAGCACAGAGGTTTACACAATGTTCAACCAAGTAGACCCACACTTAGATATATGCACATAAAGGTTCAAAATCAATCATTTACAAGTACAGGTTTACACAATGTTCAATCAAGCAGACCCACACTTAGATATCTGCACATAAAGGCCCACACTCAATCATTTACAAGTACAGTTGCATATCCAACCACATTCAATCAAGTACACAGAGGTACACATATACATGGGCATGCACACAAAGCATCAGTGAGAATATTTTAGTGGCCACTAAAACAATAAACAGGACTTCAAAGTTTAACTAAATTCCTTACTCCTTTGAAATATGTGTATATGAATAAATCTTACAGATGTTTTGTCCTGAATGCAAGGAGGTCCATCTTTAGGCCAGCAGCAGAGCATGGCCATTCTTCAAGTTCAAGTTCAAGGTTACAGATATGTTTTTTCTTACACAAGATCTTAAACATATTTTTTTTTATGTATGTTCAGTGGAGAATATTACAACATGCAGCTGAACAACAAAATGTTGCAAAAATGTAGTCCCTGCTACAAAACATCACTGGATACAAACACTTAATATTTACAAATGAAAAATAATTGACAGTAGATGAGTACTACTTCATGTGCAACAGTTACAAACACAAGAGCAAAGCTGATCCATATGACAAATCATACAAACAAAACAAAAGCTTCATTTTCAGGCTACAAACAAATCATATCATATTAAACACTTGAACAAAATTAAAAGAAAAAAAAACAAAACAAAGCTACAGCCTAAAATTGCAGATACAGTTAAAACAAGGAGGATTCCTACTTAACAGTTATAACAAGGAGAAAACAGTTCAACATTCCTACTTAACAGTTATAACAAGGAGAAAACAGTTCAACATTCCTACTTAACAGTTATAACAAGGAGGAAACAGTTCAACATTCCTACTTAACAGTTATAACAAGGAGGAAACAGTTCAACATTCCTACTTAACAGTTATAACAAGGAGGAAACAGTTCAACATTTCTACTTAAATACTCCAAACTTGATGAACTGCTAATAAAACTGCTTCCAAGATACCCTACAGTTCACAACTGTCTATATTCCAAGGTTGAACAAAGGACAGCCAATGTATTCACTGTCACCAGCTACCAAGAGCTTCTAGCTTGCAGACAGTGAGATCACCACCATCACCACATGCTAGTACATTATGTTTGCATTAATCATTTCTTAAAATAAGGAACAAAACAATATACTCACAATAATTTATTATGGAAAAATGTCAGTTTCTTTTTTTATCTTGTCTATCACTTCTTTCTCTGCTTAATGCTGCCATTTACCTGGAATTACCACTAAGAAAAGAAATCAATGAATAAAACAGTCTCACCTTAAACTACCTTGAAATTTTCCAGCTGCTAAAGCCATGTGCAATGCTTCCCTGAAGCCAGAGTTAAAACCAGCCTGGAGTGACTGTTCATGGCCCCTCTCCACTCCAGTAAGGAAACCATCCTGGTGATCAGAGGTGAAGTGATCTGTTAACAACAAACCACAAACAAAATTTTCTGTCTAGTTTGCTTGCCACTTACCACCTTGTACCTCCAAGTTGTGTGTTTATAACTTTTGTGCAACCTATAAAAATATTGCCAAATATTCTCTTTACTGGTTGTTGCTGTCACCTGATGGAGGCCTGCTTTCTGCTTGTTACCGAGCAAATCTTGTACTAACTACACTTACCACAGCACCAGTGACCGCTGGTTCTATTCATCTAACACAGTGGTTCTTAACTTTTTTTTTCTTTTTAGCCATGGACCAATTTTCCTACCTGAAAACCACTGTGGACCTCACATAAAAAATAATGCAGTTAACAGAACAAATGATGCTAACGTTTTTTTTTTCTATCGACTCAATCTATTGTACTGGTCCATGGACCCCCAAAAATTAATTTAGACTACAAAACTGCACCTACATTATTAATATTTCGGTCAATTTTTAGCCATTCTCTGGTTAAATCTTCATGGTCACTGTCTATGGAAGCATTAATCACTTCTGGTGGCTCCATTTTGATGCAATTACTTGAAATCGTCTACCCTTAAACTGCCGACATTTTGTTCTGAACAGAGGAAATTCTGAGGAACTCTCTAAGCTGAGGAATTTACAAAAGCAAGTAACACACAATAATTAGTGTATGAGTATATAACTACAGTCGTATAATAAGAGCATGATACAACCTAAGACATGGAAGAATGACAATAATACAGTGTTATGCACCCACGAATGATGCAGATGATGATGTGAAAGACAACTTCTATCACCATTCATTCCTTTGCATGTCCCTTGCGGAACTTTGCCTCCCAAACAGCACTCCTGTAGGCCTCTCGGTTGTGAGCAAGATGGCCTGCTGCTGCTGCATCCATTTCCAGATCATCAACGATGTCTTGCAGCCATCTTCGTTTCGGTCTTCCTCTTTTTCTTTTTCCCATTATGTATCCTTCCAATACGGTCTTCTCTAAATTATCATGACGTTTAATGTGGCCAAAATATTTAAGTTTTCTCTCTTTAATCCTCTTTACTAGCCAGCCTTCTTCAATATTAAGCTCTTGTAGTCTTCTATCACCATCTACAACAAATCATCAACAAAGTCCCTAAACACGACATCCTAATTGCTATGGCGACTTCAACGCTAAGGTAGGGAAAGATAACACCGACATTGAAAAAGTAATAGGAAAAGATGGAATTGATGGTTAATCAGAACGGAGAAAGTTTAATTGAAATATATCTAACAGAGGGCATGGTCATTGGAGGCACAATATTCCCACACAAAGAGATACATAAAACAACGTGGACATCCCCAGATGATAGAACTAGAAACCAGATAGATCATTTTTGTATTAGAAAGCAATACAGAACATCTCTCATGGATGTAAGGGCTTATAGGGGTGCAGATGTCAACAGTGATCGCAACCTGTGCATAGGGAAAATAAAACTAAAATTGAAAGGCCAACACAAGAAATCAGTACACAGAAAGATAAACAGCCACAGCCCACATGAAGAAAATACTAATAGCAATTTCAATCAGGAACTTGCCAATCATTCCAAAACACCCAGTGAAGCTGAGGAGATAGGTATAGGGGGTCAGATAAAACATGGAAGTATATACATGAAAGATGAGCAGTCAAATTAGACATGTTGAATGCAAAAAACAGATCTTGGAAAAGATCTGGTGAAAGCAACATACAAAGAAATAGATAAGAAAGTTAAAAGTTCAGCTAGAAGGGATAAAAAAGAATACATAGACAATATGATGAAAGAGGCAGAAAAAGCAGCAAAAATAGGAGACAGCAAAACTTTATATAACATACAAAAGAGGCTGACAGGTACTATTACATCTAAAGAAAGACCAATCCTTAGCAAAACTGGATCCCTATTAACATCAAGTAAAGACCAAAAGCAAAGATGGGCTCAACACTTCCAAGAAATACTTAATCGACCACACCCAAAACAATTGTTAAACCTTGAAACTGACTTAGCAGCCCCACAACTAAATGTCAACCTAGATGAAATTAAATTGCATGAAATTGAAACAGCAGTGAATTTAATGGCTAACAACAAAGCTGCAGGTGAAGATGAAATAACAGCTGAAATGCTAAAAGCTATCAATAGTGACAACATGAGACAACTACAGAGAATGTTTAACAAGATTTGGAAAGAAGAAAGGGCCCCTTCTAAATGAAAAAAAAAAAAGAATCATTGTTAAAATACCAAAAAAAAAAAAGGTAACTTTAGTGACTGTAACAGTTGGAGAGGAGTAACCTTAATATCAGTTGTGTCAAAAGTATTTTGCAAGGTCATTTTGAATAGACTTAAAGATATAGTGGATACTGCAATGAGAGAAGAACAAGCAGGATTTCAAAAAAGGGAGAAGCTATCTCGACCAGATCTTTACTCTCTGAATAATACTTGAAGAACATATTGAAAAGCAGAAGCCATTAATACTGAACTTCATAGATTTTAAAAAGGCATTTGATAGCATACACACAGATTCATTACGGTGAATTTTATGTCTATATGAAATACCATCTAAAATTGTCAACATCATTAAGGACTTATACAATGTATATGTTTGTGCAGTCAAGACAGAAGAAGGGATGAGTGAATGGTTCCAGATTGAAACAAGTGTGAAACAAGGATGTATTCTGTCTCCTTTACTTTTTGGATTACAATAGACTTCATAATGAAAAAATGCTGCACAGGTAACACAGGTATTGACTGGGTACATGAACCTATCTTGTTATATGGAAGTGAATCATGGACAATAGGCAAGTCTGCACAAAAATCATTGGAAGCAGCAGAAATGTGGTTTATTAGAAGAATGTTGCGAATCCCCTGGACAGTAAAAATAACTAATGAAGAATGTATGAGAAGAGCTGGAGAGACAAAAAAACCTTGTCAAAAAGATAAGAGAGAGACAATGTACTTTCATAGGACATGCAATGAGAAGAGGGGCATTGAAAATATTATAACAACAGGAAAAATAGAAGGAAGAAAATCAAGTGGAAGACCAAGAAAAATGATACTAGACAGTCTGACAGGATGGTGTGAGAAGAGATCACCAACTGAACTGATGGCCTGCATGAAGGATCGGGTACTATGGAGAAGCATAATAGCCAACGCCAGTCAGCACAGCACCTGATGATGATGATGATGACATGAGACCCAACTAGAAGATCTTGATTTTGCTGATGACATAACTCTTATCAGTAACAGTGTGAATTCCATGCAAGAAAAAACAGATAGCCTGTCTTCACTGGCTAGCAAAATAGGACTTGAAATTAACAGGGACAAAACAAAAATAATGAAAATTCCCCTCAATAAAAATGGAAAAATACACATAGAAGGGACAGATATTGAAGAAGTCAATCAATTTGCATACCTTGGCAGCTACATAGACAAGGATGGTGACACTAGAAAGGAAGTTAGGATCAGAATTGCAAAAGCAGCATCAATCTTCAAGAATTTTGAGAACATATGGAATTAAAAAGTTTTAAGCACAAAAACCAAGTTAAGACTATTCAATTCAAATGTAATATCCACCCTCATTTATGCATGTGAAAGCTGGAAAACAACTACAGAAATAGAAAGAAATTAGACTCTTTTGAAAACAAATGCCTAAGGAAAATACTCTGCATCAAGTGGAGCGAATTCAGGAACAATGCAGAGATAAGACAGATGACTGAACAACAACCAATATCATGGGTCATCAGGAAAAGGAGATGGACATATGTTGGTCACTTGATGAGAAGAAATGATCAGAGAATCCCAAAACAAGCTATCAAGTGGAACACAGCAGGCTGAAGAAAAAGAGGCAGACAGCGTGAAAGACTTGCCGAAGACAGTAAAAATTGGCGAACTACTTTGCGAGCCCTATGTGACTTTTAATGGCATGGGAAGGATATAAGATATAAGAGTATATAACTAAAGGGAGAAGCTGTCCCGACCAGTTCTTTACTGTAAGAATAATACTTCAAGAACATATTGAAAAGCAGAAACCATTAATACTGAACTTCATAGACTTTAAAAGGCATTTGATAGCATACACAGAGATTCATTGTGGAGAATTTTAAGTCTGTATGGAATACCATCTAAAACTGTCAACATCTTCTACATTGGATATGTTTGTACAGTCAAAACAGAAGAAGGGATGAGTGAATGGTTCCAGATTGAAACAGTTGTGGAACAAGGATGTATACTGTCTCCTTTGCTTTTTGGAATTACAAGAGACTTCATAATGAACAAATGCTGCACAGGTAGCATAGGTATTGACTGGATACAAGGGACCCAACTAGAAGATCTTGCTTTTTCTGATGACATAACTCTTATCAGTAACAATGTGAATTCCATGCAAGAAAAAACAGATAGCCTGTTTTCACTGGCTAGTAAAATAGGACTTGAAATTAACAAAGACAAAACAAAAATAATGACAATTCCCATTAATCAAAACGGGAATCAAAATTCACATAGAAGGGACAGATATTGAAGAAGTCAATCAATTTGCATACCTTGGCAGCTACATAGACCAGGATGGTGACACCAGAAAGGAAATTAGAATTGCAAAAGCAGCATCAATCTTCAAGAATCTTGATAACATATGGTATTCAAAAGTTATAAGCACAAAAACCAAGTTAAGACTATTCAATTCAAATGTAATATCCACCCTCATTTATGCATGCGAAAACTGGAAAACAACTAAAGAAATAGACAAGAAATTAGACTCTTTTGAAAACAAATGCCTAAGGAAAATACTCAGCATCAAGTGGAGCGAATTCAGGAACAATGGAGAGATAAGACAGATGACTGAACAACAACCAGTTTCATGGGTGATCAGGAAAAGGAGATGAACATATGTTGGTTATGTGATGAGAAGAAATGATCAGAGAATCCCAAAACAAGCTATCAAGTGGAACACAACAGAACAAAGAAAAAGAGGCAGACCGCGTGAAACTCTGAAGAGGACATTATTAAGATAGGCCAAATTAACAGGCATAAAATCCCCTGATGAGGTTGAAAGACTCGCCGAAGACAATAAAAATTGGCGAACTACCTTGCGAGCCCTATGTGACTTTTAACGGCATGGGAAGGATATAAGATATAACTATACACGGAACCACTGCAGTAAAGTTGTGATACCAAAAAGGAGTGTCTATTGCACATGGAACTCAAGCCACTGCGCATGTCCACTGACCTTTGCACTATCATGGCTAGGAACCACGAATAACAGGCTAGGAATCTTATCTTATATATCTTATATCCTTCCCGTGCCGTTAAACGTCACATAGGGCTCGCAAAGTAGTTCGCCAGTTTTTCCTGTCTCCGGCGAGTCTTTCAACCTCATTAAAGGATTTTATGCCTGTTAATTTGGCCTCTCTTAATAATGTCCTCTTCAGAGCTTCACGCGGTCTGCCTCTTTTTCTTCGGCCTGTTGTATTCCACTTGATAGCTTGTTTTGGGATTCTCTGATCATTTCTTCTCATCACGTGACCAACATATGTCCATCTCCTTTTCCTGATGACTCATGAGACTTGTTCAGTCATCTGTCTTATCTCTGCGTTGTTGTAGGCTAGGAATACCTACTACATAATGAGGCTTCTTTTAATCGTCCTACTGGTTCAGTCGGTAGAGCATGAGTTTATTACAGGGGTTATGGGTTCTGTCTCACTAGGTTTTTTTTTACGTTTTAAATTTTAGATTAAGACACTATTTATTTGTCTTTAATAAGAACAATTATACTTCTAACTTTTAGAAAAACTAGCAATTTCGCATGTCCACTGACCGTTTGTCTTGGAAGGAGTAAACGTTACACCCCGAATTCGGTTAGGACCCTGCCCCCACTGTCCGTCCTTGCTCGATTCAGGAGCAGGGATTAGAAAAAAAAGAGCTAAAGAAATTCGCTTGAAATACTTTCCTCCACACACCTGGGCAGATAATAATAAAGTCGGCTGATGTGCCGTACAGTGTCAATGTAGGTCACACAACGTGTAAATAGCATGTGCCAATAGACACAGCCTTTACAAAACCAAGGACTTGAAAGTATGAAGAGTTATTATTGTAAACATAGTAAAAACTCAATGCATATAAATGTAACCAAGGGTAGTGATCGCAAATCCCAACTAAATGCTAGATCACGGACAACAACATTGGAGTCATCTCCTTAAAAACACGGAAGGAAATCCTATGTCAAGGCCGAATACGCGTGGGCGGGCCCCGAGTGTAATAAGGCCGCTCCCCAGGACCAGCAGCAGAGCTAGACCCCCCCCCCCCCACCCACCCCTTTTTTTTACAGCTGCAGTATGTTTATAAATGGAGTAGAAATTGAACATTCATCATTTCATACATCATTTTAATACACCGTAAACACATATACAGCTTAGGTAAACAGAGCGATAGCTAATACTGGCATATGCCATAGACAAAAAAATGCACAGAGAAGAAAACATTTATTTAGATTACACATTGAACATTGCCTTCGTATAATACAACTTTTAAAAATATAGTTTCACTCAGACTCTACCTTCTTCTTCTTCTTCTTACTCCCTACATCTTCAAAACACGGATCTAACGCGGCCTATGCCGAAGCACGCAACGGACGAGGAATGGTTGATGTGGTTGTCTTGAAAACTTGGACTAGACAACAAACAAACTTCTAAGCAGACTTACAAATACACACACGGACTGGGATGGTTGATCAGTGTTTAGAAAACAAAAGGCTTTACTCACTTCACAAACGAACGGTAAAGTTTACCAGTGACAAAGTACAAGCTGAGACAACAGATCACCACAAACATCTCACAGTAAAACTTACCAGTGACAAAGTACAAGCTGAGACCACAAACATCTCACAGTAAAACTTACCAGTGACAAAGTACAAGCTGAGACCACAAACATCTCACAGTAAAACTTACCAGTGACAAAGTACAAGCTGAGACCACAAACATCTCAGAGTAAAACTTACCAGTGACAAAGTACAAGCTGAGACCACAAACATCTCACAGTAAAACTTACCAGTGACAAAGTACAAGCTGAGACCACAAACATCTCAGAGTAAAACTTACCAGTGACAAAGTACAAGCTGAGACCACAAACATCTCACAGTAAAACTTACCAGTGACAAAGTACAAGCTGAGACCACAAACATCTCACAGTAAAACTTACCAGTGACAAAG
Organism: Achatina immaculata; assembly: GCA_009760885.1. Lineage (NCBI taxonomy): Eukaryota > Metazoa > Mollusca > Gastropoda > Stylommatophora > Achatinidae > Lissachatina > Lissachatina immaculata. The sequence continues at coordinate 66,803,346 of CM019691.1, read as the reverse complement.
TACAAGCTGAGACCACAGATCACTACAAACATTTCAGAGTAAAACTTATCAGTGACAAAGTACAAGCTGAGACCACAGATCACCACAAACATCTCACAGTAAAACTTATCAGTGACAAAGTACAAGCTGAGACCACAGATCACCACAAACATCTCACAGTAAAACTTATCAGTGACAAAGTACAAGCTGAGACCACAGATCACCACAAACATCTCACAGTAAAACTTACCAGTGACAAAGTACAAGATGAGACCACAGATCACCACAAACATCTCACAGTAAAACTTATCAGTGACAAAGTACAAGCTGAGACCACAGATCACCACAAACATCTCACAGTAAAACTTACCAGTGACAAAGTACAAGCTGAGACCACAGACATCTCAGAGTAAAACTTACCAGTGACAAAGATGAAGCTGAGACCACAGATCACCACAAACATCTCAGAGTAAAACTTACCAGTGACAAAGATGAAGCTGAGACCACAGATCATCACAAACATCTCACAGTAAAACTTACCAGTGACAAAGTACAAGATGAGACCACAGATCACCACAAACATCTCACAGTAAAACTTACCAGTGACAAAGTACAAGCTGAGACCACAGATCACCACAAACATCTCAGAGTAAAACTTACCAGTGACAAAGTACAAGCTGAGACCACAGATCACCACAAACATCTCAGAGTAAAACTTACCAGTGACAAAGTACAAGCTGAGACCACAGATCACCACAAACATCTCACAGTAAAACTTACCAGTGACAAAGTACAAGCTGAGACCACAGATCACCACAAACATCTCACAGTAAAACTTACCAGTGACAAAGTACAAGCTGAGACCACAGATCACCACAAACATCTCACAGTAAAACTTACCAGTGACAAAAATAAAGCTGAGACCACAGATCACCACAAACATTTCAGAGTAAAACTTACCAGTGACAAAAATAAAGCTGAGATCACAGATCACCACAAACATTCAGAGTAAAACTTACCAGTGACAAAAATAAAGCTGAGATCACAGATCACCACAAACATTTCAGAGTAAAACTTACCAGTGTCAAAAATAAAGCTGAGACCACAGATCACCACAAACATCTCAGAGTAAAACTTACCAGTGACAAAGTACAAGCTGAGACCACAGATCACCACAAACATCTCAGAGTAAAACTTACCAGTGACAAAGTACAAGCTGAGATCACAGATCACCACAAACATCTCAGAGTAAAACTTATCAGTGACAAAGTACAAGCTGAGACCACAGATCACCACAAACATCTCAGAGTAAAACTTACCAGTGACAAAGTACAAGCTGAGATCACAGATCACCACAAACATCTCACAGTAAAACTTACCAGTGACAAAGTACAAGCTGAGACCACAGATCACCACAAACATTCAGAGTAAAACTTACCAGTGACAAAAATAAAGCTGAGATCACAGATCACCACAAACATTTCAGAGTAAAACTTACCAGTGTCAAAAATAAAGCTGAGATCACAGATCACCACAAACATTTCAGAGTAAAACTTACCAGTGACAAAGTACAAGCTGAGACCACAGACCATCACAAACACCTCAGAGTAAAACTTACCAGTGACAAAGTACAAGCTGAGACCACAGATCACCACAAACATTTCAGAGTAAAACTTACCAGTGACAAAGTACAAGCTGAGACCACAGACCATCACAAACATTTCAGATTCTTGGGTTTTTGGTCAGGAATTCGATGTAAACCTAACCACTCCTTTCCCGTGTCCCCGGAAAAATATATAGGATGTACTCCCCGCCCCTATTCTCCTTGTCCGAACCAGTGTACCCCCACCCCTCTTCCGCCTGCTCGTAGAATGTAATGACTGTAACCCCACCCCTCTTCCGCCTGCTCGTAGAATGTAATGACTGTACCCCCACCCCTCTTCCGCCTGCTTGTAGAATGTAATGACTGTACCCCCACCCCTCTTCCGCCTGCTTGTAGAATGTAATGACTATAACCCCCACCCCTCTTCCGCCTGCTTGTAGAATGTAATGACTATAACCCCCACCCCTCTCCTGCCTGCTTGTAGAATGTAATGACTGTAACCCCCACCCCTCTCCTGCCTGCTCGTAGAATGTAATGACTGTAACCCCCACCCCTCTTCCGCCTGCTTGTAGAATGTAATGACTGTAACCCCCACCCCTCTCCTGCCTGCTTGTAGAATGTAATGACTATAACCCCCACCCCTCTCCTGCCTGTTTGTAGAATGTAATGACTATAACCCCCACCCCTCTCCTGCCTGCTCGTAGAATGTAATGACTATAACCCCCACCCCTCTCCTGCCTGCTTGTAGAATGTAATGACTATAACCCCCACCCCTCTCCTGCCTGCTTGTAGAATGTAATGACTATAACCCCCACCCCTCTCCTGCCTGCTCGTAGAATGTAATGACTATAACCCCCACCCCTCTTCCGCCTGCTTGTAGAATGTAATGACTATAACCCCCACCCCTCTCCTGCCTGCTCGTAGAATGTAATGACTATAACCCCCACCCCTCTCCCGCCTGCTCGTAGAATGTAATGACTGTAACCCCCACCCCTCTCCTGCCTGCTTGTAGAATGTAATGACTATAACCCCCACCCCTCTCCTGCCTGCTTGTAGAATGTAATGACTATAACCCCCACCCCTCTCCTGCCTGCTCGTAGAATGTAATGACTATAACCCCCACCCCTCTTCCGCCTGCTTGTAGAATGTAATGACTATAACCCCCACCCCTCTCCTGCCTGCTCGTAGAATGTAATGACTATAACCCCCACCCCTCTCCCGCCTGCTCGTAGAATGTAATGACTGTAACCCCCCACCCCTCTTCCGCCTGCTTGTAGAATGTAATGACTATAACCCCCACCCCTCTTCCGCCTGCTTGTAGAATGTAATGACATTGGTGTATGCTCTGGTACAGATGATAATGGAGCAACTACTGTTGGAAGGTCAGGTATCAGCTTACGCATACGCTTAGCCTGATGAATGAAGCTGCATCTTTTAAGCCGTCTTAGTGCCAAGTTATTGAATCTCTCCACTGACTGATGTATTTGCATATATGAAAAGTATAGGTGCGTGTACTATCAAAGTCTAAATTAATCTAAAGTACTGCGTGATTGTTGTATTTATTACACTGATATTCTATAAATTTGTTAGTTTATATGTGAGCATATAATTAAGTTTATTTCATGTAGTTACATAAAACAGAATATGGAGTGTATGGAAAGAAAGTATTTATTAATTATTTACTTTTTTTTTTTTGCTTCTCATGCATATTATGTTTAACAACAAATTCTGAATATCAATAACCGAATTACAGTTGTATGATGAATGGTCGAAGAAAAACAAGTCGACCACGTGAAACTCTAAAGAGGACGTTGTTAAGAGAAGCTAATTCAGTGGGCATAACATTCCTTGATGAGATTGAAAAACTCACCGAAGACAGGACATCTTGGCGAACTACCATGCGGGCCATATGTGACGTTTAATGGCACGGGAAGGATGTAAGATGTAAGATGAATGGTAGACGGGCCTGCGTCCCTTTGAAAATAAAATCCGTTCGGTCGTTCGTTCTATCTGCCTGTCTATCTGCCTGTCTGTCTGTCTAGTTTAATGTATGATTAAATGATTATATTTAAAGTCGTTTATTTAGTGTTTCTTATTTATTGCTGCTCTGCACACGTATATTAGTAGGCCTGCTAGACTGGTGTTTATCATGGTGTCTAATGAGACGATTTTGAAGCAGGCAAACATATATGATCTACTAGACTGTTGTTTATCAATGACACTTTACGTCTAATGAGACGGTTTTGAACTATGCAGACATATGATCTAGTAGACTGATGTTTATCAATGACACTTTGCGTCTAATGAGACCGTTTTGAACCAGGAAGACATGACATGATCAACTAGACTGATCAATGGCACTATGCGTTTAATGAAACGGTTTTGAAACAGGTAGACATGATATGATCTACTAGACTGATGTTTATCAATGGCACTTTGGGTTTAATGAAACGGTTTTGAAACAGGCAGACATGATGTGATCTGGTTGGGTAGCTCCTTTCATGGCCGACTCTGTCAATGTTGAATTTGTATAATTAGTCACAAGCAATATCTGTGCTGCAAGATTTCCTTGTGCTTGCACAACTTCAAGTGTGGCCCTCATTTCCCTCTCAGATGATGTTCCGCCCTTGCATATAGTCACTCTCCACATGGCTCGGTCTTTCGCCAAATTCTTTTCAAACCTCGTGGATAATATGAACATCTAGCACTGATGACTTAGAATTGACGATGACTGCTAACTGGGCAACCTCCCCTACCATTTAAAATCCATTAGTAATATTTCATCCCTAAACTGAAACCTGTTTCATTATTTATTTGATTGTAACTATATGCCTCCATAGAATAACCAGCAGTCTCTCAACCCATGACTCGCCAGCCATCAAGTACTAAAATGACATAGTTCGAAAAGTAACTTGTTAGAGACTGTTAGAAATCATTAAAATTTTTGTTAAAAAACATATGTAAGAAGATCTGTGCTGAAAATGTATTTATGTTTATGTATGTCTGTGTGTGTATGCGTGTGTGAGAGCTATTTGATTAGGTTAAATACTTCTTCTCATTTACTTTGAGTGTAATAGTTTAATCGTGCACTCTTTTGATATGTTTTTTTTTCCTAATGTAATTTGTATCGTATCTTATCTTATATCCTTCCCGTGCCGTTAAACGTCACATAAGGCTCCCAAAGTAATTCGCCAATTTTTCCTGTCTTCGGAGAGTCTTTCAACTTCATCAAGGGATTTTATGCCTGTTAATTTGGCATCTCTTAACAATGTCCTCCTCAGAGTTTCACGCAGTCTGCCTCTTTTGTTTTTGTTGGTGCTGCCATCGTTCTCACATTCCAGAATCCAATCTTTGTCACATGTTTGGGGCCGACGAATGAGCTCCTCGGAGTTGGCATCCCTGATGCTCGGTTGGTTCCTCTGCGAGTTTCCGTAACGATATCTTTTTTCCCATCTGGAGTCGCCTCTAGATAGGTCCCAGGATAAGGTTGTTAGCCTTATGCCCAGCTCCTGGTACATGATATGTAGCAGATAAACGGAATTCTGCTGATTTCTACATACCGGCGAGAGCGTTAAAAAAAAAACGTCCGCCATCTTGCACGTCATACCGTAATTTGTATACTTGTATTAAATCGAGTGTGTGGGAAGAATGAAAGATGGAGTGATGAAGGACAGAATGTAAGATGGGCCTGATTGACCAATTCTTTACCCTTTAAAAATATAGATCATTCATTCTCTGTCTCCCCCTCTCTCTCTCTCTCTCGTTTGCTCTCTCACTCTCTCTCTCTCTCTCTCTTTCTCTCTCTCACCACATTCACCACATGTATTTCAGCAGCCTACAGTTGTCGAGGAAAAATTAGCTACATTATGTACCCAGAACATACTTCAGGTAATCAAAGACCTCGTCATAAACCTTATTACTGACATGGCAGCGGAGATTAAGAACTCATTCAAGATGGAGAATGACAGTCTCGGGGCTGAACTTACGTCACTGAGAGACGAAAATGCTAAAATGAGACTCATGATATCTGAATGGCAGAGTGAGCCACGCAGACACAGCAAGGAAGTGTTGACAAGTATTCAAGAAGTGACTGCTGACACAGACAATATGGCTGTAAATTCATGCACAAGTTCACCAGATATCAACAAAGAAGACACGCCACAGCAAGGAGCTGCACAAGAGAAATACACCAGCACCACAACGCCTATAAAGGTAGCACCTGAAAATTTAGCTTACCCTATTGATGTGCAGATAGGTAATAGGTTTCAAGCTTTACAAGATAGCCCCACTGTATATAACCATAAAGCACTAAGAACCCAAACAGAAATCTCAAACAAGACATCCACTCCTCAGTCACGGTCTCATAAACATCAACCAGAACAAGATACACAACAACACAGTAACAACATCAAAGAATATACGACACACTTGATAATCGGAGATTCCTTACTTAAAGGAATCTATGGTGAGCGGATGTCACTTACCTCTGAAGACACTGTCTCAGTCATGCCAGTACCTGGAGCTGGTATTATAAAACTAACGCAGACACTGAGACGACTTGACGTCGATCTGAGAGTGACGAGAACGATCGTACATGCTGGCATTAATGACAGCATAAACAGCCAGAGACTTCGGCCCTCTGATATACAGGACTTGATATCCACCATCAAGAAAAACTACCCTAACACTTCCATAAACATTTCATCCATCATTCCACTTTGTTCTGGTCCTGAACGTCGCATGGTAGATATAAACAACAAAATACTAAAAACATTCTGTCTACAGAACACAGTAGTTTTTATAAACAACACACCATTTTTTACTTCAGCCACAGGTGCTCCCAAAAAAACGCCTTTACAGGGACCACATCCACATAAACAAGACTGGCAGCAGCATCCTTGCCAAAAATATCAAATATCCAGCAAGAACTGAGCAGAACATAACAAAACACTCAAATAGACAGAAACAGTTTAGACAGCCACCCACATCTCACAGATCCAGAAACACACACTCTACACCAGCTACAAGACTCCAAGGACCCTCAGAAACATCACCATCTGCATCTCTACCATTGCCCGCTCCATCCACTGGCCCGCTATACGATTCCATGTTCCCGCCCCTGCCTACACGGCAAGCTCAACAAATTATACCAATACTTAGTACAGCGAACAACATGGAGACTCCTGCACAATCACTACTTAGAAATACCACAACAACTGTACAGGACACAAACACAAGAACCTCGAATCATTATCCGTGGAACTTTCAGCTACAATATCTAATGCAGTTTAGTCCTGCAGCTCTGAGCCACGCGTATATGATGTCCCTACTACACAGTCAACACCCAACACCCACATACAGATACTAGATAGCTTGAAACTTCCAGCACTTTTTAACTTCTGTAGATAAATTTAACTGAACAAAAACAAAAAAACTACAGAAGTTCTTACAGTAGAACAGACATTTCTTAGTGCTAGCTTACAGCTAATATTGTCATCAGGTCTTTTACAATTTACACTTACATAACGTTCATTGCATTGTTGATTTTTGTACTTTTTCCCATTATTTGTCAGTATATTATAAACGTAGTTAGATTCATTATCTCTACTAGCTTAAACGTATACCTATAATTGTATGATTGAAGTCTGACCAGTTATTTTATTTTTACTGAAATATAATATTTCTAACATTGTTATAGTGACTCAGAAAATGGAGGAGTGGCTGCGACACGATGGCCTACATGTTGGCCACTTAAATGTTTATCATTTGTTAGGAAAACTCCCTGAGGTTACACATATACTTCAACAACATTTTCATATTTTTGGTTTCTCTGAAAGCAGATTACATAAAAACATCACAGACAAAGATATACGAATAGATGGTTTTAATTTGACCAGGCGCGACCCAACTAGGAAGTTAGAGACAGGTTTAGTCCTGTACATTTCTAACACAGTTAAATTTTGTAGAAGAGAAGATCTGGAAACATCAGAGGTGGAATGTAATATGCTAGAAATCAAAATATCAAATCTTAGTCCAATTCTAATTAGTTTTATATACCGAAATCCAAATGCTTCAGCCGAGTGGTATGATCACTTTGCGACCATGATGGATGATGCTGTAACTCATAAATTCAAGGACATAATCATTCTAGGCGACTTCAATATAGATCTTAATCAGCCAAATCCTACATGGAAGAACATTTTAACATCTTACAACTTCTCCCAAATTGTTAACAAACCTACTAGAGTAACTGAATCATCATCAACACTAATAGATTATATTTATGTAGCTGATCCAGGAAACACTGAATGTACTGTCCCTCATGTGTCGCTGAGTGATCACTACCCGGTCTGCTGTACGTGGTCACATAAGGGGTATAAAATACCGAAACGCAAACATACCAGCATCAAATAGAGAAACTTAAAAAAACTTTAACTTGGAATTATTTTTAACTGATCTAAAAGCTTCGCCTCTTACGTACGTTTTCCAGTTAACAAATACAGATGAGGCTATCGAATACTGGATCAAGATATTTCGAAATATTTTTGACAAGCATGTCCCCATCAAAGAAATGAGAGTAAAACACGTAACAAAATCCCCGTGGATAACTCCCGATTTATTGCAACTCATGAGAAAACGGGATGAAGCTCACAAAAGCAGAAATTTCAGTAGCTATCGTTCACTTAGTAATAAGGTGCAGTATTTAATTAAGCAGGAAAAGAAAAATTACTTCAGAAATTTAGTGAAAGACAAAACTGATAGTAAATCAATCTGGAAAGCGATTAATACTCTTGTAAATAAAAGGAAGCAAACTGACCCACAAACACTTAATGGTGAACATACTTGCACTAACTTCAGTGAACATTTTAGGGAAGAAATTAATATTCTAAAATCTTCATTACCGACCCCTAATTGCGACCTGAGCGTGTTGAAAACTTTCAGCGACAGTAAATGTGTAAAGCTAAAACAAATTAATATTCCTTTCCTCACAATCGGTGATGTTTATAACTACATCCGGTCTCTAAAGAACACTAACTCAGCAGGATGTGATGACATTAGTAACAAGATACTACGCTACGCTGCACCAGTTATCACAGACACACTAACATACTTATACAATTTATGCATTGACAAACAATATTTCCCTGACGCTTTTAAACTCGCCAAAGTTTTCCCTCTTTTTAAATCTGGACAGACTAATGACCTCTCAAACTATAGACCCATATCCATTCTGTCACCACTATCTAAACCTCTTGAAAAACATATACAAAAGTTAACACTGTTCCACATGAAAGAAAACAATCTACTAATAGACAGTCGGTCAGGTTTTAGACCAAATTACTCCTGCCACACAGCATTAACTAAAATGACAGAAAGCTGGCTGTCTAATATAAATGATGACAAATTGTGTGGTGCTGTCTTTGTTGATTTTAAGAAAGCCTTCGATATGATTGATCATGAAATTCTTGCAAAAAAGCTGGAAGGCTATAGATTACACCCTGACCTAACAAAATGTATTACATCTTTTCTCTCAGGTAGAAAACAAATAGTTTGCTTTAGAAACAAAATATCAGGCTCGTCTGTGGTTGATACCGGTATTCCTCAAAGCTCCATTCTTGGTCCTCTTCTCTTTGCTATCGATATTAACGACCTACCACTACATTTAAAGCACTCTTCATGTGATCTTTTCGCTGACGACTGTACTGTTTACAGTAGTGACTATGACATCAATAAACTACAGACAACGCTCCAAAATGATCTAAACAGTTTGATTAAATGGAGTAATAAAAATGGTATGTTGATAAACACCAACAAAACAAAATCCATGCTCATCACTACAAGATAGAAACTGCAAAATGCAACAAAAACTTCACTACAGCTTTGTGCTGGGACTAAGGCAATAGAAAATGTTCATGAACATAAAATCATAGGACTCATCATTGATCAGCATTTAACTTGGAATTCTCACGTACATAACCTAACAAATTTGACTGCACAGAAAGTTTACCAGTTAGCCAAAATTAAACACTTTATCGACAAAGACACAAGAAAAATATACTACATATCACACATACAAACACACTTTGATTACTGTTCCACTATCTGGGATGGATGCTCAGTCTCAAACACAAAAAGGCTCCACTCACTTCACAAGCGAGCATTAAATCTTATTTGTGACAAACACCCAATACAGACTGTAGATCAACACAAACAACTCAAAATTCTACCCCTCAAAAATAGAATCATTTTTAATAAAGTTAAGTTTGTTCACAGAATTCTGTCGCACAATGCTCCGCCTTACTTGTGGTCACTGTTTACGTATAATACTAAACATAGCCAGCGTTTAAAAAACTGTCTTCTTCCTAAACCCAGGATTGATCTGTACAAGAAAAGCCTTGCATACTCTGCAGTACAGCTCTGGAACCACCCCCCCCCCCCTACAATTTAAAATCCATTGGTAATATTTCATCCTTTAACTCAAACCTGTTTTATTATTTACTTGCTTGTAATTATATGCCTCCATAAAATAACCAGCACTCTCTCAACACATGGCTCGTAAACCATCAAGTACTTCAATGACATAGTTAGAAAAGCAACTTGTTAGATATTGCTAGAAATTACTTTAATGTTTGTTAAAAAAACATATGTTAGAAGATCTGTATTTACAATGTATTTTTGTTTATGTATATGTCTGCATGTGTATGTGTGCGTGAGTGCTATCTTATTAGGTTAATTACTTCTTCTCTTTTACTTTGAATGTAGTAGACATTAATTACTTCTTCTCTTTTACTTTGAATGTAGTAGACATTCTTCTTCTCTCTCTTACACTCTTTTGATATGTTTTTCCTAATTTAATTTGTATATTTGTACTAAATCAAGTGTGTGGGAAGAATGAAAGATGGAGTGATGAAGGGCAGAATGTAAGACGGGCCTGCGTGCCCAATTCTTTACCCTTTAAAAATAAAGATTATTCATTCATTCATTCATTCATTCATTCTCTCTTGCCTCTTTCTTTCTCTCTCTCGTGCGTTCTTTATTGCTCTCTCTCTCTCTCTCGCCTCTTTCTCTCGCTCACTCTCTTTCTTGCCTATTTCTCTCTCTCTCTCTCGCACTTTTTCTCTCGCGCTCTCTCTCCCTCACTCTCTCCTCTTTCTCTCTCTCTCTCACTCTCTCTCGCACTCTTTCTCTGTCTTTCTCTTCATTTCGTTCTTCTTTCTCCATTTCGTTCTCTCTCTCTCTCTCACCTTTCTCTATTCCAATCTGTCTCTATTTCGTTTTTTCTCTCCTCTCTTCACTTTGTTGTCTCTCTCCTGTCTTTGTTCTCTCTCTCTCTCTCTCTCATTCTTCTGTCTCTGTTCTCTCTCTCATTCTTCTGTCTCTGTTTTCTCTCTCTCTCTCTCTCTCTCTCATTCTCCTGTCTCTGTTCTCTCTCTCTCCCTTTCTCTCTCTCTCATTCTTTTATCTCTCTTCCTCTCTTTCATTCTCCTGTCTCTGTTCTCTCTCTCTCATTCTTCTGTCTCTGTTCTCTCTCACTCTCATTCTTCTGTCTCTGTTCTCGCTCTCTCTCTCATTCTTCTGTCTGTGTTCTCTCTCTCTCTCATTCTTCTGTCTGTGTTCTCTCTCTCTCATTCTTCTTCTCTGTTCTCTCTCTCTCATTCTCCTGTCTCTGTTCTCTCTCTCTCTCATTCTTCTATCTCAGTTCTCTCTATCATTCTTCTCTCTTTGTTCTCTCTCTCTGTTCTTCTTCTGTCTCTGTTCTCTCTCTGTCTCTCATTCTTAAGTCTCTGTTCTCTCTCTCTCATTCTTCTGTCTCTGTTCTCACTCTCTCTCTCTCTCAATCTCCTGTCTCTGTTCCCTCTCTCTCATTCTTCTGGTTCTGTTCTCTCTCTCATTATTCTGTCTCTGTTCTCTCTCTCTCTCTCTTTCATTCTCTTGTCTCTGTTCTTTCTCTCTCATTCTTCTGCCTCTGTTCTCTCTCTCCCACTCATTCTTCTGTCTCTGTTCTCCCTCTCTCTCTCATTCTCCTGCCTCTGTTCTCTCTCTCTCATTCTTCTGTCTCTGTTCTTTCTCTCTCATTCTTCTGTCTCTGTTCTCTCTCTCATTCTTCTGTCTCTGTTCTCTCTCTCTCTCTCATTCTTCTGTCTCTGTTCTCTCTCTCATTCTCCTGTCTCTGTTCTCTCTCTCTCATTCTTTTTTCTCTGTTCTCTCTCTGTCTCTCATTCCTCTGTCTCTGTTCTCTCTCTGTCTCTCATTCTCCTGTCTCTGTTCTCTCTCTCTCTCTCTCATTCTCCTGTCTCTGTTCTCTCTCTCTCTCTCATTCTTCGGTCTCTGTTCTCTCTCTACCTCTCTCTCATTCTTCGGTCTCTGTTCTCTCTCTACCTCTCTCTCATTCTTCTGTCTCTGTTCTCTCTCTCCCTCTCTCTCATTCTTCTGTCACTATTCTCTCTCCCTCTCTCTCATTCTTCTACCTGTTTTCTCTCGCTCTTTCTCATTCTTCTGTCTCTGTTCTCTCTCTCCCTGTCTCTCATTCTTCTGTCTCTGTTCTCTCTCTCTCTCTCTCTCTCTCTGTCATTCTTCTGTCTCTGTTCTCTCTCCCTCTCAATCTTCTGTCTCTGTTCTCTCCCTCTCTCTTATTATTCTGTCTCTGTTCTCTCTCTCTCTCATTTTCCTGTCTCTGTTCTCTCTCTCTCATTCTCCTGTCTCTGTTCTCTCTCTGTCTCATTCTCCTGTCTCTGTTCTCTCTCTCTCTCATTCTTCGGTCTCTGTTCTCTCTCCCTCTCTCTCATTATTCTGCTTTGTTCTCTCTCTCCCTTTCTCTCATTCTCCTGTCTCTGTTCTCTCACTCTCTCTCTATCTTATTCTTCTGTCTCTGTTCTCTCTCTCCCTCTCTCTCATTCTTCTGTCTCTGTTCTCTCGCTCTCTCTTATTATTCTGTCTCTGTTCTCTCTCCCTCTCTCTCATTCTTCTGTCTCTGTTCTCTCCCTCTCTCTTATTATTCTGTCTCTGTTCTCTCTCTCATTATTCTGTCTCTGTTCTCTCCCTCTTCCTCATTTTTCTGTTTCTGTTCTCTCCCTATCTCTCTCTCATTCTTCTGTCTCTATTTCTCTTTCCCTCTCTCTCATTCTTCTGTCTCTGTTCTCTCCCTTTCCCTCTCTCTCTCATTATTCTGTCTTTGTTCTCTCTCTCATTATTCTGTCTCTGTTCTCTCTCTCCCTCTCATTATTCTGTCTCTGTTCTCTCCCTCTCCCTCTATCTCATTATTCTGTCTCTGTTCTCTCCCTCTCTCATTATTCTGTCTCTGTTCTCTCCCTCTCCCTCTCTCTCATTCTTCTGTCTCTGTTCTCTCTCCCTCTCTCTCATTCTTCTGTCTCTGTTCTCTCCCTCTCTCTCATTAATCCGTCTCTGTTCTCCCCCTCTCTCTCATTCTTCTGTCTCTGTTCTCTCTCTCATTATTCTGTCTCTGTTCTGTCTCTCCCTCTCATTATTCTGTCTCTGTTCTCTCCCTCTCTCACTCTCATTATTCTGTCTCTGTTCTCTCTCTCCTTCTCATTATTCTGTCTCTGTTTTCTCCCTCTCTTTCATTCTTCTGTCTCTGTTCTCTCTCTCCCTCTCTCTCATTATTCTGTCTCTGTTCTCTCCCTCTCTCACTCTCATTATTCTGTCTCTGTTCTCCATCTTTCTCTCTCTCATCATTCTATCTCTGTTCTCTCTCTCTTCTTCTTTCACCTTTCTTTCTTTCTCTCATTCTCCTGTCTCTGTTCTCTCTCTCCCTCTCTCTCTCTCTCATTTTTCTGTCTCTGTTCTATCTCTCCCTCTCTCTCATTCTTCTTCTCTGTTATCTCCCCCTCTCTCATTCTTCTGCCACTGTTCTCTCTCTCATTCTCCTGTCTCTGTTCTCTCTCGCTCTCATTCTCCTGTCTCTGTTCTCTCCCTCTCATTCTTCTGTCTCTGTTCTCTCTCTCTCCGTCTCATTCTTCTGTCTCTGTTCTCTCTCTCTCATTCTTCTTTCACCTTTCTTTCTTTCTCTCATTCTCCTGTCTCTGTTCTCTCTCTCCCTCTCTCTCATTTTTCTGTCTCTGTTCTATCTCTCCCTCTCTCTCATTCTTCTTTCTCTGTTATCTCCCCCTCTCTCTCATTCTTCTGCCACTGTTCTCTCTCTCTCATTCTCCTGTCTCTGTTCTCTCTCGCTCTCATTCTCCTGTCTCTGTTCTCTCCCTCTCTCATTCTTCTGTCTCTGTTCTCTGTCTCATTCTTCTGTCTCTGTTCTCTCTCTCTCATTCTTCTTTCACCTTTCTTTCTTTCTCTCATTCTCCTGTCTCTGTTCTCTCTCTCCCTCTTTCTCATTTTTCTGTCTCTGTTCTATCTCTCCCTCTCTCTCATTCTTCTTTGTCTGTTCTCTCTCCCTCTCTCTCATTCTTCTGCCACTGTTCTCTCTCTCTCATTCTCCTGTCTCTGTTCTCTCTCGCTCTCATTCTCCTGTCTCTGTTCTCTCTCTCTCTCATTCTTCTGTCTCTGTTCTCTGTCTCATTCTTCTGTCTCTGTTCTCTCTCTCTCTCTCTCATTCTTCTGTCTCTGTTCTCTCTCTCTCATTCTTCTGTCTCTGTTCTCTCTCACTCTCATTCTTCTGTCTCTGTTCTCGCTCTCTCTCTTCTTCTGTCTGTGTTCTCTCTCTCTCTCATTCTTCTGTCTGTGTGCTCTCTCTCTCTCATTCTTCTTCTCTGTTCTCTCTCTCTCATTCTCCTATCTCAGTTCTCTCTATCATTCTTTTCTCTTTGTTCTCTCTCTCTATTCTTCTTCTGTCTCTGTTCTCTCTCTCTCATTCTGAAGTCTCTGTTCTCTCTCTCTTATTCTTCTGTCTCTGTTCTCTCTCTCCCTCTCTCTCTCATTCTCCTGTCTTTGTTCCCTCTCTCTCATTCTTCTGTTCTCTCTCTCTCATTATTCTGTCTCTGTTCTCTCTCTCTCATTCTCCTGTCTCTGTGCTCTCTCTCTCTCTCATTCGTCTGTCTCTGTTCCCTCTCTCTCATTATTCTGTCTCTGTTCTCTCCCTCTCTCATTATTCTGTCTCTGTTCTCTATCTCATTATTCTGTCTCTGTTCTTTCTCTCCCTCTCATTATTCTGTCTCTGTTCTCTCCCTCTCTCATTATTCTGTCTGTTCTCTCTCTCATTCTTCTGTCTCTGTTCTCTCTCTCTCTCTCATTATTCTGTCTCTGTTCTCTCCCTCTCTCTCATTTTTCTGTCTCTGTTCTCTCTCTCCCTCTCTCTCATTATTCTGTCTCTGTTCTCTCCCTCTCTCTCATTATTCTGTCTCTGTTTTCCCTCTCTCTCTCTCATTATTCTATCTCTATTCTCTCTCTCATTATTCTGTCTCTGTTCTCTCTCACATTATTCTTTCTCTGTTCTCTCTCTCCCTCTCATTATTCTGTCTCTTTTCTCTCCCTCTCATTATTCTGTCTCTGTTCTCTCCCTCTCTCTCATTCTTCTGTCTGTGTTCTCTCTCTCCCTCTCTTTCATTATTCTATCTCTGTTCTCTCTCTCCCTCTCTCTCGTTATTCTGTCTCTGTTCTCTCTCCCTCTCTCACATTATTCTGTCTCTGTTGTCTCCCTCTCTCTCATTATTCTGTCTCTGTTCTCTCTCTCCCTCTCTCTCATTCTTCTGTCTCTGTTCTCTCTCCTCTTTCTCCTGTTTTTGTTCTCTCTCTCTGTTTCATTCTATTTCGTTCTCTCTCCTTCTCTCATCTCTTCATATCGTTCTTTCTTTCCTCCCTCTCTCTGTTTTCTCTCTCCGTCCCCTTTCTTTTTTCGTTTCTGTCTTTCTCTGTGTCTCTCCGTCCGTTTAATTTTTCTCTCTCTCCTCTCTTTCGTTCTCTCCCTTCCTCTCCCCTCTCTGCTTTTCCTTCTCTCTCTTTCTTTCTCTCTCTCTCTCTTTCTTTCTCTCTCTCTCTCTCTCTCTCTCTCTCTCTATTTCATTCTCTCTTCCTCATCTCCGTCTTTCCATTTCGTTCCATTTTCTATTTTGTTCTCTCTCACTCCCTCCTCTATCACTTTCCAAATCATTCTCTCTCTCTCTCTCTCTCTCACACACAAACACACCAGGCATGTCATAAACCCTATACACTGATAGTATGGGATCTAACCGGTTTAAGGGTAGAAGACAGTCAGATTTGTATAATCATGAAGCTTGGATGTTTAGTCGGACATGCGAAGAAAATCTGACAATATCCCACGTCTCGGCCTCTGTGCTGCCAGTTTGACGTGTCGTGTGAGATTAGGCTCGACTTCAAGATTGACAGGGTCGTGATGGACTAGCGGAGGGTAAAGACACAGTAAGACACTTACTTTGTTTACTTTTGAGTACTGAAACTATTAGCAATGGCTAAAAACCCCCTCTCCTATTATGTTTTGTTGACAGTGGTAGGACAAATGTGTGTTTGACAATCTTCTTGGTATAACATGTTGTGGATATGCTGGCTCGTTGTCACACAAGCAAACACAACTTTGACAATATCCATAAATCTCTGAAATCTCACATACACACAAGTACAAACACATACAAACAAGTACAAACACATACAAACAAGTACAAACACATACAAACACATACAAACAAGTACAAACACATACAAACACATTTAAACGTACATGAAGAAAAGACACACATGAAATCCCAAAACGTTAATGTTAAGAAAAGAAATATCTGATTAAAAAAACGCACAGACGACTTCTCAATGTTTTATACATATGTATACAAAACATATGTCTTATGTGTGTGTATGTATGTGTATATATATATATATATATATATATATATATATATATATATATCTTATCTTATATCCTTCCCGTGCTGTTAAACGTCACATAGGGCTCGCAAAGTAGTTCGCCAATTTTTCCTGTCTTCGGCAAGTCTTTCAACCTCATCAATTTATGCCTGTTAATTTGGCCTCTCTTAACAATGTCCTCTTCAGAGTTTCACATGGTCTGCCTCTTTTTCTTCGGCCTGTTGTGTTCCACTTGATAGCTTGTTTTGGGATTCTCTGATCATTTCTTCTCATCAAGTGACCAACACATGTCCATCTCCTTTTCCTGATCACCCATGAGACTGGTTGGTGTTCAGTCATCTGTCTTATCTCTGCATTGTTCTTGAATTCATTCCACTTGATGCCGAGTATTTTCCTTAGGCATTTGTTTTCAAAAGAGTCTAATTTCTTTTCTGTTTCTTTAGTTGTTTTCCAGCTTTCGCATGCATAAATGAGGGTGGATATTACATTTGAATTGAATAGTCTTATATATATATATATATATATATATATATATATATATATATATATATATATATATTCATAAATGTCAGTCCGTAAGATTAGTGAAGAACAAAACCTCTATCTTAACGTGAAGAAAACTAAATTGATGACAAATGACAAAACTAATAAGGCAGCTAAATATGTATTAAAATGGAAAAATTGAAAGAGATGGAGAGTTTTGAACATCTTACATCATTCATTCATTCATTCATTCATTCAGTCAGTCAGTCATTTGCATGTCCCTTGCGGAACTTTGCCTTCATACAGCGTTCCTGTAGGCCTCTCGGTTGTAACAAGATGCCCTGGTGCTGATGCATCCATTTGCAGATTATCAGCGATGTCTTGCAGCCATCTTCGCCTTGGTCTTCCTCTCATTCTTTTTCCCATTATGTCCGCCTCCAAGATGGTCTTCTCTAGATTATCATGACGTTTAATGTGTCCAAAATATTTAAGTTTTCTCTGTTTAATCCTCTTTACTAGCCAGTTTTCTTCAATATTAAGTTCTTGTAGTATGGATATATTTATTCTTTTTTTTTTTTTGTCCATGATATTTGAAGAACTCTTCTGTAGATTTTACATTTGAAAAAATGGTCTTGGATCATTACTAACTAATACTGGAGATACAATGAGGGAAATTAAAAGGAAAACATATATCGCTCTTCAGAAAGTAAAATAAGTAAAGAAACCGTGCAAAGGTACAAACAGAACTACAAAAATAAGATTTTTTAATGGCATGCATCTTTCCCACCGACATATATGCCTGTGAGACTTGGACTTGGGTTAGCGGGGTAGGGGTATCCCCTATCAAAGGAGAAGTAAGACGCCTCCTTACCTCCGTTAGTCTACGGGACACCCTTGGGCAAGGTGGAGTACCCGTATAGCCCCCCGATCAGGGTGACGTGAAGCCATGGGAGCAGGTGGTGGATGGAATGGGAGAGCAGCCGACAGATAATGTTGGTTATGGTCACCATTCTATGATGGTAGGCAGATGATCTCAATGTAGGGACAATGGCTACGATCAATGACTAGTACAGTCACTGCCCGGAAGGAAAGCAATGGTAAACTATCTTCTGCAAATATACCAAGAAACCCAAGCAGCAATCATGGAAAGTCAAATAGGAAAAAGATCTGGTGGTGAGGCCCCCAGGCCAGATAGATCTAATTTTAACACTGAGGAAGAGTGTGAGACAGAGGTCAGTACTAGTAATTGTGATGACGGACAAAATCCTGACCGTGTTACCAAGGAAAACTCCTGCATCAAACTAAAAAGAGTAGGAACATGGAATGTAAGAAGTATGGATGAGGGAAAGTATCAAATAATAAGTGGCGAGATGAAAAGAACGGGGATACACATTTTGGGAATCTGTGAACATCGATGGAAAGGATCAGGACACTTTAAGAGTGAGAATGATAATATCTTTATATACTATGGTGGAGAATTAGGAGGAAAGAATGGAGTGGCTTTTTACTTGGACAAATCAACATCAAAAGCATTACTAGGCTACAATCCAGTAAGTGATAGAATCCTCACAATCAGACTTAAGGGCATTCCTAGAAACGTAACAATCATCCAGATATATGCACCTACATCAGCAACAGAGGAAGAAGAAGTAGAAGACTTTTATAACACACTGCAAACGGCAATAGACCAGGTGCGGAAAAATGATATTGTATTAATAATGCGGGATTTTAATGCAAAGATTGGTACAGAAGGAGCAGAAGACGAAGGATATGTTGTAGGGAAATTTAGCATAGGACATAGAAATGAGGCAGGAGGCAATCTAATGGCGTTTTGCATGGAAAATGAACTAATGATTGCTAACAAACTTTTAAACAACATCCAAGAAAACTTTACACATGGACATTACTTGATGGGAAAACCAAGAATCAGATAGATTACCTTTTAGTGCAAAGAAGATGGAGGTCAAGCATAACATCAGCAAAAACTTTACCAGGTGCTGATTGTGACACGGACCATGAGTTATTAATAGCAGATATGAAGATAAAGATAAAAAAAGACAGTTACAGGATCAAGACCACTCCGGTTTGATCTTACAAAAATACCAAAACAATACGGTATAGAAGTGAAGAACCGTTTCGAAATCCTGATGGCTGTACAGGAGGAGATGACACCAGATGAATTGGCTACGCAGGCCAAAGATATCTTACAGTAAAGAAAACACAAAAGAAAGGATGGATTACAGCAGGCACGCTAGAACTGATAAAACAAAGTAGAGAAATGAAGACGCAATGGAAAGTGACAAACAACAACAAAGAGGAATATAAATCTTTAACAAAAGAAGTACAAAGAAACATAAGAAAAGACAAAAAACAATACATACAAGATTGTTGTGAAAGAATAGAAGGACATCAGAAGTGTGGAAGAGATAGTGAAATGTTTAAAGAAATGAAGACATTGACGAGAAATGTCACACCTAAGCTAAATGTAATTTGTGATGAGATGGGGAATACCTTGACAGAGACAGAGGAAATTCTAGAAAGATGGAAGGAATATTGCAGAGGAATGTATGAAACAACCGACTGTGAAAGCAGAAATCTACAGTGCGAATTATTATTGGAGGAGAAAGAACCCGAACCGACAATAGAAGAAGTTTTATGAGCAACAAAGAATCTGAAAAATGGTAAATCACCAGGATGTGATGAGATAACAGCTGATCTTATTAAAGCATGAGGAAAGGAATGTGCAAAAATCTATCATGCACTATGTAAAAAGATATGGCATTCAGGTATTTGGCCAAAAGAATGGAAAAGAACTGTATTCATAACACTGCCAAAAAAAGGGTAACTTGAAATTATGCCCAAACTACAGAACTGTTGCCCTGATTAGTCATGCCAGTAAAATTCTGTTAAAAATCATAATGGGTAGACTTCGAAAGAAAATAGAAGAGGAAGTCAGTGTGGTCCAAGCTGGTTTCAGGCAAGGAAGAGGAGCAAGAGATCATGTATTCAATAGAAGATTAATAATAGAGAAATGCAGAGAGTTTAATGTGAATCTATATTAGCCTTTATAGACTACTCATAGGCATTTGATTGTGTACAACACCACGAACTTTTGGGAAATAATGGAAAAAAAAGGGATTTCCAACACATTTGATACAATTAACACCACTGCTGTATCTAGACCAACAAGCAGCAGTAAGAATAAATGGTGAAACAACAACTTGGTGTGACATAACACAAGGGGTCCGTCAGGGGTGCATATTGTCACCTTACTTATTTAACTTGTATACTGAAAATATAATGAGGAATGTTAGAGAAGATATAGACAAAAAATATTACGATGCCATAACAATTGGAGGTTACGAAATATCAGAGATTAGATATGCTGATGACACAGTATTACTGTCCACAACACAAAAAGGAATGGAAAAACTAATTATGTCAGTCCGTAAGAACAGCGAAGAATAAAATCTCTATCTTAATGCAAAGAAAACTAAATTGATGACAACTGACAAAACAAACAAGGCAGCTGAAATATGTATCAATGAGGAAAAACTGGAAGAAGTGGAGAGTTTTGAATATCCTGGATCACTACTAACTAGTAAAGGAGATACAACGAGGGAAATTAAAAGGAGGATACCTATCGCTCTTCAGAAAGTAAAACAACTAAAGAAGCTGTGGAGAGAAACAGACAGAACTACAAAAATAAGATTTTTAAGGGCATGCATCTTTCCCATTGCAACATATGCCTGTGAGACCTGGACACTTAACAAAACAGCTGAGAAACGCATAAATGCCTTTGAATGTAAATGCTACAGAGGAGTTCTTCAAACATCATGGACACAAAAAAGAACAAATATATCTATACTACAAGAACTTAATATTGTAGATGGCTGGCTGGTAAAGAGGATTAAACAGAGAAAACAAATATTTTTGACACATTAAACGTCATGATAATCTAGAGAAGACCGTCTTGGCAGGGTACATAATGGAAAAAAGAAAGAGAGTAAAACAAAGGCGAAAATGGCTGCAAGACATCGTTGATAATCTGGAAATGGATGCAGCAGCAGCAGGCCATCTTGCTCACAACCGAGAAGACTACAATAGTTAGAGAGGTAAAGTTCCGCAAGACACATGCAAATGAATGAATGAGGTAGTGACTTGGACACTTAGCAAAACAGCTGAGAAACACATAAATGCCTTTGAATGTAAGTGCTACAGAGGAGTTATTCAAATATCATGGACACAAAGAAGAACAAATACGTTCATACTACAAGAACTTAATATTGAAAAAGGATATTAAAGAGGATTAAATAGAGAAAGTTTAAATATTTTGGACACATTAAACGTCATGAGAATTTAGAGAAGACCATCTTGGAAGGATACATAATAAGAAAAACAAAGAGAGGAAGACAAAGGCGAAGATGGCTGCAAGACACCTTTGATATCTGTAAATGGAAACATCAGCAGCAGGACATCTTGCTTACAACCGAGAGGCCTACAGGAGTGCGGTTATGGAGGCAAAGTTCCGCAAGGGACATGCAAATGACTGACTGACTGATGTTTGGTTATCTGTTTGTGTGTCTGTGTTTACATGTTTTAAACGGTGAGAAATGTCCGTCGTTGTTTCTGCTGCTTCTTTATCTCTCACCACTCACAGTCGCCACTTCAAGACAACAACGGAATGTAACCTCCAGCGCCATCTGTGGCCTATCAAAACGAGTTTTGAGTGAAACATCTTGGCTTGTGATAAGATATTTTGTCTCTGACTGTCCTACTTGTTAGCTGACTCGCTACTGAACCCGAAATGGTTTTCAACGTAATCGCCTTAACTTCAGCAGTAACAGCTCTGAAATATTTACTTCAAACCCGCGGCTTTCTTTAGTCTGCATTCACTGCACACAGGCTAAATGATTGATTCGTTCGATCTTGGTATGAAGCATTTCTGGATTATACATTCACATTTATTTACGGTTCGCGTTTGCCTTGATAGAATATGAACGCCTTAACTTTGTTCAGCATCAGTTAAAGATCAACTTATTCAGTGCAAGCAGTCCAGGAAAACAAATGTTTTGAGATGTACTGGTATATGTTAAAACAAGCTGTAATACTTGAGAATATTGCTGCTGCATAGAATATAGTGTTAGAGGTGCTTTTGTGTATCCAATGATAACTCAACACTTATCATTATTTGTTTATTGATCTGTCTTAAGATAGTGTTCTATATTTTTCTGAGATGCAAGGTGGTCAGATTAATAGAGCATTTTCCATTCCTTTATATGTGAGGTGCTGATCTTACCGGAATCCATAGTTAATGTAACTATCTCTCTCTCATGTCCAAGTACTTTCTCTCATGTCCAAGTACTTTCTCTCATGTCCAAGTACTTTCTCTACACATGCTTCATGCACTTAAAACGTGCAAATCTCATGACTGAGGCTGTACCTTGGATAGTGGCTAGAAAAATTTCTTCGGTTGCATCACATGATCTGGAGAACTGGTCAAGTGTCATTCTCTGTTGCCAATTTCGGGTGCAAGGTAGCAGGTTCTTTGTCTTGACGTCACCTAAGACAACAAGAATTTGTCATTCTCGTCACATTCTTGCCAAATTCTGTTGGTCATAACTAACTTCCACATAAATCCTGGACTAAAGTCTGACTAAAGTTTTGATTATTTGGTCAAGTGTTTTTACAGGAACGTCCTCGTCCCAGACATTGATATGGTTATATGGACTGTCATAAATCTGGACAAATCTTACGCTCAATTCTACAAGGACCATTGAACTATCAGCAAAACGATGATGGCTGAACTACTGAATGTTGCTTCACGTGCTGAATCCACTTTGGGTTAAACTGAAAAGATATTCGAAGCCTGATTTTAACGAAAATGAGTTTGAAATAATAATCTTGATTACAAAAATGTGTCAGTAAACTTTCTTTGAGGATAACATGGGATAGTTACGGTGATTTTCTTATTGCAAAATTAAGCTTTTCTTCTTATTGGAAAATTAAGCTTTTCTTCTTATTAGAAAGTTAAGCTTTTCTTATTATTAGAAAGTTAAGCTTTTCTTCTTATTAGAAAGTTAAGCTTTTCTTCTTATTAGAAAGTTAAGCTTTTCTTCTTATTGGAAAGTTAAGCTTTTCTTCTTATTAGAAAGTTAAGCTTTTCTTCTTATTAGAAAGTTAAGCTTTTCTTCTTATTAGAAAGTTAAGCTTTTCTTCTTATTAGAAAGTTAAGCTTTTCTTCTTATTGGAAAGTTAAGCTTTTCTTCTTATTAGAAAGTTAAGCTTTTCTTCTTATTAGAAAGTTAAGCTTTTCTTCTTATTAGAAAGTTAAGCTTTTCTTCTTATTGGAAAGTTAAACTTTAGAAAATGTCGCGCGTGGGCGTTTGTGACGTGTGACACAGATCATGACTAAATGTGCCTGTAAGGTTTTACTATAATCATTTCCTTATAATAGACATGCTAGTGTGTAGAGGACTGAAATATAACAGACTAGTGTGTAGAGGACTTAAGTATAATAGACTAGTGTGTAGAGGACTTAAATATAATAGACTAGTGTGTAGAGGACTTAAGTATAATAGACTAGTGTGTAGAGGACTTAAGTATAATAGACTAGTGTGTAGAGGACTGAAGTATAATAGACTAGTGTGTAGAGGACTTAAGTATAATAGACTAGTGTGTAGAGGACTGAGATATAATAGACTAGTGTGTAGAGGACTGAAATATAATACACTAGTGTGTGGAGGACCGAAGTATAATAAACTAATGTGTAGAGGACTGAAGTATAATAGACTAGTGTGTAGATTGAAGTATAATAGACTAGTGTGTAGAGGACTGAAGTATAATAGACTAGTGTGTAGACTGAAGTATAATAGACTAGTGTGTAGACTGAAGTATAATAGACTAGTGTGTAGAGGACTGAGATATAATAGACTAGTGTGTAGAGGACTGAAGTATAATAGACTAGTGTGTAGACTGAAGTATAATAGACTAGTGTGTAGAGGACTGAAGTATAATAGACTAGTGTGTAGACTGAAGTATAATAGACTAGTGTGTAGAGGACTGAGATATAATAAACTAGTGTGTAGAGGACTGAAGTATAATAGACTAGTGTGTAGACTGAAGTATAATAGACTAGTGTGTAGAGGACTGAAGTATAATAGACTAGTGTGTAGACTGAAGTATAATAGACTAGTGTGTAGAGGACTGAAGTATAATAGACTAGTGTGTAGAGGACTGAGATATAATAGACTAGTGTGTAGAGGACTGAGATATAATAGACTAGTGTGTAGAGGACTGAAGTATAATAGACTAGTGTGTAGAGGACTGAAGTATAATAGACTAGTGTGTAGACTGAAGTATAATAGACTAGTGTGTAGAGGACTGAAGTATAATAGACTAGTGTGTAGAGGACTGAAGTATAATAGACTAGTGTGTAGAGGACTGAGATATAATAGACTAGTGTGTAGAGGAATGAAATATGATAGACTAGTATGTAGAGGACTGAAGTATAATAAACTAGTGTGTAGAGGACTGAGATATAATAGACTAGTATGTAGAGGACTGAAATATAATAGATAGTGTGTAGAGGAATGAAATATGATAGACTAGTATGTAGAGGACTGAGTTATAATATAATAGTGTACAGAGGACTGAAATAGAATAGACTAGTGTGTAGGGGATTGAAATTAGACTAGTGTGTAGAGGAATGAGATATAATTGACTACTGTGAAGAGGAATTAAATATAATAGACTAGTGTGTAGATGATTGAAATATAATAGACTCGGCATCAAGTGGAATGAATTCAAGAACAATGCAGAGATAAGACAGATGACTGAACAACAACCAGTCTCACGGGTGATCAGGAAAAGGAGATGGACATATGTTGGTCACTTGATGAGAAGAAATGAGCAGAGAATCCCAAAACAAGCTATCAAGTGGAACACAACAGGCCGAAGAAAAAGGGGCAGACCGCGTGAAACTCTGAAGAGGACATTATTAAGAGAGGCCAAGTTAACAGGCATAAAATCCTTTGTTGAGGTAAAAAGACTCGCCGAAGACAGGAAACATTGGCGAACTACTTTGCGAGCCCTATGTGACGTCTAACGGCACGGGAAGGATATAAGATATAAGATAAGTGTGTAGACGATTGAACTATAATAGACTGGTGTATAGGGGACTGAAATATAATAGACAGACCAGTACAAACAATAAAACACACTCTACTACAGTAAGTAAGAGAATACAATTTTGTAGGATCAGACCTAAAAAACTGTAGGTACTTGTTGCTATAGAGACTGAATCTAAGCTACTGAATTTCTATGTCATGACCTCGTTTCTTTTCCGGGTGCCACGATCCTTGTGTCGACAGAACATTTGCTAATGACTTCGCTTTTAAACACCTTTTTTAATTTTTTTTTTTTTGGAGGTGCGAGATAGCGCAGTTCGTTATACACTGTTCTCTCGTGTCTAGACGGCTGCTTGTCCTACCAGAGTCCGTGGTTCGAATCCCAGGTAATTCTCTTGTGATTTTTCTTTCTCTCATGTCTCACTAAAGTGCTTTCTCTACGATTTTTTCGAGGTCTAGTCATACACAACTTTGTTCTCTTACTTACCCCACGAAAGCCTCGTTGTTTCCTATTTATAAAAAAAAAAGTTCCTGACACTCTAGTACAGAGAGCGAAACAGCTACACTCTAGTACAGAGAGTGAAACAGCTACACTCTAGTACAGAGAGCGAAACAGCTATACTCTAGTACAGAGAGTGAAACAGCTACACTCTAGTCTTACATCTTGCACTCTTCCCGTGCCACATCACATAGGGCCCGCATGGTAGTTCGCCAAGATTTCCTGTCGTCGGCGAGTTTTTCAATCTCATCAAAGGATGTTATGGCCACTGAACTGACCTCTCCTAACAATGCCCTCTCTAGAGTTTCAAGTGGTGGACCTTTTTCTTCGGCCTGTTGTGTTCCACTTGAAAGCTTGTTTGGGGATCCCCTGATTGTTCTTTCTCACATGACCGATACATGTCCATCTTCTTATTCTGATCACTCATGAGACAGGTTGTTGTTTGCTCATCTGCCTTATCTCTGCGTTGTTATTGAATTCGGTCCACCTTTTATCGAGTGTTTTCCTTAGGCATTTGTTTTCAAAAGAGTCTAATTTCTTGTCTATTTCTTTAGTTGTTTTCCAGCTTTCACATGCATAAATGAGGGTGGATATTACATTTGAATTGAATAATCTTAACTTGGTTTTTGTGCTTATAACTTTTGAATGCCATGTTCTCGGGATTCTTGAAGGTCAGTGCTGCTTAAGACTCTAGTACAGAGGGCAAAACAGACACACTCTAGTACAGAGAGTGAAACAGCTACACAACTCTAGTACAGAGAGTGAAACAGCAGCACAACTCTAGTACAGAGAGTGAAATAGCTGCACAACTCTAG
Organism: Achatina immaculata; assembly: GCA_009760885.1. Lineage (NCBI taxonomy): Eukaryota > Metazoa > Mollusca > Gastropoda > Stylommatophora > Achatinidae > Lissachatina > Lissachatina immaculata. The sequence goes on along the minus strand of CM019691.1, from coordinate 66,777,057 downwards.
TACAGAGAGTGAAACAGCTGCACAACTCTAGTACAGAGAGTGAAACAGCTGCACAACTCTAGTACAGAGAGTGAAATAGCTGCACAACTCTAGTACAGAGAGTGAAACAGTTGTAAAACTCTAGTACAGAGAGTGAAAAAGTTGCACAACTCTAGTACAGAGGGCAAAGCAGACACACTCTAGTACAGAGAGTGAAACAGCTGCACAACTCTAGTACAGAAAGTGAAACAGCTGTACAACTCTAGTACATAGAGTGAAACAGCTGTACAACTCTAGTACAGAGAGTGAAACACCCGCACAACTCTAGTATAGAGAGTGAAAAACAGACACACTCTAGTGCAGAGAGTGAAACAGCTGCACAACTCTAGTATAGAGAGTGAAACAGCTGTACAACTCTAGTACAGAGAGTGAAAAAGTTGCACAACTCGATGGCAAAACAGACACACTCTAGTACAGAGAGTGAAACAGCTGCACAACTCTAGTACAGAGAGTGAAACAGCTGTACAACTCTAGTACATAGAGTGAAACAGCTGTACAACTCTAGTACAGAGAGTGAAACACCTGCACAACTCTAGTACAGAGTGCAAAACAGACACACTCTAGTACAGAGAGCGAAACAGCTGCACAACTCTAGTATAGAGAGTGAAACATCTGTACAACTCTAGTAGTACAGAGAGTGAAAAAGCTGTATAACTCTACTACAGAGAGTGAAACAGCTGTACAACTCTAGTACAGAGAGTGAAATAGCTGCACAACTCTAATAGTACAGAGAGTGAAACAGCTGTACAACTCTAGTACAGAGAGTGAAACAGCTGCACAACTCTAGTACAGAGAGTGAAATAGCTGCACAACTCTAGTACATAAAGTGAAACAGCTGCACAACTCTAGTACAGAGAGTGAAATAGCTGCACAACTCTAGTACATAAAGTAAAACAGCTGCACAACTCTAGTACAGAGAGTGAAACAGCTGTACAACTCTAGTACAGAGAGTGAAACGGCTGTACAACTCTAGTAGTTCAGAGAGTGAAACACCTGCACAACTCTAGTATAGAGAGTGAAACACCTGCACAACTCTAATAGTACAGAGAGTGAAACATCTGTACAACTCTAGTACATAGAGTGAAACAGCTGTACAACTCTAGTAGTTCAGAGAGTGAAACAGCTGCACATCACTAATACAGAGAGTGAAACATGTTCACAACTCTAGTAGTTCAGAGAGTGAAACACCTGCACAACTCTAGTAGTTCAGAGAGTGAAACATCTGTACAACTCTAGTAGTTCAGAGAGTGAAACATGTTCACAACTCTAGTAGTTCAGAGAGTGAAGCAGTTGTACAACTCTAGTAGTTCAGAGAGTGAAACAGTTGTACAACTCTAGTAGTACAGAGACTGAAACATTTACACAACTCTAGTAGTTCAGAGAGTGAAACAGCTGCACATCACTAATACAGAGAGTGAATAGCTGCACAACTCTAGTACAGAGAGTGAAACATGTTCACAACTCTAGTATAGAGAGTGAAAAAGCTGTATAACTCTACTACAGAGAGTGAAACATGTTCACAACTCTAGTAGTTCAGAGAGTGAAACAGTTGTAAAACTCTAGTACAGAGGGCAAAACAGACACACTCTAGTACAGAGAGTGAAACAGCTACACAACTCTAGTACAGAGAGTGAAGCAGCTGTACAACTCTAGTACAGAGAGTGAAACAGCTGCACAACTCTAGTACAGAGAGTGAAACAGCTGCACAACTCTAGTACAGAGAGTGAAACATGTACACAACTCTAGTAGTACAGAGAGTGAAACAGCTACACAACTCTAGTAGTACAGAGAGTGAAACATGTTCACAACTCTAGTAGTACAGAGACTGAAACATTTACACAACTCTAGTAGTACAGAGAGTGAAACATGTACACAACTCTAGTAGTACAGAGAGTGAAACAGCTGCACAACTCTAGTAGTACAGAGAGTGAAACATGTACACAACTCCTTCGATCAACATTGAGAAAGTTCTCCCTCCTTTACGACACCATATAATAATACTATCCAGTAGTTTTGTCACTTCATCTGTTTATCACCTATGAATGCCTTTATATTGTAAAGTGTTGGTATCGTGTGAAGAGTAACCCAAGATCACATTCTAAAGACTAAAGTGAAACGTCACAATTCCACATGTGAAAATGAAATGCTTTCTTGTCTTTCTGTGAAAAAAAAAAACGAAACAAAAGAAGTACTGAGAGAGAACACTGAAAATTGATAGAGCAAAGAAGATCGTATGATTTCTGGCTCTCTAGATGGGCAGTAAAAGAAAGAAAAAACTCAGAACTGGAATAGTCGCTTGGTGCAAGTTCGACACAAGAAGAATGGTGTGAAGTCCAGACACCAAATGATAAGAATGAAATCTGTAAAAAAAAAAAAAACTGTCTTGAATGTCTGCATATCTCAGTCACACATCAAATTTTGTAGGTTCATGGTGGCCTCATTGTCGGTTGCTTGTAGTTGACACATGCCATTCGTTATCCCAGGGCCTGCGTCACTGCTCTGTGTGTGTGTGTGTGTGTGTGTGTGTGTGTGTGTGTATGGCTCATAAACGTGTGCGTGCGTGTACCTGACTGATAAACGCAGCATATCATTCTTATCAACGTCAACTGCTGCTTTTGGATTTATCGCACAAACCACACCAACTGTTTTGATGCACGCATTCCTTTCACCTCGCCCTGTCCGCCAATCCTTCTATACGCTCTACTTGAATGGAAATGTGTGTGGACAGGATATCAATAGCTTCAGCCACACAGTGGCACAAATAATCGTTCTTTGCTTGTATATTCTTCATCTTGCTAATAATAGGCTAGTACAGGATTGCTGTTACCACTCAGCACTTTCAGATCAGTTGTTAATGGTAAATTACACTTTGTATACACTTTACATTGTTTACATAAGTAGAAAGTTTCCTTACACAAATGCGAATCACGATGCGTGAAGTATATTTTGATTTTTGTAGTCTGTAAAATTATATTCTCCTTATCTTGAACTGAGGCTTGCCCGCATTTGAAAAGTTGTAATTCAAGCGCATATGAACTGCACAAGAAGATTACAGAAGATTTCACCGAAGCTGGCTGTGTTCGGGGACTTGTCGTGTGTAGCTGTGTAGCTGTGTAGCTGTGTGCTTGTTTACTGTCCCTGGTGTAGAGTGTTCTGAGGAAGAAGAACAACAACAAGAAGCATGCTCAAATGGACTAAAACGTCAGACAGGTAATTATACACTAATTATTGATTGTCAGACAGATAGGTGTTGTTTCATTATTACATCAAGTACAATATGTTTGTCAGCGATCGTGTTTCGTTTCTCATTTGAAATTCTGATGATGGCGTTTTCTTTCCAGTATTTTGAAGTTGTAGTGACATTTTGTTTCTGATATACTGAAGTTGTGATTTCATGTTAATTTTTATATTCTGAAGTTGTGATGTTGCTCCCCACATCCATCCTATATATTTACATATTGATCCGAAGAGATGGCATCATATTCCACATCGAGCTTTTCAACAATTACTGTTTTTCCTGAGATAACCTAACAGACCAAGAGAAATGATACTGGACAGTCTGACGGAATGGTGTGAGAGGAGATCACCAACTGAGCTGATGGCCTGGATGAAGGATCGGGTACTCTGGAGAAGCATAATAGCCAACGCCAGTCGGCACGGCATATGATGATGATGATGAACCTAACAGACACTTATTTTAGACTTAAGGCACATATCTTTCTACTTATTTTAGACTTAAGGCACATATCTTTCTACTTATTTTAGACTTACAAACACATATCTTTCTACTTATTTTAGACTTACAGGCATACATCTTTCTACATATTTTAGACTGACAGGCACATATCTTTCTACATATATTTTAGACTGACAGGCACATATCTTTCTACACATATTTTTGACTTACAGGCACACATCTTTCTACATATTTTAGACTTACAGGCACATATCTGTCCTCATATTTTAGATTTACAGGCGCATATCTTTCTTACATATTTTAGACTTACAGGCACATATCTGTCCTCATATTTTAGACTTGCAGGCGCATATCTCTCCACTTACAGCACAAAGTTATCCACATATTTTAAACGCACAGGCACGTACCTCTCCTCATATTTTATGCTTACAAGCACATCTCTCCACATATTTTAGACTTACAGGCATATCTCTCCACATATTTTAGACTTACAGGCATATCTCTCCATACATTTTAGACTTACAGGCATATCTTTCCACATATTTTTGACTTACAGGCATATCTCTCCACATATTTTAGACTTATAGGCATATCTTTCCACATATTTTAGACTTACAGGCATATCTCTCCACATATTTTATGCTTACAAGCACATCTCTTCACATATTTTAGACTTACAGGCACATATCTTTCTTACATATTTTAGTCTTACAGGCACATATTTGTCCTCATATTTTAGACTTACAGACGCATATCTCTCCACTTACAGCACAAAGTTATCCACATATTTTAGACTTACAGGCGCATATCTCTCCACATATTTTATGCTTACAAGCACATCTCTCCACATATTTTAGACTTACAGGCATATCTCTCCACATATTTTAGACTTACAGGCATATCTCTCCATACATTTTAGACTTACAGGCATATCTTTCCACATATTTTTGACTTACAGGCATATCTCTCCACATATTTTAGACTTATAGGCATATCTTTCCACATATTTTAGACTTACAGGCATATCTCTCCACATATTTTATGCTTACAAGCACATCTCTTCACATATTTTAGACTTACAGGCACATATCTTTCTTACATATTTTAGTCTTACAGGCACATATTTGTCCTCATATTTTAGACTTACAGACGCATATCTCTCCACTTACAGCACAAAGTTATCCACATATTTTAGACTTACAGGCGCATATCTCTCCACATATTTTAGACTTACTGCACAAAGTTCTCCGCATATTTTAAACGCACAGGCACATATCTCTCCTCATATTTTATGCTTACAGGCACATCTCTCCACATATTTTAGACTTACAGGCATATCTCTCCACATATTTTAGACTTACAGGCATATCTCTCCACCTATTTTAGACTTACAGGCACATCTCTCCATATATTTTAGACTTACAGGCATATATCTCTCCTCATATTTTAGCACTGAGGAAAGATAATTCATTTTTATCAGTGAATAAACTTCTTTCAAGTCAAGTTACCAGGTAGTACATGTATACTAGTAGGTGTGTCATCATAAAGCTTTCCAAATATTTCAGGTAGTTTACTATCAAGATTTACTACATTTTATCATCCAAATTTCTGTCATGGTGAAGTGATTATTTTAATGGGTAAATAGTTGGCTTTTTTTCTGCCAGCGAGCTCATATCATCATAATGTGCTTTGCAAGCAGTCATAAATTTCCGCGTAGATCCACTAAATCATATGTACCACAAAGTAAACGATTTTCTATGCTTATTTGAAAAGAATAAGATGATGAAAGAGAAGAAAATGATGATGATGATGATGATGATGATGTCATATGCACTTGTATTGTACAAATGATGATCGTTCAGATCTTGATCATGTAAAATAAAGTTGAGCTATTTGTTGTTCATGTGTTTGAATCTTCACCCTCTGTTATCTTCTCTTTATGTTTGAATCTTCAGTCTCTATTATCATCTCTTCATGTTTGAATCTTCGTCTCTGTTTTCGTCTCTTCATGTTTGAATCTTCAGACTCTGTTATCCTTTTTCATGTTTGAATCTTCACCCCCTATTATATTCTCTTCATGTTTGAATCTCCCGTCCCTGTTATCTTCATGTTTGAACATACCAAAGTTTTATTTACTTCAGTCAGAGAAGGACTTTGTAATCAGGACCATGTACAATCTGACCCGATGTTTTTGAGCATTGTCTAGTCTTAGAATGTGCCAAGTTTTTTAAGTCACGTGACGCCAAAGGCAGGAACAGGAGGTAGTAGAAGTAAATTGGTGTCGCCAAACTGGAGGATTTCTATTATTAAGCCCTGACATGTCAGTGCTATATATATTCTGTCGTACATGTCTCGTAGAGAGAGAAAAATACAGTTATGAACTGACTTAGTTACTGCTGTTTGCACTTTCAGTCAAGGTCCCATAGAACTGTTGAATGTTTTTTATTCACAAACACCAATTCATTACAAGACTACAACAGGAGATGGACAAGTAAGTCTCTGTATCAACATTTCTGATGGATACATGCAGGTGTATGTAGATTTCTGTTCACAAGAAAGCGCTTACGTCAGCCCACATGGTGGACAGAGGAAATAAAAAGCCTTCCGTCAGCTCCCATGGTGGACAGAGGACATAAAAGGGCTTCCGTCAGCCCCCATGGTGGACAGAGGAAATAAAAAGCCTTCCGTCAGCCCCCATGGTGGACAGAGGACATAAAAGGGCTTCTGTCAGCCCCCATGGTGGACAGAGGACATAAAAGGGCTTCTGTCAGCCACCATGGTGGACAGAGGAAATAAAAGGGCTTCCGTCAGTCCCCATGGTGGACAGAGGAAATAAAAGGGCTTCTGTCAGCCCACATGGTGGACAGAGGAAATAAAATGGCTTCTGTCAGCCCACATGGTGGACAGAGGAAATAAAATGGCTTCTGTCAGCCTCCATGGTGGACAGAGGACATAAAAGGGCTTCTTTCAGCCCATATGGTGGACAGAGGAAATAAAAGGGCTTCTGTCAGCCCCCATGGTGGACAGAGGAAATAAAAGGGTTTCTGTCATCCCCCATGGTGGACAGAGGAAATAAAAGGGCTTCCGTCAGCCACATGGTGGAAAGAGGAAATAAAAGGGCTTCTCTCAGTCCATATGGTGGACAGAGGAAATAAAATGGCATCTGTCAGCCCCCATGGTGGACAGAGGACATAAAAGGGCTTCTTTCAGCCCATATGGTGGACAGAGGAAATAAAAGGGCTTCTGTCAGCCCCATGGTGGACAGAGGAAATAAAAGGGCTTCTGTCAGCCCCCATGGTGGGCATAGGAAAAAAGGGCTTCTGTCAGCCCCCATGGTGGACAGAGGAAATAAAAAGAGCTTCCGTCAGTCCAGCTTTTGGACAGAGGAAATAAAAAGGCTTCTGTCAGCCCCCATGGTCGACAGAGACAATAAAAGGGCTTAAGAGATGAAATGCACCTTAACAAAACAGCGGCTGAAGTGATGGAAGAAAAATTATGACAGGATAGGAGAAAAGGAAAAAAGCTGCAAAAGCTATGAAGTTTACCACACATACCTCCAAAGCTTACCACAATACCTTCAAAGCTTGCCACACATACCGTCAAAGTTTACCACACATACCTTCAAAGTGTACCGTACATACCTTCAGAGCTTACCACACATACCTTCAAAGTGTACCGTACATACCTTCAGAGCTTACCACACATACCTTCAAAGCGTGTCACACATACCTTCAAAGTGTACCGTACATGCCTTCAGAGCTTACCACACATACCTTCAAAGCGTATCACACATACCTTCAAAGTGTACCGTACATGCCTTCAGAGCTTACCACACATACCTTCAAAGCGTATCACACATACCTTCAAAGCGTACCACACATACCTTCAAAGTTTACCACACATACCTTCAAAGCGTGCCACACATACCTTCAAAGCTTACCACACATACCTTCAAAGTGTACCATACATACCTTCAGAGCTTACCAAATATACCTTCAAAGTGTACGACACATACCTTCAGAGCTTACCACACATACCTTCAAAGTGTACGACACATACCTTCAAAGCGTACCACACATACCTTCAAAGCTTACCACACATACCTTCGAAGCTTACCATAATACCTAGAAAGCGTACCATAATACCTTCAAAGCGTACCACACATACCTTCAAATATTACCACACATACCTTCAAATATTACCACACATACCTTCAAAACGTAACATAATACTTTCAAATATTACCACACATACCTTCAAAACGTACCACACATACCTTCAAATATTACCACACATACCTTCAAATATTACCACACATACCTTCAAAGCGTACCACACATACCTTCAGATATTACCACACATACCTTCAAAGTTTGCCACACATACTTTCAAAGCTTGTCACACATGCCTTCGAAGGTTACTACACATACTTTCAAAACTTGCCACACATATTTTCAAAGCTCTCACTGCAGAATAAAAAAGACGGTGCTGGGAGGACTTTGTGCAGGAGGTAGTGAAAGATACGGCCCTGCAAAAGTTTTGGCAACTGCGCAGAAGGAAGAACAATTAATCTAGAACAAGGAATGTTGGCAACATAAGGATGAGAACTGTCAGGTGTTGATGACAGACGCAGAGAAAGGGGCATCATTCTTCCACAGAGCTACTGACCAGTCAGACTAGGGCAACACTGAAGATCTCAGATCAGCGTGGAGCATTGTAGCAGAATCACGTGCAGACTTGATCAGTGTGGAGCACTGTAGCAGAATCACGTGCAGACTTGATCAGTGTGGAGCATTGTAGCAGAATCACGTGCAGACTTGATCAGTGTGGAGCATTGTAGCAGAATCACGTGCAGACTTGATCAGTGTGGAGCATTGTAGCAGAATCACGTGCAGACTTGATCAGCGTGGAGCACTGTAGCAGAATCACGTGCAGACTTGATCAGTGTGGAGGAGGCTTCACAGATAGTGCCCTGGGTCTGGACAGAGTTTGGAATAGCCACTTGAAACAGGAGTTAGAGGAAGTTCAAGTTAAGATGACAGAGGAGTACAATAATAGTATAAAGTCAGGCAATTTACCAGAAGAATGGCTACATGGTTACTGCTGCCACTGAACCAGGCAAAGACAACACCAGACTGGCAAGGCACCACATCATAACCGTGCAAAACGTTTATTGTAAGGTACCGGAGAAGACCATGACAAATAAACTGACATGAGAGCTGGAGAATGGCAGAAAGCTTTCAAACACACTAGGCGGCTATCGACCCGGTAGAGACAAACAAGCACACATCCATACTTGAATATGATGTTTATGAAGGGTTTCAGATGAGGAAGGAAAGGCAGTTGTTGCACTGGATCTGGAGGATGCCTATAACAGAGTTGACTACACAACACTCCTGTGCCTTATGACGGAAATAGGCATTAATGTTTGGATTGTGCGGTGGTTAGCCTCAATGCTTCTAAAGAGAACTGTGGCACTGCGATATGAATCCTGGAAGTCGGAGCCTAGGATAATTGCGCCAGGACTATCTCAAGGCTCTCCACTGTCACCAGGGCTTTTCAACATATAGACTGCCAGGATTTCACAACTGCACCAGACTCGCCTTGGCCGAATACCCACTATGCAGAAGACATCCTGACCTTCGTACATGGGAATTGTACAAAGAGGATACTTGCCCACATTCAGGAAAATATTGACCACATCAAAGGTTGGTGTGAGGATAACAACGCAGTGATAAACCCCACCAAGGCCAGAATCCTGTGGCGCTCGTTAGATGATAGATCACTTCCGGCAGTGCAATGCAACGACGAATATATCGAGAGTGAACAGTTTTTTAAATATCTTGATCAACAGGATATTATCTTTCAACCGCTGCCTGAACATATTTATTCAGAAAACAAAGAAAGGGCTCAGCGCAGTGAAGACCATGGCACGTGCTGATCTGCCACAACAGACAGTCTTTCTGCTGATGTGGGCGTTAGTGATGTCGGTGCTTGAGTATGGCCTCGGCCTACCGACTTTATCCACGACTCGGATAACCAAGCTTGACAGAATCTAAAATGAGGCCATGAGAGCAGTTCTTGGGGTGCACTAGGGACACTCCGATCACAGCTATGTGCTACTTGCTGGATGTGGCCAGCATGAGAGTTAGGCACAGGTATCGCAAGTGAAGACGAACCTCGGGATTGCTGGCACGGCAAAGCACTCCCTCCAGCCAGACTCTGCACATGGCGGGTGTATCAAGCGGGGGAATTCATGGATGGCGGAGGTATAAGAAACACTGTCAGCGGTTTACCACCCAGAGCAGATCCCCATAGAACCGGAATGGGTTAAAGTACCAAATATGCAGAATAAAATGGGTTAAAGTGCCAAATATGCAGAATAAAATGGGTTAAAGTGCCAAATATGCAGAATAAAATGGGTTAAAGTGCCAAATATGCAGAATAAAATGGCTTAAAGTACAAAATATGCAGAATAAAATGGAGAATGTGAATGCCTAAACAGGGCTCATAGTAAAACAGAAGGCCAGGTGCAGGATTCAGCATTACTCCAAGCACATGGCCATGTGATCTTCACAGACGGGTCAGTGCCACGAGGTCTAAAAAGTAGATGGGTCTTTATTGTCTACTGTCATGGCACACTGGCTGCAACTACCACTTCGAGCATGAGAATGGAGATGCAGGCAACATTAGAAGCAATTTCTTGGCATGGGGTCATTGTAACAGACTCCCAAAACATGTTACGGAGAATCGAGAGACATTTCTATCGCTGGGAGTGGATTCGGCTTCTAGACGGCCCTTGGTTATCCAATTTGACGTGGATCTGCTGCCCGGGTCACACAGACGTCAAAGCCAATGAGAAAGCAGACAAGCTGACAGGCACGGCATCAGTTCAGGGCAACCTAAGGATGGACAAGGCGGAGATTGCAGGAGTCACTTTGGACAGGCTGCGTAAAGAGGATGACACTGGGCTGAATGATGACAATCGGGAGGATGATAAAATTTTGAGAGAAGAGGGGAAGTGAACATTTTTCTTAATGAAGTGGTTTAGTGCCTGTTACCCACAGTGAGTGTGTGACTGGCTCCATCAGGTGGCGCACGCTTCAGTGGGTGTAGAGCAGAAGGCGGAGCACATATGGGAATGTCCACAATGCGCCGATGCCGGGCTCTGATTACAGTTTACATTTTTGTGTGCCATTGAAAAGTTATTACAGTAATTAATTTATTTGTTGTGATTTATATTTTGTGATTAATAATATAATTTACTTATATGTTGTGACTTATATTTTGTGATTAATTTCCATACAATTACTGTGATAATTTGTTCCACGAATATTTTGAATATCCATACTACAAGATCTTAATACTGAAGAAGGCTGGCTAGTAAAGAGGACTAAACAGAGAAAACTTAAATATTTTGGACACATTAAACGTCATGAGAATTTAGATAATACTGTCTTGGAACGGTACATAATGGGAAAAAGAAAGAAAGGAAGACCAAGGCGAAGATGGCTGCAAGATATTGTTGATAATCTGCAAATGGATGGATCAGCAGCAGGCCATCTTGCTCACAACCGAGAGACCAACAGGACAGCTGTTAGGAAGGCAAAGTTCTGCAAGGGACATGGAAATGACTGACTGACTGAATATTTTAAAGTGATTGTAAATCATCTATTGATCTTAAAACATTAGAGAACTATACTTAATGTCTGACCTTCTTCTTCTTCTTCTGCTGCTGCTATCTCGCTGGAACTGCGAGCTGGAGTTCTTTGCAGCTTATGCAGGTATCGGACAGGGAATGGGTTAGGGTGGTTATTATTTTCTCAGTCATTGAATGGAGCAAAAAACAGAGGCTCGTCAATACCTCTTTAGCAGATCCACCACCAAAGGGACTATAGCGATCCCTTCCCCGTTTAGGCCTGTTAGTGGGTGCACCAGCGGAGAAATGGAACATGGTTTTGGTCAGCTATGGGTTGCCAACTCTGACCCTGGTATGCCATCTATGGGTTGCCAACTCTGACCCTGGTATACCAGATATGGGTCGCCAATTCTGACCCTGGCATGCCAGCTGTGGGTTGCCAACTCTGACCCTGGTATGCCAGATGTGGGTCGCCAACTCTGACGCTGGTATATCAGCTACAGGTTGCCAACTCTGACACTGGTATGTCAGTTACTGGTTGCCAACTCTGACGCTAGCATGTCAACTATGGGTTGCCGTCTCTAACGCTAGTATGTCAGCGAACTATCAAATTATACACCGCCTTTGACCCCACCTCTCCCTATAGGGGCCGACCTGAGACCAGACAGACTTACAGCCGGATCCCCTCAGTTCCAGATGCGGCCGCGAACTGATGCAGAAGTGTAGTCTGAATACGAGAAGTTTGGATTTGTGTAACATTTTTCAAAATACAAGAAGCGTGTCCGCCTGCTTTTGTCCTTGCAGACAGAAGAAAATGACACGGAGTAAAATAAATTCAGAAACTAAAATCAAACCCAACGGACGCTAATCGTATAAAGAACATTTCTCCCATCCCAGTATGTTCTATCTAACTATTTGATGAAGTGAAGAACATTACTCCCATCCCAGTATGTTCTATCTAACTATTTGATGAAGTGAAGAACATTTCTCCCACCCCAGTATGTTCTATCTAACTATTTGATGAAGTAAAGAACATTACTCCCATCCCAGTATGTTCTATCTAACTATTTGATGAAGTAAAGAACATTACTCCCATCCCAGTATGTTCTATCTAACTATTTGATGAAGTGAAGAACATTACTCCCATCCCAGTATGTTCTATCTAACTATTTGATGAAGTAAAGAACATTTCTCCCACCCCAGTATGTTCTATCTAACTATTTGATGAAGTAAAGAACATTACTCCCATCCCAGTATGTTCTATCTAACTATTTGATGAAGTAAAGAACATTACTCCCACCCCAGTATGTTCTATCTAACTATTTGATGAAGTGAAGATCATTACTCCCACCCCAGTATGTTCTATCTAATTATTTGATGAAGTAAAGAACATTACTCCCATCCCAGTATGTTCTATCTAACTATTTGATGAAGTAAAAACATTACGCCCATCCCAGTATGTTCTATCTAACTATTTGATGAAGTAAAGAACATTACTTCCATCCCAGTATGTTCTATCTAACTATTTGATGAAGTAAAGAACATTACTCCCATCCCAGTATGTTCTATCTAACTATTTGATGAAGTAAAGAACATTACTCCCATCCCAGTATGTTCTATCTAACTATTTGATGAAGTAAAGAACATTACTCCCATCCCAGTATGTTCTATCTAACTATTTGATGAAGTAAAGAACATTACTCCCATCCCAGTATGTTCTATCTAACTATTTGATGAAGTAAAGAACATTACTCCCATCCCAGTATGTTCTATCTAACTATTTGATGAAGTAAAGAATATTACTCCCATCCCAGTATGTTCTATCTAACTATTTGATGAAGTGAAGAATTAAGTATATATTGTGATAAATATTTATTTTAGCTTCTTTACTCTAGGAACTCTCAACCACTTGTGAATGCTACAAAAATATAACATTTGGTACTGCTAATCGAGTACACGAACTCAACACTTCTCTTTATCATTTTGATTTATAAGTCTTGAGTCTTGACTTAAGCAGTGACTTGAGACTTGACCTAAGACTTGAAGGTAGTGACTTGAGTCCTTACATAAGACTTGAAGGTATTGACTTGAGACTTGATTTAAGACTTGAAGATATTGGCTTGAGACTTGAAGGTATTGACTTGAGACCTGGCTTGAAGGTAATGACTTGAGTCTTGATTTAAGACTTGAAGGTAAGTGATTTGAGACTTGACTTAAGACTTGAAGGTAGTGACTTGAGACTTGATTTGAAGGTAGTGACTTGAGTCTTGATTTAAGACTTGAAGGTAGTGTGAATTATTACTGGAGGAGAAAGAACCCGAACCGACAATAGAAGAAGTTTTATGGGCAATAAAGAATCTGAAAAATAGTAAATCACCAGGATGTGATGAGATAACAGCTGAACTTAGTAAAGCAGGAGGAAAGGAATGTTCAACAATCTATCATGCACTATGTAAAAAGATATGGCATTCAGGTATTTGGCCAAAAGAATGGAAAAGAACTGTATTTATACCACTGCCAAAAAAGGGTAACTTGAAATTATGCACAAACTACAGAATTGTTGCCCTGATTAGTCATGCCAGTAAAATTCTGTTAAAAATCATAATGGGTAGACTTCGTAAGAAAATAGAAGAAGTCAATATGGTCCAAGCTGGTTTCAGGCAAGGAAGAGGGTCAAGAGATATATATTCAATATACGATTAATAACAGAGAAATGCAGAGAGTTTAATGTGAATCTATATTTATCTTTTATTGACTATTCAAAGGAATTTGATTGTGTACAACACCAGAAACTTTGGGAAATAATGGAAAAATGGGATTTCCAACACATTTGATACAATTAACATCACTTCTGTATCTAGACCAACAAGCAGCAGTAAGAATAAATGGTGAAACAACAACTTGGTTTGACATAAAACAAGGAGTCCGTCAGGGGTGCATATTGTCGCCCTACTTAATTAACTTGTATACCGAAAATATAATGAGGAATGTTAGAGAAGATGTAGACAAAGAATATTATAGTCCCATAACAATTGGAGGTTATGAAATACCAGAGATTAGATATGTTGATGACACAGTATTACTGTCCACAACACAAAAAGGAATGGAAAAACTAATTATGTCAGTCCGTAAGAACAGCAAAGAGCAAAAACTCTATCTTAATGCAAAGAAAACTAAATTGATGACAACTGACAAAACAAACAAGACAATCGAAATATGTATCAATGAGGAAAAATTGGAAGAAGTGGAGAGTTTTGAATATCTTGGATCACTGCTAACTAATAACGGAGATACAATGAGGGTCTATCACTCTTTAGAAAGTAAAAGAACTAAAGAATCTGTGGAGAGGAACAGACAGAACTATAAAAATAAGATTTTTAAGGGCATGCATCTTTTCCATTGTAACATATGTTTGTGAGACCTGGACACTTAACAAAACAGCTGAGAAACACATAAATCCGTTGAATATAAATGCTACAGAAGAGTCTTCAAATATCATGGACTAAAAGAACAAATATATACATACTACAAGGACTTAATATTGAAGAAGGCTGGCTAGTAAAGAGGATTAAAGAGAGAAAACTTAAATATTTTGGACACATTAAACGTCATGATAATCTAGAGAAGACCGTCTTGGAAGGGTACATAATGGGAAAAAGAAAGAGAGGAAGACCAAGGCGAAGATGGCTGCAAAACATCTTTGTTAATCTGCAAATGGATGCATCAGCAGCAGGCCATCTTGCTCACAACCAAGAAGACTACAATAGTTAGGGAGGTAAAGTTCCGCAAGGCACATGCAAATGAATGAATGAGGTAGTGACTTGAGGCTTGACTTAAGACTTGAAGGTAGTAACTAGAGACATGACTAAAGACTTGAAGGTAGTGACCTGAGACTTGACTTATGACTTGAAGTTGTGACTTCAGACTTGACTTAAGACTTGAAGGTAGTGACTTGAGACTTGACTTAAGACTTGAAGGTAGTGACTTGAGATTGTCATGAAAGACTTAGATATACTGTAACTATGACTGGCAGGCTGATGCAGTTACTTTTCTTGATATCACAAAGTTAATTTTTTATATCACAATGTTAACTTTTTAATATCACAATGTTGACTTTCTTATATCAGAATGTTAAACTTTTTATACTACAATATTAACTTTTCAGACCTAATTTTTCCATAAACATTGTAAAAAAAATCATATGTCTGCCTAAAATGTCAGCAAATAAAAAAAACACACTTTTCTCAAGTTAAGATCTGGCAGATGGCACGCCACAAAATTCCACCGAGTAGAAAGAAAGACACTATGAAAACTGAGCAGAAAATTTTGGTCTTTCTCAACGGACCAATGCATGCTATCGTACAATAACAAAGGGAAGGAAAACTAGATAAACAGACCAATGCATGCTATCGTACAATAAGAAAAGGAAGGAAAACTAGATAAACAGACCAATGCATGTTATCGAATAATAACAAAAGAAAGGAAAACTAGATAAACAGACCAATGCATGCTATCGTACAATAAGAAAAGGAAGGAAAACTAGATAAACAGACCAATGCATGTTATCGAACAATAACAAAAGGAAGGAAAACTAGATAAACAGACCAATGCATGCTATCGTACAATAAGAAAAGGAAGGAAAACTAGATAAACAGACCAATGCATGCTATCGTACAATAAGAAAAGGAAGGAAAACTAGATAAACAGACCAATGCATGTTATCGTACATCAACAAAAGGAAGTACAACTAAGTACTTCTTTAACTGAAGATAAAAAAAAGAATACGAGAAACAAGTTATAAAATTAAAATATTTTGTTGCTATATGAGCAATGAAAATTAAGAGCACATTATAGAGAAATGTTGAAAAGAAAAGAACAAAAGAAAGATGGTGTTTAGTAAAAAAAAGGAACAGAACATTTGAAAATGAGTGCACATAGAGAAACAAATATGATCACATTATAGAGACAGTAATAACGCTTATAGGAGAAAAACAAATTCTAGGAATGAGACAGATTTGGTGAAGACAAGGAAACAGCAAGATATAGATGTGTGAGGATAACAAAGAGGCAGAAAGATGGAGATATGGATGTGAGGATAACAAAGAGGCAGAAAGATGGAGATATGGATGTGAGGATAACAAAGAAGTAGAAAGATGGAGATATGGATGTGAGGATAACAAAGAGGCAGAAAGATGGAGATATGGATGTGAGGATAACAAAGAAGCAGAAAGATGGAGATATGGATGCGAGGATAACAAAGAGGCAGAAGGATGGAGATATGGATGTGAGGATAACAAAGAGGCAGAAAGATGGAGATATGGATGTGAGGATAACAAAGAAGCAGAAAGATGGAGATATGGATGTGAGGATAACAAAGAGGCAGTAAGATGGAGATATGGATGTGAGGATAACAAAGAGGCAGAAAGATAGAGATATGGATGTGAGGATAACAAAGAGGCAGAAAGATGGAGATATGGATGTGAGGATAATAAAGAGGCAGAAAGATAGAGATATGGATGTGAGGATAACAAAGAGGCAGAAAGATGGAGATATGGATGTGAGGATAACAGAGAGGCAGAAAGATAGAGATATGGATGTGAGGATAACAAAGAGGCAGAAAGATAGAGATATGGATGTGAGGATAATAAAGAGGCATGAATGAATGAATGAATCTTTATTTTTCAAGGGTAAAGAATTGGGCACGCAGGCCCGTCTTACATTCTGCCCTTCATCACTCCATCTTTCATTCTTTCCACACACTTGATTTAGGCAGAAAGATGGAGATATGGATGTGAAAATAATAAAGAGGCAGAAAGATGGAGATATGGATGTGAAGATAATAAAGAGGCAGAAAGATAGAGATATGACCACATCACCCTGTACTGTACCAACAAGGACACTGACTACATACCTACATCATATCTTGATATGTAGCAGTGCTGAACAGCATAGCATACCACTGTAGTTATTGTAGTCAGGTGTCACGGTTTAGAGATAACTAAATGTTATCAAAACACCCTGACCGGCCTCCCCCACCACTACCACACACACAAACACCTACAGAGACCTGGCTGTCCGCTGTCATGATCCCAGGTAGGCGTGTTACCTGTGTCCCGACGTCAGAGAGCAGGACTGCACGCGGTATCAGGGACACGATATCTGTCTGGCGGCTGTCTCAAGGTGGCAGTAAAGACGGTGGGAGATTTGTTACACGGCTTCGCCAGGCCAACAGGGCGCGCCAGCTATATGCTTGACTACAACACATGCTTTTGTCAGGATTATATCATCAATTTTAACTAGGTAAGCCTGTATTACTCATCGCTCGCCCTCCCCCTCATTTTTTTTCTAGCCGTATAATCATACCGAGTAGTAAACATGGACAAATGTCGCGAGATTCAACAAACAAGCGTGACCTGGTATGTTCATGCTAACCACAAACCGAACACTAGCTCGCTCGTGTGTCACAGCTTCTCTCCGTCCATACGGAGCATGAAGTTCGGGCTAAATGATATTTTGTGACACAATATTACATTAAAGTCAGCGTTGTCTACATTATGTGACGTTATCTTATATTTCATATAGACAAATCATGTGACATAAACAAATCATGTGACATAATATTAATATACGAATATACAAACTGTATGTATACAAAAGCAGTGAGTGCAGCAACTTTCATGAGATGTAAATTTGTTATGACTTAGTACTTTCACATTTTGTTCAAATTCTCTCTAGTGTAACATACTATAAAGAAAGTACATAAACCTCCTCAATAACAGCACTCCTGTAGGCCTCTCGGTTGTAATCAAGATGCCCTGCTGCTGATGCATCCATTTGCAAATCATCAACGACGTCTTGCAGCCATCTCCGCCTTGGTCTTCCTCTCTTTCTTTTTCCAATTATGTACCGTTCCAAGACGATCTTCTCTAGATTATCATAACGCTTAATGTGTCAAAAATACTAGTATTTAAGTTTTTCTCTCTTTAATCCTCTTTACTAGCCAGCCTTCTCTTTACTAGTTTGCCTTCTCTTTACTAGCCAGCCTTCTCTTTACTAGCCAGCCTTCTTCAATATTAAGTTCTTGTAGTATGGATATATTTGTTCTTTTTTGTGGTCATACTATTTGAAGAACTCTTCTGTACCATTTACATTCAAAGGCATTTATATGATTATCAGCTGTTTCGTTAAGCGCCCTGGTCTTACGGACATATTTTGCAATGGGAAAGATGCATGCCCATAAACTACATTTTAAAATTAATGTGCCTGTATAGATCCATAAAAATGGCAGTCTGGAGATGACCTACCCACAGTTCATGGAAGTTTGTTTTTCTTATGTGGTCTCCTTTTTTCTTCATTTTCCTGGAAACTGCGAGGAGGTGGCTTTGAAGACGTTGAGGTACAGCTTCGTGTTGCTTTATGGCGACTATTTTTGTCTGTCCTGAAGTAGAGCTGAAAACCAGTGGGTGTGTGGGTCTTGGTCGGCTATGGTTCGCCAACCCTGACGCTAGCATTGTCAGCTTTAGGTGACTGATTGCCAAATGGGGCAGCAGCACCAGAAAATGTGAAGTAAAGGAGATGTTTCTTGTTTGATGTACAGGAAGATGAGAAGTAATGGAGATGTTTCTTGTTTGATGTACAGGAAGATGGGAAGTAAAGGAGATGTTTCTTGTTTGATGTACAGGAAGATGAGAAATAATGGAGATATTTCTTGTTTGATGTACAGGAAGATGAGAAGTAATGGAGATGTTTCTTGTTTGATGTACAGGAAGATGGGAAGTAATGGAGATGTTTCTTGTTTGATGTACAGGAAGATGAGAAGTAATGGAGATGTTTCTTGTTTGATGTACAGGAAGATGGGAAGTAATGGAGATGTTTCTTGTTTGATGTACAGGAAGATGGGAAGTAATGGAGGCGTTTGTATGTATGTGTGTTGCCTCTGTGTGTGTGTGTGTGTGTTGCCTGTGTGCGTGATTTTTCGTTGACCACCTTTCAACAAGAATGCGAAGAACATCGAACTATCAGTGATCGTGTCATTTTAACAAAATGCTCTTAATAATAATGAGAAGGATGAGACAAAAAGTTGAAGTAGAGATAGCAATGTGGCTTTCCAGAGGGCAAAGGAGCGCAAAACGCTGTATATGCACTGAGAACACTAACAGAAAAAGCATTACAGGTACAAAAAAAAGATGTGCACCTGTGTTTTATTGACTACACTAAAGCAGCTGACAAGGTAAAACAAAATGACGTGATGAAGATGCTTGAAGACATACTCATTTTGATGGCAGAGATCGAAGAATGATATGAATATATATATATATATATATATATATATATATATATATATATATATATATATATACATACATACACTGGAGCCAAAAATCAGCCATCAAGATCAACAAAGTAGGCAAATTTCAGAGCTTAAAGGTTGTGTGCTGTCCCCAGATATGTTTTCTCTCTACAGTGAGAATATTATGAGAGCCATTGCCAACAAAACTGGGATAAAAGTTGGAGGACATAACATCAATAACCTGAGATACGCTGGTCCTGATATCTTATCTTATATCTTATATCCTTCCCGTTCCGTTAAACGTCACATAGGGCTCGCAAAGTAGTTCGCCAATTTTTCCTGTCTTCGGCGAGTCTTTCAACCTCATCAAAGGATTTTATGCCTGTTAATTTGGCCTCTCTTAACAATGCCCTCTTCAGAGTTTCACGCGGTCTGCCTCTTTTTCTTCGGCCTGTTATGTTCCACTTGATAGCTTGTTTTGGGATTCTCTGATCATTTCTTCTCATCAAGTGACCAACATATGTCCATCTCCTTTTCCTGATCACCCATGAGACTGGTTGGTGTTCAGTCATCTGTCTTATCTCTGCATTGTTATTAATTCATTCCACATGATACCGAGTATTTTCCTTAAGCATTTGTTTTCAAAAGAGTCCAATTAGCAGGGTCCTGATAGCAGGCAATGAAAAAGATCTGTAAGAGCTGCTAGATATAGCAGCAGCAGAAAGTGAATATAAAGGACTGTCACTGAACAGTAAGAAAGCAGAAACTATGGGCGTGTCCAGAAAGAAATATGTACCAGAATGTGATGTAAAAATCAAAGGAATAACATTACCACAAATTCAAGTGTCTTGGTACAATGACAACATCAGATGGGAGATGTACCACAGAAGTCAAAAACAGAATATTCAAAGTAAAGGTAGCATTTCAGAAAATGAAATCTATTTTATGCAGCCCATCTTTGTCACTAGTTACTAGGAAAAGAGTCTTGAAATGCTACGTCGAGCCAGTACTACTATATGGAAACGAATCATGGTAGACAACAACGACAACAACAACAACAACAACAGCAGCAACACCAACAACAACAACAACAACAACAGCAGCAACAACAACAGAACAACAACGACAACAACAGCAACAACAGCAACAGCAACAACAACAAGAGCATTAAAGTCAACTGAAATGTGATTCCTACAAAGAGTATTAAGAACACCATGGACAGCCAAAATAAAACAAACGAGGAATGCCTAAGGAAAGCGGGTGAGAAACGAACATTAATAAACTCCCTACGGGGGAGACAGTCAATGTATTGGCCATATAAGAAGAGGAGGGATAGAAAATATCGTGACAACAGGGAAAATTGGAGGCAGAAAAGGGAGAGGTAGACCAAGAGAGAAAATCTTAGATGTCTTGACAAAATGGCATGGGAGAGGTAGACCAAGAGAGAAAATCTTAGATGTCTTGACAAAATGGCATGGGAGAGGTAGACCAAGAGAGAAAATCTTAGATGTCTTGACAAAATGGCATGGGAGAGGTAGACCAAGAGAGAAAATCTTAGATGTCTTGACAAAATGACATGGGAGAGGTAGACTAAGAGAGAAAATCTTAGATGTCTTGACAAAATGACGTGGGAGAGGTAGACTAAGAGAGAAAATCTTAAATGTCTTGACAAAATGACATGGGAGAAGCACAGCAGCAGATCTGGTGAATAACATGAACGATAGGAAACTGGAGACACACGGTCACTAAAACCTCCAGGCATGGCACATGATGATGATGAACTTTCACCTCGTGTGTAAACGTATATATCTTGTGACAGAAATTTATGCGAATATTCAACTTTCATCTTACTGCACTTTTTTTTTCTATCTTCTCCACTTCATTCATGAGTTACAGAAATATGCGGTAATGCTTGTCGCCATTTTTTCGGAATCCAGGATATTTTCTGTTTCCTGTACGTGGTTCTCTATAATCCGACCCGACGGTGTTGGCTGTTATGTCTAGATTGTTTGTGTGTCGAAACTGTCAATGTTCCTGCCATCTCCGAGGAGCTATCTTGGACAAACACTGTTTGATGGTGACCTAATCTGTTTGCAAATACCACTCACTGGCAAGGCTCTAAACCTGGCCACTTCTGTGCCAAATTACGCCAGACTTCCGCTGGTAGAGATTGGGCGTTGTTACACATCACAGTGTACAACTGAACATCACATGATACAACTGTACATCAGAGTACACAGTTTTACATCAAAGTACACATATGTACATCACAGTAACACTTGGACATCACATTGTAAAGCTGTACTGTCCAGCACAACAGGGACTCGAAGACACAATTTTTATTTCAAAAGTTTCTTTGAACTCAAGCAAAACAAAATAATTACATATTTTAAAAGTCCAACTTTTTTTCTGGCTGTCCGCACAATTTGTAAACTGCAGAACATTGTGTACACAACTCTTGAGTTCACAGAAAGTTTCTGCAGGAATTTTGAAGAGAAAACTGAGTGGGTTAAAGATGAAAGAAAGAACTGGGGAACTTGAATGTAACGTTACTGCATGTCACAAACAGCACGTTTTGTTGTTGTTTGTTGTTGTTGTTGTTGTTTTGTTGTTGTTCCACGCATTGGGGGTACGGTTATATTACAGTTTATTACGTTTTTTTTCACACCATAACGTTGGTGCGTAGCAAACAATATTGTAATCATACTTGTATAAATTACATGTAACGTGTCGAAAACTGACAAAAGATTAGCAACAAATGTATTACAGTAACCGCTGACAAACATGAAAGACAGACCGATATAATGGAATATCATTCGCAGCAGCAGCAACAGAGAGAAGATCAGGAGAGAGAGAAGATCAGGAGAGAGAGATCAGGAGAGATCGGGAGCGAGAGAGACGATCAGGAGAGAGAGAAGATCAGGAGAGAGAGAGAAGATCAAGAGAGAGAGGGGGGAATCGGGAAAGAGAGAGAAAGATCGGGAGAGAGAAGATTAGGAGAGAGAGAAGATCAGGAGAGAGAGAGAGAGGACCAGGAGAGAGAGAGAGAGAAAGATCGGGAAAGAGAATCGGGAGAGGGAGAAAGAGAGAGAAGATCGGGAAAGAGAGAAGATAGGGAGAGAGGGAGAGAAGATCGGGAGAGAGAAGATTGGGAGAGAGAGAGAGAAGATAGAAGATCGGTAGAGAGAGAGAGAGAGAGAATGAGAGAGGAAGGGAATGAATAAATGAATAATCTTTATTTTTAAAGGGTAAAGAATTGGGCACGCAGGCCCGTCTTACATTCTGCCCTTCATCATTCCATCTTTCATTCTTCCCACATACTCGATTTAATACAAGTATACAAATTACATTAAGAAAAAAAACATATCAAAAGAGTGTAAGGTTAAACTATTACATTCAAAGTAAAAGAGAAGAAGTAATTAACCTAATAAAATAGCACTCTCATATACATACACGCGCACACACAGACATATACAGAATCAAAAATACATTGTCAGTACATATCTTCTAACATGTTTTTTAAACACACATTAAAATGATTTCTAACAATATTAACAAGTTGCTTTTCGAACTATGTCATTTTAGTATTTCATGGCCTGCGATTCATGGGTTGAGAGAGTGCTGGTTATTCTATGGAGGCATATAATTACAAACAAGTTGTTTGAGTTAAAGGATGAAGTATTACTAATGGATTTTAAATGGTAGGGGAGGGTGTTCCGGAGCTGTACTGCAGAGTATGTAAGGCTTTTCTTGTACAGATCAATCCTGGGTTTAGGAAGAAGACAGTTTTTTAAACGCTGGCTATGTTTAGTGTTATATGTAAACAGTGACCACAATTAAGGCGGAGCATTGTGCGACAGAATTCTGTGAACAAACTTAACTTTATTAAAAATGATTCTGTATTTGATGGGTAGAATTTTGAGTTGTTTGTGTTGATCTACAGTCTGTACTGAGTATTTGTCACAAATAAGATTTAATGCTCGCTTGTGAAGTGAGTGGAGCCTTTTTGTGTTTGAGACTGAGCATCCATCCCAGACTGTAGAACAGCAATCTAAATGTGTTTGTATGTGTGATATGTAGTATATCTTTCTTGTGTCTTTGTCAATAAAGTGTTTAATTTTGACTAGTTGGTAAACTTTCTGTGCAATCAAGTTTTTTAGGTTATGTACATAAGAATTCCATATTAAATGCTGATCAATGATGAGTCCTACAGTTTTATGTTCATGAACATTTTCTATTGCCTTAGTCCCAGCACAAAGCTGTAGTGAAGTTTTTGTTGCATTCTGCAGTTTCTGCCTTGTAGTGATGAGCATGGATTTTGTTTTGTTGGTGTTTATCAACATACCGTTTTTATTACTCCATTTAATCAAATGGGGGCATTGAAAATATTATAACAACAGGAAAAATAGAAGGAAGAAGATCAAGAGGAAGACCAAGAGAAATGATACTGGACAGTCTGACGGGATGGTGTGAGAGGAGATCACCAACTGAACTGATGGCCTGCATGAAGGATCGGGTACTCTGGAGAAGCATAATAGCCAACGCCAGTCGGCACGGCACCTGATGATGATGATGATGATTTAATCAAACTGTTTATATCATTTTGGAGCGTTGTCTGTAGTTTATTGATGTCATAGTCACTACTGTAAACAGTACAGTCATCAGTTAAAAAGATCACACGAAGACTGCTTTAAATGTAGTGGTAATTTGTTAATATAAATAGCAGAGAGAAGAGGACCAAGAATGGAGCCTTGAGGAATATCAGTATCAACCACAGAAGAGTCAGATATTTTGTTTCTAAAGCAAACTACTTGTTTTCTGCCCGAGAGAAAAGATGTAATAAATTTTGTTAGGTCAGGGTGTAATCTATAACCTTCCAGCTTTTTTGCAAGAATTTCATGATCAATCATATCGAAGGCTTTCTTGAAATCAACAAAGACAGCACCACACAATTTGTCATCATTTATATTAGACAGCCAGCTTTCTGTCGTTTTAGTTAATGCTGTGTGGCAGGAGTGATTTGGTGTAAAACTTGACTGACTGTCTATTAGTAGATTGTTTTCCTGCATGTGAAAAAAAAGGTAAAGGTAATCCTGTCATGCCTTAGAGGCACATAGGGATATGGTGTTAGTGCCCATATTTTCCTTGACCTGTCAGTACACTAGAGGGTGATATGGTCAGTATCACGCCTGGCTGCCTTTCCTTCCCCAACTCCAGAATAAGTCGGGTACCCATTTCTACAGCTAGATGACTGGGGCGCCTTCGGCTGGATTCGAACCCCGACCTTCGTCATGAGAGACCAGTGCACTAACCACTTCGCTACTCAGACGCCCTTCATGCATGTGTTAACTTTTGTATATGTTTTTCAAGAGGTTTAGATAATGATGACATAATGAATATGGGTCTATAGAGGTCACTAGTCTATCCAGATTTAAAAAGAGGAAACACTTTGGCGAGTTTAAAAGCGTCAGGGAAATAGTGTTTGTCAATGCACAAATTGCTTATGTATGTCAGAGTGTCTGTGATAACTGGTGCAGCGTAGCGTAGTATCTTGTTACTAATGTCATCACATCCTGCTGAGTTAGTGTTCTTTAGAGACCGGATGTAGTTATAAACCTCATCGACTGTGAGGAAAGGAATATTTAGCGTTACACATTTACTATGGCTGAAAGTTTTCAACACACTCAGGTCGCAATTAGGGGTCGGTAATGAAGATTTTAGAATACTAATTTCTTTCCTAAAATGTTCACGGAAGTTAGTGCAATTATGTTCACCATTAAGTGTTTGTGGGTCAGATTGCTTCCTTTTATTTACAAGAGTATTAATCGCTTTCCAAACTGATTTACTATCAGTTTTGTCTTTCACTAAATTTCTGGAGTAATTTTTCTTCTCCTGCCTAATTAAATACTACACCTTATTCCTAAGTGAATGATAGCTACTGAAATGTCTGCTTTTATGAGCTTCATCCCGTGTCCTCATTAGTTGCAAGATATCAGGAGTTATCCACGGGTATTTTGTTACATGTTTTACTCTCACTTCTTTGATGGGGACATGCTTGTCAAAAATATTTCGAAATATCTTGATCCAGTATTCGATAACCTCATCTGGATTTGTTAACTGGAAAACGTATGTAAGAGGCGAAGTTTTTAGATCAGTTAAAAATAATTCCAAGTTAAAGTTTTTAAAGTTCCTATATTTGATGCTGGTATGTTTGTGTTTAGGCATTTTATACCCCTTACGTGACCACGTACAGCAGACCGGGTAGTGATCACTCAGCGACACATGAGGGACAATACATTCAGTAATGTTTCCTGGATCAGCTACATAAATATGATCTATTAGTGTTGATGATGATTCAGTTACCCTAGTAGGTTTGTTAACAATTTGGGAGAAGTTGTAAGATGTTAAAATGCTCTTCCGTGTAGGATTTGGCTGATTGAGATCTATACTGAAGTCGCCTAGAATGATTATGTCCTTGAATTTATAGGTTAGAGCATCATACATCATGGTCGTAAAGTGATCATACCACTCGGCTGAAGCATTTGGATTTCGGTATATAAAACTAATTAGAATTGGACCAAGATTTGATATTTTAATTTCAGAGAAGATTAGAGAAGATCGTGTGTGTGTGTGTGAGAGAGAGAGAGAGAGAGAGAGAGAGAGAGAGAGAGAGAGAGAGATTATGAAACATTCTTCACATATCTTAACTGAAGAAAAGATCATGTTGTATTTGCAATAGTGTGGCGCTATTAAAATAAATAACAACTAATATATAAACAAAATCGTGTAACACAATTTTCATCCCAGCTTTATTATATCAATGCCAAACATGGGCATTAACAGTTCTATGATATCAGTGTCAAACATGAGCATTATCAGCTAAAAATAAAAGGAAAATCATCATAATATAAGATATATTTGAGAAGAATACTAAATGTAGCAGGAAGAGACAAAATCAGAAATGACACACCATCAGGACAAAGGTTGGAGTAACACCAGTATTACACTGCATCCAAAACTTGCAAGTCAAATAATTTGTCCACATTACACGATTACCACCAGACAATTTACCATAGAAATGATAAATATTCAGAATAGTAAGAAAGAGAAGGGGAGATGGCTAAGGAGATGTTAAAACATGCCCCTTTATAACCGCCGACCCCTCGCTGGAGCTCAGTCTGTCTCAAACATCTACTTAACGGAGAGAACAAGACACGTGACTTACTGGCAACTCATCAGTACAACATCGGCAACTCATCAGTACAACATCGGCAACTCATCAGTACAACATCGGCAACTCATCAGTATAACATCGGCAACTCATCAGTACAACATCGGCAACTCATCAGTATAACATCGGCAACTCATCAGTATAACATCTGCAACTCATCAGTATAACACATGATACTGGCTAATAACATCTGTAACAGAAGCCAAAACACAACGCCCATACAATCGATGATACAGCCACAGGTGGTAGGTTATGTCAACCTTTACCACTGGAATGTTAACCAAATCAGGACAAAAGATGCACAGAAAGAAGGGGTGGTGGGGTGGGGCACGATGAGATTTTTTAAAATGTACTTCTTTTCGCCTTCTTTCATTTATACTTTAAAAATTTTCGTTTAATTCAAGTATTCCAGAGTTCAAGGTTACATGCATAGTTTATGATCGATTTCAGACCGTGAGTTCTGTTAGGAAGGCTATGTCTGTTAAGAAGGCTTTGTCTGTTAGGAAGGCTATGTCTGTTAAGAAGGCTTTGTCTGTTAGGAAGGCTATGTCTGTTAGGAAGGCTATGTCTGTTAAGGAAGGCTTTGTCTGTTAGGAAGGCTATGTCTGTTAGGAAGGCTATGTCTGTTAGGAAGGCTTTGTCTGTTAGGAAGGCTATGTCTGTTAGGAAGGCTATGTCTGTTAGGAAGGCTTTGTCTGTTAGGAAGGCTTTGTCTGTTAGGAAGGCTATGTCTGTTAAGAAGGCTTTGTCTGTTAGGAAGGCTATGTCTGTTAAGAAGGCTTTGTCTGTTAGGAAGGCTATGTCTGTTAAGAAGGCTTTGTCTGTTAGGAAGGCTATGTCTGTTAAGAAGGCTTTGTCTGTTAGGAAGGCTATGTCTGTTAGGAAGGCTATGTCTGTTAGGAAGGCTATGTCTGTTTGCTCGGTGATCCGTGGTGGCCTAGACTGCAGGACATGGAGGAAAAGATCTCGAACACTGGGACAGAAGGTTAGAAAATTGGACTTTCTTCACTGGGAAGGATGTTTTGTCTTCTCTGTGTGGAGTTGAGAGCATGATGTTCTTTGTAGTCGCTGCTATGAAGATCATGAGGCATATCATCGTATGGGGTTGGAGGTGGGCTATGTGGCTATTTTCCACTCTTTAGTAGAGCTTTAATTCTTCAGCAGATATGACCACATGGGGACCGTAGCCAATCCTGCCCAATTCTCAAAGCTGGATCTGGTCCCATTCTCCAAGCTGGGTCTGGTCCCATTCTCCAAGCTGGGTCTGGTCCCATTCTCCAAGCTGGGTCTGGTCCCATTCTCCAAGCTGGGTCTGGTCCCATTCTTCAAGCTGGGTCTGGTCCCATTCTCCAAGCAGGGTCTGGTCCCATTCTCCAAGCTGGGTCTGGTCCCATTCTCCAAGCTGGGTCTGGTCCCATTCTCCAAGCAGGGTCTGGTCCCATTCTCCAAGCTGGGTCTGGTCCCATTCTCCAAGCTGGGTCTGTTGCTGGGGGTACCAATGGAGAGGTGGAGCAGTGTCTTGGCCGACTGTAGTTGGCCAGCTATGACGCAAGCATGTCAGCTGTGAGCCACTAACCACCAGATCGGACAGGCCACTCACCCCCGAAGCACATGATGGTGACCAGAAGCACATGATGGTGACGAGAAGCACATGATGGTGACGAGAAGCACATGATGGTGACGAGTGATTTATAAAAAAAGTGTCCTTGTTTATGTGTAAGATCAAGGATTAGTCACTTATATTTTGCGAACGCCCTGTTTTGTATGCAGTCATTCTAGCATTCAGCTCGTGTTCTTGAAGAGTGAATCGTTTTATTCATAGCATGAACCAGCTGAGCTACATCGCTATTGTCTGGAGTCTGGATAAAAACACGAAAAATATATGAAAAACTAAAGTCTTCCTTGTAAGAAAGACGTGCACAAAATGCAGTTTACTTTTTTTTCTGTGTTTCGTGTTTTGATCTGGTGTGTTTTTTATGTTTCTTGTCCTTGAAAAAGACATTTGCCGAAATATTGGATTGTTGTATGTTCTTCATTCATACCTGTTAATCTTGTTTTCTTCCATTCTCATTCCTGCCCACTTTCTTCACTCTTTCTATTTTTATTTAATTTAATTATTTATTAAAAAAATGAAAGAAACAACTCAGTCTATATTTATCGCTATAGATAGAATGTAGGACCTTCCTGTGTGTGGTGTTTATTTTAATATGAAATAGCTCAGTTATTCCCCCCCCCCCCCAACACACACTCCTTTATATCTACAGTTTTATGAAGACCAGAAAGTTACATATTACAAGAGAATAACTCTTGGCCGATGATAAAATTAATACAATAATGTTTGGGCGATCACTTGGTATCACTTGGAGTATGTGTGTTCCTAAATAATAGAAGTGTCAGGCGTTTTGCATGAAGTGTCCTTTTGTACTGTGCTGTTTCTGATTGTTATTGAGTCTCTTATAAACCAAGCAGGTTCTGTGGAAAGTCATAATTTACTTAATATTTAAATATGGCTAGCGTATGATAATAGAAAATGGTTGGTTTCTTCAGAGGTACATTGGTTGCTTTCTACAACCGTACATTGGTCGGTTTCTACAACCGTACATTGGTCGGTTTCTACAACTGTACATTTGTTGGTTAATATCCACTGCGTTAAATTTCGTGGGAAAGGAGAATGTCGGTTGAGCTGCTCAGGTATGCAAATTGATCTTGGTAACTAACACTAGACGTCGTGACCACCTACATTTTAGCCTTCCTGTTTTGCTTTTTTTAGTTAGCAGTAGATTTAACACGACATCCTAATTTCTATGTGGGACTTCAACGCTAAGGTAGGGAAAGATAACACCGACGTTGAAAAAATGATAGGGAAAGAAGGAACTGACATGGTTAATCAGAACGGAGAAAGATTAATTGAAATATGTCTATCAGAGGGCATGGTCATTGGAGGCACAATATTTCCATACAAAGAGATACATTAAAAAAACATGGATATCTCCAGATGATAGAACTAGAATCCAGATAGATCATTTTTGTATTAGAAAGCAATACAGAACATTTCTGATAGATGTAAGGGCATATAGGGTGCAGATGTTAACAGTGATCACAACCTGTGCATAGGGAAAATAAAACTAAAACTGAAAAGCAACACAAGAAATAAATACACAGAAAGATAAACAGCCACAGCCTACGGGAAAAGAATATCATCATCATCATCATCATCATCATCATCTGCCGTGCCGACTGGCGTTGGCTATTATGCTTCTCCAGAGTACATGATCCTTCATGCAGGCCAACAGCTCAGTTGGTGATCTCCTCTCACACCATCCCGTCAGACTGTCCAGTATCATTTCTCTTGGTCTTCCTCTTGATCTTCTTCCTTCTATTTTTCCTGTTGTTATAAGATTTTCAATACTCCCTCTTCTCATTGCATGTCCTATGAAAGTACATTGTCTCTCTCTTATCTTTTTGACAAGATGTATTGTCTCTCTCTTATCTTTTTGACAAGATGTTTTGTCTCTCCAACTCTTCTCATACATTCTTCATTAGTTATTTTTGCTGTCCAGGGGATTCGCAACATTCTTCTAATAAACCACATTTCTGCTGCTTCCAATGATTTTTCTGCAGACCTACCTATTGTCCATACTTCCATATAACAAGATAGGTTCAATATAGGATTTTAGGACTCGTTTTCTAACATTCATTGATAAGGATGTGTTGGCTAATATGTTTCTCATTCTCTGAACTGCAGTATTTGCTTGGCATATTCTGTTCCTAATTTTTGTTCTGCATTTTCCACCTGAAGTTATTACTCTCTCTCTCTCTCTCTCTCTCTCTCTCTGAACCTTAAGTGCTTTTGATAGTGAGTTGTCGGTCATTCGGAGCACATGTCCCAACCATCGCCAGCGTCTTTCCTCAATAATTTCTGCCAACAAGATGTTATTTCTTATAGTGTTTGGCCCAAATATTTTTCTAATTCTTCGTAAACATTTAGTCTGGAAAGAATTCAACTTATTTTCTATGGTTATTACTGTTCCAAGGTATTTGAATTTCTGCACCTGCTTTAGAATAGTTCCGTTTAATTTTATACTGCATGTTGGTGGATTCTGTTTCTTAGATATAACCATAGTCTCTGTCTTTTTGATGTTCAAAGTAAGGCCTTTCTGTTCACTTTCTTTGGTGACTTTATCCAAGAGATTTTGCAGGTCTTGTTGGTTCTCACCTATCAGTACTTTGTCGTCAGCATACCGAAGGTTGTTAATATTGTATCCTCCAATTTTTATGCCTGGTTCTGTGATGATTGTTCTTAGAATATTCTCGCTTTACAGATAAAAAAGGTCTGGAGATATTACATATCCTTGTCGCACCCCTTGTTTTATAGGTTGATATTTTCCAGTTCTGTTTTCAACTCGAATTGTTGCTTCTTGCTGCCAGTATAGATGTTTTACAATCCTCAGGTCTTTCCCTTCTATACTGATGCCTTCAAGAATTTTAATAATTTAATCATGTTTCACCTTGTCAAATGCCTTGGTGTAATCAATGAAGCATAAGCAGAGATTTCTATACTTCTAAAGCTCTTTCTGTTAGTGTTCGTAAAGCATAAATGGAATTGTGTGTTCCATTTCCTTCAACAAAGCCCAACTATTCATCTGCTATTTCCATTTTTATCTTTTTCCTTGTTCTTCTCATAATGATTCTCAGAAGTAGCTTCGTTATGTAACATGAGAGGCTGATAGACCTTTGCACCTGGTTTCTTTGGTAGTGCTATAAACGTGGATTTAAGCAGGTCAGTGGGCATATAACCGCTGTTGTAAATGTCATTCAGTAACTTGGTTATTATTTTTATTCCCATCTCCTCTAGCGCCTCTATTTCTTCTATTGTTATATTATCAGGCCCAGTTACTTTTCTTTTCTTCATGTGTTTGATGGCATCTATGATTTTATCTTCAAGTATTGGTGGTCTATCACAGTTTTCAGTATCTGGTGTTAATTCTGGTCTTTCTCCTCCATATAGCTCACCGATATACTCTGTCCACCAGTCCACAATGTCTTCTTTTCCCATTAACATTTTACCTTCTTTTGATTTCAGGCATCCTGTGGTATATTTTGTTTTCCTGCCTGTGAGTTTACTAATTCGTTTGTGCATGTTTTTGCTGTCTTTATTATGAGAGTCCTCTATCTGTCTGCACTGTTCATTTAACCACACTTCTTTTGCTTCTCTGCATTTGCGTCTTATTTCTTTATTTATCTTGGTATATTTATCTTGGTTATTTTTACTCCTCCTCCTCTTGTCCATCAGTCCTAAGATGTCGTCTGTTATCCATTTATTTTTAGGGCCTTCTTTTTTGGTGGTATCATTTCCTTAACAGTTTGGTGGATAGAATCTCTTAACATTGCCAACTGTTCATCTATACTATTTATCTTTGCTATTGCATTGTATCTATTTGTTATAATAACTGTGTATTGTTCCCGCATTTTTGGGGTAATTTTTAAGGAGTTATGCATTCAGTTTCACGTTTCTCACTTTACTGCATGCTTTCTTTAGCTTTATTCTAATTTTTCCACAGAGTG
Source organism: Achatina immaculata (assembly GCA_009760885.1). NCBI lineage: Eukaryota > Metazoa > Mollusca > Gastropoda > Stylommatophora > Achatinidae > Lissachatina > Lissachatina immaculata. The sequence continues at coordinate 66,744,596 of CM019691.1, read as the reverse complement.
GGTCATGGTCACTATTGAAGTTGGCTCCTGGCATGGATTTTGTTGTCTGTAATGCATTCCGGAATCGTTTGTTGATTAATATGTAGTCTATCTGTTTAAAAGTCTTTTTGTCTGGGCTGCACCACGGTGCCAGTCTTCGAGGATGTTGTTTAAACCAGGTGTTTCCTACAACCATGCTATGTATTCTTGCCCATTCAATTAATTTACTACCTGCCATTCCTCCCCCAGTCCATAGTCACCAACGATGTCTGAAGTTCTTCCTTTACCAACTTTGGCATTAAAATCTTCCATGACTAAAGTAACTTCATGTGACTTTGTGTCTTTTAGCGGAGAATTCATTCATTCATTTGCATGTCCCTTGCGGAACTTTGCCTCTGAAACAGCACTCCTGTAGGCCTCTCGGTTGTGAGCAAGATGGCCTGCTGCTGATGCATCCATTTGCAGATCATAACGATGTCTTGCAGCCATCTTCGCCTTGGTCTTCCTCTCTTTCTTTTTCCCATTATGTATCATTCCAATATGGTCTTATCTAGATTAACATGACGTTTAATGTGTCAAAAAATTTCTAAGTTTTCTCTCTTTAATCCTCTTTACTACCCAGCCTTCTTCAATATTAAGTTCTTGTAATATAGATATATTTGTTCTTTTTTGTGTCCATGATATTTGAAGAACTGTTCTGTAGCATTTACATTCAAAGGCATTTATGTGTTTCTCAGCTGTTTTGTTAAGTGTCCAGTTCTCACAGGCATATGAATACAGGGGAGAATACTAACAGTAATTTCAATCAGGAACTTGCCAATCATTCCAAAACACCCAGTGAAGTAGAGAGATAGGTATAGATGAATTATGAAATTTTTACAGCACAGCCATAATTACAGCAGCAAAAGCAAGCGCTGGACTGAAAAAACCAAATAGACAAGCAAAAGCATGGATATCAGAAAACACATGGAAGTACATACATGAAAGACGAGCAGTCAAATTAGACATGTTGAATGTAAAAATAGACCTTGGAAAAGATCTGGCGAAAACAATATATAAAGAAATAGACAAGAAAGTAAAAAATTCAACTATAAGAGATAAAATAGAATACATAGACAATATGGCGAAAGAGGCAGAAAAAGCAGCAAAAACAAGAGGCAGCAAAACTTTGTATAACATACAAAAGAGGCTAGCAGGTACTATTACATCTAAAGAAAGACCAGTCCTTAGCAAAACTGGAACTCTATTAACATCAAATAAAGACCAAAAGCAAAGATGGGCTGAACACTTCCAAGAAATACTTAATTGACCACACCCAAAAGAATTGTTAAACCTTGAAACCGACTTACCAACAACTAAATGTCAACCTAGATGAAATTACATTGCATGAAATTGAAACAGTAGTGAATTTAATGGCTAACAGCAAAGCTGCAAGTGAAGATGAAACAACACTCGAAATGTTAAAAGCTATCAATAGTGACAACATGAGACAACTAAGAGAATATTTAATAAGATTTGGAAAGAAGAAAACTTCTTTTTGTAGTGTTCAAACTGGTACTGACAAAGATTCCTGTATACTGTGCCCTGTACTTTTCAAGCATAAATTTGGGGGCTAAAGATTTTAATGAGAATACCACCTTTAAAAGTGAAATCAACTCTCTTCTAAGCTATAATTAGATGGCCACACAGCAAATTGTGGGATTGGGAAATTAGGTCTGTCCTGCTATCACCCTAATTTAATCCATACATACACACACACACACACACACACACACACACACACACACACACACACACACACCACACACACACGCACGCACGCACGCACGCACACACACACACACACGCACGCACGCGCGCGCTGATAACCCGGCGTTATTTATTTATCTCACTCAACAAAGTTCTATTCCTTTCCACAACCTCCTAGAAGGTTCTACAGAGTTTAGACGGTTCCACAGAGTTCTATTCTTTCTATTCGACTAAACGTGAGCTTGTCATCAGGACTGTCATCAATCAGCCTAGCGACCCCGAACACTTTAGATTCGACACTAATCTCGGTCAATCTGGACATTTTATTTTCCACCACTTCTCATCCCCATGCCCTTGTGGGCTGAACTTGCGAGTGCCACTATTCATCTCAGCGACGGCAAAAACTATGGATTCGACACCTATATCGTTCATTTACGATTACTTTTACATGTCACCCCATCCCACCACACCCCTAGGGGCCCCCGTGCCTTTAGGGGCTGAACTTGGACTTATATGGCATCGGGAATGTCATTATTCATCTCAGCGACCCCGAAAACTATAGATTCGACACCAATATAGTTCATTTTGTATTATTTTTACATGTCACCCCGACCTCTAAGGGTCATAGGGGTATCCCAGGGATGATCTAACCCCCACGGTGAACTATCCAGATTGTAATTAATATGTATGCCAAGTTTGGTTGAAATTGCTGAAGGCGTTCCAGCATGATGCTCTAACACACACACACTTTCATTTATATATATATATATATATATATATATATATATATATATATATATATAAAGAGACATGGAGAAGAACAACAGAAAGGATGTTGAGCAATAGAGGGCTCACCTGGGCAAGAGCAGAAAAAAAGGCGAAGGACAGGCATTTGTGGAAAACCCTTGCGGAAGCCCCATGTGCCCTGGGCACTTAAGGTTCAGATATATATATATATATATATATATATATATATATATATATATATATATATATCCTTCCCGTGCCGTTAAACGTCACATAGGGCTCGCAAGTAGTTCGCCAATTTTTCCTGTCTCCGGCGAGTCTTTAACCAAGGGATTTTATGCCTGTTAATTTGGCCTCTCTTAACAACGTCCTCTTCAGAGTTTCACGCGGTCTGCCTCTTTTTCTTTGGCTTGTTGTGTTCCACTTGATAGCTTGTTTTGGGATTCTCTGATTGTTTCTTCTCATCAAGTGACCAACATATGCCCATCTCCTTTTCCTGACTACCCATGAGACTGGTTGTTGCTCAGTCATCTGTCTTATCTCTGCATTGTTCTTGAATTCATTCCACTTGATGCCGAGTATTTTCTTTAGGCATTTGTTTTCAAAAGAGTCTAATTTATTGTCTGTTTCTTTAGTTGTTTTCCAGCTTTTACATGCATAATTGAGGGTTTGATTACATTTGAATTGAATAGTCTTAACTTGGTTTTTGTGCTTATAACTTTTGAATGCCATATGTTTTCAATATTCTTGAAGATCGATGCTACTTTTGCAATTCTAATTCTAACTTCCTTTCTGGTGTCACCATCCTGGTCTATGTAGCTGCCAAGGTATGCAAATTGATTGACTTCTTCAATATCTGTCCCTTCTATGTGAATTTTTCAATTTTGATTAATGAGAATTTTCATTATTTTTGTTTTGTCCTTGTTAATTTCAAGTCCTATTTTGCTAGCCAGTGAAGACAGGCTATCTGTTTTTTCTTGCATGGAATTCACATCGTTACTGATAAGAGTTATGTCATCAATAAAATCAAGATCTTCTAGTTGGGTCCCATGTACCCAGTCAATACCTGTGTTACCTGTGCAGCATTTTTTAATTATGAAATCTATTGTAATTCCAAAAAGCAAAGGAGACAGTATACATCCTTGTTTCACATCTGTTTCAGTCTGGAACCATTCGCTCATCCCTTCTTCTGTTTTGACTGCACAAACATATCCATTGTAGAAGTCCTTAATGATGTTGACAGTTTTAGATGGTATTCCATATAGACTTAAAATTCTCCATAATGAATCTCTGTGTATGCTATCAAATGCCTTTTTAAAGTCTATGAAGTTCAATATTAATGATTTCTGCTTTTCAATATGTTCTTCAAGTATTATTCTGAGAGTAAAGATCTGGTCGAGACAGCTTCTCCCTTTTCAAAATCCTGCTTGTTCTTCTCTCATTGCAGTATCTACTATATCTTTAAGTCTATTAAAAATGACCTTGCAAAATACTTTTGACACAACTGATATTAAGGTTACTCCTCTCCAATTGTTACAGTCACGAAGATTGCCTTTTTTTAGTATATTTAAAAATGATTCCTATTATTCCACATAAATGGGACCTTTTCTTCTTTCCAAATTTTATTAAACATTCTTTGTAGTTGTCTCATGTTGTCACTATTGATAGCTTTTAACACTTCGGGTATTATTTCATCTTCACCTGCACCTTTTTTAAAAAATTCACTACTGTTTCAATTTCATGCAATTTAATTTCATCTAGGTTGACATTTTCAGGATAACAGGTGTAATAATCGTCTAGTGTTTTGAGTTTTCTTTCAAGATAACAGGTGCAATAATCGTCTAGTGTTTTGAGTTTTCTTTCAAGATAACAGGTGCAATAATCGTCTAGTGTTTTGAGTTTTCTTTCAAGATAACAGGTGCAATAATCGTCTAGTGTTTTGAGTTTTCTTTCAAGATAACAGGTGCAATAATCGTCTAGTGTTTTGAGTTTTCTTTCAAGATAACAGGTGCAATAATCGTCTAGTGTTTTGAGTTTTCTTTCAAGATAACAGGTGTAATAAGTGTCTAGTGTTTTGTGTTTTCTTTCAAGATAACAGGTGCAATAATCGTCTAGTGTTTTGAGTTTTCCTTCAAGATAACAGGTGCAATAATCGTCTAGTGTTTTGAGTTTTCTTTCAAAATAACAGGTGCAATAATCGTCTAGTGTTTTGAGTTTTCTTTCAAGATAACAGGTGCAATAATCGTCTAGTGTTCTGAGTTTTCTTTCAAGATAACAGGTGCAATAATCGTCTAGTGTTTTGAGTTTTCTTTCAAGATAACAGGTGCAATAATCGTCTAGTGTTTTGAGTTTTCTTTCAAGATAACAGGTGTAATAATTGTCTAGTGTTTTGAGTTTTCTTTCAAGATAAGAGGTGTAATAATCGTCTAGTGTTTTGAGTTTTCTTTCAAGATAACAGGTGCAATAATCGTCTAGTGTTTTTAGTTTTCTTTCAAGATAACAGGTGCAATAATCGTCTAGTGTTTTGAGTTTTCTTTCAAGATAACAGGTGTAATAAGTGTCTAGTGTTTTGTGTTTTCTTTCAAGATAACAGGTGCAATAATCGTCTAGTGTTTTGAGTTTTCTTTCAAGATAACAGGTGCAATAATCGTCTAGTGTTTTGAGTTTTCTTTCAAGATAACAGGTGCAATAATCGTCTAGTGTTTTGAGTTTTCTTTCACGATAACAGGTGCAATAATCGTCTAGTGTTTTGAGTTTTCTTTCAAGATAACAGGTGCAATAATCGTCTAGTGTTTTGAGTTTTCTTTCAAGATAACAGGTGCAATAATCGTCTAGTGTTTTGAGTTTTCTTTCAAGATAACAGGTGTAATAATTGTCTAGTGTTTTGAGTTTTCTTTCAAGATAAGAGGTGTAATAATCGTCTAGTGTTTTGAGTTTTCTTTCAAGATAACAGGTGCAATAATCGTCTAGTGTTTTTAGTTTTCTTTCAAGATAACAGGTGCAATAATCGTCTAGTGTTTTGAGTTTTCTTTCAAGATAACAGGTGTAATAAGTGTCTAGTGTTTTGTGTTTTCTTTCAAGATAACAGGTGCAATAATCGTCTAGTGTTTTGAGTTTTCTTTCAAGATAACAGGTGCAATAATCGTCTAGTGTTTTGAGTTTTCTTTCAAGATAACAGGTGCAATAATCGTCTAGTGTTTTGAGTTTTCTTTCACGATAACAGGTGCAATAATCGTCTAGTGTTTTGAGTTTTCTTTCAAGATAACAGGTGCAATAATCGTCTAGTGTTTTGAGTTTTCTTTCAAGATAACAGGTGCAATAATCGTCTAGTGTTTTGAGTTTTCTTTCAAGATAACAGGTGCAATAATTGTCTAGTGTTTTGAGTTTTCTTTCAAGATAACAGGTGCAATAATCGTCTAGTGTTTTGAGTTTTCTTTCAAAATAACAGGTGCAATAATCGTCTAGTGTTTTGAGTTTTCTTTCAAGATAACAGGTGCAATAATCGTCTAGTGTTTTGAGTTTTCTTTCAAGATAACAGGTGCAATAATCGTCTAGTGTTTTGAGTTTTCTTTCAAGATAACAGGTGTAATAATTGTCTAGTGTTTTGAGTTTTCTTTCAAGATAACAGGTGTAATAATTGTCTAGTGTTTTGAGTTTTCTTTCAAGATAACAGGTGCAATAATCGTCTAGTGTTTTGAGTTTTCTTTCAAGATAAGAGGTGTAATAATCGTCTAGTGTTTTGAGTTTTCTTTCAAGATAACAGGTGCAATAATCGTCTAGTATTTTGAGTTTTCTTTCAAGATAACAGGTGCAATAATCGTCTAGTGTTTTGAGTTTTCTTTCAAGATAACAGGTGCAATAATCGTCTAGTGTTTTGAGTTTTCTTTCAAGATAACAGTGCAATAATCGTCTAGTGTTTTGAGTTTTCTTTCAAGATAACAGGTGCAATAATCGTCTAGTGTTTTGAGTTTTCTTTCAAGATAACAGGTGTAATAAGTGTCTAGTGTTTTGTGTTTTCTTTCAAGATAACAGGTGCAATAATCGTCTAGTGTTTTGAGTTTTCTTTCAAGATAACAGGTGCAATAATCGTCTAGTGTTTTGAGTTTTCTTTCAAGATAACAGGTGCAATAATCGTCTAGTGTTTTGAGTTTTCTTTCAAGATAACAGTGCAATAATCGTCTAGTGTTTTGAGTTTTCTTTCAAGATAACAGGTGCAATAATCGTCTAGTGTTTTGAGTTTTCTTTCAAGATAACAGGTGCAATAATCGTCTAGTGTTTTGAGTTTTCTTTCAAGATAACAGGTGCATAATCGTCTAGTGTTTTGAGTTTTCTTTCAAGATAACAGGTGCAATAATCGTCTAGTGTTTTGAGTTTTCTTTCAAGATAACAGGTGCAATAATTGTCTAGTGTTTTGAGTTTTCTTTCAAGATAACAGGTGCAATAATCGTCTAGTGTTTTGAGTTTTCTTTCAAAATAACAGGTGCAATAATCGTCTAGTGTTTTGAGTTTTCTTTCAAGATAACAGGTGCAATAATCGTCTAGTGTTTTGAGTTTTCTTTCAAGATAACAGGTGCAATAATCGTCTAGTGTTTTGAGTTTTCTTTCAAGATAACAGGTGTAATAATTGTCTAGTGTTTTGAGTTTTCTTTCAAGATAACAGGTGTAATAATTGTCTAGTGTTTTGAGTTTTCTTTCAAGATAACAGGTGCAATAATCGTCTAGTGTTTTGAGTTTTCTTTCAAGATAACAGGTGTAATAATCGTCTAGTGTTTTGAGTTTTCTTTCAAGATAACAGGTGCAATAATCGTCTAGTATTTTGAGTTTTGTTGAATTAATTCTTATTTTTGTCCCCTGTCTTGCATTCTCACCAACGACAGCTTGAGAGATTATTCTGACAAATTTATTTTTCTTGTGTTGGGACTTCCACATACCACAGCAGACATGTCTGAGAGATTATTCTGACAAATTTATTTTTCTTGTGTTGGACTTCCACATATCACAGCAGACATGTCTGAGAGATTATTCTGACAAAGTTTCTGTATTGACAGCGCCAATCATTGTGAGGCCAATGTCAAGCGTGCTCACACACGTCTTGTATGAAACGCCGCGGTGTTCTGACATTGATAGCTGCTGTCACACTTCCTGTGTGTACTGCCACCACAAGACACTCCTTCAACAAACAGCAGCCTAGACTAGTGTTTCTCAAACAGTGTCCTTGACATACTTGTGCATAGAACAATGTTTCCCAAATTGCGTGGTTGATATATGTGTGATCCATAAAGTGCCGTCAATATTTTCTAGTAAGAAAACATTTTGAATCAAATTATTGCACACTTTTGTGTATTTATACAATGATATTTACGATGTAAAACGTTTGAACAGTCAAATATTTTTGTTAAGAGTTGTTTTTTCCCAGTATTCCTCCAGATATGTTCTGTTCTGTACCTCCAAACAGCTCACATTTTACAATGAAAACAAAGAACGCGTATAAGAACATTTCAAATCTCTCTTACCTTTCACTTGTTCTGGCTTGATATAAAATATTTATGATAGAATTGGAATATAATCAGAGACGTTTAAACTACCAGTATAAAATGCAATAAAATGTCGGTCAATTACTCGAGAATCATGTAGTAAAAACACAAAATGGTAGAACTGTTTAAAACAAAAATAGGAACAGCTTTATTAATTAATGAACACACAGTTGTGACGTTTCATTTTAGACCTTAATCATTAAAAAAAAACATACAGGACAAAAAAGTAGGGAAAGAAGATAAAATATAAATTCACGTGAATGCTATAATAATGGAAAAAAAAGCTGTTCCTACTTTCATTTTAAATAGTTTTAACATTTTGTTATCGCAACTTTACTGCAGTGAATTCACTTATACCCAAACCATTGACTTGTTATGTCGCGACAGAGATGTTACATTGACTTGCTATGTCGCGACAGAGATGTTACATTGACTTGTTATGTCGCGACAGAGATGTTACATTGACTTGCTATGTCGCGACAGAGATGTTACATTGACTTGTTATGTCGCGACAGAGATGTTACATTGACTTGCTATGTCGCGACAGAAATGTTACATTGACTTGTTATGTCGCGACAGAGATGTTACATTGACTTGTTATGTCGCGACAGAGATGTTACATTGACTTGTTATGTCGCGACAGAGATGTTACATTGACTTGTTATGTCGCATGTTACATTGACTTGTTATGTCGCGACAGAGATGTTACATTGACTTGCTATGTCGCGACAGAGATGTTACATTGACTTGTTATGTCGCATGTTACATTGACTTGTTATGTCGCATGTTACATTGACTGGTGTCTTAAATTTGCTGAGACTGCCCCTGCCCGGAAGACACAAAAGCCAGTTTCACCAGTGTCTCCAAGACATAGGAGAATTAACTTCTCAAACACTCCTGACCTACCCTCCAAGCTTTGCTAGAAGCAAACAGGAAACTGCCACAGCATTATTAGTCCGCCCACTTCCATGGGTGCTTCGGTCAGCTCCTGCTACAGCTTACTGTAGCTAACAACACGCTACCTGCATTGATTTATAAACCAGAAGAAGCTTGTGATCATTCAAGTTTTACCACCCAAAGTTTAGCACCAGCTCCTTCATTCTTGACAAGGAGGCGGGCATCAGTTGTCAGGGAAGTCTTCTGTCAGAGTAGTTTATCTTACAGCTTTGATGTCCGCTCGATTTATTGCCTGTCCTTCCTCTACGTTTCAAGATTCGGCCAACTGACCTGTTCTTTCATTTACCTAACGTCTGAGTAGCATCGTAAAAAATAGTCTGTCGATGAATCTGTGATGTCTGCAAGGATTCGAACCACTGTTGCTTTAGAGCAGTGGTTGTCGGACTTTTCTTGCTCACTGCACTTTGCAACTAGTCCTCGCGGCACATTATCCTTTGTAACGGGTTCTCACGGCACATTATCCTTTGTAACGGGTCCTGGAGGCACATTATCCTTTGTAACGGGTTCTCACGGCACATTATCCTTTGTAACGGGTTCTCACGGCACATTATCCTTTGTAACGGGTTCTCACAGCACATTATCCCTTGTTGGATCCTCGCGGCACATTATCCTTTGTAACGGGTTCTCACAGCACATTATCCTTTGTTGGGTCCTCGCGGCACATTATCCTTTGTGACGGGTTCTCACAGCACATTATCCTTTGTAACGCGTTATCACAGCACATTATCATTTGTAACGGGTTCTCAGGGTACATTGTCCTTTGTAACGGGTTCTCACGGCACATTATCCTTTGTAACGGGTCCTGGCTGCACATTATCCTTTGTAACGGGTCCTGGCTGCACATTATCCTTTGTAACGGGTTCTCACGGCACATTATCCTTTGTAACCCGTCCTCGCGGCACATTATCCTTTGTAACGGGTTCTCGCGGCACATTATCCTTTGTAACCCGTCCTCGCGGCACATTATCCTTTGTAACGGGTTCTCGCGGCACACTAACGTACGAGTTGGCAACACTGCTTAAGACTTGGTCTAAGCGCGCGGTGTGCCAGTTTGTAGGTTTGTAATGCTAACGCTTGTTCATAGTTTAGCATATTTTCAGGTTGTTAGTTTGATGGACGCGTATTATATGCGGTATTGCATTAATTTTGCTTTTTCTATTTTAAAAATTAAGTTCACTATGGATAAGTTTCTGATAAAAAAGAGAAAATTACTCTCGGCACTAAAGGAAAAAAAGGTAACGGTAATCATGTCATGCCTTAGATATGGTGTTAGTGCCCATATTTTCCTTGACCTGTCAGAACACTAGAGGGTGATATGGTCAGTATCACGCCTGGCCACCGTTCCTTCCCCAACTCCAGAAGAAGTCAGGTATCCATTTCTGCAGTTAGGTGACTGGGGTGCCTCCGGCGGGATTCGAACCACCGACTTTCGCCATGAGAAACCAGTGCACTAACCACTTCGCCACTCAGACACAAAAAGAGAAATACCCACAACACGTGCTGCCATCCATCTAAGTACTAACCACGCCCCGTGTTGCTTGACTTCGGTGATCGGACAAGAACTAACCACGCCCCATGTTGCTTGATATCGGTGATCGGACAAGAACTAACTACGCCCCGTGTTGCTTGATATCGGTGATCGGACAAGAACTAAACACGCCCCGTGTTGCTTGATATCGGTGATCGGACAAGAACTAAACACGCCCCATGTTGCTTGATATCGGTGATCGGACAAGAACTAACCACGCTCCGCGTTGCTTGATATCGGTGATCGGACAAGAACTAACCACGCTCCGCGTTGCTTGATATCGGTGATCGGACAAGAACTAACCACGCTCCGCGTTGCTTGATATCGGTGATCGGACGAGAACTAACGAGCATAAAAAAGAAAAAAAAACACAAAAGACCTCTCAGTAGAACAGGAAATACGTGCCTATTTGTCTGCAGTTCCACCACCAACTATTTGTCTGCAGTTCCACCACCAACTATTTGTCTGCAGTTCCACCACCAACTATTTGTCTGCAGTTCCACCACCAACTATTTGTCTGCAGTTCCACCACCAACTATTTGTCTGCAGTTCCACCACCAACTATTTATCTGCAGTTCCACCACCACTATTTGTCTGCAGTTCCACCAAAATATGGGCATCAACACCATATCCCTATGTGCCTCTAAGGCATGACAGGATTACCTTTACCTTAATACTGAATGAAATTATTTTAATTATGTTTACCAGCGATATCACAACTTCTCGAAAGTTTAGCCGCACACATAGCCAATCTCGCGGCACATTTAGCCTTTCTCTCGGCAAATCTAGCGAACCTCTGTGGACACAGCCTATCTCTTGGCACACCAAGAGAACCTGTGAGATTTAGTTGTGGGACATGACTGAGATTTAGTTGTGGGACATGACTGTGAGATTTAGTTGTGGGACATGACTGTGAGATTTAGTTGTGGGACATGACTGTGAGATTTAGTCGTGGGACATGACTGTGAGATTTAGTTGTGGGACATGACTGAGATTTAGTTGTGGAACATACTATGAGATTTAGGTGTGAGACATGACGTAATCAGCAAAAATGATCTTTGATATTTTATCACGAATTTAATAAATGCTGTCTTTGAGTTTGATCTTTTGTCACATGGTCCTTTAATCTTTTCTCATAGAGTGATTAAAAGTCTAATAACACAGTAAGAATAGTTTTAATGGACAGACAATACATGAAATGGAAGATATATAAAAAGTAATAGACAGACAATACATGAAGTGGAAGATACAGATACAGTAATAGACATACAATACACAAATGGAAGATATACATAGAGTAATAGACAGACAATACATGAAGTGGAAGATATACATAGAGTAATAGGCAGACAATACATGAAGGAGAAGACGTACATAGAGGAATATAAAGACAGTACTTGAAGTGGAAGATATAAATAGAGTAATAAACAGACAGTTCATGAAAGGGAAGATATAGATAGAATAATAGACAGACAATACATGAAGTGTTAGATATAGATAGAGTAATAGACAGACAATACATGAATGGGAAGATATATACATAGAATAATAGACAGCCATTACATGAAGGGGAAGATATACATAGAGTAATAGACAGATAATACATGAATGGGAAGATAAAGTAATAAACAGACAATACATGAATGGTGAGATATAGATAGAGTAATAGACAGACAAAACTTGATGATGTCATTCCTCTGTGGAAAGGGGCGGGCTGTGACAGGTAAACTTGTCTCTGGAACAGAAAATGTCCGCAGATGCACCAGTGTGCACAGGGTGTAAGTGCAGATGCACCAGTGTACACACGGTTGTCAGTGCGGTGGCACCAGAGTACACAGGGTGTAAGTGCAGATGCACCAGTGTACACACGGTTGTCAGTGCGGTGGCACCAGTGTACACACGGTTGTCAGTGCAGATGCACCAGTGTACACACGGTTGTCAGTGCGGTGGCACCAGTGTACACACGGTTGTCAATGCGGATGCACCAGTGTACACACGGTTGTCAATGTGGATGCACCAGTGTACACAGGGTGTAAGTGCAGATGCACCAGTGCACATACGATTGTCAGTGCACTAAGAAACAGATAATGGAGGATAGAAAAAAAAACAGCTGCATGTTGATAAAAGACAAAAAAAGTGTAATATTACCTTTGCAGAGTATGTTTCACATGAAACCTTTCAATCTATCTGTTCCAAACTGAAATAAAACAACTAGGTTTAGTATACTCTACCTTTGAAAGTTACTAAATATTTAAAACCACCACAAACTAATAGATGCTTTACAGTATCAGACTGCATTATCTGTTTTGTGTAATCTTGCATAGTGTGCTGTGGTTGTCACGTGCTCTCAGTTCAATGTGTACCGCATCGTATAGTGTGTATACTTGTGTGTGTAGGTGTGTGTGGGTGGGTGTGTGTTTGTGTGTATAATCCTGATACTTTATGTATAGTCCTGTTTTTGACACAAGAACCACTAGACAATACATTACACATACACATAATAAACTACATACACATAATAAACTACATACACATAGTAAACTACACGTCTTTTCTTGACCTTCATAAAATGTTTATTTGCCAAGAGTTGTGGTTAAAGACATTTTCTGTCCTCGAAACTAGACTTGTCTTTGTTCGTCAATACCTACTTCAGTGTGAAAAAAAATGGACTGTCTCAGAGACACTTTTGTTGGCTGTCATAGATAGGGACACACTTTTGTTGACTGTCGGGTTAAAATATTGATGTGCGCACAGACCTGTTGATATTTTAAAGATGCAAGTTTCGTGCCAGGAAGTAAATTTTCTTGTGTCATTTATACCTGCAACAACTGCGCAGTATCACAACAGCATCGTCGCAGCTACCAGTTCACTCTTACTGCGGCCTCGGTACTACTACTACTACTACTACTACTACTACTACTACTACTACTACCACCACCAGGCCCTTTGAATAAAAGGGGATTGGGGTGGGGGAGTCTGGCCGGTACATTGCTGCAGGATCTGGAGAATTTTCTCTGTTTTGGGGGGGGGGGGGGGCTCAATGTGCTCCTCAGAGGATAAAAACAGGTAAATGGGGTAGGTGGGGTGTATCAATTACAACATTTCTCTCGTAAGACCTAACCATTACTACTACTACAACCACCACTATCATCACCACAACTACAATTACGACTACTACCACCACCACCACCACTATTGCTACTACAACTACCACTATTATCACTACCACCACTACTACAATTACTACTACCACTGCTACTTCTACAATTACCACTACTATTACTACAACTACCATTACCACTACTACTTCTACAACTATAACTACAAATATCACTACCATCGCTACTATTACAAATACCAATACAACTACCGCCACTACTACTGCCACTGCCACTGCTGCTACTATTACTACTACTACTACTATTGCTATGCTACGAATACTACTACTACTACTGGTATACTACTACTATTAATATTGCTATATTAATACTACTGCTATACTACGACTACTATACTACTACTACGACAATATCAACAGCTGCTACTACTACTGCTATTACTACTACTATTACTATACTGCTACTACTATTGCTATACTGCTACTACTACTATTGCCGCTACTACTACTATTATTGTTACTACTGCTACTGCTATAATACAAATACTACTACTACTACTACTACACTACTACTACTACTACTACTACTACTACTTCTACTACTACTACTACTGTAACACTGCTGCTACTACTATTACTACTGCTATTACAACTGATGTTACTACTACTACTGCTGCTATATTACTACTACTATTAGTACTGTTGCTATATTGCTGCTATTACTACTACTACTGATAACCTACTACTGCTACTATTACTACTGCTATTACTACTACTTTTACTATTACTACTGATATACTACTACTACTACTTTTACTATTACTACTGATATACTACTACTACTACTACTACTACTACTACTACTGCAATACTACTAATACTACTATTACTACTAAAATGGCTGCTATACTACTACTACTTATTACTACTAATACTACTATTACTACTAAAATGGCTGCTATACTACTACTACTTATTACTACTACTAATACTACTATGGCTGCTGTACTACTACTACTTATTACTACTACTATTACTACTACTAATACTGCAGCCACTATTACTGCTATACTACTACTACTACTACTGCTATACTACTTCTCCTACTATTACTAATACCACTGCTATACTACTACTATTACTACTGCTGCTATAATCTACTACTACTACTACTACTACTACTACTACTACTACTGCTATACTACTTCTACTACTGTTACTACTACTATTACAACTGCTATACTACTTCTACTACTGTTACTACTACTATTACAACTGCTATACTACCACTATTATTACTGCTATTACTACTGCTATACTACTACTACTACTACTGCTATACTACTACTACTACTACTGCTGCTACTACTACTATTACTATTAAAATTACTACTACTGCTGCTACTACTGCTACTGCCACTCGCGCCACCATTTTTGCTTCGATGACTGTTAAATCTGATATTACTTATCCAGTGGCATTATTAATTCAACAGCAACATCTAGTACAGAAACAACACCGTCTAGTACAGTAACAGCAGCATCTGTTACAGCAACAGCAACATCTGTTACAGCATCAGCAATGTCTGTTACATACAGCAACAACACCATCTACTCCTAACATTTATAATATTCCTGTGATATAGCATTTGTAGTACCAGAGTAACAACAGCAGCAGCAACAACGTCATCGCCTCGGCTCCAGCCAGTGGCACTTCCTTCTTGCATAATCTTGTCAGACTGTGACCAAACATACATTTAGTATGGCTGTATGCACACAGAAGCTGGTAATCTAGACCCGCAACATTACATGTATCATATAACATGTTTGACATTGAGTGTATGCACACAGAAGCTGGTAAGTTCACAGCCTCACTGACTGAAGTCAGCGACCGACATTGTAAAATATGGCGCAGGTCGTAAATAACCAGTTTATGATAGATAACATTCCACGTCCTAGATTGATAAAGTCGCCTTATGTGCTTTAGGTGTTTTATTATGTGTACCCGAGGTAATCTGACTGAAATGCTAAACACGAATGCCACCGCCCCCACTTCCCCTCTATCTTTCTCTATTCCTCCTCCCCCCCCCCCCCCCCGTTGCGCAATGATAAATTTTATGTATCAAGGGAGGAAACTGACAAATTAAACTTCTTGTTATATCACGAGTTAACACGAGTTACAGTACTTCTTTATGTGACAGGCAGTAACGATCAAAAATATTTCTCAGACCTGCTACAATAGATAGCTTACACCAGAACTTCTGTCTAATGTGACATTCTACAATTGATAGCTTACACCAGAACTTCTGTCTAATGTGACATTCTACAATAGATAGCTTACACCATAACTTCTGTCTAATGTGACATTCTACAATAGATAGCTTACACTAGAACTTCTGTCTAACGTGACCTGCTACAATAGATAGCTTACACCAGAACTTCTGTCTAACGTGACCTGCTACAATAGATAGCTTACACCAGAACTTCTGTCTAACGTGACCTGCTACAATACATAGCTTACACCAGAACTTCTGTCTAACATGACATTCTACAATAGATAGGTTACACTAGAACTTCTGTCTAATGTGACCTGCTACAATAGATAGCTTACACTAGAACTTCTGTCTAATGTGACCTGCTACAGTAGATAGAGGTGTATGGTTCAGTTTTACAAAGCGATAGTGGGAATGAGAAAAGTGAGAAAAAACACAATTAATGAAAAACATACAACATTAAATAATTCGGCGAGAGCCTTTTTCAAGGATTACATACAGAAACAAACACAACACAAAATAAAAGAAGAAAATGAAAAACTTAGCTTTGTGTCATCCCTCCTTGTACACATTACAACAGAACGCGCCCTAAAGACAAGGGAGACCACCGAGGAAAACAAACTGAACCAATCGGATGTTAGAGGCGGTGAAAAGCAAAGAGCTATGGGTGTGTGTGTGTGGGGGTGGGGGTGCTCGGGAAAGAAATCAGGAGACAATAAATACCTCTAGGCCGCTGGAGAAGAAGATGGTTTGGGGGGGGGGGGGGCGAGTAAAGAACTTCGACTTGGGTTCATAAAAGAGTTCACGTGTATCAGGCTCGGTCTGAAGGAGATGGAGATGGCGAAACAGTATGTTTCTAACTGCCAAACTATGGGGGTGGTGCGTGAGTTGCCCGTGTGTTACTGAGGCTAGCCCGATCTCCTTCATAAAGTCCACGTTATCAATTCAGGAGGGCTTCACCTGCACTTCTCGCAGTGTCATTTATGACATTATGTGCAAACGTTGCGATATGAAGTATATAGGGGAGACCGGTTTACGCTTAGGAAACCGTTTTCGTTAACATTTTAACGACATTTCTAAGAGGACTTAAGAGTCATGTGTCAAAACACTTTTGCCGAAGAAAGCACAGGGGGAAACATGACATATGTTAGTGCAATCCGCTCCTGTGGTTGTGATGTACGATGTGGAAAGGCTCTAGAACAGCGCCTTCTTTTCTTGGCCGGCTATCTCCACTCTGCGGGAGTAAACAATATCTTTAACTTGTTTTAACCTTATTTAGATTTTCTATTTATACTCTACTTTCTTGTCTTTACATTCGCATATTTCGCTACATTTCTTCGTTCATCAGATTCACGTTACCTCCCAGCTTCCATTCTTTACCCACCCACCCCCCCAAACCTTCTTCTCTAGCGGCCTAGAGATATTATTGCCTCCTGATCTATTTCCCGACCCCCCCCCCCCCACATACACACACAAACACCCGCATCGTTCTCTCCCTATCACCTCCGCTAACATCCGATTGGTTCAATTTGTTTTCCTTTGTGGTCTCCCAGCCTTGTCATTAGGACGTATTCTGTTGTATTATGTACAAGAAGGGATGACACAAAGCTAAGTTTTTCATTTTCTTCTTTTACTTTATGTTGTGCTTGTTTCTGTATGTAATCTTTGAAAAAAGCTCATGCCGAAATATTGAATGTTATACGTTTTTCATTATTTGTTTTTTTCTCTGGCATTTCTCACTCCCTCTGTCGCTTTGTAAAACTGAACCATACAACACTATCTACCTAACACACAATAATTAGTGTATAAGTAAAAAAACTATGCACGAACCACTGCAGTAAAGCTGTGATACCAAAATGTATAAACTAGGAAAAAAGTAGGAGCAGCTTTATTACTTAACGATTACAAAGTTGTGACGTTTCGGTGTGAGCCTTAATCATACACAAACATACAGGACAAAGAAATACAGAGAGAAGATACAGTATAGATTCACATGAATATTATATTAAAAAAAAATAATAATGAATAGAACATTTGGCTGTAACTGTAAGAAGATGTGGCTTGTCCGATGCTGTGTGTCAGAAATGGGCATGGTAGGGCGTAGAGACTGTTTAAATGGAGACTTGTGATGTGTGGTCTGTGGGTCGTAACTGGGGGTGGCGGGTGTGAAAACCGTGGAGGGGAGAGAGAGTGGTACAGTGTTAACCTAGCCAGGAGAAGATGAAATAGATGATTATAGTTAGAGTAGAGGGGTTGTAATGTGATGCTGTGAGTAGGTTCTGAACTATGTGTAACAAGTGAGAAGGGAGTGGAGCTTACTGGAGAGAGATTATAATTGTTGAAAAAGAGAATGTTATGTGTAGTTGAATGGCAAGTTTAACCAGTGTGGTTCCAGAGTCCTATAATCCCGAATGTAGCAGTTCTCAAGCGCTAGGCGACTTGTGTCATCTCAGTGATATTGTTTGATGGCTGTTACCAGAAAATCAGATTTGCCTCTGTGGTTGGGGCCATTGAAATGATTTGCGACTAGTTTAGAAGCACGCTGGGTGATATCATACAGATGTTTCTGCATGCGGTCCCCTAATCTGAGGCCAGTCTCACCAATATACGTTATCCTGCATCTTTTACAAACGATGACATATATCACATTACGGGACTCTCAAGTGAATCCTTGATGACGAGTGAGTATAATTTTGAGAAATGTGATCGTTTTCGTTTCCCAGACTACAAGGCTTGAAGCAGAGCCTTACATATGTTGGCAGCAGAAAATGTAACCGCCCCCGCTGCGTTACCTGCCCCGTAGTTTGGGAAAATAAAACAATCACCTTTCTCAAAACTATCCTCACTCTTCATGAAGGATTCACATGCGAGTCCCGTAATGTGATATATGTCATCGTTTGTAAAAGATGCAGGATAACGTATATTGGTGAGACTGGCCTCAGATTAGGGGACCGCATGCAGAAACATCTGTATGATATCACACAGCATGCTTCGAAACCAGTCCCAAATCATTTTAATGGCCCCAACCACAGAGGCAAATCTGATTTTCTGGTAACAGCCATCAAACAATGTCACTGAGATGACACAAGCCGCTTAGCACTTAAAAACCTACTCACAGCATCACATTACAACCCCTCTACTCTAACTATAATCATCTAATTCACCTTTTCCTGGCTAGGTTAACATTGTATCACTCTCTCTCCCCTCCACGATTTCCCCACCCACCACCCCCAGTTACGACCCACAGACCACACATCACAAGTCTCCATTTAAACAGTCTCTACGCCCTACCATGCCCATTTCTGACACACAGCATCGGACAAGCCAAATCTTCTTACAGTTACAGCCAAGTGTTCTATTCATTATTCTTTTTTTAAAATATAACATTCATGTGAATCTATAGTTTATCTTCTCTCTGTATTTTTTTAAAGTAGGATTTCTCCTTACAAAAATGGGTTCCTACTGGATTGATTGATTACATGTGGAGTACAGTTTATCTTAGAAATCTCTTCTTCTTGTTGGTGGTGTTAACAATCACCTAGTTTTCTGTATTATACATCAAGAAAACACAACAAGACACCCAGGTTTCCAACTCCACAGAATAATACAAATACAACAACTCAACGTAACTTGACCGTCTTTCAACCAACAAACCGGTCAACAATAAGGACTCCAACAAAACCCATCAACAGACTACACACATTTATTAATGGACAAGAAATGAGGGTGACAATCGTGAAGATGTATACGTAGCCATCAGGCTAAACAAGAATTACATTTAGCAGTGCCCGGCGAGAGGGGACTCTACGCCATATGGGCAAGAAAAAACATTACAATGATCTATACACAAAGAATCATACTTACAATCTTTCTAAAAACCTCAACTCACACAGGGAAAATAAAAAAAAGAAACTAACTCTAACGACAAGGCTCTCTCTACCACATTTCTAGAGACAATCACACAGGTCGACAAAAACACGTCCACATAGTTCCACGTTCAAACCAAGACTCTCCTAACGACGTGCTTTGCACACGGACGTTTCTAACGACGTGCTTTGCACACGTACTTTCCTAACGACATGAGTTGTGGTCTACGCGAACACAACTATTAGCAATACACAAATAGTCTCTGTACAGAATTGCTATTCTGTTACACTTTGTCCTGTATGTTTGTGTATGATTAAGGCTCACGCCGAAATGTCACAACTTTGTAATCGTTAAGTAATAAAGCTGCTCCTACTTTTTTCCTAGTTTATACCTCTATCTACCTGTATTGCTATAACCAGTTTGACTGCAGTCGTTATCTCTTTTATCTGCTACAACAGATAGCTTACGCTAGAACTTCTGTCTAACGTGACATGCTACAATAGATAGGTTACACTAGAACTTCTGTCTAACGTGACCTGCTACAATAGATAGGTTATACTAGAATTTCTGTCTAACGTGACATTCTACAATAGATAGGTTACACTAGAACTTCTGTCTAACGTGATTTGCTTACACGAGACGCTGTACACTAAAAGTTCTATATGAAATGATAAGCAGTGGTAACAAACATATTTTGATAGCAGTAAAGCAACAAATTCTGTCTAGAGAGGCTGCCTCCAGACCGCCAAGATCTTACCCGTGTTGTGCTGTGGGAAACAGGCTGTCGTGTTATCTATACCCACACTAAGGGGCTAGAGATAAAGTTTAGTGTGATAGTGTTTACAAAAAGCCTAGATCCAGGTGTATATACCAGCACTACAGATCAGTGCTAATGTTCGGCGTCACGACCACGTGATGGGAGCATGCTCCTCGTTGTGATACATACATCAGTGACCAACAAAGTTACACCATAAACAAAACAATCTCTGACAGAACCAGCTGAATGTGGCATGAAACAAAGACATCTTTCTTCGTCCCAAAACTCACGGGAAAATCTACGATACTAAACCAAAATAGGAATGGAGCAGAGATTTGAACTGCGTGTCCTCTCTGACCTAACTAGATGAGACGAAAGAGTATGTGCCATTAAACTGCTCTCCACTCTTCCCTCTCCCCCCCCCCCCCCCCCCCCGTCAGAGAGACATGTTCACTTTTCAAGAAAGATCAACTAACACAAGATAAACAGTGAACACAAGATAAACAGTGAACACAAGATAAACAGTGAAAACAAGGATGCTAGAACAACACGAAAACTCCCAACTAGTTGGTCGTGCCTTAAGAAAACTCAAGAACATTTTTTTTAACCACAAGAAGAGAACAGAGAAAGTAGACCAAACAGTATCAGTGGACATGAGCCACAAACTAGAGAACAGATAAACTAGACAAGAACAGTATCAGTGGACATGAGCCACAAACTAGAGAACAGATAAACTAGACAAGAACAGTATCAGTGGACATGAGCCACAAACTAGAGAACAGATAAACTAGACAAGAACAGTATCAGTGGACATGAGCCACAAACTAGAGAACAGATAAACTAGACAAGAACAGTATCAGTGGACATGAGCCACAAACTAGAGAACAGAGAAACTAGACAAGAACAGTATCATATTTCTTTAATAGATTCCATCGCGATCGTTGTCCCGTTGGTCAGCCCAACCAGTTACAGTGGACAGGGAGAGCTCAGACAGGGTCTGGGTCGACCATGCTTCCACCAAACCTGGCGCAAGCAGTCAGTTATGAGTGGTTGACTCATATAACAACTTTGGACAGCGTCAAATCATTTTACTTGATATTTCCTAGTGTCTACAACTTCTACAGACCTACGTTATGGAAGGGAAGGCTGCGTTTTAGGTGTAATTTCCAAAAACAGACATCCACACCAGCAAACATACTTTCATACCAGAAAACATACATCTATACAAGCAAACATAGCTCCATACCAACAAACATACTTCCACACCAGCAAACATACTTCCACACCAACAAACATACTTCCACACCAGCAAACATACTTCCACACCAACAAACATACTTCCACACCAGCAAACATACTTCCACACCAGCAAACATACCTCCATACCAACAAACACACCCACACCAGCAATCAGACATTCATACCAGCAAACAGACATCCACATCAGCGAACATACTTCCACACCAGCAAACATACTTCCACACCAGCAAACATACATTCATAACAAAAAACAGACATTCATACAAGCAAATACATACATTCATACCAACAATAAGCTGAGAATTTTTATTTTATTTTATTTATAGAAAGCCACACCCTCAACACTGACTATACAAGTAAGGTTCTATAAGATAAAAAGCATTTTTTAGCAGTTACTAGGAACTTGTTACATACTTTCAAACTTGTACAATGATTGTAACAAATCGGCAGGACGAGAAGACGGTACACTGGAACAGAGAAACAATGAAGTTTCCGTTATGGTTGTTGCCGTTTGAAAGGAAAGCTTACATAGTGCACACTTTTTATTGACGATAAAACTCAACTTCAGTAACATTCTTGAAGACAGCCCTTTCCTCGAAATCACAAAATTCTACTCGATAATATAGAGTCCATTCTGCTATATTTCCGTAAAGGACAAGCGTAGAAAGGAAATGAGTTAATTAATCATTGATGGCCTACTCCAAGTCTGAAATCGATTTTCTTTGTTGTTGCAACAAGAAACGAAAGACTGATCTACGAGTTATCCTCACATAATAGTCAAAAGATGTCAGTTTTAGACTGTAATTTTGCTATTCAAATGTACTAGCCAATGCTAGTTAATTTCACTTTCTATAGTTTGCGAGAAAATGGCTAAATAAACATTTCTAGACTTCGTAAACATGCTCCTAGCGCTTATATAATTGTTTATAGAATTTATAAACATGCTTCCAGCGCCGATTACAATTTTTATAGAATTTATATACATGCATCTAGTGCTAATATAAAACTGATATTCTGGCTTCTAGAGCTGATATACTGGCTTCTAGAGCTGATATACTGTCTTATATAAGCAACATACACACAGACAGACATGGTCTGGTAGACGTGTTTCTTATTATATCAATTGCACTATCTTCTCCAATTTTCAAGTACCATTTACTTTCTTCTCAAAGTGTTAGGTACCACTGTACTATCTTCTCCAAGTGTTAGGTACCACTGTACTATCTTCTCCAAGCTTCAGGTACCATTGTACTATCTTGTCACTGTTTTCTGTATCAGTTACGTTATTTTATTTTTTAAAGTGTTTTTGTTGTAAATATACCATTATTTCCTTGGTCTATATCAAATATTTCATTCTGGCTCATGAATAAATTGTGCTCTTTTATCCCTGTTCATTTCCACAGTAAAGCAATGAGTGAAACTCACGCGACATCAGCAGACGGGGGAACTCTCGCGACATCAGCAGCCAGCTCTGGCAGAGTTAAGAAAGCACTTTCCCAAAATGGCGTTGCTTCCAACTCTTCCACGCTTGTCTACCCAGCCGGGGCCAGTGATGACGTTAATATGAACGAGGTGAACGGGCCTGTCTCACTTGATGTCTTATTACCAAATGGCCATAGAACGGAAATAATCGTGGACTATAAGTAAGACTGTTTTGTGAGAGTTTAGTCTGTAAGAATAAACAATTACATCTGTACTAAGCAATAAACACAAAAATTACAAACAGAAACATGAATATAAAAATGTACCCAAATATGCTGTATTTTGTCAAAGTTTCTAGATAAAATTCAAGACAACGATGATTGTGAAATGTCAGTGTGTGGAAAAGAGGATGGCAGAGCAGAAATTCAAAACACACAATAGGCAAGAGAGATCTGAAACTTGAGGACATTCCAGAGAGAAAATTCTAATACAAAATGTGCTTGTTTTACTAATATTGTAACATAAGGAGTGTATGTTATTGTAATATACAATGTGTTGTTTTATTAATGTAGTAGTTTTAACATACAAGGTGTTGTTTTACTAATGTAGTTGTAACATACAAGGTATTGTTTTATTAATTTAGTTGTAACATAATAAAATGCTGTTTCCCTAATATTGTGGTAATGTTGTATAACTGAAGAACGTACCACATTCCAATATTTTAGCAAAAGCCTTTCTTCAGCGATCAAATACAACAGATAAAAATACGAGAGAATGGATAAATAAACATTTCTAGACTTCGTAAACATGCTCCTAGCGCTTACATAATTGTTTATAGAATTTATAAACATGCTTCCAGCGCCGATTACAATTTTTATAGAATTTATATACATGCATCTAGTGCTAATATAAAACTGATATTCTGGCTTCTAGAGCTGATATACTGGCTTCTAGAGCTGATATACTGTCTTATATAAGCAACATACACACAGACAGACATGGTCTGGTAGACGTGTTTCTTATTATATCAATTGCACTATCTTCTCCAATTTTCAAGTACCATTTACTTTCTTCTCAAAGTGTTAGGTACCACTGTACTATCTTCTCCAAGTGTTAGGTACCACTGTACTATCTTCTCCAAGCTTCAGGTACCATTGTACTATCTTGTCACTGTTTTCTGTATCAGTTACGTTATTTTATTTTTTAAAGTGTTTTTGTTGTAAATATACCATTATTTCCTTGGTCTATATCAAATATTTCATTCTGGCTCATGAATAAATTGTGCTCTTTTATCCCTGTTCATTTCCACAGTAAAGCAATGAGTGAAACTCACGCGACATCAGCAGACGGGGGAACTCTCGCGACATCAGCAGCCAGCTCTGGCAGAGTTAAGAAAGCACTTTCCCAAAATGGCGTTGCTTCCAACTCTTCCACGCTTGTCTACCCAGCCGGGGCAGTGATGACGTTAATATGAACGAGGTGAACGGGCCTGTCTCACTTGATGTCTTATTACCAAATGGCCATAGAACGGAAATAATCGTGGACTATAAGTAAGACTGTTTTGTGAGAGTTTAGTCTGTAAGAATAAACAATTACATCTGTACTAAGCAATAAACACAAAAATTACAAACAGAAACATGAATATAAAAATGTACCCAAATATGCTGTATTTTGTCAAAGTTTCTAGATAAAATTCAAGACAACGATGATTGTGAAATGTCAGTGTGTGGAAAAGAGGATGGCAGAGCAGAAATTCAAAACACACAATAGGCAAGAGAGATCTGAAACTTGAGGACATTCCAGAGAGAAAATTCTAATACAAAATGTGCTTGTTTTACTAATATTGTAACATAAGGAGTGTATGTTATTGTAATATACAATGTGTTGTTTTATTAATGTAGTAGTTTTAACATACAAGGTGTTGTTTTACTAATGTAGTTGTAACATACAAGGTATTGTTTTATTAATTTAGTTGTAACATAATAAAATGCTGTTTCCCTAATATTGTGGTAATGTTGTATAACTGAAGAACGTACCACATTCCAATATTTTAGCAAAAGCCTTTCTTCAGCGATCAAATACAACAGATAAAAATACGAGAGAATGGATGAAAAATAAACACTTAGCTTTTTAAAAATCATCCTTGTGAGAAAAAAGAACACAAAATGCGATCAAATAGACGTAGGTAAGCACAAAGTGGAAGCATACGTTTGGCTGAGATATGAGACGAAGGGACGATGACAAACGTTATCCCGATATTAAAAACAATGTGACATTATGCCCCAGATGGTCCCAACTTGTTCTCGTCATTAACTATGGCCTAAACAAAAACCACCCAGATGGCGCAGATAATAAAAGTGAGAAAACAATATGGGGAAATGGTGGATGAAGGAAGCTTCAAAATGAATGGAGATCACTTAAAGGACCAGACTGCTCGCCTAGGATGCCTAGACAAGGAAGCTATCAAAGCCCTCTAGCTACTGGAAAATAAGATACCTAGACAAGGAAGCTATCAAAGATCTCTAGCTACTGGAAAATAAGATACCTAGACAAGGAAGCTATCAAAGCTCTCTAGCTACTGGAAAATAAGATACCTAGACAAGGAAGCTATCAAAGCCCTCTAGCTACTGGAAAATAAGATACCTAGACAAGGAAGCTATCAAAGCTCTCTAGCTACTGGAAAATAAGATACCTAGACAAGGAAGCTATCAAAGCCCTCTAGCTACTGGAAAATAAGATACCTAGACAAGGAAGCTATCAAAGCCCTCTAGCTACTGGAAAATAAGATACCTAGACAAGGAAGCTATCAAAGCTCTCTAGCTACTAGAAATAAGATGATTAGACAAGGAAGCTATCAAAGCTCTCTAGCTACTAGAAATAAGATACCTAGACAAGGAAGCTATCAAAGCCCTCTAGCTACTAGAAATAAGATGCCTAGACAAGGAAGCTATCAAAGCCCTCTAGCTACTAGAAATAAGATACCTAGACAAGGAAGCTATCAAAGCTCTCTAGCTACTAGAAATAAGATGCCTAGACAAGGAAGCTATCAAAGCTCTCTAGCTACTAGAAATAAGATGCCTAGACAAGGAAGCTATCAAAGCTCTCTAGCTACAAGAAATAAGATGCCTAGACAAGGAAGCTATCAAAGCCATCTAGCTACTAGAAATAAGATACCTAGACAAGGAAGCTATCAAAGCCTTCTTACATCTTACATACTTCCCGGGCCATTAAACGTCACATAGGGCTCATATAGTCTGCCAAGTTTTCCTGTTTTCGGCAGGTTTTTCAACTTCATCAAGGGATGCCCACTAAACTGGTTTCTCTTAACAATGTCCTCTTTAGAGTTTCACTTGATCGACCTATTTTTCTTCGGCCTGTTGTGGTCCACTTGATAGCATGTTTTGGTATTCTCTGATTGTTTCTTCTCATCACGTGACCTACGTATGTCCTGACGAATTCGTTGATCGTGTCCGGAACCTAATGATTGTTAGCCAGAGTCGGATCTTGAAGGAGAGGGGCATAGAAGATTTGGGTTGCTCAGCTGAGTCATGCTCTCCTGAGAAAATGTATAGTATTAACTGGTTCATTAATCAACAGAATAAAACAGAAGCCATTTTTTTTTCAGTTCATTGTATCAGATCTATGAACGAGCAACATGTTTACAACCTGGCATGTGACATTCCACTGACACAATGTAGAGTGAAAAAGTACATGTAGAGTTCAAGGCAGTCTACCCTCCACCTTCCCACCCCTACTCCCAACTCCGGATTTCGAATTCCTTTACATTATGTAATCCTCCATCCAGGGCATTCTGCCACGATTTGTTGAATTAATTTGATGGACCAACTTGGTTTTGCTGAAGAGGACTCTGTTCTTAAGAGGCAGTATTTTAATACGTTTGTGGTGATTAGTTGCTTGTGCTTGATCTTTGTCACTAATAGGCTTTACTGCTTGCTTTTGAAGTGAGTGAAGCCTCTTCGTATTTGACACTGAGCAACCATTCCAGATTGTTGAGCAGTAGTCTAAATATGTTTGTATATGTGATATGTAGTATGTTTTATTTGTGTCTTGATCAATGAAGTGTTTAATTTTGGTAACTGGTATACTTTTTGCGCTATGAGTTTTGTTAGGCCTTGCACATGAGAGTTTCAGGTCAGATGTTGGTCAATTATAAGACCTAGTGTTTTGTGCTCGCTAACGTTTCCTATCTGTGATGTTTCCATACAGAGCCGAAGTGGTTTTTTTTGCGTTTTGTAGTTTCTGCTTTGTTGTTATGAGCATTGATTTTGTTTTATCATGCCATTGTTGTTGCTTCATTTAATTAGATTGTTTAACTCGACCTGAAGAGTTGATTCTAAGTTAATACAGTCATAGTCACTGGTGTAGAATGTGCAGTCATCGGAAAAAAATGTCATAAGAAGAGTGTTTAAGATGAAGTTGAAGATCATTGATGTAGATAACAAAGAGCAACGGGCCTATAACAGAACCTTGCGGAACACCAGTGTCAATTTTAGCAGAATTTGATAGAGAATTGTTGAAGAATACTACCTGTTGTCTATTTGAAAGAAATGGTGCAACTAATTTTATTAGGTCAGGGTGCAGCCTATAAGTTTTTTTTTTACAAGAATATCGTGGTCAGTCATATCAGATGCCTTTTTTAAAGTCGACAAAGATGGCACCACATAGTCTGTCATCATTTATGTTTACTAACCAGTTTTCTTTCATTTTGGTGAGAGCTGTGTGGCAGGAATGATTGGGTCTAAAACCTGACTGACTGTCTATGAGTAAATTGTTCTCTTACATGTGTCGTAGAGTTATTTTGTATATGTGTTTTTAGAGTGGTTTTGATAGTGACGATAGTATGGATATTGGTCTGTATTTGGTAAGATTGTTGGATGAGCCAAATTTAAAGAGAAGATACACTTTAGCGGTTTTAAAAGCCTCGGGGAAATAACATTTTGCAATGCACTGGTTGTAAATATATGTTAGTGTATGTGAAATGACAGGTGCAGCATAACTTAAGATCTTATTACTAATATAATCAAGCCCAGCTGTATTGTTGTTTTTTTAAGGTTAAGAGGTAACTGTGAACATCACTGACTGTTAAGAATGGAATGTTTAACTGTTTAAATTCAATACATCTGCTGTCCAGGAATGTTTGTAGTTCATGTAAGTCGCATACAGGAGCTGATATTACCGATTTAAGAACGTTGATTTCTTCTCTGAAATGAGTGCTGATTTGTGCGTTAGTGTGTCCATGATTAAGTCAAATTCTTTCCTTTTATTTGATAGGGTGTTTATGGGTTTCCAAATTGATTTACTGTCTGATTTATTCTTTACTAGATTCCTAAAGTAATTTTTTTCCTGTCTATTAAATATTGAACTTTGTTTCTGAATGAACGGTAAGTCATAAAGTCATTGCTTTTGTGCGCCCGATCACGTTCTCTCATGGCATGTAATATTTCAGGTGTTATCCAAGGTGACTTCGTCTGGTGTTTTACTCTCACCTCTTTCATGGGGACATGTTTGTCTAACACATCTCTGAAGATCTTTAGCCAATATTCTATTGCCTCATCAGGGTCAGTTAGTTGGTACACGTGTGTAGGTGAAGAAGCTTGCAAATCATTAAGGAATAATACTAGGTTAAATTTTTTGAAGGTTCTAAATTTCATACTGGTGTGATTGTGTTTAGGAAGTTTATACCCCTTTCTTGTCCACGTACAGCAGACTGGGTATTGATCACTTAACGAAGTATAAGGGATGTTACATTTAATGATGTTTTCTGGGTGGGCTACATATATATGATCTAATAATATGGATAATACTTCTGTTACTCTAGTAGGTTTGGCGACAGTTTGGAAAAAAAATTGTAGGATAATATAATACTGCTCCAAGTTAGATTTGATTGTGTTAGGTCTATGTTGAAATCTCCAAGAATGATAATATCTTTGAACTTAAAGGTTGAAACCTCATCGAGTCATGAATTGATCATATCACAGGGATGATGCATTTGGATTACGGTACAAAAGTCCAATAACTAATGGATTCTGGTTTGGCAATTTAACTTCCGCCCAAATACACTCTACCTCTGATGATTCTAGGTCTTCTCTACGACTAAACTGGATAGTTGTGGAGACATACATTACTAGACCTGTTTCTAGTTTTCTAGTTGGGTCACGCCGGATCAGGTTAAAACCGTTAATTCTAATATCTTCATCGGTTATGGTCCTATTTAAACGGCTTTCAGAGAAGCCAAAAATGTGGAAATTTTGATTTAATATGTGTGTTGATTCAGGAATTTTACCTAATAGATGATATACATTCAGATGGCCTATTCGAAGTACTTTATGTAGCCATTTTTCAGTAATTGGGGTCATCGTATTATTGTCTTCTGTTATTGGTTTGAAAATATTTACTTTTAGTACACCTACTGCTAGATACTGCACAGAGGCACACTCTGTATGTTAAACTTTCAGCTGGTACACAATTCACCAGCTGAAATAATTAGAGACTGACAGACAAACACACCCAGCTGCTAACAGTTAAACGTTCAAATATGAGAATGGCTAACAGATGAAATAATTAAGCAAACAGTTCTCGCGCACCAACAGATATAACTCCAAACTAGGTCAAGAAGAAAGAAAAAGAGGGATAAAAAATAAGGAGCAATAATAAAATTCAAACAAATTCTAAACGAGTTTAAGAACAAAGGTATGAGTCACTATGTCCTAAAGTGCGTATGAAGAAGAAATGACCACAAGAACTTTAGTCACTTTTCACTCTCCATGTTGTCTGAGCATCGGAGTCATCTGTTGCTTGTGGATGACAGACATCATGAAGGATTGACTTAAACATGTTGTCCGAACATCAGAGTCATCTGTTGCTTGTGTATGACAAACATCATGAAGGCTTGACTTAAAGATGCTGTCTGAACATCGGAGTCATCTCTTGCTTGTGGATGAGTTCTTTAGGGCTCTGGGGGGTTTCTTGATTATAGGAGAGATGGAACTGTAAAGGGGGCCGATAGATCGAGCGGGTCCTTGGAACTTTGTGGTTGGTTCCGAGTTCGTGTGGCTGGAGCTACAAGATGTGGATGGCTGCTTGTGTCGTTTCTGGGTTTCCAAATTGATTTACTGTCTGATTTATTCTTTACTAGATTCCTAAAGTAATTTTTTTCCTGTCTATTAAATATTGAACTTTGTTTCTGAATGAACGGTAAGTCATAAAGTCATTGCTTTTGTGCGCCCGATCACGTTCTCTCATGGCATGTAATATTTCAGGTGTTATCCAAGGTGACTTCGTCTGGTGTTTTACTCTCACCTCTTTCATGGGGACATGTTTGTCTAACACATCTCTGAAGATCTTTAGCCAATATTCTATTGCCTCATCAGGGTCAGTTAGTTGGTACACGTGTGTAGGTGAAGAAGCTTGCAAATCATTAAGGAATAATACTAGGTTAAATTTTTTGAAGGTTCTAAATTTCATACTGGTGTGATTGTGTTTAGGAAGTTTATACCCCTTTCTTGTCCACGTACAGCAGACTGGGTATTGATCACTTAACGAAGTATAAGGGATGTTACATTTAATGATGTTTTCTGGGTGGGCTACATATATATGATCTAATAATATGGATAATACTTCTGTTACTCTAGTAGGTTTGGCGACAGTTTGGAAAAAAAATTGTAGGATAATATAATACTGCTCCAAGTTAGATTTGATTGTGTTAGGTCTATGTTGAAATCTCCAAGAATGATAATATCTTTGAACTTAAAGGTTGAAACCTCATCGAGTCATGAATTGATCATATCACAGGGATGATGCATTTGGATTACGGTACAAAAGTCCAATAACTAATGGATTCTGGTTTGGCAATTTAACTTCCGCCCAAATACACTCTACCTCTGATGATTCGAGGTCTTCTCTACGACTAAACTGGATAGTTGTGGAGACATACATTACTAGACCTGTTTCTAGTTTTCTAGTTGGGTCACGCCGGATCAGGTTAAAACCGTTAATTCTAATATCTTCATCGGTTATGGTCCTATTTAAACGGCTTTCAGAGAAGCCAAAAATGTGGAAATTTTGATTTAATATGTGTGTTGATTCAGGAATTTTACCTAATAGATGATATACATTCAGATGGCCTATTCGAAGTACTTTATGTAGCCATTTTTCAGTAATTGGGGTCATTGTATTATTGTCTTCTGTTATTGGTTTGAAAATATTTACTTTTAGTACACCTACTGCTAGATACTGCACAGAGGCACACTCTGTATGTTAAACTTTCAGCTGGTACACAATTCACCAGCTGAAATAATTAGAGACTGACAGACAAACACACCCAGCTGCTAACAGTTAAACGTTCAAATATGAGAATGGCTAACAGATGAAATAATTAAGCAAACAGTTCTCGCGCACCAACAGATATAACTCCAAACTAGGTCAAGAAGAAAGAAAAAGAGGGATAAAAAATAAGGAGCAATAATAAAATTCAAACAAATTCTAAACGAGTTTAAGAACA
Source organism: Achatina immaculata (assembly GCA_009760885.1). NCBI lineage: Eukaryota > Metazoa > Mollusca > Gastropoda > Stylommatophora > Achatinidae > Lissachatina > Lissachatina immaculata. The sequence continues at coordinate 66,712,887 of CM019691.1, read as the reverse complement.
AAGGTATGAGTCACTATGTCCTAAAGTGCGTATGAAGAAGAAATGACCACAAGAACTTTAGTCACTTTTCACTCTCCATGTTGTCTGAGCATCGGAGTCATCTGTTGCTTGTGGATGACAGACATCATGAAGGATTGACTTAAACATGTTGTCCGAACATCAGAGTCATCTGTTGCTTGTGTATGACAAACATCATGAAGGCTTGACTTAAAGATGCTGTCTGAACATCGGAGTCATCTCTTGCTTGTGGATGAGTTCTTTAGGGCTCTGGGGGGTTTCTTGATTATAGGAGAGATGGAACTGTAAAGGGGGCCGATAGATCGAGCGGGTCCTTGGAACTTTGTGGTTGGTTCCGAGTTCGTGTGGCTGGAGCTACAAGATGTGGATGGCTGCTTGTGTCGTTTCTGGTTGTTTAAATGTGTTTTTGCTTTTTGTTCGATTCTTACAGGATATTTGATATTTTTGGCAAGAATGCTGCTGTCAGTCTTGTCGATGTGAATGTGATCCTGTAGAATGCTGCTACCAGTCTTGTTGTTGTGAATGTGATCCCTGTAGAATGCTGCTGTCAGTCTTGTTGGTGTGAATGTGTCCTGTAGAATGCTGCTGCCAGTCTTACTGGTGTGAATGTTGTCCTGTAGAATGCTGCTGCCAGTCTTACTGGTGTGAATGTGATCCCTGTAGAATGCTGCTGCCAGTCTTGTTTGTGTGAATGTGATGTTACATTTAATGATGTTTTCTGGGTGGGCTACATATATATGATCTAATAATATGGATAATACTTCTGTTACTCTAGTAGGTTTGGCGACAGTTTGGAAAAAAAATTGTAGGATAATATAATACTGCTCCAAGTTAGATTGATTGTGTTAGGTCTATGTTGAAATCTCCAAGAATGATAATATCTTTGAACTTAAAGGTTGAAACCTCATCGAGTCATGAATTGATCATATCACAGGGATGATGCATTTGGATTACGGTACAAAAGTCCAATAACTAATGGATTCTGGTTTGGCAATTTAACTTCCGCCCAAATACACTCTACCTCTGATGATTCTAGGTCTTCTCTACGACTAAACTGGATAGTTGTGGAGACATACATTACTAGACCTGTTTCTAGTTTTCTAGTTGGGTCACGCCGGATCAGGTTAAAACCGTTAATTCTAATATCTTCATCGGTTATGGTCCTATTTAAACGGCTTTCAGAGAAGCCAAAAATGTGGAAATTTTGATTTAATATGTGTGTTGATTCAGGAATTTTACCTAATAGATGATATACATTCAGATGGCCTATTCGAAGTACTTTATGTAGCCATTTTTCAGTAATTGGGGTCATCGTATTATTGTCTTCTGTTATTGGTTTGAAAATATTTACTTTTAGTACACCTACTGCTAGATACTGCACAGAGGCACACTCTGTATGTTAAACTTTCAGCTGGTACACAATTCACCAGCTGAAATAATTAGAGACTGACAGACAAACACACCCAGCTGCTAACAGTTAAACGTTCAAATATGAGAATGGCTAACAGATGAAATAATTAAGCAAACAGTTCTCGCGCACCAACAGATATAACTCCAAACTAGGTCAAGAAGAAAGAAAAAGAGGGATAAAAAATAAGGAGCAATAATAAAATTCAAACAAATTCTAAACGAGTTTAAGAACAAAGGTATGAGTCACTATGTCCTAAAGTGCGTATGAAGAAGAAATGACCACAAGAACTTTAGTCACTTTTCACTCTCCATGTTGTCTGAGCATCGGAGTCATCTGTTGCTTGTGGATGACAGACATCATGAAGGATTGACTTAAACATGTTGTCCGAACATCAGAGTCATCTGTTGCTTGTGTATGACAAACATCATGAAGGCTTGACTTAAAGATGCTGTCTGAACATCGGAGTCATCTCTTGCTTGTGGATGAGTTCTTTAGGGCTCTGGGGGGTTTCTTGATTATAGGAGAGATGGAACTGTAAAGGGGGCCGATAGATCGAGCGGGTCCTTGGAACTTTGTGGTTGGTTCCGAGTTCGTGTGGCTGGAGCTACAAGATGTGGATGGCTGCTTGTGTCGTTTCTGGTTGTTTAAATGTGTTTTTGCTTTTGTTCGATTCTTACAGGATATTTGATATTTTTGGCAAGAATGCTGCTGTCAGTCTTGTCGATGTGAATGTGATCCCTGTAGAATGCTGCTACCAGTCTTGTTGTTGTGAATGTGATCCCTGTAGAATGCTGCTGTCAGTCTTGTTGGTGTGAATGTTGTTCCTGTAGAATGCTGCTTCCAGTCTTACTGGTGTGAATGTTGTCCTTGTAGAATGCTGCTGCCAGTCTTACTGGTGTGAATGTGATCCCTGTAGAATGCTGCTGCCAGTCTTACTGGTGTGAATGTGATCCCTGTAGAATGCTGCTGCCAGTCTTACTGGTGTGAATGTGATCCCTGTAGAATGCTGCTGCTAGTCTTGTTTGTGTGAATGTGATCCCTGTAGAATGCTGCTGCTAGTCTTGTTTGTGTGAATGTGATCCCTGTAGAATGCTGCTGCTAGTCTTGTTGGTGTGAATGTTGTCCCTGTAGAATGCTGCTGCCAGTCTTGTTGTGTGAATGTGATCCCTGTAGAATGCTGCTGCTAGTCTTGTTGTTGTGAATGTGATCCCTGTAGAATGCTGCTGCTAGTCTTGTTGTGTGAATGTTGTCCCTGTAGAATGCTGCTGCTAGTCTTGTTGTGTGAATGTTGTCCCTGTAGAATGCTGCTGCTAGTCTTGTTGGTGTGAATGTGATCCCTGTAGAATGCTGCTGCTAGTCTTGTTGTGTGAATGTGATCCCTGTAGAATGCTGCTGCTAGTCTTGTTGGTGTGAATGTGGTCCCTGTAGAATGCTGCTGCTAGTCTTGTTGTTGTGAATGTTGTCCCTGTAGAATGCTGCTGCTAGTCTTGTTGGTGTGAATGTGGTCCATGTAGAATGCTGCTGCCAGTCTTGTCGATGTGAATGTGATCCCTGTAGAATGCTGCTGCTAGTCTTGTTGGTGTGAATGTGATCCCTGTAGAATGCTGCTGCTAGTCTTGTTGGTGTGAATGTGGTCCCTGTAGAATGCTGCTACCAGTCTTGTTGGTGTGAATGTGGTCCCTGTAGAGGCGCTTTTTGGGAGCACCTGTGGCTGAG